>OY740807.1:6881192-7481192 GCA_963514005.1 Raja brachyura | reverse complement strand
GAGGCAGTGACAAAGATGATTGACGAGAGAAGGTCAGTGGATGCTCTCTACATGAACTTCAGCAAAGTATTTGACAAGGTCCCTCATGCTAGGCTGATCCAGAAGATTGAGTTACATGGGATCCATGATGAGTTGGTAAATTGAATCAAAAATTATCTTGCTCATAGAAGACAAAGGATACTGTTAGAGGAATGTTTTTCTGACTGGAGGTTGGTGACCAGTGGTGATCCACAAGGATCAGTGTTGGGGCCTCTGTTATTTGTAACATATATTAATGATCTGGACGAAAATGTAGTTGGTTTGATTAGGAAGCTTGCAGATGTAAACTGGTGCAGTCGTGGGTAGTGAGGAAGGTTGCCAAAGGATAAAATAGGACATGGATCAGTGGTAAATTTGAGTGGGGAAATGGCAGATGGAATTTAATCCGGACAAGTGCAAGATTGAATACAAGAGGAAAATATACAGAAAATGGCAGGGCTCTTAGTACTGGTGTACAGAGGGATCTTGGGTTGCAAGTCTACAGCTCCTTGAAAGTGGCAGCACAGGTGGATCGAGTGGTACATGCCTGCCAACATCAGTTGGAGCATAAAAGTTGGGAAGTCAAGTTGCAGCTTCATAAAATTTTGATTAGGTCATATTTGGAGTATTATGTGCAATTCTGGTTGCCACACCTTAGGAAGGTTGTGGAGGCTTTGGATAGAGTGCAGAGGAGGTTTACCCAGATCATGTCTAGATTAAAGGGTATTAGCTATAAGGAGAGGTTAGATAAACCTAGATCTGGTTAAGCAGATATGATGGCAACATTTAAGAACCATGTATACATTCAAATAAACAGGTAGAGAATAGGAAACTACTGCAGGCAGATTGGATATCTCTGCAGTATCAGAGGCTGAGGGGAGGCCTGATTGAAGTATATAAAATTATGATAGACATAAATAAGGTCGACAGTCAGCAGTCTATTTCCGCCAGGGTGGAAATACCAAAAGGGCATAGGTTTAAGATAGGAAAGCGAAAGTTTAAAGGAGATTTACATTGCAAGGTTTATATATAGAGAGTGGTTGGTGCCTGGAATGTGCTGCCCAGGGAGGTAACAGAAGCAGATATGATAGCAACATTTAAGAACCATGTATACATTCACATGAACAGGTAGAGAATAGGGAACTACTGCAGGCAGATAGGACTGTATTGTTCTACGTTCTAATGCAATTTTTAAAATCAATTTTCCAGGCCAAATGGTGTCAGTTTATTAATTGCATAGCTCGGTATATTCCGGTTCAATAATGTGCTCTGAAAATGTCATACGCTTGATATTATCAAAAGTCAAAAGTCAAAAGAGTTTATTGTCATGTGTCCCTGACAGGACAATGAAAATCTTTCTTTGCATAGCACAACAGAACATAGAAGGCATTGACTACAATTCTATACATAAATACACCCATGACTTAATAAATTAATAAAGTGCAAATAACAGATGGAGGGATATTAATGTTCAGAGTTCCGAGAGTTATTATGCTCTCCTGAACCCCTGATGCTACTGAAATATACAGGATCAAACTCAATTGGATAGCTATGAGTAATTCTTGGTTGGACAGTGAAAGAATAAAAAAATCCCCGAAGGTTCATACCTATGTCAATACCGCGGATGAGTTTATTTTTATTGGTGCCACAGCCGATCAGATCTTCAACCCAATGTATGTAGTTGAGCCGCAAAGGAACAGTAGGAATCAGCCTCTCCAAAGGGATGTCGATTGTAAGCCCAAAGTCCTCCTTCAATAGAGTACATGTAAGCGCTCTGACTGCCTCAGGTTCTTTAAAGTTTAAACTGAAAGTGAAGGAAACAAACGGATTAATGTCAGGGACGTAAATTTCGGAGGCAAGAGGAAAATCATCTTGTTTTGTGGAAAGGCACACAACAAATCTGCTTACCAAAATCAAAACGTTAACCACAATGTGTACCGGTATCCAATAAACTGCAAATATTGACTGTCTAGGTATGCATATGAAAAAATAACCATTTAGAAGTGTCTTGACCCTATTCCTTTTCGCCAGAGCTGCCTAACCCGATGTTATTCCAGAATTCTGTGTCTAGAACCATTTAGTTAGGCAGGTTGAACATGTTTTCAAGAAAATAAAGGGAAAATAAAATTTCAAAAACAGTAAAAAGGCGTTAATATATTCTGTTAAGGTGTGGTTTTATAGAATTGATTTGGCGCATCTCTGCCTCATACACTTAAGTTCACATCCCTCAAAGTATGGGACACCACAGATAACACATTGAACGATTGCATTCATCAATATTCCACATATTATCTGGGCATTGATTCACAACTGCACACAATTCTACGCCAAACTCTACGGTGCTGCGAGTTTACAAGAAATAGGACGCTGCTAGAAACTGTAAATAGGTTTTAGTTGGCAGATTGCTGGAAGTATCAGTGACTCTACCACCAGCAATACTAATTAGAAATTCTGCTCCCTTAAGCTGACAGAGCCTTTTCATTATTCAAAACAGTATCTCACAGCTGTAACAAAACACCATGGGAACATGGCTCCATTACAAAATGATCAGAATAAAAAAATCTGAATCCCATAAAGTACTGTGTGTTAAATATAATGACATTATCTAACTACACATGCACGCACTAGTCACATTGCAACAACATACAGAATTGCACTAAGGGTTCACTCATACTATTTTTATTCATTCACTTGATATAGATCTCAGTAGCCAGCCATCAGTTTTGTGCATCTATCGTTGTCCCTCACGCAATCTCAAAAGTTTCGGCATGTACTAAACCCACTTGGCACATTATCTCTATACTCCAAAAAGTTGTGGAGGCATCTCCATGAACAGCTGGAATCTCTACACTGAAGGTACACCTACAATGCTATTCGATTGTGTCTCCCAGGGTTTCAACCACCAGTGATAAAAAATGTAATGCCTTTCCAAGTCGGCAGAGCGTGATGTGTAGAAAGAATTTATGAGCTGAATATTTACAATAAACTGACAGTTTTATGGTTGCTGTTACTATCCACTGATGGAGCAACGCGCGTTTGGGCTCTCAACTGTAATAAGGAAGCTGAGGAAAGAGAAAGGATGCAATGTAGAATCAGTACCTTTCATAGGAAAGATAAATATGATCCCTTAATACACTGTGTCTATATTCATATCCTTCTGTTCATGCAAGATTCAACAGACGGCTGTCATTTTATTTAGATACAGAGCAAAAAACAGGCTGAGGCACTGATCAACGATCCCCATACATTAAAGGGGCTGTCCCACTGTACGAGGTAATTCAAGAGCTCTCCCGAGTTAAAAAAAAATCAAACTTATGATAAGTACGTAGAATGTACGTAGCGGCTACGTCGGAACTCGTGGATGTCTCGTAGCAGCTCGAACTGCTAACTCGGGAAACGAGGTACCTCGTGAGGTTTTTCCAGCACTGTGAAAAATGTCAACGAGAGCCCCCAAATACTTACGAACGGCTATTACCGTAATTCTCCGACTTCGAATCAGGGGAAACTCGGGAGAACTTGAATTACCTTGTACAGTGGGACAGGCCCTTAACACTATCCTACACATACCTGGGACAATTTACATTTATACCAAGTCAATTAACCTACAAACCTGTACGTCTTTGGAGTGTGGGAGGAAACCAAAAATCTCGGAGGAAACCTATGCGGTCATGGGGAGAACGTACAAACTCCGTACAGACAGCACCCGTAATCGGGATCTAACCCGGGTCTCCGGCACTGCAAGCGCTGTAAGGCAGCAACTCTACCGCTGCTCCACCCAATTATTTGGCCCATTATGTGTTTATCAGTCCCACCTCCCTCCTCTGCAAATCTTTGCAAGTGTCTCCTCCTGAAGATTACTATCAAATCTTCTCTGCCATTCTTTCCAGCAGTGCAATAAAAATATCACGTATAGAATTAGGCAAATTATTAATTTTTTCAACTGGTCACATATCATAAAGCAGAAGCGTAATACCAAAACATAATTAAAACAGAATTTAAAACTTTAAAACTTTACTCTTTTTATTCATTATCAATTTTGAACGAAGTCACTAAGAGGGATGGAGATTTCCGAGTGAGTTGCCTGAATTGAGGTATTTTAGCTAAAGCATAAATGGGCTGCTTATTTTATCACAAACTTTGTCTTTGTATCCCTGCCCCTTGTCCAACCATCTGTCCCCCCCCCCCTTCAACCATATCGCTTGCCAGACTTTGTCATGCTCCAACCTCTCTTCCAGCTCACTTCCCCCCACCACACTCAGTCTGAAGGTAGACAAAAGTGCTAGAGAAACTCAGCGGGTGCAGCAGCATCTAAGGAGCGAAGAAAATAGGCAACGTTTCGTGCCGAAACCCTTCTTCAGCCCGAAACGTTGCCTATTTCCTTCGCTTCATAGATGCTGCTGCACCCGCTGAGTTTCTCCAGCACTTTTGTCTACCTTCGATTTTCTAGCATCTGCAGTTCCTTCTTAAATACTCAGTCTGAAGAAGGGTCCCAAAGTGAAATGTCACCTATCCTTGTTCTCCAGAGATGCCGCCTGACCCGCTGAGTTACTGCAGCACTTTGTGTCTTTTTTTTTGTAAACCAGCATCTGCAGTTCATTGCTTCTATAAGTAGGCTATTTTATGATTTCCCAGAGAGGAGGTGTATGTTAAAAATGTAAATTTGTGTTGTTGAGAACAGAGAAGTCAATATGCACTGGGTATCATCGACAGTAATTGGGAGAGAACTTAGCAGGGAGGCAAATCCTGTTCACCTGCCTGGGGGGCGAAAAGGGAGGGCGAGAGAAATACCATCATGGCATTGAACAAAACCTTGGGATAGTCCTTCTCATCCCAAACCATCCTTTCAGGTGAAGCAGCGATTCACTGGGACTTACAACCCATTGCCCTGCATTCACCACTCATGAGGTAAACTTCTCTTAAATTCAGATCGGGTGGTCATTTTGCATAGACCTGTGCTCTGTCAGCAAGGGCAACTCTGAGCATCCCGTCTCCTGTAATTTTAATGCTTTAAACTTTATTTTAGAGACACAGCGTGGAAACAGGCCCTTCAGCCCACCGAGTCCGTACCGACCAGCGATCATCCCGTGCACTTGAACTATCCTACACTCTAGGGACAAGTTACAAAAGCCAATTAACCTACAAACCTGTACGTCTTTGGACTGTGGGAGAAAACTGGAGCATCCGGAGAAAACCCATGTGGTCACATGGAGAACTTAGAAACACCGTACAGACAATACCCGTAGTCAGGATCGAACCCAGGTCTTTGGCGCTGTGAAGCAGCAGCTCTACCGCTGCAAACTGCGCTGCCCTACATCCCACTCTGATCTACAGCTGTGGCTTGCCGCTCCGTTCTAACCAGGCCCATTCTAAGTTTGAGGAACAGCACCAGCGGCTAGCATGGATGCGGTGGACCAAAGGGCCCATTATGCTGCTGCACATCTCTTATGACTTCACCACCTGTCTGGGCACATTGCAGGCCTCAGGATTCAATATTGACTTCAACAAGTTCAGTTTTCATGCAACTTGCTGCATTTGCTCTGTTCCAACAGTGACTCGGTTTAATCAGTACATCTGGAAACAGCACTGGGGTATCCAGAGACCATGAAAATGAATGCAAGTCTGCAAAAATGAGATCACAAGGTTTCAATCTACACAAGCAATCCATGTACAATTCATCCAACAGATGCAGAGCTGTTCATTGATTTCTTTTCCACAAGTAATCCCAAAACAATAGAAAAATGCACCAAAGACTTGCTGAAATATTAGTCAAAGATTAGTCAAATTCCTTATTCAATGCAAGAGAATCAGAACAGGATGATGACTCAGTAGTATTCCTGAAATCTTTAGAAAGTTAGGAGTTTGGAGAATAACAGGGATTTGAATTTGGTTCTCGAATTTAAACACAGCACTATAGTACAGTATAATTTGAAAGAAAGCAAAGGCAACATAAATCAGAAGCAAGACTAATTAAAGTTAAATCATCAAGAAGACTATTGAGTTCATGATAAGAAATATCGCAACGATGCTCGCAACTTTATCATAAAGAATTGCATCCTGGAAATGAAGTAAGCGTTAACCTTTGGACGATTAACTTTTATGGTCCAGGTTGCAATTCATACCTATTCAGATTTTGGACTCTGTCTTAGTCACAGAGCGTTACAGACTACAGAATTTATTTTTCAACATAAAGAGATTTCAAATACTTTTTTCAAGAATCACCTCTAGTTACACTTAAAAGTGAGAATCCTAAATATATTGTTAAAAATACAGGTCCACCACTGATTTTCCGGCACCCTTGGTTCCAGAGCCTTTCTGGATTATCCGTTTTGCTGGATCGACAGAGGTCATGGCCTCCAAGAGGAGTCCAAAGGTACCGGAACGGTCCACCTAGGCCGCATCATCTGGATAAGGGTCTGAAGAAGGGTCTCGACCAGAAAAGTCACCTATTCCTTTTCTCCAGAGATGCTGCCTGACCCGCTGAGTCACTCCATCTTTTTGTGTCTATCATCTGGATAAACCGCATCTGCAACATTTACAAAGCCTCCACATCCTTCATATAATGGGCGACGAGAACTGCATACAATCCCTCAAAGTGGTCCAACCATGGTTTAAAGACCTGCAACATGATTTCCTGACTCACGCACTCAATGTCCTGATCAATGAAGGCAAGCAAACCATTTGCCTTCCTTACCATCCTATTCACTCATGTTACCACTTTCAGCAAAGCGATGGATGTGAACCCCAATATCTCTCTGTACATGAATCCTGTTGTGGGTCCTGACATGAACTGTTTATCTTCCCCTAACATTCGATCTCCCAAAGAGCCACACCTCACACTTGCTTGGATTAAACTCCATCTTCCATTCCTTCGCCCAGACTTGTAACAGACCTCTAACCCGTTGTATCCTTTGACAACATTCTTCACTGTCTGCAACTCCACCGATTTTTGTGTTGACTGCACACTATCTAACAAATCGATCTACACTTTCATCTCAGTGGTTTTTATACATAACAAACAAGAGATCCCAACATAGATTCCTGTGGAATCTTTTTGAAACATATAAGATTATTAAGGGTTCGGACACGCTAGATGCAGGAAACATGTTCCCGATGTTGGGGGAGTCCAGAACCAGGGGCACAGTTTACGAATAAGGGGTAAGCCATTTAGAACGGAGATGAGGAAACACTTTTTCACACAGAGAGTTGTGAGTCTGTGGAATTCTCTGCCTCAGAGGGTGGTGGAGGCCGGTTCTCTGGATATTTTCAAGAGAGAGTTAGATAGGGCTCTTAAAGTCAGGGGATATGGGGAGGAGGCAGGAACGGGGTACTGATTGTGCATGATCAGCCATGATCACATTGAAAGGTGGTGTTGGCTCGAAAGGTCGAATGGCCTACTCCTGCACCTATTGTCTATTGTCTATTGGAGTACCACTGGTCACAGACCATTAGCCAGAATAGGAATCTCGCACCACAACTCTGTCATCTATGGGTAAGCCAATTCTGAATCCAAACTATCTAGTCACTATTCCTTGCATCTTAACCTTCCAGATCAGCCGACCATGTGAGATCTTGACAAAGGCCTTACTAAAGTCCATGCAACCAAGTAACCAAGAACCAAGAACCATGTGGAGAATATCCACAGGTCTATTCTCATTAATCAACTTTGTAATTTCATCAAAGAGCTCAATCAAGTTTGCAAGATATGACCAGCTGCAGGCAAACGGTGATAACTGTCCCTAATTATCCCATTCCCTTCCAAATGGGATTAAATCCTATCCCTATGAATTCTCACCATTAGCTTCTCTAGCACTGATGTGAGGATCTCTGTCCTATAATGTATTGCATTATCCCCAATTCCCTTCTTAAATAAAGGAACAGCATTGGTTACTCTACAGTCCTCTGAGACCTCAACTATGGAAAATGTGAAGATCTTCGTCAAGGCTATCAGTCTCAAGAAGAGTCTCCTGAAACGTCACCCACCCCTTTTCTCCAGAGATGCTGCCTTACTGGTTAAGTTACTCAAGCATTCTGTGTCTATCTCAGCAATCTCCTTCTGCCTCTCTCAGTAACCTAGGCAAGATCCCGTAATCACCCGAGGATTTATCCACCTCAATGGTTTTCAAGAAACCACCTCCTTCTTGATCTCAAAATGCCCTAACAAATGAATATACCCCACAATTATGTCATTATCCTCCTTGGTGGATACTGATGAAAAATATTTGTTTAATAAAATACTGCCCGACAAAAATATAGAAGAATACAGTCTACAGTATGAAGGAAAGATATATTGCATCTTCTAATAGCAGTGCTAACATTTCTGGCATAACAGAGGTTCGACCTCAGTGGAGACCCTCGGACTATCTTTGATTGGACTTTGGAGGTACACAAAAGGCTGGAGAAACTCAGCGGGTGCAGCATCATCTGAGCAGCGAAGGAGATAGGCGACGTTTCGGGTCGAGACCCTTCTTGATTGGACTTTACTGGCTTTAACTTGCACTAAACGTTATTCACTTTATCCTGTATCTGTACACTGTGGCTGGCTCGATTGTAACCATGTATTGTCTTTCCGCTGACAGGTTAGCATGCTGGACCGCGGGAGAAGAACAAAGGGGAGAGATAAGCCTTTTGCCTTCCATCACAGTGAGGAGGTGTTGGAGATTCACTGTGATGGTTGTTTGTGTAAATTGTGTTAAGTGTGGTTTAAGTCTTGGTTATTTTTTTGTAATGTCATGACTGTAGGAATGAAATTTCGTTCAAACCGTGTGTGTTTGAATGACAATAAAGGGCATTCTATTCTATTCTAAAGCTTTTCACTGTACCTTGGTACACATGACAATAAACCCGGGGGACCGCCGTGAGGGGAGAGGGGAAGAACAGTGGACAATGGGGGCGGGGGGGAAACAAAGGACAATGGGGACCCGGCGTGGGGGAACTGCTGCGGTGGGGGGAAGGGGGGACAAAAGGGGGAACTGGCGAGCTTTGTAACTTTGTCAACGCCGTAGGTGTGCTGATTTGTATCATTGGTCAAGGTCCAGAGTTTTATTGTCATGCGTCCCTGACAGGACAATTAAATTCTTGCTTTGCTTCAACACAACATACTAGGCATTGACTACAAAACAGATCAGTGTGTCCATATACCATTATATAAGTAAATACACACATGAATAAATAAACTGATAAAGTGCAAATAACAAATAAAGGGGTATGAATGTTCAGAGTTTTGGCCGAGCCAAGTTTAATAGCCTGATGGCTGTGGGGAAGTAGCTATTCCTGAATCTGGTTGTTACAGTCTTCAGGCTCCTGTACCTTCTACCTGAAGGTAGCAGGGAGATGAGTGTGTGGCCAGGATGGTGTGGGTCCTTGATGATATTGCCAGCCTTTTTGAGGCAGCGACTGCGATAGATCCCCTCATTAGAAGGGAGATCTGAGCCGATGATGGACTGGGCAGTGTTTACTACTTTTTGTAGTCCTTTCCTCTCCAGGGCGCTCAAGTTGCCGAACCAAGCCACGATGCAACCGGTCAGCATGCTCTCTACTGTGCACCTGTAGAGGTTAGAGAGAGTCCTCCTTGACAAACCGACTCGTTGTTCAAGCGATCCAGAGCGGAGCGGAGGGCCAGCGAGATTGCATCCACGGTTGATCTGTTGTGGCGGTAAGCGAACTGCAGTGGGTCCAGGTTTATGTCGAGGTGTTGATTTGTGCCATGATCAACTTCTCAAAGAGGAGCTGATGAGCTTTCTTAATAATTGCATCAGTGTTCTCGGACCAGGAAAGATCTTCAGAGATGTGCACGCCCAGGAATTTGAAGTTCTTGACCCTTTCAACCATCAACCCGTTGATATAAACAGGACTCTGGGTCCCCATCCTACTCCTTCCAAAGTCCACAATCGGTTCCTTGGTTTTGCTGGTGTTGAGGGCCAGGTTATTGTGCTGGCACCATATGGACAGTCGCTCGATCTCTCTTCTATTACTCTGACTCATCCCCATCAGTGATACGTCCCAAAACAGTGGTGTCGTCAGCGAACTTGATGATGGAGTTTGCACTATGACCGGCTACGCAGTCATGAGTATAGAGTGAGTACAGCAGGGGGCTGAGCACGCAGCCTTGAGGTGCTCCCGTGCTGATTGTTATCGAGTCTGACACATTTCCACCAATACGAACAGACTGTTCTGTGAACGAGGAAGTCGAGGATCCAATTGCAGAGGGATGCGCAGAGACCCAGTTCTGCGAGTTTGGTAACCAGCTTGGAGGGGATGATTGGCTTAAAAGCAGAGCTGTAATCAATGAATAACAGCCTGACATATGAGTTTTTGTTGTCCAAGTGGTCCAGAGCGGAGTGGAGGGCCAGCGAGATCGCATCCACCGTTGATCTGTTGTGGCGGTAAGCGAACTGCAGTGGGTCCAGGTTTATGTCGAGGTGTTGATTTGCGCCATGATCAACCTCTCAAAGCACTTCATCACCACAGGCGTTAGTGCCACAGGTCGATAGTCATTGAGGCACGTCACCTTGCTCTTCTTGGGCACTGGTATTATTGATGCCCTTTTGAAGCAGGTGGGAACCTCAGACCTCAGAAGTGACAGGTTGAAAATGTCCGTAAAAACTCCAGCCAGTTGATCCGCACAGGTTTTTACAACACGACCAGATATACCATCAGGTCCAGGCTCTTTTCGAGGGTTTACCCCTCTGAAGGATTTCCTGACGTCGGCTTCTGTGACTGAGACTGAAATACCATCACAGCGAATGGGGGCTCGGGAAGGCACATCAGTGTTCTCCCTGTCAAAGCGTGCGTAAAACGCATTGAGCTCGTCAGGGAGTAATGTTTTGCCGTCATTCGAGCTGCCTCCTGGTTTTGCCTTATAGGTGGTGATTGCATTCAGGCCCTGCCACAGCTGCTGAACATCTGTCTCATCCTCCAGCTTGAAGCAGAAGTCCCTTTTGGCCTTTTTGATGGCCTTACCAAGGTCGTATCTGGACTTCTTGTAGACCACTGTATCATCAGACATGAATGCCCAGTGTCTTGTCTTCAGAAGAGTGAGGATCTCAAAGTTCGTCCAAGGTTTCTGATTGGGAAACACTTGGAAGGTTTTGGTGGGGATGCAGTCCTCCACACATTTCTTAATGAAATCTGTAACAACTGTGGCGTATTCGTTCAAGTTCGTTGCCGAGTCCTTGAACATTGCCCAGTCTAGACTCCAAACAGCCCTGTAGTTGTTCCTCTGCCCCCCCCCCCCCCCCCCCCCCCCCCCCCGACCCAGTTCTGTACTGTTCTCACCTCTGGGGGTGCGTTCTTTAATTGCTTTAAATGTAGGCAGGGAGAAGCAGCACCAGTCAGATTTACCGAAGTGAGGGCGAGGGATAGAGCGATAGGCATTCTTGATGGTGGTGCAGCAGTGGTCGAGGGTGTTTGATCCTCTGGTGCAGCAGGAGACATGTTGGTGGAAGTTAGGGAGTGATTTCTTTAGGTTTGCCTTATTGAAGTCCCCAGCAATGGTGGTGCATTGTGTACGCAAGCAAAGTGCTTAGTCACATGTGACAATAAAGTATTCCTATTCCTAGACTCAAACTCAATTCAACTTAACATTCCTTAGCAAAAACACACCAGTTCCAATGTACAATAATGGATTGGTCTGAACATACTGGTGTCAATTTACATTTGTGAAATCTGGTGATTGCTTATAACAGGTTTCTTTCCAAAGCTTGATTGAACCGATTTTAGTGGTGGCATTGTTCCCAATAGAAGTTCTAATGCAAAATTGATTGGAACACTTGCTTTGCCCATGAGGAATGTGTAATCTCATTTCTATCAACTCACTCAGGGACAGATGCACCTGACAATACAGATGTTTTTTGTTTGACAATCTGGTACGTTTATAGTCATCATCACTAAGAAGAGTTCAGTTTGTTTTTGCAAATTCCAGATCATTAACTGTTTTTAAATTCCACAGCTGCTGCAGTGAGATAGGTATCCAGATCTCTGGAATAATCAGAGAGCCAATGCAATGTCTACTTCTTCACGATCAGTCTCTCAAGAACAATGAGACTGGATGACATGCCATTTCCCTCAGCAAAATAGAAAATAGATATTTCGGTAAACACAAAGTGCTGGAGTAACTCGGCGGGACAGACAACATCTCGAGAGAGAGAAGGAATGAGCAACGTTTTGGGTCGAGACCCTTATTCAGACAGAAGATGCGTCTCAAACCAAAACGCCACCCATTCCTTCTCTCCAGAGATGCTGCCTGACCCACTGAATTACTCCAGCACTTTGTGTCTATCTTTGGTTTAAACCAGCATCTCCAGTTCCTTCCTACACATATATTTAGGTGTTATTATAGTAAAAGATGCTGGTCCATTATGAATTTATATTTAAAGAGCACAACAAAAATCTTTGCTTTTAGACACTTAGCATTAATTATAAGTCCACTAACTGGTAGCTGGCCATTCTGATTGTCCGTTTGCAGAAAGGCAATTTGAAGGCAACTGTTCTGGTTTATGAAGCCAATTTGGCCTTAACGCTCTGGAGTTTAGAGGATTTGAGGAAGGATTCCAATGAGACACACATGAGTCTGACAGGGACTGACCAAGTATATGGCAAGAAGCTGTTCCTTCATGAGTTCTACTGAAATGTCATCGAGCACAAACAATAACTGTTTCTCTCTTTACAAACACTACCTGACCTGCTGAATAACACCAGCTGATTTTCTGCATTTACCAATTTATGTGGATGTAATTTTTCAATTAATATTTGAAAAATAAAATTAAAAAGAATACAAATAAATGAGTGCATCACAAGCACAACAATCCAGCGCCAGAAATAACAGATAGATATGTAAAAAAAATACAGAATGAATAATGAGTGGTTTTGAATTTCTCAAAGGTACGTTAAAATCCACTGAAAATAGACATAAAATGCTGGAGGAACTCACAACATTCTCATAGTAACTCACGGGACAGGCAGCATCTCTGGAGAAAAGTATTAGGTGATGTTTTGGGTCGAGACCCTTCTTCAGACTGAGAGTCTCAGTCACTGAAAATAATACATTTCAGCACCAAAATATCTCTATTTGTGAATGTGGAAAGACAATAATGTAAATTTAAATGTTGAGATTCCATGGTTTTAAACATTTGGAAATTAAATAGGATGCTCCATTGAATCCTTACAATATACTGCTCCAACTGCAACAGGTGTATTACATCCAATTTTGGCATCATTCTCTAAAAAGATGCTAAGGCTCTAGGGAGGGTGCAGGAGAAATGTACTGGAATGGTTTGTGTGGGAAGAACTTCAGCAGTAAGATTAAATGGCAAAGAAAGATGAGAGGATTTGACAGGTGTACAAGATCACAAGAGAATGAGATAAGAGTACAAAGAGGGAATCGATTCCAGTAGAATATTGTTAAAGGTCGGGGAAAGTAGACTAAACATTTGGGGCAAAGGGCACGCACATTGGGCAGGGAAATGGGGACCTCATGTACTAAAAGCTGGCATAGACCTGATAGACCAAACGGCCACAAAAAATCTAAATTAAAAAGAGACCAGTACGGATAGGTTTTTAGATATAACAAGAATCAAGAGATATGCTGTTTGTGCAGGAATTGAGGTGCTGTTGTCTGTTAAGGTCTGTTGTCCTGCTGCAAGTAAGAGTTTAATTATTCTATCTGGGACATACAACAATAAAACACTCTTGACTCTCTCTTGAGGTACAAGGTCAGCCATCATTTTACTGTATTGTGTACGAGGGGCCGAATGGCCAATTCTTGCTTTCATTTCTTAAGTTATTATAAATATAGAAAGATGATTCATCAATAAGACACGCATAGTGTTCATGCATTTTCACAGAATGAATTCAATACCAATCGCATTCTCTCTCTGCTGCCTTCGACTGCAATATTTCTTCCTTCTCCAAAACGCATCTCTAAAGATGCGTTCAAAGACGTCCTTTAACTATAACATACCGCACAGTGAGATATTGATCTCCTTATTTCCACCCCTTGTTCTCGGAGTGCCAGTATTGGAAGCGTTAGCTAAGCAAACGTTTATCCTCCTGTCCAAACGTCAAAGCTTTCTTTCTGTCGGAAGAAGGGTCTCGACCCTAAACGTCAGCCATTCCTTTTCTCCAGAGAGTCTGAAGAAGGGTCTCGACCCGAAACGTCGCCCATTCCGTTTCTCCAGAGATGCTGCCTCACCCGCCGAGTTACTCCAGCATTTTGTGTCTACCTCCAAAGCTTTCTTTCTGTTAGACTCTCATTAACAGAAATTATTAACAACAAGCAAAAACACTGCTTAAACTTCTAACTCCATTAAAAGTAAATTCACGTGCTCTTGAAATGACCCAAATAAAAAACAAATTTGATCACAAGGCCTACATATTTTAATTGAACAATTTGTCTTTAATCATCATAATAAGTCATTAATGTAAACACCAGCACCATACCATTGGTTTACAGTGACAAATTACAGTAATTAAGATCTTGACTAATAGTACATCCATCAGCTGTGTAAATGATGCACTTGCTAATACTACAAAATCCTTCATCAATGTTAGGTTTTCTATTTCTGGTTAAAGTCATTTGATAGTCCTTTCACTTTGTGCCTCAACTCTCAAGAGTACCCCATGAAGAGTGGGGAGTTTTCCTGGCCTGTTCAACGTGAGCATATTTTTCCCTGTGCCACGTTTTTGCTGATCAATTCCTTGCAAGGATGTTGTCTGTGGCCTGTGGTTACACTTTGGGATTTCATTCAAGTAGTACCTAAGTAAAATCCTTGATATATGTTTCAAACATTTTTCAGAAGACTGGCAAAGTGCATCATAGCCAAATCTGATTTAGGTGCCATCTGACATGCATGGGACAGGCAGCATCTCTGGAGAGAAGGAATGGGTGACGTTTTGGGTCGAGACCCTTCTTCACACTCCTATACATATGCCTAGTTTAGTTCAGTTTATTGTCACATGTACCAAGGTACAGTGAAAAGCTTTTATTGTGTGCTATCCAGTCAGTGGAAAGACAATACATGATTACAATCGAGCCATTTACAGTGTATAGATACATGATAGGGGAATAACGTTTAATGCACGGTAAAGCCAGCAAAGTGCGATCAAGGATAGTCCGAGGGTCACCCATGAGGTAGATAGTAGTTCAGCACTGCTCTCTGGTTGTGGTAGGATGATTCAGTTGCCTGATAACAGCTGGAAAGAAACTGTCCCTCAATCTGGAGGTGTGCGTTTTCACACTTCTATGGGAGAGAGGAGAAGAGGGAGTGGCCAGGGTGTCTCATCATTGATTATGTTGCTGGTCTTGCCGAGGCAGCGTGAGGTATAAATTGAGTCAACAGAAGGAAGGTTGTTTCGTGTGATGGTCTGGGCTGCGTCCACAATTCGCTGCAATTTCTTGCAGTCTTGGAATGAGCTGTGGGCGCGGGCGATGGCATCATCCGTGGACCTGTTGCGGCAGAAGGCAAACTGCTATAATTGGCAGTTGGCAGGTAGGCAAATTGCCTAGGAGTGCCAATTCATAGTCCATCAAATAAGGGGCAGAATGTGAATAATATCTGGTGTGGGTGTGGATTATTGTGGGCTGGTCCACAATTAATACTACCGTGTAACAGAAGCTCCAAGGAATGGTAAACACTCAATGGTCTATGTTGTCTCCTATATCCAGGGTGACTGGATGAAATTGAAGTGCAGGAGGAAAAAAATCTATAATGCAGTTACTTATTCCTGAAATCTGACCATTTATTGTGCCGTCATCCCGAGCCAGACCTCCACAAAGGAATGTGACAGGAAGGTGGACAGGGAATGGATGAATAGTCCCTGTACAGGCAGGTGTGCAGTATAAATTGGCATCATAGATGGCACTGACCCGTGCTGCACTGTTCTATGTTAAATAGATACTACTAGGTCCAAGAGGCAACTGTTAACAAAACCCGCCAATGTCATAAAATTTGGGAAGAATAGCCTGGTTCTATACAGCAATAAAAAATGATGATTTGTGAAAAAAAAGGTGCTGGAATAATTCAGCGGATCAGGCAGGAACTCTGGAGAACTCGGATAGGTGACATTTCAAGTCAGACTGCCAGTCTGAAGAAGGTTTCTGACCCGAAATGTCACCTATCCATGTTCTCCAGGGATGCTGCCTGACCCACTTAATTACTCCAGCACTTTATCTATTTTGCTCATGTATGCCTTTGTGTAAATCAGCATCTGCAGTTCCTCATTTCTACATGCTGATTTGTAATTTGCTTTTTACAAATGGGTACAATGGCAGAGTGTTTATGTTACTTAACTATTGATCCAGAAACACAAACTAATGACCTGTGATAGTCGTGCAACTCACTAGAACAGCTAGAAATTCAATTTACAATACATTACATTTGGCATTTGAAAGCAAATATTACTGATGGTGACCACGAAACAGATTGTGTCCAGATTGTTATGAAAACTCTCCTAGTTCATTAATGTCTTCCTTTCAACCTTTGGTCCTTCCTTCTTCAATATGACATGTATTGTTTCTGATCCCCCAGCAATATGGTGAATTTTAAAGTCCTTATAATGTCCTGTAAACCACTCAGTTCAGGGACAAATGGGGATGGGCAAATTCTCCTGTGATAACAAAAGTACAGAACACTGAAAATGCAGTGATTTTACTTTAAAAATGCAAGTGTCTAATTATACTATATATGTAGGAATGAGGGATCAAATTTATCAAGCACCATAACCCCAAAGATATACTTGCATCTACACGATCAGTTTTTTCTATGTGCTTGTTAACATGTAATGGAGCTAGTTGAGCTTGGTTTTCTTGCTTGAGCGCTTATAGCACAAGTACTTTGGGTTTTCATTGTAATTTGGCAATATCAGATATTGCAGATACAGTCACTGCGACTGATAACTTATTTCTATATATTTCAAAGGGATCCCAATGGTAATTCCCAGTGTAGGTGCAATAACAAAACATTAGGTCATACAAATATCAGGTGTCTAACTCTGCCGGGTGCTTTGTCACAGAGCAAAGTGCAAGGTTACATTAATCACATACTTGCTCATAAAGAAATTACGTCTTAGTCTTTGCAACGTAACACTTCTGAGTAATGATCAAATGTTAAGAATAACTTAAACTAATAGTGACGAAGATCATAGAACACTATAGCACAGGAATATTTGTGCCAAAGAGCCTGTTTTAAAATATATTAGCATCCAGACTTGCACCAGTAGGTTGACAGCATTGACAGCATCATGGATGTTGAGCATCAAAATTATGAATCACAATCACAATAATATTTTATTAGCCAAGTTTGTTTTGCAACATACATAGAAACATAGAAATTAGGTGCAGGAGTAGGCCATTCGGCCCTTCGAGCCTGCACCGCCATTCAATATGATCATGGCTGATCATCCAACTCAGTATCCCGTACCTGCCTTCTCTCCATACCCTCTGATCCCCTTAGCCACAAGGGCCACATCTAACTCCCTCTTAAATATAGCCAATGAACTGGCCTCAACTACCCTCTGTGGCAGAGAGTTCCAGAGACCCACCACTCTCTGTGTGAAAAAATTCCTTCTCATCTCGGTCCTAAAGGATTTCTCCCTTATCCTTAAGCTGTGACCCCTTGCCCTGGACCTCCCCAACATCGGGAACAATCTTCCTGCATCTAGCCTGTCCAACCCCTTAAGAATCTTGTACGTTTCTATAAGATCCCCTCTCAATCTCCTAAATTCTAGAGAGTATAAACCGAGTCTAGGCAGTCTTTGTTCATAAGACCTGACATCCCAGGAATCAGTCTGGTGAACCTTCGCTGCACTCCCTCTATGGCAATAATGTCCTTCCTCAGATTTGGAGACCAGAACTGTACGCAATACTCCAGGTGTGGCCTCACCAAGACCCTATACAACTGAAGTAGAACCTCCCTGCTCCTATACTCAAATCCTTTTGCTATGAAAGCTAACATACCATTGGCTTTTTTCACTGCCTGCTGTACCTGCATGCCTACTTTCAATGACTGGTGTACCATGACACCCAGGTCGCGCTGCATCTCCCCTTTTCCTAATCGGCCACCATTTAGATAGTAGTCGGTTTTCCTATTTTTGCCACCAAAGTGGATAACCTCACATTTATCCACATTATACTGCATCTGCCAAACATTTGCCCACTCACCCAGCCTATCCAAGTCACCTTGCATTCTCCTAGCATCCTCCTCACAGCTAACACTGCCCCCCAGCTTAGTGTCATCCGCAAACTTGGAGATATTGCCTTCAATTCCCTCATCCAGATCATTTATGTATATTGTAAATAGCTGGGGTCCCAGCACTGAGCCTTGCGGTACCCCACTAGTCACTGCCTGCCATTGTGAAAACGACCCGTTTACTCCTACTCTTTGCTTCCTGTTTGCCAGCCAGTTCTCTATCCACATCAATACTGAACCCCCAATGCCATATGCTTTAAGTTTATATACTAATCGCTTATGTGGGACCTTGTCGAAAGCCTTCTGGAAGTCCAGATACACCACATCCACTGGTTCTCCCCCATCCACGCTACTAGTTACATCCTCGAAAAATTCCACAAGATTCGTCAGACATGATTTACCTTTCGTAAATCCATGCTGACTTTGTCCAATGATTTCACCACTTTCCAAATGTGCTGCTATCCCATCTTTAATAACTGACTCTAGCAGTTTCCCCACTACCGATGTTAGACTAACTGGTCTGTAATTCCCCGTTTTCTCTCTCCCCCCCTTCTTAAAAAGAGGGGTTACGTTTGCTACCCGCCAATCCTCAGGAACTACTCCAGAATCTAAAGAGTTTTGAAAGATTATCACTAATGCATCCACTATTTCCGGAGCTCCTTCCTTAAGTACTCTGGGATGCAGCCTATCTGGCCCTGGGGATTTATCGGCCTTTAATCCATTCAATTTACCATGTCGCCATTACCATACGAGGAATTTCCGTTCAATATCAATATCAGTTTTATTCGTCACTTGCACATAAGGTGCAAGTGAAATGAATTTGCCAACAGCGGCACAATGAAAAAATAACACACAAAAACACAATAAAAATGTAGACAAACGTCCACCACAGCATTCATCGCTGTGGTGGAAGGCACAAAATCTGGCCAGTCCTCCTCCATTTTCCCCCGTGGTCGGGTCCTCAACCCTCCGCAGCCGTCGCTGTGGGCGTCCAGATGAGTAGCCAGGTAAAAGTCCAGGTAAGTCCTGAAACGGTGCATCCCCACCAGAGACCGCGGCTTCAGGTTAGCCTAGGCCGCAGGCCGGCGGTCGAAGATTTAAAGTTCCCGCCGCGCCGCAGACCGTAGGGCTGGCGGTCAGAGCTCTTCTCCAGGGGTTCCCGGCGAGGGATCCCGCTCCTGATGGTAAGTCCCCGTGGTGTAAGTAGGCCGCGGGCCGGCAGTCAGAGCTTCTTCTCCCGCGGGACCCCAATGAGGGATCCCAGGCCTAGGGCGCCGCGGTGGCTGGTGCTCCGCTGACCGCGGCTTCAGGCTGCCGCGGGCCAGTGAACGGAGCACTCCCCTCCGGCGACCCCCCGCGAGGGCTCGCTCGCTCTGCGACGAGAGTCTGCGCTGCGCCTGCTGCTGAAAGGCTGCACCGATCCTTGCTGTTAGGCCATGGGGGAGGCGACAAGGAAAAAGGAAAAAGTCGCCTCTCCGTGGAAGAGGCGGCCGAAGTGGTTTCCCCCTTAACCCCCCCACACAAGACACACAAAGTCAAATTAAAAGCATACATTAGGACACTCTAAAAAAGTTTTAAAAAGTTGAAAAAACTAACGCGCTGCTGGCAGCGCCCCCACCGACCTGGTATTTGCAAAGTCAGTCATACAAATAAAAAGCAACGGAACACGCCAAACACATTTGAACATAAACATCCATCACAGTGACTCCTCCACATTCTTCGCTGTGATGGAAGGCGAAATAAAAGTTCCATCTCTCCCCTTGTTTGCTCTCCCACGGTCGGGGGCCTCAAACCCTCTGTTGACAGGCGTATCATGACTCCCGTAGCTGGCGGCGGGCCCTCTGCATCGGGGTGAACAGCTCCTGCATCGGGGGGATGTCAGCTCCCCCGCGCCAGCGATCGAACCCCACGTCGCAGCTGGTTGAGTCTCTGCGTTCGTTGGAGCTCCCGACTAGCCTCTCCCAAGACTGCGAGCTCAATGGTAAAGTCCGGTGGCCTCGAGTTGGAAGCGATATCAGGCAAGGGATCGACTCCGATGTTATGTCCACGTCTCCGAGGAGGACTCCAGCTCCATCGATGGTAGGCCGCAGAGCGACCGGAGACACGATCCGGAAAGTAATCAAATCTCCGGCAAGGTAACAAACTGAAAAAAGGTTTCCCCTGACCTCCTCCCCCCACATAAAACAAACCGGAGAGCATTTATACAAACTTTTAAAATGCACTCAAAATAAAAAAAAGATGAAAAAACAGACAGACTGTTGGCGGAGCTGCCAATTGTTCGGCGCCCCTGGTGTTAACTGATTGTAGAAGTGGAGGACGGGGAGAATGTTTCTCGTTGATGCCTGACTGCATGAGTATTTTAACACTTTTTAATTTTTATTTCAGTTTTTCAGCATCTGCAGTTTTTTATTTTGATGTTGAGCATGAAAATTATTAACAAAACAACAGGTTAATTTACTAAAAAATAGATACAATGGATCCAGAAGAAAATGTGCAACTTAGAAATCTCAAAGAAGACTTGTTCCAGCTGGTATACAATCTTAATCCTGCTTTTTGTCACTGAAAAAACAGAACTGCTGGAAATGTTCAGCAAATAAGGCCGCATCTGTGGGGTGGTAAATTCCAAACAGATCAAACCTAAAACCAAGATAAAAAACTGCAGATGTTGGAATACCCATGCAGTCAGGAATCAATGAGAAACATTCTCCCCCTCCCCTCCCACAAGCAGTCTGAAGAAGGATCTCGACCAAAACATCACCACTTCACATCCTCCAGAGAATCTGCCTGACCCGCTGAGCGTTTTATCTTTTTTGTTCACCAGGAACAATAATTGTGTCTTTCTCCACAGATGCTTCTTTATTTTGCTGAGTATTTCTAGCAGCTCTGGTATGTATTCCTGGATGTGACTTGGAGAAGGATTAAGTTTGCCTACCACCTCAAACCACACTTCATTGCGGAGTCCATGTTCAAATTGCACATTTTCTTCTGGATCCATTTGAGCGAGTAGCTATTTTTAGTGAATTAACCAGCAGTTTCGTTAATGATTTTGGTGCTCATTCTCTCTGGTACTCCCGACACTGTGAAAAAATATAGCAACTTGCTCTAAAGATCTAGCCTAAAGTGCGTCCAACATTAATATGATGGTTTACAATTTAAACCATCAGCAGCAGTGGAGACATTTCAAAGTAAATTAGTGATTTTATTAAGAGAACGTTTACTCATAAATGTCATGTATCGAGGAGGGAGGCAGAGGGGAGGTCAGTAGTAGAGACGGCCAGAAGCAAGTCGAAGTTTTAAGCAGTTTCGTTTTAAAGTCTTTGTTCTTCAGCTAGTATGTTTATTGACAATTATAATTTTCACGTTCCAATGCCATTTATTATAATAAATCAAAATATCATGCAGTACTTCACTAAATTACTTCACTAAATTCACAAAAACAAATGTTTCAATTATTTTGACAAATGGTAAGTAATTTAAATAACAAGCAAGCTTAATTCAAGTATTAGATTTGTCAGCAAGTTTCCATGGAAAAAAACACTCCAATGTGCCTCATGAATATTGTGTTTTGTTTAATAAAATAAAAAAGATCATTTATTAAATGCAGTCTTGCTCAGATGGCAGGCGTCTCAACTAAGTCACATGTTCCAGCCTCACTACACCCCTTGAGCACGGGGCCAAATATAGCTTACAAATCCCGACTTGCCTTCATTTAACATTCTCTATGCAGAGGTTTTCCCCAGTTGCATTCAATCTAAAATTCCCATGGTCCCTGCAAGCTCCTGCAGATTTGCTCCAAGCTAGTTCTGCAATCTCCTCTGTATTTAAATTGTTTTCTGTGGATCCCCTCCATGTGTTGTCATCGGTATCAAGGCTTCCATCAAATACCTAGTCACTGCCCTACACAACTCTCCCCCAATATCCTGCTGCTTAACTGTTATGCCTTAAAGCCTCAATTCAAATATCTATTTTTTGTCTAAATCTCTAAATCTCTTGTTTAGCTGAGTTTTCCCAGACAACACTGTACTTTTGTGAAGGTAGACAAAAATGCTGGAGAAACTCAGTGGGTGAGGCAGCATCTATGGAGTGAAGGAATAGGCGACGTTCCGGGTCATAGAAACATAGAAATTAGGTGCAGGAGTAGGCCATTCGGCCCTTCGAGCCTGCACCGCCATTCAATATGATCATGGCTGATCATCCAACTCAGTATCCTGTACCTGCCTTCCCTCCATACCCTCTGATCCCCTTAGCCACAAGGGTCACATCTAACTCCCTCTTAAATATAGCCAATGAACTGGCCTCAACTACCCTCTGTGGCAGAGAGTTCCAGAGACCCACCACTCTCTGTGTGAAAAAAGTCCTTCTCATCTCGGTCCTAAAGGATTTCCCCCTTATCCTTAAGCTGTGACCCCTTGTCCTGGACCTCCCCAACATCGGGAACAATCTTCCTGCACCTAGCCTGTCGAGACCCTTCTTCAGACTGTTGTCGCGGTGGGGCAGGAAAAAGAAAGGAAGCGGCGGAGACAGTAGGCTGTGGGAGAGCTGGGAAGGGGAGGGGAAGGAGATTTGAGAAATACTCTGCGATAGTTTTTTTACGTTCATCCACTATATAAAGTTGGTCAACTTGTTTTGAATGCAAGTCCAGAGTCTAGAAACCATCTTGACAAAACTGGTTGCATTATGGAACATTTTTGGAGTAGTTTACTAATATTTCTGAAATGGACATTCATACCCTGAGGAAAGGTCTCGACATGAAACGTCACCCATTCCCGCTGAGTTACTCCAGCTTTTTGTGGCTATCTTCAGTTCATACAAGATCTTTTTCATCTACTCACATTGGATCACGCATTAAAACCTGTAACATTGCCTAAAATGTTAAAACTTTTTTGTACATTTTCCTAACTGAAATTGTATACGGGTGATAAATTAATATGATGGAACTGCGGATGCTGGTTTACAATGAAGATAGACGCAATATGCTGGAGCAACGCAGCGGGACAGGCAGCATCTCTGGAGAGAAGGAATGAGTGAAGTTTCGGGTCGAGACCCTTCTTCCGGATTATTGGAATGATATCCTAATGACTTCATAAAATGTCAAAATACTTTCAGTTAAAATAATTGCATATTTCATTTTTGAGGTCCTCATATAATTGATATCCATCACTGATCATCTTATTTCAAAATTAATTGAGCTCATCTATTAACGAGTAAGTGCCAGGGAGATATAACATCGAATAACTAGTCTCCAAAATTAAATTTCTTCTCTGAGCCTCAATTCTTCTTTCTTTTGGTTGAAGGGACAAGAGCGACAATAACCTTCTGAATCACATTCAGGTAGGTATGTTGCAAAACTTACCTTGAGCAGCGCTGCAGTTCTGCTGCTCCCCGCGTGAGCGATTTTGGCGCCTTTCAGAGGGGGGCGGGCTTAAAGTGCCGTTTTTCAACAGACTGGGATAATCGATGAATGTCGGGTGATTTCGTTGCGGAAGAAAAATCGCTCCGACATTTCATCAATGAAGGTATTTTTAAATTACTCTAAATTATTTATTAACTAGAGTAATTTAAAAATCACCTTCAAAAGCCGTGAGCACCGACAACCGGAAGGATTTTCCATAGGGGAGAAAAAAAGGTAGTTTATTTTTATATTAAAAGTTGGTTTTTCGGGAGGCTTTAATAATATTTTTATGTTGCGAAATGGGGTCCCAAAAAATGTATGAACAAACGATATTTTTCCTCCCGACTTCACCGTTAACCACAACGTTCTAATCCACCGCATTCCACTAAAACCCACTCGCTGGTTGATTTAAATGGCCATTAATTTACAGGAATCAAACACTAAATTCCTTACATTTCGTCCAGAAATTCATGAAAATGAGATTTAAAAATTATGTTATATTGTGGATTATTGTGTGAATGTTATTTGGACACTTAGGCAATTAAAAAAAAGTTTATCTTTTCTTAAGAAATGGATAGATATTTAGATCTACTCATTGAATTTTGTAATTAGCTACAATTAGATAACTAACTAATTATATGCTTTAATTTCAGGTAATCCAAGTAAGATTGTTTAATATTTGTTTCAGAATGCTTCAATCTATAATAACTGAAAATTTCATTGAGTTCTCTTAATTGTTAAGAAAGTTATGGGCTTTTAACTTTTCCAGATCACAGCTTTTGAGTTAAGTCAATTGAAAGGCAATGGGGAGCAAGATGCTAATTTCCGAGTATGAAAATTGCCATAACTTTCTTAATATTGAAGATATGAAAGTAAATTAGGTGTCAAATTAAACTGCTTTTTATGCTTTATCTGATGGGATAAATTGCAGACTTGATTTTTTAAATCTCAAAATTTTGTAACATTGCTAATTCAGGTGTTTAAACGATAGAAGTGGTTTGAGTGACAGAGAATTTCATCTTGACACGGCCAAAGCTATGAATTTGGCATCACATCATCCTTGACCAGCCACATGTGATGGGTTTTGATTTCCTATTTAAAAATATATATTTAACATATATTCACAGTGGCCAAGATTTGTGTGGATATGAATTATGGCTGATTGGAGGTTATGCAAACAATGGGAGACAGTAATTTTGTACAGCTAAGCTTTCATTTTGTGGCAAAACCTGTGCTGAACTTCATTTGACTTTCCAAACCTCGGAAATCACTTTGCCAAAGCATGTGGTACTAAAAGACTTGCAGCCTCAAAAGATGCCAAGTGAGTTTGCTGAAGTCTTGTTGGTGACTATCAATGTCACGGAACGACTGGAAAGATTGTAGGAACAATGCAATATCCGAGAAAGATTGCGGGGACAAAGCAAATAAAGAGGGCACCAATGTACAGCAGTCACAGAGAACTAGGGTGTTGAGAGTGACTTGAGGATTCCAGTGCTGAATTGCGATATTCAGGCAAATATCAATAATTCTAATACAGTATTCTTCTAATATCATATTGTCCAAAACACTAATAGTATTAGACACAAAATGCTGGAATAACTCGGGGAGACAGGCAACATATCTGGATAGAAGGAATGCGTGACGTATTGGGTCGAGACCCTTTTTCAGACTGAGAGTCAGGGGAGAGGGAAACACGAGATATGTAAGGGTAAGGTGTGAAAACTAGAGTTCAAAGAGGACGAAGATCAAGGAAAATGTAGGATAGATCATTGTTAGTTTGTGGAAGTTGACAACGAGGCATACATTTAGTCAAGAGGACAGTCAGACTGATCGGAGAGCAGATGTGGGAGGGATGGAGAGGGAGGGAAAGCAAGGGATACGAAGTTAGAGAAGGGAAGGGAAACTTTACCTTCCCTCTCTCGCCATCCCTCCCCCATCGGTTGTGCCGACTAATTTCAGGATAAAGCTCACCCACATCTTTCTCCCAGAAACTTTTTAGATGGACATGGAATATCAAAATGCAGTACAGCTCCACCGAGAGAATTATCTCACAATTGCTACAGATCACTTCACTCAGTGGAAACTGGGATAAGGCAACTGGAAAATAATGATAAACTCATATTAGAACACCACACAGGGTTGTTGTTATAATATCCCTCCAGCAAAGACATTTTAAAATTTTGATGCAACCTTTCAAGCAAATTGTAGGATGAACTAATAATAGTTTAACTACTGAAATAGAATATATCTGAGGACTGTATTCACTTTTAGAGCAAACACTCTGAAGGTACTAAAGTTCAAATCAAATAAACCTTGAAGCTATTTAGCTGCCTTTCATTTAAAATTAAAATATTTTCCAAAAATCTAATTTTAATCTTGGCTACTGCCTTAAAAATTCCAAAATCCCATGTTTTATTTTTAACTAAACTTCAAACTGGTTTTTAAAATTATAACACAGGCATTCCATTTCAACACAAAGAAAGACATACATAGAAAATAGAGAATATGTTCACAAAATGTCTGATATCTTTAAGACCCAACAAAAAACGTAGAGGATATAATTTTAATTGGATCTTCATCGTACTGATGGAGGAGGTTCAAATACCCCTTCTGGTCCAACATCGATTATTTCCCAAGCTACAATGAGTAGCTAGAGAAGGCTCAGTTTCCTTCTCCTCTACATTCAAGCTCACTTTATAGATAATTAAATAACTTTTTTTTGGCCCATTTCATTGGCAGTGCAGGGAGGTTCCAAGGGCCTGGCCTTCTGCTGAAGCACAATTTACAAACCATCTTTTTGAGGTTTAGATACTGGATGCTGGTGATGGCCAGTCTAACCAAACCAAAAACTGCAACTTTGATAACGCGGCGCAGCGATAAGCCCGAAATGAAGGCAGAGAACCAGGTGTTTCGGGAGGTATTTTATTGTTGTTCTCTTGTCCAGTCGAGAACAATCGCGTCTAAACCCCTGCCCTATATCCCTGTAGCTAAGGGCCGCCCCCGGACTAGACCATTCCCGTGCCGAGGGGTTCGATAGTGGAATGGCTCGACCCTTGGGAGCAGCCACAGGACCCCCCCCCCCCCCAGAACAGGAGGCACGAAACGCAACGGCAGGCGTACAACCCGATCGGACCGCGTACAGAAGTGGGCCAACAGAGGGGCCAGCGGAGGCACAGGTGGAGGGAGCCGCGAAGGGGGAGTGACCTCGCGGCCGAGGCTAGGCAATGTCCAAATGTGCCGGCTTTAACCGGTCAATCAGCACGGCCTCCGGCCGGCCCCCCATGTCCAACACAAAGGTTGTCTGTCTCGGAACGGGCCTTCATACGGCCTCTGGAGTGGTGTCTGGTGGGCGTCACGGCGCAGGAAAACATAGGGGCAGTCCCGGAGGGCCGATGGCACATGCGGGAGGAATGTCGCATGGCAGGGCGTCGGGATGGGTGCGAGTCTGCCAACTCGCTCGCAAAAGTGTTGCAGGGTGGGTGAGGCCAGTCCCTGCACCAACGGCACGAACTCCCCGGGCACCGTGAGTGGTGACCCGTAAACGAGCTCCGCTGAAGATGAGGCCAAGTCCTCCTTAGGCGCAGTTCGGATGCCCAGCAAGAACCACGGCAGTGCGTCCTTCCAGTCTGGGCCGGAGAGTCGCGCCTTCTGTGCTGCCTTGAGCTGCCGGTGGAACCTCTCCACCAGGCCGTTTGCCTGTGGGTGATAG
This sequence comes from Raja brachyura, assembly GCA_963514005.1. The sequence goes on along the minus strand of OY740807.1, from coordinate 7,453,891 downwards.
GCCGTGGTGTAGTGCAGCGGCACACCCAACAGGTGAGCCATGGCCGACCAGAGTTCAGAGGTGAACTGTGGCCCCCGGTCCGAGGAAATGTCCACCGGCACCCCAAAGCGAGCAATCCAGTGCGCGGACAACGCACGAGCACACGTAGCTGTCAAAGTATCGGCCAGCGGTATGGCCTCCGACCACCGCGTGAAGCGGTCCACCACCGTGAGGAGGTGGGTGATGCCCCGAGACGGCGGGAGAGGCCCCACAATGTCCACGTGGAGGTGGTCGAACCGCCGGCGTGGTAGACCAAATTCCTAGTGAAGGCCGGTGTTGGCAGTCCGGTAGGCGGGCATCTCACCGTCCGTGAGCTGAGCCTCCGCCATTGCAGAATAGTCAATGCCGGCCACCACCTCGAAAAGGCCATCGACGGCGGGGCGGGACAACCCGTCAGCCACCCGGTTCTCCTTCCCCTCGATGAAGCGGATGTAGGTGGTGTACTCCGGGGTGTACGCCAGCTGCTGCTGTGCAGAACATGGGTCGGAGACCTTTGCCAGAGCGAAGGTGAGCGGCTTATGGTCCGTGTAAGCGGTGAATGGGCGGCCCTGCAGGAAGTAGCGGAAGTGGCGCACCGCCAGGTACAGAGCCAGGAGCTCGCGGTCAAATGCGCTGTACTTGCTCTAGGCGTTGTTGAGATGCCGGCTGAAGAAGGCCAGGGTCCACCAACCCCCGTCCGTCAGTTGCTCCAGCACTGCACGAACTGCCGACTCCGAGGCTTCCACTGTAAGGGCGGTTGGGGCATCCTGCAGCGCAGCCCGAGCAAGGGACTCCTTCGTGCCATCAAATGCCGCCACCGCCTTGTCGGTCCTATCGACGTCCTTACGCCTACCCGCCAGGAGATGATACAGCCGCCGCATGATGTGGGCCAAGGATGGCACAAAACGGTGATAAAAGGCCACCATGCCAACGAACCCCTGCAGGCCGCGCACAGTGTATGGACGGGGAAACCGGCAGATGGCTTCGACCCTGTCCGGCAGGGGAACCGCGCCTTGTGAAGTCACGCGGTGGCCAAGGAAGTTGATGGTGGTCACCCCAAACCGTCACTTCGCGAGGTTCACAGACAAACCATGCTCACTGAGCCGCTGACAGAGCTGCCGGAGGTGGCACAGTGCTCCTGCCGCGAGCAGCTGGCCCCCAAGATGTCGTTGAGGTAGACGAACACAAACTCGAGACCGTGACACACCCCGTCCATTAGCTGTTGAAATGCCTGCACGCCGTTCTTAAGACTGAACGGCATCCGCATGAACTCGTACAATCCAAACGGCGTGATGATTGCTGTCTTGGGCACATCCTATGGGCGAACCAGGATCTGGTTATAACCTCGCACCAAATCCAGTTTTGAGAAAATAGTAGCCCCGGCCAAAAGGACGTTGAAGTCCTGGATGTGGGGCACGGGATATCGGTCTGCGGTGGTAGCGGCATTCAGCCGCCGATAATCCCCGCAAGGTCGCCAGCCCCCGCTTACCTTGGGGACCATGTGGAGTGGGGACGCCCATGGGCTGTTCGAAGGGCAGACGATCCCCAAGGACTCCATCGTGCGGAACTCCTGCCGTGCCAGACGTAGCTTATCAGGCGGCAGTCGGCATGCTCGTGCGTGGAGGGGTGGGCTGGTAGTTGGTATGAAATGCACCACCCCGTGCTTGTGGGTCGAAGACCGGAACTGTGGGGTCAGGATGTCCTGGAACGCAGCCAAGACCCGAGCAAAACAGGAATCCATGGATGACAGGGAGCGTGCAATCGGCTCATCCAGACGCAGCGCGATTGGCTCCATCGTGGCTGCCGCCTGACGTCCACCAGGAGGGAGTGAGCCCGGAGGAAGTTCGCACCGAGTAACGGCTAGGAGAAGTCGGCGATGGTAAACTGCCACGAGAAATGACAGGAGCCAAAAACGATCTGGACCGTGCGAACGCCATACGTACGGATGGGGCTGCCATTCGCCACGGTGAGGACCGGCCCCCAAATGTCCGCCAGCAAAGGGGGAAGGATGTTCAATTCCGCCCCGGTATCCACGAGGAAGTGACCCCTGGAGCGCCGATCCCAGGCAAAGAGGCGGTGAATCTGGCCGGCTGCCGCGGGGACTATTGGCAGCCGGCCCTGGCATTTCCCGGGAACATGCATGGCTGGCGGCATTGTCGTGCTGCAGCACCCCAGCGCTGGTGGTAATAGCACCAGTGCCTCCTGCCGTTGGCGCTTGGAGCCTGCTGATGCGGTACCCGCCACGGCCGCGTGGGGGCGATCGCACAGGCCTCCGGGGTGCAGCTGTCACTCCCTCCACAGCTCCCCCACCCAACCGGAGGAAATCAGGCGCTGCCGGAATGCCGGCCAGCGCGCTGACCATCCCGGCGCGCCATCCACAGCGAGTCAGCGTGCCTGCCGAGGGCTCGGATGTCGGCGACCGAGGAGTTGGTGTGCTGCAGGCGGATGTCGGCCGGCAGCAGATGCAGGTAAATACACTCAAAAATGAGGCACGGCGTGTGCCCATCGAGGAGCGCAACCATCTCGTTAAGGAGGCTTGATGGCCGCCGGTCGCCTAGGCCCTCCATATGAAGGAGCCTGGCAGCCCGTTCCATCCAGCTGAGCCCGTAAACCTGGCCGAGGTATTTCTCGACGGCCAGGGGGTCTTCGAGGAACTGAGTGACTTCTCCGACTGTGTCCTGGTCGAGGGCCCCCACCAGGCAGAAGTAGCGGGTGTGTTCACCATAATGCCCCGCAGCTGGAATTGAGCCTCCGCCTGCTGAAACCAAATGCGAGGCCGGGCGGTCCAGAACATAGGTAGCTTAACGGAGACCGCATTGAGTGACAGGGCCCGGTCAGCCCGTGAAGCGGACGGACGGGCGGCTCTGTCTTTTGACTCCATTATGACACCAATAGAGCGTCGGGGTCACCAATGTGGTGCGGCGATAGGCCCGAAATGAAGGCGAAGAGCCAGGTATTTCAGAAGGAATTTTATTAGATGTTGTTCTCTTGTCCAATTGTGTCTGCAAGAGAACAATCGAGCCTAAACCCCTGCCCTTTATCCCTGTAGCTAAGGGCCGCCCCCGGACTAGTCCATTCCCATGCCGAGGGGTTCGATAGTGGAATGGCCTGACCCTTGGGAGCCGCCACAATAATATCTTAATTGAAATCAGATACGCGTGGCAGGATTTTGTTTTACACAGCGCCCATGTTGCTCGCCTTGATCATATAGTGGTTAGTACTCTGCGTTGTGGTCGCAGCAATCTCGATGGGAATCCGAGTCACGGCAGTGCGGATTAGCAATGGCACGGCAATGGATTCGCTGTTGGACGACACGGTGGCGCAGCGGTAGAGTTGCTGCCTTACAATGCCAGAGACCCGGGTTCGATCCTGACCACGGGTGCTATCTGTATGGAATTTGTACGTTCTCTCTGTGACCCGCATGGGTGTTCTCCAGGTTCTTTGGTTTCTTCCCACACTCCAAAGCCGTACAGGTTTGTAGGCTAATTGGCTTGATAAAACTGTAAATTGTTCCCAGTGTGTGTAGGATAGTGTTAGTGTGCGGGGATCGCTGGTCAGTGGACTGAAAGGCCTGCTTGCACGCTGTATCTCTAAACTAAACTGAGAGTGGCGAGTACCTGGACACCACTGCCAGGGGTGGTGGTGAAGGCAGATATGACAGTGGCATTTAAGAGATGTTTGGAAAAGCACGTGCCGGCAGAGGAGTTGGTTCACTATACTGTGCTGAGTGTTATTGAAGTGATACCATGTGTTATTATCAACAATTTTACAGATTACGACTATGCTTTAAAAAAGGAAAATTACTACATCAGGTTGAAACCTTCCTTTGATGATCCTATAACAAATCAAAACTCTAAGGCAATAATAGGACTGGAAGGTTGCGTGTTTCTTTTTCCCCAAAGGGGAACTAAAATGATGGCAGAAAAGAAGATGATCAAATCCCAGGTTTAGGCTACTTAACAGTCCAGTAGCTTGCTCTGACAACAGTATAAATTAAAAGGGTTACACAAAAAGCTGGAGAAACTCAGCGGGTGCAGCAGCATCTAAGGAGCGATTCTCCAGCATCTGCAGTTCCTTCTTTAACAACAGTATAAATTAAAAGTAAGATTCTGTGGTATGATCACAACAGAATATGGTGCGGTTGCTGCACAAATTGTCCTGGGAGCAGATACTGATTACTTCACCCTACCCTTCCACAGAAATTTAAGGATTCTGCAAAGGCACCATTAGTAGTATTTTTTCCAATTCCTTGAGATCCCTTCTTTGGTAGGTTCAGGTATCAGAGGGATATAGGGGTACAGGGATCACTGTGACCTTGTTTTAACCAGGTCTGATATCCTGACCTTCAAATAGTTTTGCCTCATTTAATCAAAGGGTGTGCCGACAAGTTTGAGTCGTGTTGAGTTTCATCATCAACGTCTGCCATCGCTGAAAGGTAGCTCCAGAGATTTGGGAAGTGTTGCCACAATGAACCCTTATTGTCAGGGAGCAGAGGAGCGCAGCAAGGTCAGGTTGTTGAACGATCTATCACTTGCAAAAGTTGAGCGTAAACCCCATCGTTTCTTAAGCTACAGTGAAAATGGCAATGTCATCTTGGAAATCGTGCAAACATAAGGGCGGCACGGTGGCGCAGCGGTAGAGTTGCTGCCAAATGCCCCTGTCCCACTTAGGAAACCTGAACGGAAACCTTTGGAGACTTTCTGCCCCACCCAAGGTTTCCGTGCAGTTCACGGAGTTTCCTGGAGGTTTTTGTCCTCCGGCAACCACCTTCAACTAGCATCGCAACCGGCTTCGACTAAAACATTACCGATTTTTAAAACGGAAACCGCTTTCGACCATTAGGGAGACTGACAAAAACCTCTGGGAACCGCATGGAAACCTTGGGTGGGGTGCAAAGTCTCCAGAGGTTTCCGTTCAGGTTTCTTAAGTGGGACAGGGGCATTACAGTGCCGGAGACCCAAATTTGATCCTTATCACAGAAGTCTGTACGGAATTTGTACGTTCTCCCTGTGACCTGCGTAGTTTTCCCCGGGTGCTCCAGTTTCATCCCACACTCATGTGCGGGTTTGTAGGTTAATTGGCTTCAGTAAAATTGTAAATTGTACCTAGTGTGTGTAGGATACTGTTAGTGTGCGGGGATAGCTGGTCGATGAGGACTCAGTGGGCTGCTGGGCCTGTTTCAGTGCTGTATCTCGAAATTAAACAAGCATCATCTGTATACTGCAGCTTTTTTCCTGCAACCATTAGGCTATTAAACACGACAACTTCCAAATAAGCTCCAAACTACTTCGGATTTTATCTGTACACTATTATTTGTTTGTTTCATAACAGAACTTTTTTGTTGTTTAGTATGGTGTTTACAGAGTACATATTTGTTATGCTGCTGCAAGTAAGAATTTCATTGTTCCGTTTTGGGTCATATCTCTCGTGGACTATTGATGTTTGAATTACCTCAGCTCTGAAGTGCAATTTCCATAGGTTAAATAGCTTCCCATTATCTCTGAAGATTAGCTCCGCTCCTGAGGTAAGCATGCTGGTGCACGATACAAGTCAAGAGGCAGCGACTCTTGTAAATCCCTTCCATGGAGGGGAGGGCAGAAATCGTGATGGGCTGGGCAGCATTCATCTCTTTTTGTAGTCTTGTTCGCTCCTGGGCATTCAATGCAACATTGCAAACAGGAGATTGAGAATAGCAATGGGGCAATAACACAGGCTTTTTGGATACCAGTTTCCACTGAGAATGGTTCTATCGTGGACTCATTGATTGATACTGGGCTTGCAAGCGCTAGATGGAAATGTATTTCCTAGGGCAGCCGAATTTGTGAAGAGTTTTTCACAGTCCCTCCCCAGTCCTTTAATTGCTTAATAATTGCTTACAAAAAGATGCAAGGTTTCCGGCGGCTTCTCAATGGCTGCAAGATGGTGAATAGCAAGGGCAGAATTAGCTTGTCCATCCCGAGGACAAACAAACAAAGTTTCTAAAAATACTTAGTGGACAAAAGATTAGATTGATATTTGCTGGGCTGAACTGTGGCAGCAGTTCCAAAAGAATATCGAACCATTTGCGTTCGAGTAGTCCCAGGTAAATGAATCCCAGCCATCATGCAGGGTGGCAGATGCCAGTGCATCTGTCACTGTTCCACTGCTGGACCCCACATTGAGTCCAGTGCTGGAACATAATTGTTCTGGGGATCCCCAACATAATGGCATCAATCATCATTCACTTGAATGGGAATTTCCAGCTTGGAGATTAAAAGGGAAAGAGCCAAGTAATTATTTAATTATTTTAATGCTTTTAATTACTTCCAAATGTTAACTATTTGCTTTTATTTTTTTTTTTTCAAACAATGCCAGAGACATTGAAGCGTTACTCGAAGAAAAAGCCTTGGAGCGTTTTGCAGAGGTGGTGCTCCTTCTCAGGCTTTGCACCCTGTCTAATGCAGTCAGGAGGCAGCATCTCCAACGCATGCCTCGAGGCACACTTCAGCAGTGAGGCTTTGCTGGACCTCGCTAGAGCCCTCCTGAGTGATGAGAGGCAGCTCGATCCACTCTCCATATCCAGGCTGGGCAAGCGCAGGTGGGGAGGGGAGGTGCGATTTGGGGGAAGGGAGGGTATCATCACACAAACCAACCTCCCTTCTGTTGATTCGGTTTATACCTCACCCTGCCTCAGCAAGGGCAGCAGCACAATCAAGGACGAGTCGAACCCTGGCCACACCCATCTTCTACCCTCTACCATCAGGCAAAGGTATAGATGTGTGAAAACACACACTACCAGATTCAGGGACAATTTCTTCCCAGCTGTTATCAGGCAACTGAATCATCCTACCACAACCAGAGAGCAGTGCTGAACTACTATCTACCTCTTTGATGTCCCTCGGACAATCCTTGACCGGACTTTGCTGGTTTTGCCTTGCACTAAACGATATTCTCTTTTCATGTGTCTATACACTGTAAATGGATCGATTGTAATCATGTATTGTCTTTCTGCTGGCATGTTAGCACGCAACAAAGAGCTTTTCACTGTACCTCGGTACACGTGACGATAAACTAAACTGAAACTGATATGGCACGGTATGTTAGGAAAAAACACACCAATTGCGCACCCAGAAGGAGCAAAACCAACGAGTAAATGACGAACTAGTGAAAACATCAGAGCTTTATTATTCGACATCATCCACGATTGAATTAAAGGATATGGAGGATATTAGGCAGCACAATATTGGCACCAGAATTCAATATTCTTTGTAGCGGGGCAAAAAACAAGCCCAAAACTGATCTTTATACTCATTACACTTTGTTAGAATTCAATGGTAGTCGAGTAAATGAGAAAAAAATACAATTGATAACATAATATGCATAATATTAAAAGCTCGAGAGATACAAGCACCGTATCAATTTGAAAACAGAAATTACCAATGCGACCTTGCTATGCTTTTCCGTCTGGCTGAATTTGTTGTTCTTGAACCCAAGTATTTTCTGTCTCAGATCTCTGTCTCAGTTTAGCTAATGACTAATTACTGTCTGAGAAATGATGTGATTCTGTTGAGTTTAATTTTATTTTAATTATTGCAAGAATACTTCAAAACCTAAGTGGATTTTATTATGGCATACGATGATATGGAAGAGATTATCCGCTTTTTAAAAAAATGACATTTTTCATTCATAAGCACACCTCTGAACTTGTTGCAAGGTTCATGCACGAATTGCTTGTCAAATATTTTTTTTTATGTCTGTAACTAGCACTAATAGACAGCCTTCCAACATATTTTAACCATTATTATAAGCACTTATTTTTGTCTCACTGTAATACATTGCTCACCAAAGTGAAAGATGAGCATATTCTAAATTCAGACAGGATTCAATATCTCAAAGAAAACTTGTACACCCCACAATAGTCAGCTTGATGGCTTGAATTTTAATTGCAGTTAAGATTAAACATGCTGTGTTCCTTAATGATGTCAGTCCAATCTGCTGATCGCTGTGTGACAGAACAGTCCGCTGCAGGAGGGCTTTATGCAAAGGAACTGGAGATTTTATGGTGAGATTAAAATGCGACAGGGTGCAACTCCCAATTATTTGTAAAGGAAACCCATCGCTTCTGCTTCGGGGGCATGGGCACAACTTTTATATTCAGGTATATGACACTTTATTGATGCAATTGCCAACTTTGAACTTCGACAAGGACTTATAAGATCTTTATCCTTCCGAAGTTATTAATGATCTTTGATGAGCGTAAGAAATGTTACTACCAGCTGCATGCAGATATTACCAGAAGCATGCTTCATTTTGAAAACAAATAAAAACTAGTATACTGTTCCTGAAATCTCAGCACAGAAGCGAGTTGTGTCATTTCTTCCATTCTTTAAACTACCCATATAAGTAGATATACATTAACAAATTTCATGAAGGGCCATCAACAATAAACCAAATACACACCAACATCATAATTGAAGTAAGGCTGTTACATTTTATAAATATTTGGTCCTGCGCATACTTTAAACAGCGTAATACTGGGAGAAAGAAAACACAGATATCAACATATTGCTCTTGAAAAATCATCCTTTCATAAATGATTTTTAGCAAACAAAACATCTGAGCATGGAGGCCAATGATCTACAAAGTAAAATGAACTGAAGGCTTCATCTCTTGGCTCAACTGATAAGTATATTAATATAAAGGCAGCTTTCTCAAAATCAAAACTGTAGTAGAATTCCATGCAAAACCTGGGAAACAAATGAAAAATAACATTCTGGAGGTAAAATCTGATAACAGAAAATTATTCTCGATGAGGTTATTGTTTGTAATCAGGCATTCAGGCAAAAGGAATGCTTGATTGACAGAAAGGCGCAGCATGGAAACATTCAACCCACCGAGTCCATGGTGACTATCGATCACCTCGTTCTCACTAGTTCTATGTTATCCCACTGTCAAAATTAATCTACGACCGAACACTTTTTTGCGATGCGGGAGGAAACCGGTCACGGGGAGAACGTGCCAACTCTAAGTTAGACAGCACTCAAGGTCAGGATCGCATCCAGGTCTCTGGTGTCGTGAGAGCAGTTCTATCAGTTGTGCCACTGTGCCAACCCTGGAGTGGGAAGTATATAATTAGCTTTCTAAGCCTTTGTGTTAGATGGTAACTGTAATGAATGGAACAAAGGTAGACAAAAGTGCTGGAGAAACTCAGCGGGTGCAGCAGCATCTATGGAGCGAAGGAAATAGGCAACGTTTTGGGCCAAAACCCTTCTTCAGACATCATGAATGGAACAACATTTCCTGTTTTAGTTCCAGATAGATCACTATGGGAAGAGCATCTCCTGCTCTCAGTTGGAAAAATAACAGTAAATTATCAAATGGATTTGTTTACATGTTGAATGTTGGACAAATTTGTTTTTGTCAGAACCCCCTAAACTGTCAAATGACACTTTCATCTAAATATAACAATTGACACCTAACCTATTAAACTGCACTGGACAGCTGGTAGAAAAAAAAAGTTAGTATGGATGGAAATAGAGAACACCATTGGAAGATAATTATTTATAAAGCGTACAAAAACAGCATATCTTGCCAACGCTATCTACACTAGTCTCACCTGCCTGTTTTTGGTCCATATCCCTCTCAACCGACCCTATCTGTACCGGTCTAAACGTTCCTTAATCGTTGCAATAGCACCTGCCTCAACTACTTCCTCTGGCAGCTTGTTCTGTACACCCACCACCCTTTGTGTTAGAAAGTTACCCATTAAATTCCCCTCCCCCCCGCCCTTAAACCTATGTCCTTCAGTTCCTGATTCCCCAACTGGGCAAAAGACTGTGCATCTATTCCTATCTATTCCTCCTATGAATTTGTACATGGAAATGTAAATTAGGTCCTAACATCTGTAGATAAATAACGCTTCCTATTTACATATTTGCATATTATTGTAGGCTCTTTTGTATGTTTATCATATATTTATATTCTTTTGGAATAATGAACCATTTTCAGTCATCTGAGAAATGTGCATGTGAGCAACATCTTGAAATCTCAAGTGTCATATTAATTATGCATCAACTAGATCTGCAGCAAGGAAGGAAGATTTACACACGTAAATAAGTGAACATGTTGAAATGAGCTGAATCGATCAACACCGTACAAACAAATATTTCAAGGCAGGTCATCATGTTAGACCTCAAACGCCGTGCATTATCATTATGGAGCAGCAGGAGGTTTAGATTATCGTCCACACATTACATTCAGTGACACCGGCAAAAAGCAGAAAATAAAAGTGTAGACATATACCCTCTCATATCCTGACCTCATGGGGCGGCACAGTAACACAGCAGTAAGGTTTCCGCCTTACAGCGCCAGGAATCTGGGTTCAATCCTGACTAAGGGTGATGTCTGTACAGAGTTTGTACGTTCTTCTGTGACCGCATGAGTTTTCCCCGGGTGCTCTGGTTTCCTCCCACACTCCAAAGACGTACAGGTTTGTAGTTTAATTGGCTTTGGAAAAATTGGAAATTGTCACTAGTGTGTAGGATTGTGCTAGTGTACGGGGGGCGCTGGTTGGTGCGGACTCGGTGGGCCGAAGGCCGTGTTTCCATGCTGTCTCTAAACTAAACTAAAAACAAACTAAAGTTTCAAACAGAGTCTGAAGAAGTGCCTTCCATTCCTTCTCTCCAGAGATGCTGCTTGTCCCACTGAGTCACTCCAGCATTTTGTGTCTCCCTTTAAAAAAACCCTAAATATCACCTTGTGACTGATTTCAAAATGGTAACGGGCCATCTGAGAATAAAGCGCTAAGAAATATGAGTAGGAATAGGTCTTACGGCTATTTAAGCACAATTCACAATATCAACATTGGTCAGAGTTTTGTACTCTTATCTCATTTTGTTTACCTACCCCTGATTTTCTTAATGCTTAAAAATGTAAGGGTCTCAGTTTTGATCAGGAGATACAATGAATCGTAGATGCCGGTTTTACAAAAAAAGACACAAAGTGCTGAAGTAACTCAGCGAGTCAGGAAGCTCTACAGAACGTGGATAGGTGACTTTTCAGGTCGAGACCCTTCTTCAGAAGCATTTTGTGTCTGTTTTTTTCAGTTTTGATCAAGTCGAAAGAGCGTCAACTGCTTTATTGTTCTAATGCCCCAAAATGGAACAATGGAATTCTTACTTGCAGTAGCTCAGTAGATACCATAATAAACAAAATGTTAAATACATATAAAGAACAACATAGTGCAAAAACAAAAAACAAAGCCCAGTCCCTAGTGCAATGATGGCAGTTTGTAGTTCAGAGTTTAGTTGGAGTTGATAGTGGCCTGATGGTTGTAGGGAAGAGGCTGTTCCTGAACCCATGTACGTTAAAGTTTTCAGGCTCCTACACCTTCTTCCCAATGGCAGGAGTGACATGAGAGTATGACCAGGGTGGTGTGTATCCTTGATAATGCTGGCTGCCTTTGAGGCAGCAACTCCTATCAATCCCTTCGACAGTGGGGAGATCAATGACTCGTGATGGACCAGGCTGTGATAAGCACACAGCCTTGAGGCACTTGCTGACTGAGTATCTACAGTCTTCTGGTGAATAGAAATCCAATGATTCATAACCACCGAGTAAAAACATTTTTTTGAGTTGAATGTTGTATAAAGAGTTGATAAATTGTCAGCAATCGTGGTTGTCGACCATTTCTCCTTAGATGAGTCCGAAGAAGGGTCTCGACTCAATTCCTTCTCTCCAGCGATGCTGCCTGTCCTGCTGAGTTACTCCAGCTTTTTGTGTCTATCTCCTTAGATGATGGTCCTTTCACCTAAATTGTCTAACTATTCTGCTAAATTTTGAATAACATCAACTGTCAATTCTAAACTCCAGAAAATATAGACTTTAAAGATACATCGTGGAAAGAGGCCCTTTTGCTCACCGTGTCCGTGCCAACCAGCGATCGCCTCCATACATTAGCACTACCTTACTCACATGGGATAATTTACAGAAGCCAATTAACCTACAAACCTGTAGGGCTTTGGAGTGTGGGAGGAAACCGGAGCACCGGGAGAAAACTCACATGGTCACAAGGAGAACAAGGTGACAAGCGAACTCCATACAGACAGCACCAGTAGTCAGGATCAAACCCGGGTCTCTGGTGCTGTGAGGCTGCAACTCTACCATGCACCACTGTGCCGCCAATAGGATTGAATCTCTTGTCATAGCACAACTTGGAGACCATCCCTACCACATTGTATCCTCCACTGCAAGGATAAATAAATCTTAAAGTACACCGGCACTATTAGCCGGGATTACTACTGGACAGAATAAAGCTAAAATTGATGTGGAGGAGAGAATGCCTGGAGAGCAGATAAGAAATGCTTCAAGAGCAAAGATATTTACATGAGAGTGTTTTCGTCCATCGTTATAGTAGCCACACATATATATTTAACAAGGAGTTCTTCTAACATTTCATAATATTTATTAGATAAGACTTATAGCAAGTGACCAATAGTTATGATCAATAAATATGTTTCATAAAACTGCTTCATCATTTTCATCAACAGCAGTAGAACACAACCAGTAGAGGTTAGACCTAATAGAGATTAATGCACAGTATTTAAATTACCAACATATGGTCAGTGTTCCTCCCCACAAATACATCACATACTTCCCTCAGTTACAAAAAAAAGATGCATGACCTCCGAGTCCAGAGCTCGGAATCACAAACCAGCTACCTTTGCTTCATTTTTAAAGAGTGATTTGAGAATTAGATCAGTTAAATTAAATTAATGAGCAAAAAATTGAGTTGGCTAAGAACACGTTGAAACCAATGCCTGAAGAGTCAGAGCAGCAGAGCAAGTGAAGAGTAGGCATGAGCCCTAATAATAATGCATGAAATCAGTATGGTGGTGAGAGATGGTATCAGCTGAGAAGGGATGCAATTAGTCTGCGACTACTCATACTCCCACTCATACTTACTTTATTAGCCAAGTATGTTTTGCAACATACGAGGAATTCAATTTCCATACAGTCATATTAATAAAAAGCAACAGAACACACAATATACGTTTTAACATAATATCGACTCCTCCACATTCCTCACTGTGATGGAAGGTGAAAAAAAGTTCAATCTCTCCCTTCTTTGTCCTCCAGCGGTCGGGGGCCTCTAACCTTCCGTTGACGGGACGATCTTACACCCGTAGCTGGCGGCGGGCCTCCTCGTCGGGGCGAACAAGCTCCCGCATCAGGGGTGGAATTCCAGATCCTCCGCGCCGGCGATCTACCTCGGGTCTGGGCTAGTCGAACGTTGTCCATTTTTGGAGCTTCCCGACTCGGTCTCTCCCGAGACTGCGAGCCCTTGATGTTAAAGTCCGCAGGCCACCGTTGGAGCGTCGATCCCAGGCAAGGAATCGGCTCCGATGGTAAGCCCACGCCCCTCAGTGGGACTCAAAGTCAGTCCAGAACAAGGCTTCCAACTCCGCGATGTTAGGCCGCAGAGTCACTGGAGATACGACCCGGAAAACAATCGCATCTCAGGCAAGGTAAGAGATTGAAAAAAGAGTTTCCCCCGACCCCCCACATGAAACAAACCGTAGAACATTAACACAAACTTTTAAAACACACTAAAAATAAGAAAAAGACGAGAAGGGCAGACAAACTGTAGACGAGGTTGCCATCAAAGCGCCACCCGGTGAGCACAGTGATAGCAAGCAAAAACCGTCAACTTTGTTTTTCCATATTTACCACAGGTGAACAAAGTATAGGTCACGACAAAATGGAAGCTTTCATGAAGGGTGATGCATTAATTAAAGGCAGCTTACTAATTGCTGTATATTAGGTTTATCAAATCAGCAAAGGTAGCCTTGAGAACAAGTATATACAGTATATTCAAGATCATTTATAAGAACAATAAAAATTATGAAACCATTGATAGAACAGATTTTAGAGCAGGCCATGTGAAGCGAGACTAGATTAACTAAAGACATTGAAATTAAGTTTGAGGGAAAGAGTGATCTAACATGATGGGATTTGACATTCAGTTTAAATACAAAACTTATGTCTAAAAACCTTAATCAAAGGCAATTACAAAAAGTGTGAAGGTAGAGCTGGGAAAACAAAAAGATGGTAAATTAACAGCAACAAACAAAAGAGATACTTGGTAATTCTCAACAGAATGTATTCAGTTGAGAAGTAATGGTTTATTCATTTATTTTGTATTTATACAAAGGATATTAAACTTTAAAAATGTATACAATGTTGTGCAGATTAACAATAGGAAGGAACTTCAAAAAAAAATAGAAACCAGCAAAAGATACATTTTAAAAGTTATCAGAATTAAGCAGGAAGAAATGTAAAAACAGAGGAAGATTCTATGTACATTAAAACAGTAGTTAAAGTAAATATAGTTCCCTTAGAGGGAAAATAAGGAAATGGGCTTTGACAAAAAAAACCTTCTTCATCACAAAAGACATTAAAAGCAATCAAACAGTAGCACAAAATTCAAAGGGCAAAGGGAAGGAGGCGCTCAAAACAGTCACAAAGTCAGAAAATATCAGACAAAATAATGCAATCAGAGACTGACAAATCTCCCAGACCTGATACCCTGTGTCCATGTTCTAAAAAGAACTGGCTGCAGAGATAGAATTGGCATTGGATGTAATTTTCCAAAATTCTGTGAAGTCTGGAAAGGTTGCAGTGGAAGAGTGCAAATGTAGGATGCCTCGTCAAGGAAAGAGTGCAATAGAAAGCAGAAATCTAGAGACCACAACAAGAGGACTCAGAGGGAAAAAAACCCACAATGGTAAGTTAAATATTTTGTCTCAGAGCATGTGTTTTCCAGTCATGAACACTACCCTGTAGACAGCCCAGTTCCTTTTCATTTCTTTTGCAGTTCTGGTTAATTTGATCAGAAGGAAAAGAGACACAAATGACCGCAGCATTCATCAGTTAAGGAATGGAAGTACTGGCCAGTGTTCTTATTCCCAAGTTTACATTGGTGAGGACATCATCCAAATAGAGGCTTGACTAACTTAATACTTATTGTCCATATGGGTCTCTAGTAACACAACAAAAGACACAAAGTGTCTCACACTGAGTAACTCAGCGGGACAGGCAGTATCTCTGGAAAACATGATTAAGCGGGTTTGGGTTGGGACCCTTCTTCAGACTGATCGTAGTCGTGGGGAGTGGGGGGGGGGGGGGGGTAAAGAGTGCTGGAAAAGAGGTAGGTGCGGAGAAAGTCTGGCAAGAGATAGGTGGATACATGTGAGAGGGGTTTGAGTGACAGAGGTGGTCAAAGGCTGCAGCTGAAAGGGAGACAAAAGGGTGTCAGATAAGGAGATGAATGAAGTTTAAAACTAGAGAGATGGATGTAGGTGGAAGGGGAACGGGTGACAGGATAGTGGGAGAAATGGGTGCGCACCAGGGTAGAGCACAGGAAAGAGGGGTGGAGAAAGGGGGGGGGGGGGGGAAGGATAGAAGGCAGGGTGTGCTAAAATTCCAGTTAGCATGTGGCCTCAATGCAGGAGGTCAAGGACAGAAAGGTCAGTATGGGAATGGGAAGGGGAGCTAAAATAGTTAGTAACCGGGAGGTCCAGAGGCCTAGGCATATAGAGCACGTGTGAAACAGTTGCCCAATCTATGCTTGGCCATGCCGATATAAAGGAGGGCAAATCAGGAATACTGGATGCAGTAGATGAGGTGCATGTGAACCTCCGTCTCACCTGGAAAGACGGCTGGAGTCCTAGGATGGAGGTGGGGTAGGAGGTATAGCGGCAGGTGTTACATGTCCTGCGGTTGCAGAGGAAAGTGGGGAGAGAGTGGTTAAGTGTGATGGGATGAGTGAACCAAGGAATTCATGAGGGAGTGCTCTTAATGTAAAGCGGAAAGGGGTGGGGATGGAAATATGTGGCTGGTGGAAGGATCACATTGAAGGTGGCGGATATTTTGGAGAATGTCAAAAGTCAAGAGTCAAAAGAGTTTATTGTCCTGACAGGACAATGAAAATCTTTCTTTGCAGAGCACAACAGAACATAGAAGGCATCGACTACAATTCTATACATAAATACACCCATGACTTAATAAATTAATAAAGTGCAAATAACAGATGGAGGGATATTAATGTTCAGAGTTCCGAGCCAGGTTTAATAGCCTGATGGCTGTGGGGAAGTAGCTATTCCTAAACCGGGTTGTTGCAGTCTTCAGGCTCCTGTACCTTCTCCCCGAAGGTAGCAGGGAGATGAGTGTGTGGCCAGGGTGGTGTGGGTCCTTGATGATGCTGCCAGCCTTTTTGAGGCAGTGACTGTGATAAATCCCCTCGATGGAAGGAAGGTCAGAGCTGATGATGGACTGGGCAGTGTTTACTACTTTTTGTAGTCTTTTCCTCTCCAGGGCGCTCAAGTTGAATGATGTGTTGGATGCAGATGCTGGCGGGGGTGAAAGTTAAGGACCAGAGGCAGGGTGGGCCTTAAGCCGATTGGACCGATTGCTCCCAATTGGGCCACTCGCCTAAGGGGGCCCCGCGCCAATTTTCCGTATTTCGTACGGAAATACGGATTTGCGTTGTTAAATACAGATTTTTTAGGAAAAAACATTTGCCTTGCTAAATACGGATATCTTTTTTAAACGACCATGGATAAAAACCGCTGCACCGGCCATCAAACAAAAACAATTTGTTAACTACCGCTGTAAGCACTTGTTATCAGCCAGTAGTTAACAAGTAGTTATACAATGTGTCATCAATGCATCGATCCGCGTTCCTCAGTAAACGTAATTGTGTTTGGACCAAGTATTAATGATGCCGCGTTCTTTTGAATAAAATTCACGGTACTCCCCATCTCGTAGCTCTCTCACTCCCTCTCTCTCACCCTGTGTCCTCGGCATTCCTGGGATCATCTGACGTTTTGCGGAGACGGCTGCATCTGCGGTTCCTTTCTATTTTGGGGGGGGGGGGGGTGGGGGGTGGGGGGGTCTTGGCTCCTGGTCCGTTTCCTCCACGGGTGCCGCCTTGCCCGCTGAGTTCCTCCAGCACTCTGTGTTTTTTGTTTGGCTCTGGAGTTGAAGGTGAACACAGGGGGCTGTGGTGGCTCAGCGGGACGGACAGCGGCTCTGGGGAGAGAGTTGCTTTTCTGGTCGAGACCCTTCTTCAGACACAAATACTCTCACCGACGAGAGTTCAGTTCAGTCTGAAGAAGGGTCTTCTCTCCAGAGTCGCTGCACTGCCTGTCCTGTTGAGTTACTCCAGCAGTCTATCTTCAATTTCAGAGTTAAATAGAATTTCTCACGGGGGGGCCGAAAGTTAGGTTGTTAGCCAAGATAGATCAAGAATGATGTTGCTGTACTGAAGGATAGCCAAGTCTATCCCTCATTGCTAGCAGCTGATGGGAAGCGGCTGTAAAAGGACAGCACCGCTGGGGGGGTGGGGGGAAAGAGTTCCTTTCACAGCGTGTGGGGAGTCTGGCCAGGGGTAAAGTTGCGGGGAGGGCAGGAGCATTGAGAAGGAGGGGGTTGGGGATCATGCCAGCATCCAACTCAAGAGCGGGTCAGCGGGCGATGGATAACAGGACAGCAGGCAGTGGAGCTTACTCTATATGTCAGTGCGAGTAACCTCAATTGGTCCCTTGTTCGCGCTGACACAGGAGCTCCACTGCCCGTTGTCCTGTTATCCATCACCCGCTGACCCACTCCACTCTATGATCTTTACTCTTGAGCTGGTCCCCTCACTGTTCAGAGGGAGAGCACTGCCAGAGGTGAGAACGGGCCTGCAGAAGGCACTGAGGTCCCGGCGGCCGCTCGTAGCCACGGGAGCTGCTTCCCTCCCCGGCCACAATGCGGTGGCTCTGCTCCCGCATTTCCTTGTTCACATTAAGATCACAAATAGTACACATACAGTAATGATAAATACAAGTACAAAGCAGCAAAGTGGGGCAATACAGTAGTGCAAAATCAGAGTAGTGCAACAGAATTTTGAATGCAATAATGAAATAAGTAAGAGTATTTCAGAGTAAGAATATTTGAACAGCAAATATATAGGAAGATATAAATTAAGAAATGCGCGTTTCCGACATTGGAATATGGGAAATTCATATTGAGTGGGAGGAATAAGTGGCGCAGTGGCGCAGCGGGTAGAGCTGCTGCCTCACAGCAACAGAGACCCGGGTTCGATCCTGACCTCAGGCGCTGTTTGTGCGTGGAGTTTGCGCGTTCTCCCTGTGACCGGGTTGGTTTCCTCCGGGCGCTCCGGTTTCCTCCCTCTTCCCAAAGACGTGCGGGTTTGTAGGTTAATTGGCCCTCTGCGAGTTGCCCCCTAGTGAGTTGGGAATTTTCTTTATTTCCAAAAAAATAGAAGATGATAACTGTCAATGGGTTATTTAAAAAATGTGTAATTAAGTTGAGGTTTGTAAAGCTGTTTACATTATTGTAAATAGATTACTTCTAATAAAACAAAGTATAAAAAAAAAAGAATATTTGAACAGCATGTCTGTAAAGTGAGTGTGAAAGAAGTGATTGATTCTGGATAGACACAAAATGCTGGAATAACATTAGCAAATTTGCAGATGACACAAAGCTGGGTGGCAGTGTGAGCTGTGAGGAAGATTCAATGAGGCTGCAGGGTTACATAGACAGGTTGGGTGAGTAGGCAGGTGCATGGCAGATGCAGTATAATGTGGATAAATGTGAGGTTATCCACTTTGGTGGCAAGAACAGGAAGGCGGATTATTATCTAAATGGGGGGTGGGAGTTTGCAACCTTCACGTGGTCCACCCTGTTTCGACGAATGCAATCAACCTGGTGTGCAAAAACAGAAGTTCAAACAGAACATGTTGTCTTACACCTTTAGGATGTACACGCCATACACAAGAAGTTCTGAATGGTGTCAGATTAGGGGGGTGGTGCAAGGAGACCTGGGTCACGGAAAGTAAGCATGCAGGTACAGCAAAGGTAGATACAAATGCTGGAGAGATTCAGCGGGACAAGCAGCATCTCTGGAGAGAAGGAATGGGTGACGTTTTGGGTCAAGACCGTTCTTCAGACGTACAGCAGGCAGTGAAGAAATCTAATTGCATGTTGGCCTTCATTGCAAGAGGATTTGAGTTTAGGAGCAAGGAGGTCCGACTGCAGCTGTATAGGGCCCTGGTGAGACCACACCTGGAGTATCGTGTGCAATTTTGGTCTCCTAATTTGAGGAAGGACATTATTGCTATTGAGGGAGTGCAGCGTAGGTTCACCAAGGTTCCCGGGATGGCGGGACTGATATTTAATGAAAGAATGGGTTGACTGGGCTTGTATTCACTGGAATTTGGAAAGATGAGAGGGACTCTTATAGAAACAGATAAAATTCTTAGAGGATTTGACAGGCTAGATGCAGGAAAGATTTTCCCGATGTTGTGGCAGTCCAGAACCAGAGGTCACAGTTTAAGAAAAAGGGGTAGGACATTTAGGACAAAGTTGTCAATCTGTGGAATTCTCTGCCACAGAAGGCAGTGGAGCCAATTCACTGGATGTTCTCAAGAGGGATTTAGCTCTTAGTGATAAAGGAATCAAGGAATATGTGGAAAAAGCAGGAACGGGGTACTGATTTTAGATGATCAGCCATGATCATATGGCGGTGCTTGCTCGAAGGGCCGAATGGCCTGCTCCTGCACCTATTTTTCGATGTTTCTATATTTACTCAGTTATCTTCGGTGTGAACCAGCATCTGTAGTTCCTTCCTACACATGCTTGATTCAGGTGTCAATGGCAGTGGGGAAGGAGTTGTATTAAAGTCTGGATATCCGAGCTTTCAAGCTTCTCTATCTTCTCCCGGAAGATAGAAGAGAGAAAAGGGAATGGCCAGGGGTGACAGGCATTCTTGATGATACTTCCAGGTATCCTGTTGTAAGTCACCATGAAGAAGGACTGGATGGAAGGAAGTGACGAGCCTGAGATGGACTGGGCTGTGTTAACCACTCACTTCAGGTTCAGGTGGTCAAGCACCAGACTGTTCTTCTTCCAGGCTGAGATGCATCCTTCAGAATACTTTCTATAGCACATCTGCAGAAGTTTTAGAGAATCCTTGGAGACATGTCGAATCTTCGCAGACATCTAAGCAAGTAAATGTAGAGATGCGCTTTCTTCATTGCCACATCAATGTGAAGGGAAGAGGTTAGGTTTCCGGTTATCTAAATGTCGAGGAACGTGAAGCTGTTAACCATCTCTGCAGCAGTCCCATTGATGGCGGCAGGGTTGCGTTCACCACCTCGCTTGCTTAGGGTAACAATCAACTCTTTCATCTTGCTGATGAAAGGGTAAATTACCTTCCTGACACCGGGTGTCCAGAAAATCTAATGTTTGCCGCATCTAGTGAATATAGTGTCACTGAAACTGCAAATGGAGATTCTATTTTCTAGACTTGAGAAGTTGATGAAAGAGGAATCAGGAGGCAAGTCACTCGCAGTGAGATGTCCAGCCTCTGACTTGCTGTGGTAGCCACTCTATTCACACTTGGACAAGACTGAGCGGATCATTCCAGTTTCTGAACTATGGTCCTTTTGTTTACATGTTTACATCTTATTTTACAACACTTCTTTTTCCTTCATTTGCTCCAGGCTAATCTCCATATCATGTGCGAAAAATGCTGCTGTTTACAAGATCTAGGTTTTTTGGCAGCTAGATAAACAACTGGTGGATTCTTCAACTATTTTGGTTCAATGAAAGTCTGCTATATTTTTATTAAATTCATGTGATCTTAAAATCCTTATCTGTAAAAACAAAGGTTTCAAAGATCTGTTTATTGTCAAGTGTACCAATTAAGGTACAGTGAACTAGCTGTGTTTGTTTGTTTATATTATGTTATCGTTATGTTTTCATTTTATAAGTTTGGACTATGTTAAATAAAAATCACAATTTTTCAAAAAAATTAGAATACACAAACAATTTGCTGACTAGCATTAGTGTAGAACAGGATACTTAAACAAAATCCCATTACATTGTGAAATATTAACACAAAAAGAAATAGGTATGGGGGAAATCATACAGATCTCAAAGAGGATCTTCTCCAAAACAAAACAGGATTTTTCCCTTTTGAATGAATCCTGATTACCTTTTGTATTCTTGGTAACGATAAGGTTTGGGGAGCAGTCAATTTCGCAGTGGGGTAGGTGATTCAAAGTGATTTCAAGAATGATTATTTTGTTTATTGATTTTTTGATACTTGCATCAATTCAATAACTGATGAAAATAATGTGAGATTCACAAGAGTAATTCTATGAACCAGAATGAGTGACCAATAGTGGAACTAAGATCAGAAGTGCAGCCAACAGCTGGCAACACCACTTAGCACTAATGTGCAGGAAGAAATTGCAGATGCGGATTTACACCGTAGACACAAAATGCTGGAGTAACTCAGCGGGACAGGCAGCATCTCTGGAGAGAAGGAATGGGTGACGTTTTGGGTCAAGTCCCTTCTTCAGACTGAGAGTCAGGGGAGAGGAGACACAGAGATATGGAAGGGTCAGGTACGAAACCATGAGATCAAAGGGTACAAAAATCAAGGAAAACGTAAAATAGATAATTGTTAGCTAGGGGAAGGTGACAACTAAGCGTACAAAGATAAATTGTAATCAGGATGACAGTCAGACTGGTCGGAGAACTAGGTTGGGGTGGGATGGAGAAAGAATGAAAGCAAGGGTTACTTGAAGTGATATAAGTCAATATTCATACCGCTGGGGTGTAAGCTGCCCAAACAAAATACGAGGTGTGCTCCTACAATTGCATTGGGCCTCACTCTGACAGTGGACGCCAGTATGGGAATGGGAGGGGGATTTAAAGTGTTTGGCAACCGAGAGATCATGTAGGTCGAGGTGAACAGAGCGATGTGTTTAGTGAAATGATCACCGAGCCTTCACTTGGTCTCACCAATGTGTAGGAGTCCACACCTGGAACAGCGGTTACAGGGTAGATGGGGTTGGAAGAGGTGCAAGTGAACCTCTGCCTCACTTGAAAGGACTGTCGGGGTTCTTGAATGGAGTCGAGGAAGGAGGTATAGGGACAAATGTTGCATCTCCTGCTGTTGCAGGGGAAAGTATCTGGAGGGGTGGAAGATTGCAACCTTCACGTGGTCCGCCCTGTTTCGACTAATGCAATCAACTCGACATGCACAAACGGAAGATCAAATAGAACAAGTTTTCCTACAACTTTAGGCTGTGCACGCCACACGAAAGAAGAAGAAGTAGTATTTGGAGAGGGGGTGGTTTGGGTGGGAAGGGATGTTAACCAGGGAGTTGCGGAGAGAACGGTCTCTGCGGAAAGCGAAGATCTGTCCCGGTTGCAAAAGGAGGAAGGAGGAGCAAGAGTGGAGCTGCGGGATACTGAGGAGACCCTTGTGAGGGCCTCGTTTATGATGGAAGAAATAACTAAAGAATTCGGACAAGTCAGATGTCCTGGTATGGAACACCTCATCATGGACGCAGATGCTGTGTAGACGGAGAAATTGGGAGTAGGGGGATAGAGTCTTTACAGGAGGCAGGGTGGGAAGAAGTGTAGTGTAGATAGCTGTGGGAGTCAGTAGGTTCATAATAGATGTTAGTGGATAGTCTATATCCTGTGATGGAGATGGTGAGATCAAGAAATTGCAACTTGCTAATTTTCTAAAGTTATAAGAAGAAAAAAAGAAAAAATATATTTTGTGAAGGTGATCACATCTTAAAAGATATTGTAAATCATTCCTCATTGAATGATTAATTCTGAAATCCAGTTATACAATATAACAAAGGATCCAGCAATCTTTTGTATGCAGCATGGAACTATAAACAGTATCGAGATGCATAATCTATTGTTCCATATACTAGGAACAGGGATGGTGTGCTCACCAAAACCACCCTCTGGCCTTTACAGAAACACTAGACTAAGTGGGACCCAACAACCCCTGTCACACAGGAGGCTTGGTCCCCCAACGCAATATTCCACCACTCACCCATAGCCCCCAACTGCACATTTCCCCTCATCCCTTGCACTCTCTCCCCCTCCTCTTCATCCTCCCTCTTCTTTCCCCACTCCTCCTCCTCCAATCCCTCCCTCACCTCTCTCCCTCTCCTTTCCCCTACGCTCAGTCACTCACTCCCTCTGCCCATAACTCCTCTCCCCTCCCTACCCCCCTCCTACCCTATCCCCCACTATCCCCTCCTCACCTCCCCCCACTGCTCTCCTCTCTATTCCCCATTCCCTACCTCCTCCACTCCTCTACTCCCCCCTCCTCTCCCTCTATTCCCCCCTCCTCTCCCTCTATTCCCCCCTCCTCCACCACTCTCCCTCCTCACTTCCTCCCTTTTCTCCTCCTACCCTCCCCCTTCCCTCCCTCACCTCTCCTTTTCCATACCCTCAATCACACACTCCCTCCATAACTCCTCTCCCGTCCCTACTCCCCTCGTCTTCCTCTATACCCTCTCCTCCCCAGGATCTCGAGGTTGCCGCTCCTCTCCCTTCTTGAGTGCCCCGGAGGAGCATCAGCTGTCAGCACCCTTAGAGCCGGGCCACGGAACGACCCAGAAGCACTCAGCAGCTACGGCTGCACCAGCGTGTGGGGGAAAGAGCTCGGAGAAAAGACGGGGGAAGAACCATGGGGGAGAGGGGGTATCACGGGGGAGGGGGTAGGGGCCAGTGAGGGGGACCAGAGGGGAAGGAGCTGGAGCTGCGGGGCGTTGCGATGGCGATGCGTTTGGGACTCACAGCGGGCGCTGAACGCTCTCCTCCTCTGGGATCAGACTTTTCCGCTTGGCGACATCTCCGGCGGACTGGGCCGCTTCCAGTCCCTCTGAAAATTGTGTCTGGTTGGAGACCTCCACCAGCCATCCTCAGCTCCAGTAAAGATACCATGGCACAGGAAGGGGTGGACCTTCCCGGGGTGTGACAGGAGAAAAGACCAATCAACGCGGTGCTGACTGGCAGGAGAGGAGATCGATCTGCGCACTCATGGTTTTTAAGATTTTAAAACCGCGCTAACTTTTAAAATTTACTACCGATCGGAACGAAAATTGATGCACTCGCAGCACAAGAGAACGATGAGTGAGCTGACAAAAAATCGTAGCGCTATCGCGTGCTGTTTTGGGGCAAATAGATAAAACGCGCAAACCGGAAGATGGACAAGATCAGAGTTTTAGTTATGGATAGATGCCCCACAATCTTAACATCCACCCGAGTCATCATATAGAAGTGCACTTTCATTCCAGCCACAGAAATGAAGTGGCCCAAATCAAAGGAAGAGCTCAGAGCTTCTGCGATGGCACCAAGTTGCCTTATTGTGTGTCCTATACAACCTCTTCACAAACTTATGCATTAATACTACAACGCCTTTCTTCAAAATTCAACTTGGCATTCCCTTTTGGCTCCATCCCCGTCTGATAATTTTCAGATATTGCTTCCTTCGTATGTGCGCATCGTTACTTTTGAAACACCAAGGATCCAAAACTAGTCATCTTCCTCTTTCCCATCTCCCTGCCACCTCAAGACACATGAATGTTCATGACGCACACCACTCTTCCAACCCACTGAATAAGGTTGGTTGATCAACTCACCCTTCCCTTGGGCATGTCTGTTGCTAAATTAAGTTTTTAATCCCGTAATAATTCCATCACTAGGGAGCACCATATCTGAGGAAGGATGTGCTGGCTCTGGAGAGGGTCCAGAGGAGGTTTACAAAAATGATCCCATGAAATAGTAGGTGCACATATGATGAGCGTTTGACAGCACTGGGCCTGTATTCGCTGGAATTTTGAAGAATGTGGGGGGGACCTCATTGAAACATACAGAATATTGAAAAGGGGGGGGGGTACACAAAAGGCTGGAGAAACTCAGCGGGTGCAGCAGCATCTAAGGAGCGAAGGAGATAGGCGACATTTCGGGTCGAGACCCTTCTTCAGACCCGAAGTCTGAAGAGGGCCTAGACCCGAAACGTCACCCATCTCCTTCGCTCCTTAGATGCTGCTGCACCCGCTGAGTTTCTCCAGCCTTTTGTGTACCCTCGATTCTCCAGCATCTGCAGTTCCTTCTTTAACAGAATATTGAAAGGCTTGGATAGAGTGGATGTGGAGAGGATATTTCCACTAGTGGGAGAGTTTAGCACTAGAGGTCGTAACCTCAGTCTTAAAGTGCGTTGTTTTAGGAAGGATATGAGGAGGAACTTTTTTCGTCAGAGGGTGGTGAATCTGTGGAATTCTTTGCCACAGAAGGTTGTGGAGACAAAGTCAGTGAATATATTTAAGGCAGAGATAGATAGATTCTTGATTTGTACGGGTGTCGGAGGTTATGCGGAGAAGGCAGGAGAATGGGATTCGGAGGGAGAGATAGATCAGCCATTGAATGGTGGAGTAGACTGGATGGGCCAAATGGCCTAATTCTACTCCTATCACTTGTGATCTTATGATCACCAAAAATGATAGCATTTTTGGACCACAAATGTGTACTATCCATCTTTGCTGGCCTCAGAGAGGGAAGAAAATACAAATGTACACAGGTTTCCGTTCCAGAGAACTGTTCATAACCCATCAGTGCATTTAAAGAAAATCATAGTCAAATAAGCACAATGAGTAGTTAAACCAGGGTTAGCAAAATGCCATGTTAATGCTGAGAATCGAGTTCCCACACAGCAGAAGATGTCTGCAGTTCAGCAAAAGTCCCAAAATCTATCCCACTGTTCTGCCAAACATTCATTCCTAGGTACATGCTACCCATAATTTGTGGTTTCATTACGTAGGGAGGACCAGGAGAGTTGCTTTTTTAAGTAAATATTTAAAATCCCCAGCTTGAAAACAGATCTTAACAATGGCGGCCCAGTGGCGCAGGTGATAGAGTAGCTGCCTGATAGTGCCAGAGACCTAGTTTCAATCCTGACCTCGGGTGTTGTCTGTGTGGAGTTTGCACATTTGCCCTGTGACCGCGTGGGTTTCCTCGGAGTGCTCCAGTTTCCTCCCACATCCCCAAAGATGCGTGGGTTTGTAGGTTAATTGGCCTCTGTAAATTGCCCCTAATGTGTCGGGAGTGGTTGTGAAAATGGGATAACTTTGAACTAGTGTGATCGATGGTCGGCGTGGACTTGGTGGGCTGAAAGGCCTGTTTCCACGCTGTATCTTTCAATCAATCCAGCTATAAAATATGTAGGAAGGAACTGCAGATGCTGGTTTAAACCGATAAATACAAAATGATGGAGTAACTCAGTGGGACAGGCAGCATCTCTGGTAGAAGTGATGGGTGACAAAGGGAGACCCTTCTTCTCGACCCATTCTTTCTATCCAGAAATGCTGCCTGTCCCACTGTGTGACTTCCACATTTTGCGTCTAACTTCAGCTGTGAAATATATTTGGTAAGTCAAGCAGAAATAATAACAAAGGTAAGTTTTTTTAAAAAGTATTAGTTCACATAAAGTACTTGGGGTTTAAGGAATGAAATAGGGTACTACAAGTCGAGTCTATCGGCATATGTACAAGTCCAGTGAGGTACAATGAAAATCTTGTTTCAAGCAGCATCAGAGGGCACACATCAGACAACACACTCGAGAATGCAGCAAAGTTCATTTATAGGTGTGATCAGAGAAACAAAATTGAAGAGATTGGAAATTACTGCGACTCCACACACAGTTTTTGAAGCTGATGCCAGAAGTGGATGCTGGCAAGGACAGGTGCACATCAGGGCACACTGGGAATAAATAGCAGTGAAGATGATGCCTCTGGGTTTACACTGGCTATTTAAGAAGCTTTAAAATTGAAAGTGAAACACTAAGGCACAAATTGATAAGAATTTGTGAACTAAGTTCTTTAGAGCAACTGAACTGGGCGGCACAGCAGTAAGGTTGCTGCTTTATGGGCCTGTACCACTTAGGCGCCTACAGGCAACTATGCTGTCACCACATGGTCGCCGGGGTGTCTCCTGTATGGTCGCCTCAGTCGCCCAAAGAGTCGTAGCATCTTTCTGGAGCCGCTGGATTTTCAACTTTGAAAATTTTTCAGCAACTGGGGCGACCGTGGGTTTGACGCCAATGAGTGTAGCTTGACGTAGGTACTGTCGTAGGTTGTCGCCAGGTTAACGTAGGTTGTCGCCAGGATGTCGTAGGTTGTCGCCAGGTGACGTAGGTTGCCACCGGTGCTGCCCTCGGTGAATTCCATTGTCGTATTCGCCGGCAGTCGCCTAAAAAATCGCCTATGAGGGACAGGTCCATTACAGTGCCAGAGACCCGGGTTCAATCCTGACTAAGGGTGTTGTCGGTATGGAGTTTGACATTCTCTCCTTGACCTGTGTTGGTTTTCCCAGATTTCCTCACACATTCCAAAGGCATACAGGTTTGTAGGTTAAATGGCTTGGTATAATTGTAAATTGTCCCTATTGTGTGTGGGATAGTGTCAGTGTGCGGGGCTGCTGATCGGAGTGACTCAGTGGGCCGAAGGGGCCCGTTTTCACTATCTCTAAACTAAACTTAAACTAAACTACACTGAACAAGATGTTTTACATTCTGCTCAACTTTTGAAAGCAGCTAGAGAAAAGGGATAGGCAAGCATTTAGGAATTAATTTACTTTCAGCTTGTGTAAATAGAGAGGATTTCTGATTTATGCACCAATCACTAATGAATAAATGTTCTTGGAAACACTTGCAATATTTAACTTAATATAATCTTATTTTGGCAGAGAAAATATCAATACATTTTATTTGTTTCAACTAAGCAGGAAAACAAAATATTTTTCTGAGTATGGGAATAAAAAACGAATTGGTTCTGGCATTTTAAATAAATTTTAAATTTAACAGTGTGCCAAAAAGTTATGGCAGTCTGACAATTTATTTTTGAAGAGTTACGAGAAAAAAATTATTTGTGAAGTCAGACAATAGCATCTTGACAGCTTGCTTTTCCAAAAATGTTGATAGACATTTTCGAAAAAAACAATAATTTATAAATATACGAAGAAAATGGTTTCCATTCACTCTGAAAATATCCCAATGTTAACTTATTTTGCCAAAAGGATGGTTCAATCTGCCATTCCAAATCAAACTTTACATTTACAAGACAGACAAAAGCTTAATATACCACTGATTCCAGAGTAATTGTTCTGGCTCCCAGAAATGAAAAATCGCTTAACTGAATGTATTCTCTTTTGATGATTTAAATGTAATTAATGAGAAAGCAGTATTAGCAACTATTCCATGGCCTAAAGCTTTTAGTTTTAAACAGAGAAACCTTGGTTAAAAAGGAAAGGCACACGGTATTGAGCACAAACTAAAGTAGTAAATTCCAAACCAAAGACAGGCAGCATCTCTGGATAGAAGGAATGGGTGACATTTCAGGTCAAGATCCTTCTTCTGACTGAGAAGGGTCTCGACCCGAAAAGGCACCCATTTAACTTCTATAACGAGATGTTGCCTGTCCCACTGAGTTACTCCAGCATTTTGTGTTTGTCTTTGATGTAAGCCAGCATTGCAATTCTTTCCTGCACATTACAATTACACCATTTATGATAATTTGAAGATTCCAAAAGATCTACAAAAATAATAAGTTGGAGGAATACATTGCGGTAAATAACTATTTCAACACGCCAATTAATCTGGTCAATTAGCTACAATTGGAAGAATGGAAGATACAGCATGGAAACAAGTGCTTCGGCCTACCAAGTCTAGGCTGAACATCGATCACCCGTTCACACTCTGTTATTCCACTTTTATATTCACATCTCCACACACGAGAGGCAATTTACAGAGGCCAATTAACCAGCAAACCTGCCTACCTTTGGGATATGGGAGGAAACTGGAGCACCCTAAAAGCTGAGCTAAGCAAAGCACCGGGAGAAAACCCACAGAGAGAAGGTGCAAACTCACGACAGCACTCAGTTCAGGATCGAACCCGGATCTTTGGCGTTGTGAGGCAGCAGCTCTATGATTTCTATTGTGTAACCAACAGGAGTAGGTCATTCACCTTCTCATGCTGCTCTGTTAATTAGTATAAATTAATTTTTACTAGCTGATTTTTACTTCAGCACAACTTTCCTCTGGGAACCCCATATTAATATCTAAAAACATATTGATATATATCCTAACCTACTGTTTGAATCAAGCTCAATATGAAAAAATGCCCTTTTAAGACTTACCTAGCTCATGGGTAGCATCTATGAAGATACAGTCGATTTTAATGTCTCCTGTAGATTTTGTCCATCGTTTTGTCACGAGTTCTTCTGACTCGTGAAACAGGGATGTACTAGTCAGTGATGATAGATAGGTGAGGTATTATGGCTTTCCTCGGCGTTAAATGCTGCACAAATTGCAGTCAATGTTAAGGATTCCTAATGATACAATTATCAACTGTGCTCCATTGCATGTGACCCACCAGATGTTAAATGTTTCTCAAACGGGGATTAGACATACCCAGCGATGAAAAGGTTTTTTGATTGGTATGACTTTGAGCATAATTATGACAGGATTTTGAAATGATAATGAAAAGCTGCAAATGGTAAAAGTAAATTCCACAATTCAACATTATGCCAGTTCATTTTACATGATGTTGGGAAAGTCAGCATTTATTGTCCACTACAAGATATCCCTTCTTTGAGTTGTTCTTGTGGGATGGATTTGCCCTTCTTTTCGTGAATGGGGAATAATTGGATAATTTTTCACAATTTAAAAAAACACACCAAATTCTGGTGTAACTCAGCGGGTCAGGTGGCATCTCCAGAGAACATGGCTGGGAAAGAGGTGGGGGTGGGACAAAGCCTGGCAAACGATAGGTGGATACAGGTGAGGAAGGTTGATAGGTAGATGGTTGGACAAAAGCTAGAGATGAAAAGGAGAAAAAGACTATGGGACAAGGAGAGAAGAGCTGTAAATTGTGGATGAGTCCCATAGTTTTTGTCTTTCTCAGGGCTCTCAGCTGCTTCTTGACATGACATGAAATGAAGTGAACTAACTGAAAGCTGCAATAATGGTGATTTTAAAGAGAAGCCGATGTGTGTGTCATCCTTTCAGCATATCTTGCTAAATGTCACTGTGAATGCTCAAGGTCTTTCTACAGCACTCACATGTTGGGATCCACCTTTATGATGGTGAGTTACTTGAAGCTTTCCCGTTCCCTTAGCTGTTTAATTGGCCATCACCCTTAATAATTTAATAACGGCGGCACGGTAGCGCAGCGGTAGAGTTGCTGCCTTACAACTCTTACAGTGCCAGAGACCCGGGTTTGATCCCGCCTACGGGCGCTGTCTGTACGGAGTTTGTATGTTCTCCCCAAGACCTTGTGGGATTTCTCCGGGATCTTCGGTTTCCTCCCATACCCCAAAGACGTAGAGGTTTATAGGTTAATTGGCTTTGAATACATGTAAATTGTCCCTAGTATGTATGTGTAGGATAGTGTTTGTGTGCGGGGATCGCTGGTCGGCGCGGACTTAGTGGGCCGAAAGGCCTGTCTCCACATTGCATCTCTGAACTAAAAACTAAATTTGATACAGTAGGATCTGATGTGTGTGATTACATAGGTCCCTCCTCAGCAGGTGAAGAAGGGTTCTCTCATGTTGGCTTATTTATTAGCTGCTGCATATGGTCTAGCAGTTGTATGTTTCCACACTCAGGACTCAGTGGTGGCATTACCAACTCCCTCTCAGTGATGGCCTTCAAAGTCCCTCACTCACAGTGCATTCTGTGCCCTATTACTTCCCACTTCTCTCTGCCTCACAACGCCAGAGAGCTGGGTTTCATTCTGACCTTGTGTGCTGTCGGTGTGGAGTTTACATGTTCTCCCTGTGACCACATGGGATTTTTCGGTTTCATCCCATAGCCCAAAGACCCGAGGGTTTGTAGGTTAATTGGCCACTGTAAAATTGGCCCTGGGGTGTAGGGAAGGATCAGTTTCCCCTGCTGTAAACCATTGTTCAACGTTGAGAAGCATAAATGCATAAATTTATCAGCTGAGGGAGAACTGTAATTTCTAATTACAAGCCCACATTGTTCCATCCTTCCTATAATCTCTGTACTACCACAACTGGGGCAAGTATTCTGCCAATGAGGCTGGAAGGAGCAAAGATTTCCAATATATGAGTTTGGCATATTGTATGGTATGAAACTCTAAGTCTATTTGACCAATCTATGGATCAGTATTACAAACCTAAGACATCGCTGGCCATGTGTTTATAATGAGAACTTTGCAAGATTAATTGGGCTAGATTGACATTGCCGTATCTAAATTCATAGCTTAAATCGAGATGAGGTGGTTTTAACTTGCTTCAACTTTTTCTGTTTCATCAGAGCAGTTATAATGCAAATGACTAGCCTGCTGGAGAAGTTCTTTGGGGAGTTAAGAGTCAACCAGGTTGTTGCTCATGGCCAGTCACCAACTTGGCTCCAATATGCAGAGGTTCGAAAGGAAGTCTTTAAAAGGGTCAACTAGATGACATTATCCACCATGCACATTTTGGATTGTTGTTGACAGTTCTTTGTCGCATTTCCCATTATCCAATTACATCATAATTTTTTTTATCAATTCTGATTTTAGAGGGAAATAAATCTTTAACACTATTACGTAAATTAATGTTACTAAAAAGATCATCACTTTGTGTGCACACATTCAGCCACACTGTTTTGTTAATCTATAAGCGAGTTCGGTATTCCGACTGCGCATGCCCAGGTCAAAGGTCACTATGCATAAACATCCCTGGAAAGCAGTGGAGCAGTGAAACAGTGAACCTTCATTTCTTCCTTTTTTTCCAGCTTTGATTCTTCTAGGTAAGAAAATACTACTTTCAAATTAGTAAATAGTTGTATTTATTGTTCCTTTGTTAAAAGCTAAGATTATTTTGTTGTTTTTATTGCTTTATGCTTTGGTGAGTGAGCGAGATCATGCTCGTCCATGGTCAGTGTCGGGCCGGGTCTGTTGAGTTGCTGCTGGGCCATCTAATCCCTGTGCGGGGTCAACTGGAGGTGTCGGTACGGGCTTGCAGCCGGCGCGGGGAGAAGGCTGAGTTGCTGCAGCGCTTTGTGTGTATGGCTGGTGCTCGGCTTTTGCCGGTGCCAGGGGGGTTGGCCGCTGGCGGTCCCCGGCCAGTCGGGAAACGTCAGCCAACCCCCCCCTTCCCCCCCCCTCCGGCGCCAGCGAAAGTCTAGAAGAATCAAAGCTGGAAAAAATGGAGGAAATGAAGGTCCACTGCTTCAATGCTCCAGTTTTCCAGCAATGTTATGCATAGTGACCTTTGACCTGGGCATGCACAGTCGGATTACCAAACCCGCTTATTCTATCATTTGTGATAACTACAATGAAGGTCAAACTCGTTCTCAGCTGACATACTTTCAACAGGGATGACTATAGGTGATCAGAGGTATCAATATGAATCTATTTCTCCTCTCTTATAGCATCAAGTGCTAAGATTAAAACTTTAGATCTTACCAATTTCCATGCAAACTGGGAAATGAATCTGTGACAGTGCACCTTCCTTCATTGGATGATAAGGAAAGCTTCAGATTCATAAACTAAACTGAAAGCAACCTGCAATACAATATACTCACAGTAAGCCATAAACCATCGTTCCAGCAAGCCAACAGCATAGTAACTATGAAGAATATTACACAGTGCTTGCACAATGGCAGTGAAAAAACTGAGAAAACTAACAATAAATTATGAATTTATTAAAATCACTAAAATAAAATAAATGTTTAAGAAGGAACTGCAGATACTGGAAAATCAAAGGTAGACGAAAATGCTGAAGAAACTCAGCGGGTGAGGCAGCATCTATGGAGCGAAGGAAATAGGCAACGTTCCGGGTCGAGACCCTTCAAATAAAATACATAATTGGTGAAATTAGGTTTAAACTACACAAAGGAAAATATGAAAATAAATTATTGTACATTGCTAGCATAAAATGAACAAATCTTAAATGGGGCATAGTAGAAAGCAACAACTCAGGTTGAAGAGACGAATCAGTCAAGTCCTTCCTTCATGAGTTGCCACGCTTTGTCCTGCCACTCCACTCTTCCAGCTTGCATTCCTCCCACCCCTGCAATCAGTCTGAATAAGGGTCCCTACCCAAAACATCACATCCATATTCTCCAGGGATGCTGCCTGACCCGCCGAGTTACTTCAGCTTTTTGTTCTATTTTCAGCATCTGCAGTTCCTTTGTTTCTACGCCATCCCTCACATCCCTATGTTGCACTACAATCCCAAAATACCACAGATACGGCACGAGAATGGAAAGTGATTTGGATGGCACCCCTGTTCATTACTGTTCTTGTTCACAGATGTGGAAAGATTAGCTAGAATAAACAACTACACTTAAAATGCCGAACAACAATGTGTAATGTTAAGAGTCAGTAAAAGTATCCAAAATAACAAAAAAAATGGCCACCATCACAATACCTAAGTAGCACGGCATGCTCACTCCAATTCAATAATGCTACTGAACAAATGATGAGCCGCACATAGAAATAAATAGCTTCGCCAGAAGACTTAAACAAAAATTATGGGACGCTTAAGATTTCCTAGCAGGTTCCACGCAGTTTTAAGCGGACAATGAAACAAGTGTAAGTTGGCATCAGTGAAACAACTAGTACCAGTTGGTTCCCTTATTCATTAGCATACCTCACTTTCCCAGTCAAGTTTGTGTGCACATGCTGTTGGAATTCTTTGTACTTTGATGCCAGATATGAAAAATCTGGAGGTTTGTCTTTATATCGGTTCCGTGGATGCATAGATTTATTAAGAGCCATCCTAAAATAAAGGAAGAAAATTGGAATCATTTTAAATCTAAACAGCAAGTATGGATGTACAACGTACAGTGTCCTCCATAATGTTTGGGACAAAGACCCATCATTTATTTATTTGCATCTGCACACCACAATTTGAGATTTGTAATAGAAAAAAAAACACATGTGGTTAAAGTGAACATTGTCAGATTTTAAATACAGGCCATTTTTATACATTTTGGTTTCACCATATAGAAATTACATCTGTGTTTATACATAGTCCCCCCATTTCAGGGCACCATATCGTTTGGGACACAGCAATGTCATGTAAATGAAATAGGCATGTTTAGTATTTTGGTGCATATATCATCAGTTGCTGGGTGTCTTCTCTGGTGATGCTCTGCCAGGTCTGTATTGCAGCCATCTTTAGCTTATGCTTGTTTTTGGGGGCTAGTCCCCTTCAGTGTTCTCTTCAGCATATAAAAGGCATGCTCAATTGGGTTCAGATCAGGTGATTGACTTGCCAACTCAAGAATTTACCATTTTTTAGCTTTAAAAAATTACTTTGTTGCTTTAGTAGTATGTTTCGGATCATTGTCTTGCAATAGAATGAACCGCCACTATTGTGTTTTGAGGCAATTGTTTGAACTTGAGCAGATAGGATGTGTCGATACACTTCAGAATTCATTATGCTACTGCCATCAGCAGTTGTATCATCAATGAAGGTAAGTGGGCCAGTACCTTCAGCAGCCTTACATGCCCAGGCCATTACACCCCCACCACCGTGTTTCACAGATGAGGTGGTATGCTTTGGATCTTGGGCAATTCACTCTCTCCTCCATACTTTGCTCTTGCCATCACTCTTGCCATCACTCTTCATCTCATCTGTCCACAAGACATTTTTTCCAGAACTGTAGTTGCTCTTTTAAGTTCTTCTTGGCAAACTGTAACCT
Source organism: Raja brachyura (assembly GCA_963514005.1). The sequence goes on along the minus strand of OY740807.1, from coordinate 7,419,288 downwards.
GGCCATCCTATGTTTGCGGCTAAACAATGGTTTGCATCTTGCAGTGTAGCCTCTGTATTTCTGTTCATGAAGTCTTCTGCGGATAGTTGTCATTGACAAATCCACACCCGACTCCCGAAGAGTGTTTCTGATCTGTCAGACAGGTGTTTGGGGATTTTTCTTTATTATAGAGAGAATTCTTCTGTCATCAGCTGTGGAGGTCTTCCTTGGCCTGCCAGTCGCTTTGCGATTAGTAAGCTCACCAGTACTCTCTTTATTTTTAATGATGTTCCAAACAGTTGATTTTGGTAAACCTATGGTTTGGCTGATGTCTCTAACATTTTTATTCTTGTTTCTCAGTCTCATAATGGTTTTTTTGACTTTCATTGGCACAAATTTGGTCCTCATGTTGATAAACAGCAATAAAAGTTTTCACAGGTGATGGAAAGACTGGAGGAAAGACTAGGTGCTTAGAGTTCTCTTGTACCTGCATTAAGAATGCAATTAAACACAGCTGAGCAAAAACCTGTGAAGCCATGTGTCCCAAACATTATGGTGCCCTGAAATGGGGGGACTATGTATAAACACTGCTGTAATTTCTACATGTTGAAACCAAAATGTATAAAATGGGCTTTTATTAAAATCTGACTTAAATCACGTGATTGTTTCTATTACAAATCTCAAATTATGGAGTACAGAGGCAAATAAATAAATGATGAGTCCTTGTCCCAAACATTATGGAGGGCAATATATATCAACGGAAATTAATTTATCCTATTACACAACCTTTCATTGAGTTTGCTTTGGGGAATTGTATCTTATTTCTGCCACTGACCAATGACCTTGTAAACTTATAAACGGACAATCATCTTATAACAGCCAATGTTTTGAATTGCTAGACTAAATGATAAAAAAGCAACAAATAAAGATCACATTTTAATTTTATTTCCTACATTCATCAGTATACTGTTGGGAGAAATTCATGCAACTTCTCTTGCAATCATCTATATCAATTTTTGTTTCTTTATTACTTACAATTACCTCACAACATAAGTTGGTGAACCCATAAGTAAAACAGACAAGTGGGTGCATGGGAACGAATTATTAGACTCCAAGGGAGTACCACAATTAACATTTAAAAAGAAACAGCGGAAAATTATTTTCCTTTACCTCTTTTTTTGATACTGCAAAATAATTACTTTAATTGGAGAAACTATCAAAGATATCTCAAGTCATAACCATCTTGCTCTGGTAGCTGACAAAACGAGTACTCGTACCCTTGGAGCTGTCGGTGCCAGTAAAGGCAGAGCTCCAAGCTATGGGTGAATAGTTGAGGAACAATTAGGCATGCAATTTTAAAAATTACTGCTTTCAATAACATTACACTTTCACACAATTATCTCAACCCGAAACGTCACCTATTCCTTTTCTACAGAGATGTGGGCGGACTCGCTTTTTGTGCCTCTCTTCGATTTAAAACAGCATCTGCAGTTCCTTCCAATACAAAATATATATGCTCTTTCCTACTTACTTGTGCCTTATCCACAATCTTCTTTAATATCAACCTACCTGCTTTTCAGAATACAACACAAAATAGGCACCAAAGCTTTCTGGTGCTGTAGAACATCGGACAATGTGGTGGGAGAGTACAGTATAAAATAATGGATTTCTGGAAGCCTTACTGATACCCTGACGTGGACAGAGTGGATGTGGAAGAGTCTAGGACCAGAGGTCAAAGCCTGAGAATAAAAGAACGTACCTTTCGGAAGGAGATATGGAGGAATTTCTTTTGTCAGAGGGTGGTGAATCTGTGGAATTCATTGCCACAGACGGCTATGGAGACCAAGCCAAATGATATTTTTAAGGCGCAGATTGACAGATTCTTGATCAGTACAGGTGTCAGGGCTTAGGGGAAGAAGGCAGGAGAATGGGGCTGAGAGGGAAAGATAGAACAGCCATCACTGAATGGCATAGTAGACATGATGGGCTGAATGGCTTAATTCTGCTCCTATAACTTATGAACATATGATACTTAGAACAATTATTTGTAAAAATACATGAAAAAGCATATTAACCCATAATTAGAACACTTCATACTGTAAACAATTCTCCACATTTTCTTTAGTCATCTTAAATAAAAGGCCACAGATGCAACAAGACTATCATCTGCATTGAATCATCCTTCAATCCTGAACCACCAATTTGAGATCAATTCCAAGCTAAGTGCTGCCCACAAAGTACCATAAATTGAAAAAAATATCTTTAAAAAAACATTAAAAAAAATTAAATCAGTAACTTCATTTCCTCCAAATATTCATCAATGAATTGTTTAAGCTGAACACATTCAATTCCATGCACAAAAGACCTGCATTTATACAATGTCATCTCTATCAACATGCCAAACTCCAATTTGACAAAATTACTTGACAGAAAAGCATGGCAATAATCGTCAGGGATTTTATTGCTATGTAGACTGGAAAAAATCCAATGGGCAAAGGTAGCTGAGAAATTCACAGATAGAATTCCCACTTACGCAAATTTTTCGAGACTGCCGGCACCTGTCATAGGTCGCCGAATATTTTCAACATGTTGAAAATTCAGCGGCGACAAGTAAGATGCTACGACTGTTTGGAGACCTCTCATGATCTTAGGAGAACTCTCACAACCATACAAGCGATCCCCTGGAGACATGTTGCGGGTGAGAGGTCTCCTATGGTCGTGAGAGGTCTCCAAACAGACGTTGCGTCTTTCTGGTCGCCGCTGAATGTTCAACATGTTGAAAATTTTCAGCGACCTATGATGGGTGCCGGAAGTCGCCCAAAAAGTCGCGTAAGTGGGACAGGCCCTTAAGGATAGTTTCTTAGGAAAGTACATTCTGGACCCAGAGAGCAGGCTACATGAAACATGGGATTATGCAACAAAATGGGATTAATTAACAACTCCATTGTGAAGACACCCAGAGGCGCCGGCAGACCTGATGTAATTGGATTTTACATTCAATTTGTGGAAGAGAAATATGGAACCAAGTCAGGTATTTTAAACTTAAGTAAGAGTGGCTAGTTATTGACTTCAGGAAGCGAGGTGCAGTACGTGCTCCAATAGCATCAATGGTGCCATTGTGGAGATGGTCAAGAGTTTCAAGTTCTGAGGCATAAATATTCCCAACAATGTCCTGGACATTGCAGCTACGGCCACGAAAACACATCAGCACCTCTGAGGAAGTTTGGCATGTCTTCGACAATTCTTACCAACCTCTACACATGCACTGTGGAAAGCACACTATCTGGATGCATCACAACATGGTTTGGCAAGTTCTACCCCATACCAGAAGAAATTACAGAGAGTTGTGGACGTAGTCCAGTCCATTCTGAGACCATACTCCCCACAATCAACATTTCATGCTGGCTTGATAAAACATGACAAAATCAAGAACCTTTTTCACCTTGGTCAATCCCTCTTTTCCCCTCTCCTGTCGGGCAGGAGTTACAAAAACTTGAAAGCGCATATCACCAGATTCTGGAACAGCTTTTTCCCCACTGTTATCAGACTACTGAATGGTCCTCCCATAAGCTTGGGTGTAGTTCTGATCTTCCAATCTACTTCCTTGCATCCCTTGGACTTTTTCATCTGCAACTTATGCTACTATGCTGCAACACTGTATTCTGCACTCTGGTATTTTTTTCTCTTTGCACTTCCTAATTTACTTGTGTATGATCTGATTGTATTCATGCACAGTATGATTTAACTGAAGAGTAAAGTAACAAAGCTTTTCAATGTATCTCCATACATGTGACAATAATCAACTAATACCAATCCCCTATTGGGGAGATGTAAGCAGAGAAAACTAAAGTGAACTGGCAAATTAGATTAAGGGATCAATCAGTGCCAGATATTTAAGGGAATCGTAATGAGAAAAAGATATTCTAAGAGGATCCTGAACATCTATGTTTAACTGGCATGGAATTGCATAGATGGATGCCAGATCAGAATATAGAAATGGCAATCAATGACCAAATAATAAAGAAGAACAAATTGGGGGATGAGGGAAATCTGGCCAGAAGCATCAAATAGGTATTTAGAGTTTTTATGGCTATTTAAAATAGAAAAGAGTTAACAAACTAAGCAGTCTGGTTGTACAGAAAGTAGTCTTATCAATTAATAATGGAAAACAAAAAGATGGCAGATTTATTAAATATTTTGAATCACAACAGAGTATACATATAAATTCCAGAAAGAACTGTAGGCTGGGAATTGAAATGGAGAGGACTGAGGAAAACTATAATCAGCCAGATAAGTGGTACTAAACCAATCTTTGTAGTTGCAAGCAGGCAAATCTCCAGGTGCTGACGGACTTCCTCCTAACATTTTTAAAGATGTGACTAGTGAGACAGTTGGTGGGTGGCTCTAATTCTGCCTAGCTTTGGGGAAAGTTATATTAGATTGGTAAATAGCAAAAAGAGAAGAAAGTAAGTTTAAAATATACCATAAGGAAAATATACCATAAGCAATTACTAAAAACAGGAGTCGGGTACTTAGGAAATCTCAAGGTAAATGGCAAAAGTCAATCAGATTGTGTGAAAGGGAAATCACATTTGGCTGACTTATTGCAGCTCTTTGAAGAAATAATATGTTATGGATAAAGGAGAACTGATAAATGTATTATACTTATATTTTCAAATGGCATTTGATAAGTTGGTGAATCAAAGATTATTAAACTGAAAGCTCACGGTGTTGGAAAGAACATATTGGCATAGACAAAGTTGGATTGTTAATAGATAGCAGAGAGTTGGCAAAATGCATCTTTTTCTGCTTGGCAAGATGTAATGAGTGGTGTGCCACAGAGATCGGTCCTGGGCCTCTCCATTTTACCACTTACATTAAAGGGCAAGGATTAAAGCAGAAGACATGGATTTTAAATATGCTAGTTGTAAGCCAAAATGTTTGCATGCAATACAAAACGAAAGTAGATGGAACTAAAGATTCAGCCTCCTTTACTTGTTTGACAATATAAAATGCTAAAAAAATTAAAATAACTCAGCTATTGAAATTTCAACTAAATAATTCTAAATGTGTCATTTCAAGGACAGACATACAAGTTGTTTCTTACAGTTCATCGATGTTGTCAGAAAAACGTAATTGTCATAAAAGCACTCGATGAGTGCAACAAAATAATGGTGGCTATAATATATTTTCTGTTTGCTAAATATTGTGGTCTTTTTAGAGAGAAAAATGTTCTTGTAACAAACAGCAACAGACTTCAAAAAATATTCTACTGTGATTTGATAATCAGATTACATGTAAGGAATTATACTTTTCAACTCCATTCTTTCACTGGCAACCAGTTACCTGCAAGTCGGTTCTCTATCTACAATTAAGGAAAGGAAAGGCAAGAGAAGGGAAATATAGTTGGAGAGGTAGGAAGTTAAAACAGGGAGAAAAAAAAACACTTACTCAGTAATCGGCTGGGCTTTCAGTAGATACACACATGCCAGATCATGTAATAATAAGTTTCTAGTTGCTCAAACTTCACACAAATACGATAAGCAGATTTAATATCCCAAAAAGTCACTTTCAATTATAAGATCTCAGCAGTCACATTTAACGTTCAGCACCTTATGTTTGCTATTTTCAACAACTGGTGAAAAATGCAGATTATCTTTTGACTCAATCAGAAATTCACCATAAACCCATTGCTTTGCTCATTACAAAGCACCATGTATCTGAAACAATGCATATATAAGGGAATATATTGTATTTATTTAAGATCAAAATTACAGAATGACAATAAAATTACAGGGTAACAGGAATAATTAGAATCCTTGTAATGTACACATGTTTTGGCATAACTCATATTATCATTTCAGGGATTCAATTCGATTCCTTTCCAGGTTCATGTGAGTATAATCAATATTGATTCATTGAAGACCTTATTAACACAGTAAATCTAATATTCGACTACAATCCTTCTTCTTACCCACTCCACAGCTTTAGAATTGCTAAACAATTACAAGTCTCTCGTGTTTCAGAGCATTGAAAAACTACAGGCCTCGGCAGCTGCGCACAAAACCATCCTTTAGTGCGACCCGGAAACACCTCCTTCACCTCCGTGCGTCGGAATTGAACCTTGCAAAGGCATCGGTTACATGCTTGAAATGAATATTACATAACAATGTCGGATTTATTCGTCCAGGCACAGTGCGCAAGTTAACCGTAAGCAAACGCCAGGGACACGAAAATGCAGATGCTGGTATATTGAGTAACAAACAACTGTTGGATGAAGAAGGGTCTCGACCCGAAAGGTCACCCATTCCTTCTCTCCAGAGATGCTGCCCAAAGATCCTATAGCTTGCTGTAGGATCTTTGATGCTGCCTGGCCCGCTGAGTTACTCCAGCATTTTGTGTCTGCTGGATGATCTCAGCGGGTCAGACAACAGATGTGGAGGGAAATGGACAGACTCGGGTCTGTCGTTTCTTTCCCTCCACATATGCTATATTCCCCGCTAAATTCCACCGAACAGTTTGCTTTTGTAAATCGGCTCACCATAAAAATCTCCACGGATTTTTCTCCTTGATTTTAAGCTTTTCTTCTGAATAGAGATGTAGTTATGTTTTTGTTCCCCTTTCTTCCAGAGAATGGCTTGTTCTGGAATCACTTTACCCTGTTATAACTATATAGGAAGGACAGTTACGAAAACGACTGTGCCGAAAAATAATTCTACACGTAGCCATGTCCAGAATAAGGCATTAAATAATAGTTTACCAAATAAAGATGTGGCTATTCATCAGATATTTTCTTTCTCTCACTTGCCTTGTCTTTCTAACATGTGAGATAAGTGTGACTTTTTTTTCTATTCGGTGTTTAATCTGTCACTTAAACTTCATCCAAACCATGTTGATTAAAATGTTATTAACAAAAAAATCCATAAAAATCTATAAATTATTTCTTCAAAGCAAAAAGAAAACGGAATTGAGAAATCTGAAATAAAAAGAGTTTGGCCTAGACCAAACAGACCTCGCATGTAAAACAGCAAAATATTTGCAGTTCTTTCAATTTATTGTATTGCGATTGGTATGTATCATGTGGTTCCTACATTGGAGAAACCAAAAACAGATTAGATGTCTGCAGAACACCTTCATGCAGTCCCCTAACATCCACAGTGCCATTTCCAGAGCGACTCCAGAGAAATGTGACTTAAATGGAGAAGCAAACTAATTCTTCAGCTGAAAGTGGGTAGTAGGTGGTAATCCCCTACCTTTGACATTAATTTTCTGACAGCATTATTTCTGATGCCACCACTATTTTGGGCACAGACGGATGGATATAACACAACAAAATGAGCAAAGATCAGTGCCACAGTTATCTGTACCTGTCACATTGCAGAGAATGCCGATATTCTTGTGGTCTCTTGTGTAGACAATGGCATAATCGAATACATCCCTAGACTAGACTGTTGTCTCAAGTTTAGAGATACAGTATGGAAACAAACCCTTCTGCCCATAGAGTCCGCGACCACCCCATACACTAGCACGATTTTACACACAAGGGAAATTAAAAATTCACAGAATCCAATTAACCTACAAACCTATACGTCTTTGGAGAATGGGATGAAACTGGGAACACCCAGAGAAAACCTACACGGTCACAGGGAGAATGTTCAAATTCCATACAGACAGCACTGTAGTCAGGATCGAACCCGGGTCTCTGGAGCTGCAAGGTAGCAACTCTACCGCTGCGCCACTCCAAAGTTCTACTATTTGCCCAAGGTTGTGGTTATGACAAGGTTGTATTCCAGCATTTCATCCAGAGGGAGATTCAATTGGAATTAGCATTCCCTAATGTGTAGGAAGGAACTGCAGATGCTGGTTTACACCAAAGATAAGACACAAAAAGCTGGAGTAACTCAGCGGGTCAGACAGCATCTCTGCAGGGTTCTTCAGAAGGGTCTCAACCCAAAACGTCACCTATTCCTTTTCTTAAGACATGCTGTCTAACCTGCTGTATTACTGAGCTTTTGTGTCTATCTTAGCTTTCCCTAATCCTTGCCAGTAAACCATGTCATTCCCGAGGTTTGTTTTCTTCCAGACCCTGGCATTGAAGTTGCTCAAAAGGATCAGTTTAAAAAAAATTTTTGTTAAAAAGACCAGGGTTGTTTTAAAGTTTGAATAGATATCCTCCCTTGTCTCACTCTTAATCGTGAACCCCAACACGTAAAGATAGCAAGACACAAAGCACTGGAGTAACTCAGTGGGTCTGGCAACATGTCTGGAGAACATGGATATGCAATGTTTCATGTCTCCCACCCCCCACTACGATCAATCTAATTGAAGAAAGGTCCCTACCTAAAACTTTACATCCATATTTTTCAGAGATGCTGTCTGACCCGTTGTGTTACTCCAGCACTTTGTGTCTTTTTCTGTAAGCCAGTATCTGCCGTTCCATGAGTCTACATAAAGATAGTGCTTTCCAGTAATTCTCCCAGAATGTGTTTTCTTCCAACTGGCTTTCTCATGCCTACCAAACTTAACTCAAGACAGTAATACCAAAGTGAAAATATTTGAGTTCCCAGACCATTGAGCACAGAGGTCTATCGAGGTCTGCTGCTGTTATCCATGGGAGACCTGACTTTCTAGGTCCCACATTTCATATTTTAATAGGATGACCCTCTTGGGCATGACAAATCGAGTGGGATTAGTCCAGTGGCTGTAGAGGCCAAGACAATTTGAAACTCTGAAGCATTTACATTAACATGTGCACATATGCGGACATGCACACAGACATCTGTCAGTGAACAAATACACACCCATACATGTGAGTTGGCTCAAGAAACGTTATCGCCTTTGATAATGACTAAGCATTCTTCTTTATTGCGAACCGTGGGATAAGAGGCAGTACAAATGTATTAAAACAGGCTTCAGAAACCACACCTGAGCCAACCATTCCCTATTTCTAAACCTATAACATTTGCCAAATATTCATAAATGTGGTTCACAAAATGAGTTTACATCAATTGAGGACAGAAACATACCAATTATTTTGCAAATTAGTTGACCAGTTAAAACAAAAGAAATACTACCAGACTGACAGTATTGTCCCTTTAATATATTCTAGTGCTCAGGCCAGAAAGAAATATACATAAAAGGTCAAATATAGATTTTTTTGTCAATGGAAACTTTTCAAAAAATCACTGGGTTAGTCAGCATTCCCTAAGTTCCATGACCAAAGTTAGTCATACAGTCATGGGGTGATTCAGTGTGGAAACAGGCCCTTCGGCCTAACTTGCCCACACTGGCCAACATGTCCCAGCTACACTAGTCCCACCTGCCAGCATTTGGTCCATATCCCTCCAAACCTATCCTATCCATGTACCTGTCTAACTGTTTCTTAAATGTTCGGATAGTCCCTGCCTCAACTACCTCCTCTGGAAGCCTGTTCTATACATCCACCACCCAAAGTTACCCCTCAGATTCCTAATAAATCTTTACCCCTTCACCTTAAACCTATGTTCTCTGGTTCTCTATTCACCTACTCTGGGCAAGAGACTCTGTGCATCTACCTGATCTATTCCTCTCATGATCTTACACACCTCTATAGGATCACCCCTCACCCTCCTGTGCTCCAAGGTACAGAGTCACAGCCTACACAACATCTGCCTATAGCTCAAACCCTCTCATCTTCGTAAATCTTCTCTGTACCCTTTCCAGCTTAACAACATATTTCCTATAACACAGTGCCCAGACGTGAACACAATACTCTAAATGTAGCTCCACCAACATCTATACAACTGCAACATGACCTCCCAACTTCTAAACTCAATACTCTGGCTGATGAAGGCCAATGTGCCAAAGCCTTTTTGACCACCTGATCTACCTGCGACTCTACCTTCAGGGAGCTATGCATCTGCACTCCTAGACCCCTCTGCTCTACAACACTCCCCAGAGCCCTACCATTCATTGTGTGGGTCTTGCCCATGTTAGACTTCCCAAAATGCAACACCTCACATTTTTCTGCGTTAAATTCCATTAACCATTCCTCAGCCCACTTGGCCAATTGATCAAGATCTTGCTGCGTTTTTTCGCAACCATCTTCACTATCTGCAAAACCACCCACCTTTGTATCATCTGCAAGCTTGCTCTCATATATTTTGCTGAAACCACTCATAATTTCCTCTGAATTTGTTCACATGCTTCTTTTACCCTTATATTGCATTGTTTCAATCAGTGAAATAATACTTTAAACCATATTTCTAAGAACAATTGATGATTATGGATTCATAATTTACTCAGCAAAACACGACTGGTGTTGATCAAATTAACTGTATACAGTTGTGCTATTATTGGAAAACCCTTGCCTGTGTTACGTTTTTTTTTAAATTCAGTGATGAGGTGTCATCCACCTTCAAGTGAGCTCCTATTTCTACTTGATTGCATGCTGCCTGACATGCTAAGTGCTTCTAACAATTTCTGCTTTTATTTTAGTTCTCCAGCAACTCCAGTTTTTGATTCTCAATATAATTTGAGCAACCTAAGCTACATTGGAGAAAAGATTGCCAAAATGCCAATAAACTATACCAAAGGAATTCTAGGAGGTAACACTTATAAGATTGTTGTGGGAAATCAAATCTCATCACATAGAAATGCAGAATTTCACCATACCACAAATTGGCATGGATACAAGGTTGACTGGCTAATTGTAAATGAAGACACAAAGGGGACTTTTTCATATGTAAGTTATGTAAGTAGTGAGAGATCTGGTATATGAAGTATAATGTGGGAAATTAGGAAAACAATCAACTTGACAGGAAAGAAAAAAACGTATTATTTTGAGAAGTTGCAGAGTTTTGAGAAACAGAGATCCCAGTGTCCTAGCGCATAATTCAATTTAAATTTTATATTATCACGTGTATCGTCACTGTCCGATGAAAAGTGAAAAGCTTGTGTTGTGCGCTAACTAGTCAGTGGAAAGACAATACATGATTACAATCAAGCCATACACAGTGCACAGATGCATGATAAGGGAATAATGTTTAGTGCAAGATAAAGCCAGTAATGTGCGATCAAAGATAGTCTGAGGGTCACCAATGAGGTAGATAGTAGTTCAAGACTGCTCTGTAGTTGCAGTAAAGGTAGTATGGAGGCACAGAAAGAAATTAAGAAAAAGTACAGTATTATTTATCGGAATGGGAATGAATAAAGTGGTAGAGAGTTGAAGTAGTATCTGTGCAAGATGAAACATGAATGAACATTTCTGCTGGAAGGCCTTTCATCAGAGCAAAATCAGAAATATCTCCAATAGGGCGAGACAAAAATGACAATGATGCAGCTAAGATGTTATGACAAGGCCTCAGCAAGCTCAATGAACAAGACCTCATCTTCTATCTGGGCATGTCGTATCCAATGCCAAGTACCAAATATGGCTAACAAAGATGCACAAGTTTTTGTCAGACCCCCATCAATCTCTTACCTTGATTTCAATAGCATCCTGGGATAGATCCCATCAAACCCTGGAGATTTATCTACCCTAATATGCATCAGAGCATCCCACCTTTAATTATCCAGAATCTGAAGAAGGGTCTCAGCCCGAAACGTCACCCATTCCTTCTCTCCAGAGATGCTGCCTGTCCCGCTGAGTTACTCCAGCATTGTGTGTCTATCTGTGTGAACAAGAATATGCAGTTCCTTCCTACACATTCTACATCTTTCTACCTGATGTATACTGATGTGAAGTAATCACTCAATAGCACGGAAATAGTCATTGAGTAATAGTGTGGAAACAGGCCCTTCGGCCTTACATGCCCACACACCGGCCAACATGTCCCAGCTATACTAGTCCCACCTGCTTGTGTTTGGTCCATATCCTTCCAAACCTGTACTATCCATGTGCCTGTCTGTTTCTTAAACTTTGGGATAGTCCCAGCCTCAACTACCTCATCTGGCAGCTTGTTCCATACACCCACTACCCTTTGTGTGAAAAAGTTACCCTTCAGATTTCTAGAGATAGATGTGGACACTACTGGACTGTGGAGGGGAGATAGCCAGAGTTGATGAGATCGATCAGTCTGGGTGATGATGGTCTGGTGTTCATCTGTGCGGTCATGGTCAAGAGGTAAGTCTGAGGAGGTATCTGAGAACTGGCACCTGGTCTCAACATGGTAGAGAATGAGGACCTGTCCTGATTCGCATCACTTCAGACAAGGTGTTAAAATAACATTTAAACCCTCAATAATAATTTTCATTAGGCAATAAATAAAGCATTTCACGAAGATATATTCAGATATAAAAGCAATAAATACGATTCTAATGGTAACCGTGCTCACACCTCTCAAATTGGCTCTAAAGTGTGATTTCTAAAGTTCAACGTCCTCGCAGCGCTACTGCGCAGGCGTGCGCGACCCCGCCGCCTATGGCGAGTTCACGCGGGCGTCAGCCGAAGGCGCATGCGCTCCAACTGCCGCGGGGCCAGCGCGCGTTGGCATGCCCTCGGCTTGTCGGCTCTGCGCAGGTGCAGGGCAGCGTGAGGCGAGGGAGGGGGGGAGTTGTCGGCGTCTGGTCTGGGCGCTCGTTCGAGGAGAGAAGGTAGTGCGCAGGCGCGGAGAGGGCGGGTTGTCGACCGATTGTGGGCGCCCGTTCGAGGAGGGGTGGTAGTGCGCAGGCGCGAGTCGCCGGCGTCTGGGCGCCTGTTCGAGGAGGGGTGTTAGTACGCAGGCGCAGAGTGGAAGGGGGGTGGAGAGGTGTCGGCTGACACAGGGCGCCCGTTCGAGGAGGGCTCGTTGTGCGCAGGCGCAGAGAGGAGAGCGCGGGGTGTCGGCTGATTCTGGGGAGGGTGGTAGTGCGCAGGCGCGGAGAGGGGTGGTGTCGGCTGATTCTGGGCGCCGGTTCGAGGAGGGGTGGCGGTGCGCATGCGTGGAGCGACTCTGCTGTCACTCGGCAGAGGGGGCGGGAGGGAGGAGGACGCAACCCGGAGAGATGAAAAAAACGGTCCGATTAATGTGCGCAGCCCGCTCTGCGTAAACTCCGCACGCCAGCGTAGAGGGAGGGAGAGAGAAAAAAACAGTTTGAGCGAAGGTGGGGGGGGGAGGCTGCAACCGTGTTTGACAGCCGTGAAAACCTCTGGATTCTCGTCTGAATGGTCGCTATAAGCCCTCCGCCTCGAAGCCGATTCTCTTCAGGGTGAGTTGATGCGGGTTTGTAATGGCCGGGAGGCCGGTTTAAACAAACGCAGCGCCGGGTGGGGAGAGAAAAAGCCGGCGATGGGTGGGAGGCGGGGAGGGCTTCCTCTCAGATTATGTGGCTGCTGCCGCCTTGCTGTTTGGTAATAAAATGGCGTCCGGCCGTTGGTAAAACCTTCAAATGATCCGGCTCTGTCGTTACTGATGCCTTTTTATTCTTCGACCTTTGGCTACTTTTCACACGCAGCCTCTTGGAAGCCATCACAAAGTCGCCGACGTGGCCTTTCAAGAAACGGACATCCATTTTTTTTTTAATATGTTCATTATTTTTTCCGCTCAGAGTTTGACCCAATTCCTTTCTATGTACAAAAAATGCAGGTTGGTATTTTTTCTCTTCCCCCCCACCTCACTCTATTAGTGTGGCAGACGCCCTTGTACGAGGCGTATCAAATCTAATCCATTAATTTCTACGTTATTGAAATAAAACTGTGCGTAATAGAATGGATGGGCAAGGTTGCAGGTCATGAGCAGTACTGATGAGTTTGGGTGGAGTGAGGAGGAACAAGATTTTTTTTTACCGCAGGGTGGATCTTGACATGTGAGACGCCCAAACCGTCTGTTATCCAATTATTACCGATATATTCAGGTATATAAATGCTGAACATTTAAGTTTTTTTTGTTTTGGGACTTTATGTTCTGAGAAACCTGATGCAATATCTCATGACCCGTTTTTTCAATGCTTTGGTTGTCATATTTTCATGGTCGATGCAGTGCCATAAGCCACATGCATCTTGGTTTCTGGTGATGCAGGATTAACATCACGACATTGTTAAACCATTTTTTTCATTTATCAGCCCTGCTAGTTTTGCAGAAAGCTCTTGATGAAGATGCCCATTCTTGTGTTCAAATACACGATTTAATATCATTTAAAATCTGATAGTGATTTGATCTTGAATTCTGATTTTGCTCAAAAATTGGAAAGCAATTTTTAGATTTAATGTTTGATATATGCTATTTTGTAGCAAAATATCACCTAGTCAAAGCAAGTGCATGTTATTTTAGTGCTTGTAAATGCGATCATTTGTTTTGCATCATAGTGGTGAGAGACTAGCATCAGTTTTCAAACAGATATATTTCACTGTTCCTATTCTTAGTCCCATAACCAATTTAACTTTTTATTAGCATTTTGCTAACTTGACTGTCGAGAAGCCAACATGTGACTTGTCTTAAAATATAGTTAAATGGAGAATGTAATTTAAGATATAAATTATTGAGCAATTTCAGCAGTGGATAAAAAGGATATCCACTGCTGAATTTGGACATTGATTTGGCAGATTTTATTATTGATCAGAATTTATTTTAATTGATAGGTTTTTTCTACTCCAATTTCTACATTTGTAATGACAGTCATTTCTTAATGTTAATTGTATTAGTAATTGAGTATATCCAAATGCATTGCTTTGAAAGGAGCCTCAAAAAAGTGAGATAAAATAAGAATGCAAATATATAATTTTGTAACCAGTTCTATATTCAGATACTTGTACCGCATTTCAATCTTGTAGTTCACAAAAAAAATTTGCCTTTGAAAAGTTTCTGGTACCCAGACATGTAAGATTTCGAGTTCATTACTTTTTCTATCTTATCAAAATCTACGCAAAATATGTAGTGTAGAAGCACTTTAGGTAAACCATGTATCCCTTAGTGATACATATGTATTAAATCATGGTTTCATCTAGCTAAATCATAGGCAGCTAAATTTAGCACTACTGTACAAACTTCTCCACGTGGGAACACAGTACAGGGGAAAACAGGTGATCAGAAGGGATTTGTGCTCTTAAAAGTCCTTGCCTTGATTATCTGTATTTGGACCATGGATAGTGATTCTTTTGGTATTTAAAATGTTAAATTGCCCAGTTCTGTTTAAACAATTGCAAACCATTTTTTATGAATGGAGCATGATTTTTTTTTTTAATACTACATCTCAATTATAATTACAAAGTAATTACAACTCCATATTGATGGTCTCCATGGGGGATACCTTATGAATGGCTTAAAGAAAGCCTAATGTTTCTATAATATTTAAGTTGCAAGAGATTATCCACATGATGGAGAATTTTGTGACTATTTCAGTTGCATCTATCAAACATTCTGGTATACGTGAGGTCAAGTTGTAATCTGATCCTAGTTTGTATGAATGCTGATACAGCTCATGGTATTTTGTTCATGATGAAACTTCTCAATAATTTTGTGCTGCGAAAGATAAATGGGTAAAATCAAATCTCCAAAACAAATTAAAACTTGGTTTATTAATTGTACCAACTCTGCTTATTGACAAGTCCAAAAGCTTGATTTGAGGGGTTTTCCATTTGTTTCCTTATTTTAAGAAATTGTCCTTCATATTTTTCTTTAAGTGTGACTATAAAGGTTGGTTTCCCACAGTTCTAACTGGAAATGACAGTCAATTTTTGACTACTTTATTTGACCAAATTTTGATCATAACGTAATCAAATAATCTGCAGAAGAAGCTTTTTAGTACTTTTAGTTCATTTTAGAATGTCTTTTTTTTGCAGGCTGTCTCTACACGGTTTTTCTGCGTACTCCGGTTTCCTCCCAATTCCAAAAATATGCAGGTTTGTAGGTTAATTGGCTTCTTTAAATTGCCCCTGGTGTGTTGGGTGTGAAACTGGAATAACATTGAACTACTGTATAGTTGATCGTTGGTCGGCGCGGACCCGATGGGCGGATGGGCCTGTTTTCATGATGTATCTCAAAACTAGACTAAAATGTGATATGGATATTAAAATATTAATTTGTTCAATGGTCCTAAATGTCAAGTATACACAGCCCAGTGAATTTCTTGCACCCGTCGCCATATTTTAGCGCCATTTTCAAAAAAGTCCAAAGCCCAGTCCACCTGCTTGAGGTACTGGTGCGCATACAGTTAGGTCACATATGGAGTTTTTATTACACTAAGTCATCTTCAGATGGTTAGGATGCAGTTCTACTTAAGTTAGCTAATAACATTCTGATTATAGTACTGTTGCATCTCGGAAAATGGCGTTAGGTCAATGGCCGTTGGTTTTTCAGCTGAAAGAAAGTAAATTTAATTTGGTGATATTTCTGATCAAATATAGTTAATTGCTTAACATACATACTTTGAAGTTACAGTCAGCTGTTGTGGAAGAAAGTCAGAAATCTGCAGATGCTCAAATCTGAAATCAGAACAAAATACTGGAACCACTCAGCAGATCATGAACATTTACCACAACATAACAATAGACTTGCTGTATTTCTACTTGTGGCGTTTGAAAGTTATGTTTCTTTCTATCAATTGAAACCAGCCAAATTTGTATCTTATTTGCCCTAACTATTTGCACAGAGAACTTTAATACTTAATTTTAGTGTACTACAAAAAGCGAGGGATCTACGTTTTTGTGGATGGCAAACGTTAGCCCTAGTATGTCTTTAATGCATCTGTAGCCCACGTACACCATTGGAAATATTTAATTTTAAAAATAGATATTTCCACAGAGGAGTATTGAGATCAGCCATGTGTCTTTATTTTTTCCAGCAGAATTAGTCTTTGTTCAGCTGAAATATTGTTTTTTTTATTCATCATGGTTTCAATGGATTGGAAGATAGGTGGTAAATGGATTTAAGATGCTGACCAGGCATGCATAAATTGAATGGCACAGTATGTTTGCAGGGCCGAAGATCCTGTTTCTATGCCTCTGCTTTTCTAACTATACATCTATACAGACTGTGAATGGGTCATTGATTTCATGATTTAGTACAGAATAATTTATTCGGGACAATTTGTTAATATACTGAATATTAATGGCTGTGAACAGTAAAATTGCTATTGGAGAAATGGGGATATTTACTAAACATGAAGCTTCGCACAGGGATAGATGAGGGCTAGAAATTCACATCTGTCTGATAATTAGTTTATGCTGCAGCAGTATATTTAAACTGTGGGAGCAGGGAACTTGACTGATTTAACAAACTGAAAGTATTGTATGGTCTATTCACAAGACTGTTTATAAAACGTATTGTTTTCACGCATTTGTGCATATTCTTGTAATTTCATCCAGCCCTTCAATTGTCAAAACTAACATTTTTTTCATCTTTGTTTTCATCACCCTTTTTTAGCATGGCTTCAATTTCATGTTAGAAATATTTTGTTTTCAATCCTTCTGTGCTTTTGCTATTTATAACATGGGGGGGGGGGGTGTCTTTAAAGAGTGTTTTCCCTTTCTTAGAAAATGCATTAAAAACTCTTTCAATATTGGATGTTGCGATTGTATGCTCACACATATAATCATTAACTTTGGATCCAAGGTGGTTCATAGCCTGTGGCTTAATTTCCCTGAAATGGCACATTATGGGAGAACATTTTTGGTTCCTTGATTCTAGAATTAAAAGCTTGGCAAAAACTCCAATGCATGATTGTTATCAAGCAATCCTGGTGCAGTGGTTTTTGGTGAATTGTGTAGGAATGGATGGTGATCCTCCATGTTCCACGTTTTTAATTGTGAATATGAAATAATTTGCCTTCGGCTCATTAGCGTCCCTTTATTGCTGGTTTCTCAATTCAGATTTACGTAGACAGGTTTTGTTATCTGAAGTCAAAATGTTTCCTAACATTCCATTTGCAATTGAAACTCAAGACATCTTTGATATTTTGCTGTTCGTCTGTAAATTGCAATTAAGCAACTTTGGAATTATGCTAATAGTTAATACGGGTCCATCGCAGCTTAATGGGGAATTGTTAATATTATTGTAAACTTGCATTCCTAAGGTTCCACCTGTAATTAATGTATTGTAATAGAAAGGAATGACAACCTCATCAAATCTTTGAACTGAAAAAAGGACATAATGATCCTTTGTTTTGATTTGATATGTTTTGTTTTGATCTGTTCTGAAACATAGTTGGGTGACATAAAATAAATGTAAAACAAGCACCAGACCTCTTTAAAAAGTAAAAGAAAGGTAATCAACCCATCAATTAAGGAATTTTCAGTAGGATTCGCAAACTTCATTTCTTGATGGACATTAAACCGTTTTGTAATTTTCTTGGTCACTGAAGAAGGGTCCCGACCTGAAACGTCACCTATTCCATTGCGCCATAGATGCTACCTCACCCACAAGAGTTTCTTCAGTATTTTTGTCTACCTTCTCTTGGGGGAGATGTGAGTTTGATCTATAATCTGTAAATAGATGTCCAAACTTCTGGAGTAAAAGAGCATGTGACTAAATACTCTTGTCAGGAGTCTAGCGCATCCCACATTTTGTTTCACAGTGTAATTACAAATAATTTTGTGTTTTACATTTGCTATTTTCAACAGAATTTTTTTGTAACGTACCAGCATACACCTGTGTGTTTTGGTGCCATATTCGAGTCGGACTTAAATTTTCTGTTAAGCTGCTTATTTGACCTTTTAAATCAGTTGTTTCACGTCGTTCTGAAGAAGTCTTTCCTCTTGAAATTTGGGGTTAAAAAAAATCTAAGCTTTCCAAGGTAAGAATGTTGCATTTATGATGGTTTACATAATGCCAGTGGAATATTTTGCATCTAATTCAAAGAAACATAATATCAAACGTGCATTCCAAAAGGTTCCACAGGCACTGTGACCTAAAATTACGTTTCATTGGTAAATATTGTCCAGTGTATTGGGTGGCCTCCATCACAGTGATGGAATCTTGTCTGGTGATTATTACCTCAAATTATCCAAGTTTTTCCTGAAATGTTCAGCCTAGTTTTTGTTCACCAGTCTTTTCGGATGGATGCAACTTTGATTGAAGTGAGAGTGAACCAAGTCTGGTATCTAATTATGATTCATTTTTATAGATATATCCATAATTGTGCTTGGGATTTGCTCGTTGGTAGTTCTAATCGTGACTCCTTTGTACTACTGTTTCAAACTGTGTCACAGAATGGCTTCAAAATGAGATGGGTCAAAGCTCAGTTGCAACAGTTTCAGGAAATATTCAGTTAATGTGGGGTTGGAGTGGAAAAATTGAATAGAAATAAGTTGACTATAAGTATTTGAAAATATTGGATAGTCAGATGGGATGTAAAATTTAATATTGATAAATATTTCATGAACACATAACTGAGAAAATACAAGACAGGAAAGTGTTTGGAAAATGAAAGTAATGTAGTAAGGTTAGAGACGGTATGTTGTAGGTTGGGGAATTGACCGTTACAGTCAAAGTCATGATGCATTACAGGACATGGGCTGCATTTGGAGTATTGTGTGCAGTTCTGGGTGCAGAGGTTGTTAATAATAATGACGCCTGGATTTGAAGGTGTAGGAAAGAACTGCAGATGCTGGTTTAAATCGGAGGTAGACACAAAATGCTGGATTTGAACGTATTGGCTTCAGGGAGAAGTTGCTCCGACCGGGATTGTTTTCTCTGGAATGCTGGAGTTTGCGGTATACAAAATTATGAGGGGCATAGATAAGATTGACAGAATCCTTTACCCAGGGTGGAAAAACTGAAATACTACTGGGCATGCTTTTAAGCTGTGAGGGCAGAGTTTTTAAAGGAGATGCGCTGTGTGTTTTTACACAGAGGGTGCTGAGTGCCTGGAATGTGCTGTTGGGGTGGTGGTTGAGGCAGAGAAGTTAGTGGCATTTAAAACTTGAATAGGCATATGGATATTCAGGGAATTGAGAGATGTGGGTTATGTGCTGGTAGTTAAGTGATGGTCTTGTCATCATGTTTGACACGGAGAATGTAGGCTAACAAGCCCGTCTTGTGCTGTACAATGTGCTATGTAATAGTGCTGATTAACAGTAAATAGAAGTATTGTCACTGGTGATAGAGGTGAGCAAATTAGATTAAAGGTCAGTAGGGAGTAAGTAGTGAGGTAATTCTGCCATTTCATAATTCACTGAAAGGGATGACTCTGCATCCTGAACCACATGATCCAGTACGAATGTTTGTCATTGAGTTGAGACAAAAGAGAGCAACTAATTGTTTTTCAGAATTGATGCGAGCTTTCGTTTTATGATGGTTTTAAATACTAGTCTGTTTTCACTTGAAACGGGTAGCTGTAAGGCAAAAAGATCAAAATTCAATCTAAAGCAATTGGATAATAGTCACCACAATCAGCTGTTTCATCTTGTTTGATGAGAACCATGAATAAGAAGAATAAATGTAAAACGTTTACAGAAACAATCTTTTTCAGTGACAGGTGGAGTAAATTGTGACAATTCCTAAAATGCACCGCATTTTATTTTGTGCCCAAGATTGTCATATAAGAAAATCAATAATTTGAGTCATGACATATAATAGGTGAGCATGTGTGGTTCTCAAGACTGTAGTATGAAAGTATATAATAATAATAATAACTTTATTACGGACTCAAGGTCCAGACAAGGGGCAACATTACATTAAAAATGCATTGCATATCAAATATCATAAATATATATAAAATCAAGGTAAATCACATAAAAACATCATAATTTATATATTTAAAAAATCCACCATACTTGAGTTAAAAATCCAGAATAAAAGATGATCAATGTCGTACAACAAGACAGCGATACCAGTGTCTCCACAGCTGGGACTTGTAGCGTGTAGTGCTAACCCTTATGTTTGTCAAGCCACAATAAGCACATTTTTAGAGTCATTTATCCTGAAAATGAATTTATACATGTGGTGTCTTAGCATAGCTTCTAAAGTGCTGACTCTTGCAGCCACAAACATATTACTGGCACTACACCATCTTGGTTGCCTTAGCAGTGTTCTCATGGTTTAGAAGGATATGGGCCAAATGCGAGCTGGTGGGACACTAGATGGGGCGGCATGGAGGGCATGGGAAAGGACCTGTTTCCATTCTGCACATGACTCCGAGTTGTCGGTGCTGCTGTCTTGGTAGTGTTCGGCAGGTACTTCTTTCGTGCTTTTTATGTGATTTCTGAATTTTTCTCAATTTTTCACAAATCGTTATTTTAACATGAATGATAGTAAGATGTAGAAGTAGTCCAGATGCAGCATTGAGTTGCTATTGATATAATACTGCCATGTGTGTAATGAAACATTGGCCACAGCCAATTCTGTTATTTAGTTTTCTGGTTTTAATTTATTTTTGGTTCAGTATATTGGTTAACACTGAGTAACAAAATAACAAGTATAGCAAAGCTTACTTTGGCTCTGAACTGGTCAAAAGTTTTTTGCCACTTTGTTGATAACTTGTCAGTGTTCACATGTTCAAGTACATGTTCAGATGGACTAAGCTGCATCCACAACTCTGCAATTTCTTAATTATCATGGACAAAGCAATTGCCAAACCAATTAGCTCTCGACATCTCCACTTACTTTGATTCTGACTGGGTGTATTCACCATCTTATTTGCTGAAATCAATGACTAGCTGAAAACCATCTTTAGTCTGAAGGGTCAACACCTGAAACATAATCCGTCCATTCGATCCACAGATGCTGCTTGACCCACTGAGTTGCTCCAACACAGTGTTTAGCTCAATGACTAGCTCCTTTGTCTAGTTGATGTTGAGAGCGAGGGTGTTGTTTTGACACCATGTTACCAAGATCTCTATCACCTTCCAGCACTCTGTCCTGTCATTGAGTTCTGGCCCACTACAGTGATGTCATCTGTAAATGGAATTAGCACAGAGTTCGGCTGCCATGAGTGTATAGAGAGTATAGCAAGGGGCTACAAATGCAACTTTGTGGGACAATAGTGAGAATTATCATGGAGATGTTTTGCGCCTACCATCTGTCCCCATACCACCTCCATCCAGGGACTCGGCAACATTTCGCGGAGCACTTGTGCTCGGTCGGTGGTAGAATTCAGCATTAAGATGGAGAGTGACGCGGTTAATTCAGAGACATTGGTCCTGAATTTAAAGAAAGGTAACTGATGGTGTAAAAGATGGGAATTGACTTTAAACATTGCATGGATGAATTACAATTGTTCATCTGTCTGGCATAAAAAATACAAATGGGAAGGCGGCTCAACCGTGGCTAACGAGGGAAATTAGGGATAGCGTTAAATCCAAGGAAGAGGCATATAAATTAGCCAGATGAAGCAGCAAACCAGGATTGGGAGAAATTTAGAATTCGACAGGAGGGCAAAGGGGTTAATTAAGAGGTGGAAACTAGAGCATGAAAGAAAGCTTGCGGGAATATAAAGATATGTGAAGAGGAATAGATTAGTGAAGACAAATGTAGGTCCCTTACAGTCAGCAACAGGTGAATTTATAATGAGAAACAAGGAAATGGCAGGCCAGTTAAACAAGTACTTTGGTTCTGTCTTCACTAAGGATGACACAAACAATCTCCCAGAAAGACGAGGAGACAATGGATCGTGCATAAAGGACTTCCACATTAGTCACAAAATGGTGTTAGGTAAACTATTGGGATTGAAGGCAGATAAAGCCCCAGGACCTGATGGTCTGTATCCCAGAGAACACAAAGTGGTTGCCCAAGAAATCCTGGATGCTTAGGTGTCATTTTCCAATGTTCTACCAACTCTGGACCAGTTTCTGTGGAGTGGAGCGTTGCTAATATAACCCCGCTTTTTCTAGAAAGGAGGGAGAGAGAAAACAGGGAATGATCAGTTAGCCTGACATTGACAGTGGAGAAGGTGCTTGAGTCGATTATTAAAAATGTAATAGCAGCACATTTAGGAAAGCAGTGACTGGATCAGTCAAAGTTAGCATGGATTTATGAAGCGGAAAATCATGCTTGTCTAATCTGGAATATTTTGAGGATGTAACAAGTCACCATAGGGAGAGCCAGTGGAAGTGGTGTATCTGGACTTTCAAAAAGCCTTTGACAAGGCCCCGCACAAGACATAAGTGTGCAAAATTAGAGCACATGGTATTGAGAATAGGGTATTGACATTGATAGAGAACTGGTTGGCAGACAGGAAGCAAAGAGTAGGAATTAACGGGGCCTTTTCAGAATGGCAGGCAGTGACTAAATTTCAAGACCCTCCTCTTTGTCTACAAAGCCCTCAATGGGCTTGCACCCACATACATTAAAAGTCTTCTAATCCACTACACCACCTCCAGGTCCCTCAGATGGGCCGACTTGGAGTTGCTGAATGTCCCGCAGTCTAGGCATAAGCTTAGGGGCGACCGCGCTTTTGCGGTCGCAGCTCCTAGACTGTGGAACAGCATCCCCCTCCCCATTAGAACTGCCCCCTCCATCGACTCCTTTAAGTCTAGTCTAAAAACGTATCTGTTCTCCCAAGCCTTTCCTGACGTCCTCTGAGTGAGGGCTATTTGTATATATGTATGTAGCCTGCTTGTGTATACTACTCTTATAACAAATGTAAAGCACTTTGGTCAACGAGAGTTGTTTTTTAAATGTGCTATATGAATAAATGTGACTTGACTTGACTAGTGGGTGCCACAATATATATGTTATATAAATATAATATAAACTATTTAGATGAAGGGATTAAATGTAACCAAGTTTGCGGATGACACAGAGCTGGGTGACAGGGTGACTTGGATAGGTTGGGTGACTGGGCGGATGCATTGCAGATGCAGTATAATGTGGATAAATGTGAGGTTATCCACTTTGATGGCAAGAACAAGAAAGCAGATTATTATCTGAATGGTGCCAGATTAGGAAAAGGGGAAGTGCGACGGAACATAGGTGTCAATAGACAATAGGTGCAGGAGTAGGCCATTCGGCTCTTTGAGCCAGCACCGCCATTCACTGTGATCATGGCTGATCATCCACAATCAGTACCCCTTTCCTGCCTTCTCCCCATATCCCTTGACTCTGCTATTTTTAAGAGCTCTATCTATGTCTCTTGAAAGCATCCAGATAAATGGCCTCCACTGCCTTTTGAGGCAGAGAATTCCACAGATTCGCAACTCTATGGATGAAAAAGTTTTAAATGGCCTACCACTTATTCTTTATCTGTGGCCCCTGGTTCTGGACTCCCCCAGCATCGGGAACCTGTTTCCTGCCTCCAGCGTGTCCAATCCCTTAATAATCATATGTTTCAATAAGATTCCCTCTCATCCTTCTAAATTCCAATGTATACAAGCCCAGTCGCTCCATTCTTTCAACATATGACAGTCCGGCCATCCCGGGAATTAACCTCGTGAACCCATGCTGCACTCCCTCAATAGCAAGAATGTCCTTCCTCGAATTTGGAGACCAAAACTGCACTCAATACACCAGGTGTGGTCTCACTAGGGCCCTGTACAACTGCAGAAGGTCGTATTTGCTCCTATACTTAACTCCTCTTGCTATGAAGGCCATCATGCCATTTGCTTTCTTCACTGCCTGCTGTACCTGCATGCTTACTTTCATTGACTGATGAGCAAGGACCCCCAGATCCTCTTGTACTTCCCCTTTTCCCAACTTGACTACATTTAAATAATAATCTGCCTTCATGTTCTTGCCACCTCACATTTATCCACATTAAACTGCATCTGCCCAGTCACGCAACCTGTCCAAGTCACCTTGCATCCTCACACCATCCTCCTCACAGATCACACTGCCACCCTGCTTTGTGTCCTTGTACATCAGTCACTGAAAGTATGCATGCATGTAAAGCAGAAGAATGCAAATGGCATGTTGGCCTTCATAGTGAGAGGATTTAAGTATAGGAGCAAGGAGGTCCTATTGCAATTGTACAGGGCCCTGATGAGACCGCATCTGGAATATTGTGTGCCGATTTGGTTTCCTAACTTGAGGAAGGACATTCTTGCTATTGAGGGAATGCAGCGTAGGTTCACCAGGTTAATTCCCGGGACTGACATATAATGAAAGAATGGATTGACTGGGCTTATATTCACTGGAATTTAGAAGGATGAGAGGAGTTCTTATAGAAATTTATAAAATTCTTAATGTATTGGACAGGTTAGATGTAGGAAAAAAAATCCTGGTGTTGAGCGAGTCCAGAACCAGGGGTCACAGTTTAAGAATAAGGGGTAGGCCATTTAGAACTGAGATGAGGAAACTTTCACCCAGAGAGTTGTGAATCTGTGGAATTCTGTCACAGAAGACAGTGGAGGCCAATTCACTGGATGTATTCAAGAGAGAGTTATATATAACTCTTGGGGCAAACGGAATCGAGGGATATGGGGAGAATGCAGGAAAAGGGTACTGATTTTTGGATGATCAGCCATGAGCATATTGGAAGATGGTGCTGGCTCGAATGGCCGAAAGGCCTACTCCTGCACCTGCTGTATCACCTGGTTGCTACCATTTTAATTCCTCATCCCACTCCTACACAGATATTTCTGTCCTGGGCTTCCATTGCCAACGTAAGGCCACATAGGCTGGACGAACAGGATCCCGCATTCCGCTTGCGTATCCAATAAAGAGACCAATGGTATGACCATTGAATTTTCCAATTTAAGATAACTACCAAACACCAATGTCTGTGGTGATGAAATGTTTTGAGAGGTTGGTTATGGTGTATGTCAATTCTGGGCCTTGGACCCACTACAATAGATCAACGAAGGATATGATCTCATTGGCTCTACACTCTGTACTGGCCAATTAAACGCATATGGCTGGCTATTGTTCATAAACTCCAGCTCGGCATGCAACGCCATTATTCCCTCCAAACTTGGTACCAGAGTCAGGGAACTCGGTCTCTCCACATCCCATTTGCAACTTGAACCCCAAATTGGTAACAACACCTCTAATCATCAGCACGGGCACCTCAAGTCTGTGTGCTCAGGGTCCTGCCTACTCTTACTGTACCCATGACTGTGTAGCCCGACAGTTTCAACCCCATTTTTAAATTTGCCGAAAACGCCACTGTTGTCTTACGAATAGTGATGAGTCAGAGTAGATGGGGGAGAGCCATCTTCTGCCTGAACGGTGCTAGAACAACAATCTTGCTCTCCACTTCAGTAAGACCAAGGAACTGATTGTTGACTTTAGAAGGGGAAGGCCGAAGATCCACAAACCTGTCTTCATCGACGCCTTGGTGGTGAATAGAGTCAACAACTTCATTCCTGGGCACGCATCTACCTAAATTGTGGACATTTGGTATGTCGACGACTACTCTCTTAAACTTCTACAGGTGTGCAGTATATTGACTGGTTGCATCACAGTTTGGTTCGGCAATTTGAATGTCCAGGAATAAAGATGACAAAAACTACCCAATCCATCATGGGTACTGACCTCTCCACCGTTGAAGGGATCTATCTACAAGAGGTGCTTCTCCAAAAAAGGCAGCCTAAATCGTCAAGGAGCCACACCACCCTGGCCATGCTCTCATTTCACTCCTGCCATTGGGAACAAGGAAAAGGAGCCTGTGAACTGTAACATCCAAGTTCAGGAACAGCTTCTATCCAACAACCATCAGGCTATTGAACACTGAACTCCAACTAAATTTAGAAGTATGAACTGCATTGATTGCACATGGACTTCAGGCATGGATTTGTACTCTATAGCTTTTAATTTATTTAACTTTATTGTGGCATCTGCTGAGTATTATGTTTATGATACACATACCTGTTGTGCTGCTGAAGTAAGAATGTCATTGTTCCATTTCGGGACATATGGCAGTAAAACACTCTTGACTCTTGACTTTTTTTCCTCAACACTCCAGCATTTGCAGTCTCTTGCCAGTGACATGCAGTATCAGAATTTTTTAAATTTAAATTTTGATTGTCATATGTGGGTAATATGTAGGCTCATAAATAACTTTAAAGGATAACATAAATAATCTGTTTAATTGCGATAGGTTACAGGGCCCGAAATTAGCGGTTGCCTGGGTGCCCATGACCACCCAAAGTGCTGCCGGGCAACTTAAACGCCGACTCATTTTGCCCGCCTTGGCAAGCAAATACTGGTTTATACCGATAGACACAAAAAACTGGAGTAACTCTACGGGTCGGGCAGCATCTCTGGAGAATAGGAGTGTGACGTTTCGTGTCGACGGCGGCAGCTGTATTCCTCTAGTATCTTTGATTGCGGGGCTAAGATACTAGGAGCGGGGTGATGACGGGTCTCGAATAGCGGCAATAGCGGCACCATCTCCCGCACCCAGCCCGGCGGGAGGAGGCCTCACTCTCCCTCCTCCCGGCCTTGGCGTTGTACAGCGACGGGCAAGGCAGCGGGGCAATGTTGTCCGAGGAGCGTTGACCTTCCTACCCACCTCCTCTGCCCTTCCCCCCTCTCTCTCTCTCTCTCTCTCTCTCTCCCTCTCCCTCTCCCTCTAGTGTAATGTTTAACCTGTCAGATGGGTGTAGTTGGTTTTAACAGCTATTGTCATAAAATGCCTTTAGAAATTTCCTTGCAACTTGTATATTTTGTTATGGATAAATTATGTGGGAAGCCAGAGTGTTTCTGTGCCAATAGCAATAACGACCCATGCTATGGCCATGGCATGGTAATTTTCGGTTCTTCACAGAAAACATGCTTGCATTAATCTGTAGTGTGCATGGTCCAGGATTTATTGACACAGGTTGATCATTTGTTGAATAATCCAACCACATTTTTGTTTGGAAGTGGAAAGAACTACACAAACAGCAGCAGTGAATGAAATAGGCAACGTTTCAGCCTGAAAAGTTGCCTATTTCCTTCGCTCCATAGATGCTGCTGCACTCGCTGAGTTTCTCCAGCACTTTTGTCTACCTTTGATTTTCTAGCATCTGCAGTTCCTTCTTGAACATAATATGTAAATGCTTCATTGAGCATAATTCTCACTGATAACTACGCACTTCATCCGAGCACATTATCGCACGCGTCATGCAAACCGTCTTAAATGACCACCTAAACTGTCATTTGGCAACATAAAAATCTGTCAAGGTTGCCCGGCTGGCCACAGGGAAAAAAAGTTAAGCGAGAGCCCTGGGTTATGACATAGGTTTTGAGGAGTGGTGCTGTTAAATCCAGGTTAAAGTTTGAATGTGTTAATGAACTATTTTACTCTAAGCTAGATTAGTGGTGCGGAGAGGAGGTGGTTGTATTTGAATCAAATTAGATATGAGCAACTGAGACCACAGGTCCGGGTTTGACCCTGCCCACGGCTGCTGTTTGTGTAGGAGTTTAGCATTCACCCTGTGACCACGTGGGTGTACAGGTTTTTAGGTTTATTTGCCCCTCGTAAATATGAAATGGATGAGAAAGTTGGACAATTTTCAACTAGTGTGAAGGAATAATCGATGGTTAGTGGGAATTTGTGGGCTACATCTTTAAATTATACTGCGATAAGAAAATGAAAGATCTGTTCCTGTGCTAGTTGTGGGTTTATTTTCTTTGTGAAGGGGTGCGGATGCTTGCAGTAAGATGCAGGGTTAAATGATGAGTGGAAGTTGTCAGTATAGGGCATTTGTGAGTTTAATCACTCCATCTCTTGGAATTTATTAGAGGTATTTTCTCTTTTATCTCTTTTTACCGAGCTTTTAGTCTATTTTTGATATTCATTTTGGCAGTAAAGCTGCACATTGTAGATCAATGGTACTTAGAAAGTTGTACGTTTCCTGCTCACTCACATGAGCATATGTTGTGTGATAGTTCGGTTCAGTGCATTACTGAGAGAGTGCCACCATGTGTGAAGTGCTTTTTTAAAAAAAAGATTATCTTAATCCGTGTCGTCTTTTGCTTTGTGTGATTGTACAATATCCAATTATATTGCTTTCTTCATACTTTGCAGGCTGCTTTTAACAATGTCCAAACTCTGGGTTAAATGTTTATCCTCAACCAAAATATTTAAAGCAGATTTTATGCCATTGCTTGCTGTGCAGGTTAGTTCCTGTGTAACAAAGACTTTCAATCATGGTCACTATTGTAAACTTCAATAGGTTTGAATTTGATGTTTGTTAAAAGTTCCTTATTAATGCGATTCAAATTTTTTTGCTCTGTATGAAGCAAGCCGTAAACTTGTATTTAAAAACATGAAACTGGAAAACTAGCATTGTGAAGGAACTGGCTGCTCATTGTTCAAGTAACCTAATGCTATTCCTATTTTTTCTTGAACAAACCATGGGATTGTTCCTGTACTTTTCAGACTAACACTTATTTAGAGTTTGCTTGCCATATGCATTTTGCTGTTGTAAAGATGCTATACCAATTAATGCAATCTATAATGTGTAGGAAGGAACTGCAGATGCTGGTTTAAATCGAAGATAGACACAAAATGCCTGAATAACTCGGCAGGACAGGCAGCATCTCTGGAGAGAAGGAATGGGTGACGTTTCGGGTGGAGACCCTTCTTCAGCGAAGTCAATGTCTGAGTTACCCCAACATTTTGTGTCTCTCTTCAATGCAATATATAATCAGTAGAAACTAGTCATTGTATCATCATCTAATGCTTGGCCTAAATTACTTTCCTTGATCAGATTAAATGATTGTATTCCTAACCATATGCAACCTTTTATAAAGTAACTATCAGAAATGTATTCAGATTTAATCCTGTTATTAATATCTATATCTGAACTGATGAATTGCTTTTATAACGGGATCTTCGTGAAGCTATTCATCCATATTTTGAGGGCAAGTGTTTGCTAACTTGGCTCCTAAATGGACTAGTTTTAAAATCAAGGTTGTGGCATGGTGTAGACTTCATTAGAGGAAATTGTTCATTAGCCTTAGCATTTAATCATGTGTCCTTAAT
This sequence comes from Raja brachyura, assembly GCA_963514005.1. Next base: position 7,389,567 of record OY740807.1, on the reverse strand, counting down.
TTGATAATTCCATATTCTGCAATTGGTGGAATGGAGACTGAGTCCATGCAATCTTTCCTTTGAATTTAATCTTTTCCAGCCTTGTGAATCTTGTTGCTGTGATCCATGACTTCCCTAAGACTTGGCTAATGCCACTTCAGCAGAACTTTGGAAGCACCAAGATCTACTGTGCAAAGTACTGTCTTTGTCAGATTCCTCCTGCCCAGCTCGAGCCTCTGTGGCAACACAGACTGCCTCCTGAGATGGCTTGGTGGTGGTGGTGGGACTACATTCCATTTTATTTAAACGTGTGCATTTGCCAATGAGGTTTAGAAAGGAATGCCACGGTGCCTATTGATGTTCCTGTAGAAACCAGCGCATCGTGGTTCTCCATGCCATGCACGATGTTCCCAAAGATGTCTACTGCTGGAAGATTACTAGCAATGACGATGTCCTTTGGCCTGTCTGAAATTTGTTGGTCTTCCATTATTAGGAGCCATTTAGGACCACTGGCAGTTTCTTGAATCCAAAATGACACCAGGGCACACTGAAGATGGTGCAACCAATGCAAAGGTTGCTTGGGGTAGGTCACTGATTTAAAGCCCTCCCACATTGCATACATATATATATAGGAAAAAATGAGTCGTGCTAATACGGTGTAAGTTATGCAAACAAATGTGGCAACACATCAGTAATAAATACTATCTTTGCAAACGTTATGAATAAAATACTTTTGAAGGAAACATTTCTGAGATCCAGCATCTTGCACCAAATGATGCTCTGAATTTAAATTCTTGTTCTTTTGAAAATTTTAGATGAAGTGATTATTGTTCATGATATAAAACAACTCTGATTCCAAATTCTCATTTTTCCCTAATCTCAGTTGTGTAATCATCGATTCATCAATATTTTTTTTAGTTAAAAAGATGAAAATCAGTCGGTCGTCCCTTCCTCATTTTTCTGAGTCTGTTTGTGTTGGAAGAATGAGGAACTTGACTGTTTGAGTAATGTACCAGAACTTGCTCTGGAACCGTTGACGGGAATGATTTAAGAACTAATTGAGACCGTAGTGACAGTCTTTACGACGTCTCAAGGTATTAGCCCTCGATAGTCATTAATGTGCTGACTATGGGTCAGAAGGTAATCTTATGCATTCCACGAGCGCTCCACGAGACATTCAAAGCCATCGAAAGATGAATATTCCAGAAACAGTCTCATGATAGTTTCTTTATGGAGTTGTACAAAATAGCAAAATCACTCCGAAAACTTCTTGGGTCTTTTGGTCTTCCAGCATATGTACGTTTCAATCTTACTCGAGATCATGCTCGTAATCATGGTCGAAAACTACATCTTCCCTATAGTCTTCACCGAACTAAACTAAAAACTATCTTGAGGTGTTTGCGCCAGAAAGCTAGCCACGAACACGCCTAAGACTACGTATAAATCCCACCCACATAATTACAGGCAGATAAAATTAAAGGTAATTGGATATAATAGTAATTTACTGAGTTAAGCTGAATAGCTACTATGCTTTGGTACATGTGACAATAATGTTCCCCAGAAAATATGTTGGTCAAAAGGAAACTGAGAGTAAATAAAAAATGTGCCACAGTCATCTGCTGGTTTCTCAATTTGTTTTCACTACTTTTATAAATCATTTGAAGTTATGATTGCTAAATTTATTGTTAAGAGCACTGGACGGGTGGAAGACATAGAGGCATTTGGGTGGTTTAAGGCAGAAGGCAGAGGTTCAGTAGTTGGATGAAAATGTGTGGGGTGGGGGGCATGGAAATGCAAAATTGTCCATTTTGGCAGGAAAAATAAGGAAGTGTATTTTCCAGGTGATATCTTTTGTGGTAACCTGGTTTTCGTAATGCATGATTCACCAAAAGGCTAATGAGCGATGGCAAGAGTTAATTAGAAATAATTAGGGTAGCCGGCACTACTGTTAATTGCAAGGGGAGTTCAACATAAAACATGTCGTATTTCAGTTAAAGGCTATTGACAAGACCATCTGGAATAATGTCTCCAGTATTGATTTCAAAGTGCATACATGTGGTGGAAGCAGTTTATAGACTTGCTAGACTGATGTCTGATGAGTGGTCTGTTAAGGAAAGATTGGACAGGCTGCTGCAGTTTTGAAGACTGAGGGGAAATTTAATGGAAGCACAAAATTGAGAGGGATCGTATTATGTATCTTGTAAATAAACATGTATTTATGTTAGTAACTTTCCTATTATGGGAATCTGGAACCAGGAAGCCCTTGGTTAAAAATAAGGAGCCACCTGTTTAGGGCAAGATGAGGTCCAATTTCTATTCAGTATCTTGAGCTTTTGGAACTCTGTTCTGCAGAGTGAAACCTGCTTTGAAATATTTACGGCTCAGATAAATAGTTTTGATAAGCAAGTTATTGCTAATATTTTATGTATTAAATTAGTTGGTTTATCCTAGTCACTAAGTCAATTGTTGCATTGCACATTGAGGTTGATTTAAATTGAAATATTCCTACAGACTGGCAATTAGTGCTCAATTTGCCTTTAGTTGGCCTGAGAATATTAAGGGTCGTAACTTTGTTGCACTAACGTATGTTGTTCTCTATATGCAATTGTACAGTTGGGTTGCCAGACCACATTTGATGACTGGAAGAATCCAGCACCTATTTGGGTCCTTGATTAGTGTGTATCCTGATCAAGCAGTGTTGATGGTTGGCACTGAAAAATGGTTGAATAGTTATAGTTTCCACTGTGCCTTGGTACATGTGACAATAAAGTACTTAAGAGTTTAAGAAGAAACTGCAGATGCTGGAAAATCGAAGGTAGACAAAAGTGCTGGAGAAACTCAGCGGGTGATATAGGGTGGGGGAGGGGCGGGGAGGACAAAGGAAGAGGAGGAGCCGGAGGGCTGAGGGGGGGCTGATAAGGGGAGGAGACAGCAAGGGCTACCGGAAATTGGAGAAGTCAATGTTTATGCAGCTAGGGTGCAAACTGCCCAAGTGGAATATGAGGTGCTGCTCCTCCAACGGTCGGATTTGGAATGGGAGGGCGAGTTGAAGTGCTGAGCCACCGGGAGATCAGGTTGGTTAATGCGGACTGAGCGGAGGTGTTCGGCGAAACGATCGCCAAGCCTACTCTTGGTCTCACCGATGTAGGACTAGAGCAGCAGATGCAAGAGATGAGGTTGGAGGCGATGCAGGTGAACCTCTGTCGCACATGGAACGACTGCTTGGGTCCTTGAATGGAGTCGAGGGGGGAGGTAAAGCGACAAGTGTAGCATCTCTTGCGGTTGCACGGGAAAGTGCCCGGGGAGGGGGTGGTGCGGGAGAGAAGGGAAGAATTGACCAGGGAAATAATGTACCATGGAATTGAAATTCTGACAGTTTCAACGAGTACCAACTATGAAAGGACGGAGACTTTTTCCATCAATTGTCGAGTCAAGATTGGTTTTAGTTATCAAATATAAAGTAAATAGAAATCTGTACTGATCTCAGAGTGAATTTGAAGTGGGAAGAAACTGCAGAATTTCAGTCAAGGGATACATTTTTACATTGGTCCTGAATTTATTTGGGCAGTTTGTGATTCGGGTTGTGTTTCTTGGTGTCCGATGCGTGTTTTGTATTTGATGCCCATATTTTGAAGGCACATGCATGTTTGTAGCCGGAGCGATGGCAATAGAAATTTGCTACTGCTGTGGACAAGGTGTATATTTCAATCTCAGCCAAACTATCTTAGCATCAATGTGATTAGACAAGCGATTTATGATTATTAGAGTTAAGTTGACTTGACTTGACTTAATGGAAGGGAAGTAGCAGTGGAGAAGCAAGTTAACAATGATTTTTGTAGTGTTTGAGAAAGAAGAGGAGGTTCCTAATGTACAATCTTAATAGTGAGAATAGAGAATGGAAAACGGATGATTATGAAATAAGGTAGCAGGACTAGGCTTGTTTATACCGAAGATACATTTTGACTGCTCCTTTGCGAAATCTCTTCAATGTATGCCTACTTTGACTAAGTTCTCCTCCACTCTCCAAGTTCTGCAACATTTCCTCTCGCTGCTCTCCTTCGGATTCCTCCTGCTGTCCAACTCTATGATCACGTTTTAACCCAGACTCGCTACCACATAAATTTTAGCTTGTTTGCTTTGTTGTCACCTTCTCCTAACTAACAATGATCTATTCTACATTCTCTTTGATTAACATTTCTTTTGATGTCTTGTTTTCATACCTTGCCCTTATCTTTGTGTCGCTCTCTCCCCAGCTCTTAGTCTGAAGATGGGTGTCAACCCGAAACATCATTCATTTCTTCTATCCAGAGATGCTGCCCGTCCCTCTGAGTTACGCCAGCAGGACATGGCTTAATGGCCCTGTGGATCTGGTCTTCCGTTTTAACTAAGTCATGGTCAACTTTAGTATCTAGAACCGTGCTTTTTATTCTGGAACAAGGCCTAATTTTAGCAAGAAGATCGAAGTGAATTGCAATTATATATTACTGATCTGTCAGTACTTCGCAAAGGCACAGAATGCAGTGTCCTCATCCATGAAAAACCACTGTGTTGCCATAGACAAATTTTCTAATCGTGTTTTGCATTGTTTTTATTATACAGACTTTTTCACTGCCTGGCAGAATTTGTGCCATATATATATATATATATATATATATATATATATATATATGTTATGATTCAGCTACACCAAGATTTTCATAGAATTTCACCGTGCTTCTGCATATGTCAATAAATGCAACTTGAATGCATTATATTTAACTTTCCTCAACATTGTCATATTATCCTCTGGAATTGAGGCTGCTCAATATTATAAATATTTTTGTTTTATTTGCTTCTGGATGCAAATAATTTCACTTTATTTGAACATATGTCCACACATTTTCCAAAACTTAAATATTTCAGATTTAATGTAGCTTTTTACCCCCAATCCATGTCATAAACTTTTGTTACTGGTTAAAAAATGTGCACAATAAATGCTGCTTCTAATCCCTAAAGAGAGTTTGGAAAGGAGGAAGATGACTGAACTGTATTACCTTCCATCACAGTGAGGAACGTTGATTCCACTGTGGTGGATGTTTATGTTAAATTCATTGTGTATGGACCAAGGGGGACCCGTTGGGCCCCATCCCTTCAACGCGCGGTTCCGGGTGGGGGGGCCCCGCGGCGTCACACAAACACTAACCACCCCCCACACACAGAGGGGGGGAGGAGGCGGGAAGAGAGGATGGGGGCATGCACCTCATCCCTCTGGGGGGGTGAGGGCTCTGGCTGGGGCGGGATGCTACGTCCGGCAGCACTCAGGTGCTCCTCTGCATTTCTCGGTCCCTCGGGTTGTCAATCCAGAGCCCTGGGGGGGTGGGGCTGTGGGCGGGGCGGGATGGGACGCTGCGGCCAGTAGCACTCGGGTGCTTTTCGGCATTTCTCGAGTTGGCTGTCGGAGTGCGTGTTTTGGGGGGGGGGGGGCACACAACTCGCAGCTCCTGGAAAAGAGTGGCTCGCGGTGAGTAGAGGCATTGTAACGTCATCAGCAGGTTAGCTTCAGGAACAGTTAGCTTTAGCTTCAAATTGCATTGTGACATCATCAGCCCGTTAGCTTCAGTTCAAGTTAGCTTTAGCTTCAGATTGGTGAAGAATTTGAAGAAATAACTAAAGAAATAATTAACCAAATTTTAAGATGAGTGGATTTTTTAAAATCGTGAGGTAAATCGTTACCGGAATATGTAACAATGTCGCCGTTGCCATGTCGGGTTTTCGAGGAGATGTGTTTCACATGCAAGCAAACATAATGACGATCAGAGTTTTATAAGTATACTAGACGAAGTGCAGATCCGTTGGGCCTGTTCCCCCAAAGCGCGGGGGGAGAAAGTGGGGAGGGGTAGGGGGAGGCAGTGGGGGTGGTGGAGAGGGGGGAGATGAGGAGGGTGTGCGGGAGAGGACGATGGGGAGAGGAGAGAGGGAGAGGGCGGACTTGAATTTGACGAGCGGACGGGGTCGACTGAAAGGGCACCGAGCCTCGGCAGCTCTCTGGACCTCGGGCGGCGTGGAGAGCCTCGGCAGCTCTGGCAGCGTGGTTTCCCATGTCCCTGCGGTCACCGGAGGAATCACAGGTTTCCCAGAGGGAGTAATGACCGCCAGGGCCACCTTCTCATCGCGTGCTTTGCGTAACGATAACGGCCGCCGCCTTGTTCTACGATCGGGCAGGGTAGATGGAGGATTCAGAAGGAAGCCGGTGGCCTCCGCCTGTGAGCGAGCGGCTGTGACCTTTGGATTTGCAGAACGCTCGTTCTTTCTGCGCATTTTGAAGAACGGGTGGCGGCGGGGAAGTAACGTGACTCGTATAAAACTGCACACGCGCGTTGACAGCAGTTGAGTCTGGTTTTCAAGGAGATGTGTTTCACAGGCGAAAGCACGCGCACACACACACACACACGTATATAGATAGATAGTGTTTTTTTTACTTGTATGGTAACTCAAATATCTCTACCTTAATTGGAGTATGTGACAAATGTGAATTTGAACTTGAAAAACCAATTTTGGATGCTATAATAGCCCCTCAATTGGCTTTCGACCCCATTCAGCCAGTTTATTTGACCCACTTCAAGAAACACTGAGACGCCTGCACCTGTTATTCCTCTACCCAAACATATCTGCGATGGTATTGTGGTACCTTCCTGGTTAACACAAGCACTTTGTCTTTTTTTGTAAAGCAGCGTCTACAGTTGCTTGTATCTGCCTTCGTGGTTGTTGAGGCACCATGTAGTGTGAGGCTTTCCAGATATACGTAACATGTACTAGCCCTGAAATGCTTTGACAGCTGATTGGGCAAAATCATCCCTTCCCATACCTCCCAACTGTAAAAAGATTGCAAATATTTTTGTTCACAAATGGAAATATTTTCAAAATGTCAAAAATAGTGATTCTAAATTTTAAAGTTGACATTTAATTGTAAATTGTCTAAACTTTCCCACCTGCCTCAGAACCATTCGTTTACATTAAATTGAGTGGTAAGTTAGATTGGTTCAGCTGACGGTTATCATGCAGTAAGCAACTTAATGCTCTGTTATCGGATTCTAAGGACTATAGGGTGGAGCACAATTAGAATGAAAATGGCTGCGATACCTCAGGAAGTATGAATCTCTCGTTTTTCACTGAGTAGCCCTTCAAAGTGGCTGAATTGTTGATCTGGATCTCTTAAGTTGTGGGCTGCTGCTCTGAACATTTTGAAAATTTGCGTTGGTGTGTGCCGTGAAGAATACCAGATATTTGATGTAGCTGTTGCAGCTTCTTTGAATAATTTGTACGGTTTGCAGTTAACATGCCCCTCCCCCACACACTTCATAATACTTAAAATCTAAGTAATATTTAAAGCTAATTAATAGGTAAAAACTCGTTTGGCAATTTACAGTGTAGAAATTGACCGTTAAGCCAGTAGAATTATTTCATATGAATCAATTTTTTTTGTCAGATCTTTTTTCCTTTTTCATTTTATCCATGTCAGCCTTAAATGCATGTACACTGTTTGCCTGAGCCATTTCATATGATAGAATTCACATCCTTGCCACTAAGCATATACAATTATTTATTGGACAATTGGTTTTAATCATAATTATTATATACTTGATTTCTTGCAGCATACATTCCCATAGTGCGCCCATTTCTGCCAATGAAGTATTAAGTGCAAATCCTGTTAAAAATTCTTGGGTGCTGTAAACTTGATATCTAAACAAAGCATGTCTTCAATTTCCCCCCCCCCCCCCCCCCCCCACTCCAACTACATTGTGAAAATCAGTTGCATTATCAAGTTCTCCATTTTCTGTTATTGAGCAATTTCAATTTGATTTGTTTTATTTCTGGAAGCACAACACATTATTCTGCGTGGATAGCTTTCAACCCAACGGTCTGAACTTTGACCTCCAGTTGCAGGTACCTGCAAAGACCCTCCCTCCTTTTCCCCCACATTTTGTTTTTTCCCCCTTCCAAGATGCCCCACCTGGACTGCACGTATTTCCCCCCCCCCCCCCCGTCCCTTTCGCCTACATTCCTTCCTTTGAGCTTCACAATTTATTGCATCAACCTATTACCTTCCATGCTTTGTCTTTACCGTCCCCTCTTCCTGCTTTCTCCCCCCCCCCCGGCAAGCTCCCTACATATTTTTAAAAACAAGTAAAAGCCAAATTTAGCACTTATAAAAGGGGATATGGGTTAACTATTACAGCCACATTATAAGCATCCCAAAATCGAATAATTATTACTATAGCAGTATCTCTAAATTGATTAAATACATAGGTGTTGTTTTGAAGATGTCATTAGATTGGATCCTGAAGTTATACATATCTCAACTATTATAGTTGGTGATATTTCCTCAGCAAACCAATTATTTTTATCCTAGCTCCCAAAAACAACAGTTGGAGCGATTTAACATGTACAATTATTTCTACATTAAAAATATTCCAGCAATAGGGTGAAGTTGAAAAAAAAAGGTCCAAACATCTGGTAAACAATCATTCTCAATTGGAAAACCTTTCAAGTTTATACAGTTTAGTTGCTAAATATTTGATATTTTTGAAATGTCTGTATCTTGACTTTCTTTCTGTTTTAATTTACAGGTGAAATGAATATCGGTTGTTGAATGTCACCAAGCCTCCCATTGATTTTTGGATTTGGCTACTACAAAGGTGTTTTGGATTGGCATAGGGCCACTGTGTGGCAGTACTCATAACAAATTAGGAGTTTGCAAGGAATTTGGATCTCCTGTGGAGGAGGCAGCAGCTGCTGTACAAATCAGACTTGATTTCACACAATCAAAATGGTGTTGTCACAGAGACAAAGAGATGAATTGTAAGTACTCCAGGATGAATCTTATTACTGTGTGAGATTGAACTTATGCCCTTCAGTTTGCCATGTATTTAATGTATGTTTGGTTTTTTTTTTATTTTATTGAAATTCTATTTTACTCTGAGTGAACAATGCCAATCTATTAATATAATATTCTACAATCTATTAAAAGACAAAAAAGGCTGTAGGAGTTCAGGCAGGTAGCACCCATCAAAAAGTTGAGCCGCTGCACCTTGTTTGTACATTGAGGCAATTAAAATTACATTTGAAGCCTATAATATACTAGTTTGTCTGCAATAAACTGGTTCTCCGATATATAATTGTTTAATTCCACAGCTGCCCATCTCCATTTGAGAAGCATAATGTTCTTATCCCCTAATCTTAATGTTTTAATATTTGAACTGAGAGATTTTAAAAGCAAATCATTTAAAAAAAATCAATGTCATGGATTTTTTAGACACAAAGAACTACAGATGCTGGTCAGGCAAATTTTAAAGAAGTCTGACGAAGGGTCTCGATCTGAAATGTCGCCTATCTATGTTCTCCACAGATGCAGCCTGACCCGCTGAGTTGCTCCACATTTTGTCTTTTAATAGATTATCTTCTTGACATTGTATTGTGGAGAGATGCATATTGATCCTGCACAAAAATGAAAGAAAGTTAGGACAGGAAACAAAATAAAGTCATAATCTCTGACTAAATATTTATTATATCCAGCATATGTAGAATATTTTAAAATATTTTATTTGCTTATTTAACAATTGGAAGAGGACAACGTGATCATCAGTTCATAAGGGCCGATTCTTTACTTTTATTTATTAACCTGTGACTTTAAAGGATAACATTGACATATTAAGCTAGGCTTGAGTTGGCTTGTGGAAATGGCAAGGTTGTAGAATTTTGTCTTCGCTTGGCAATGTTCAAGCATGTGAGGAGCTACTGCAGCTTAGCAGAGTACCTTAATACTTTAGATAAACTTCACTGCAGATTTAATAATTCTTATTAATTGTTTATGTTGGTGCTCGCAAAAAGTGACTTGCATCAGTTTGTTAGAATGAAATCTGCAATTTCTACAGGTGATGGAATCAGATAAATAGTGGTGTTTAAAGAGGCTTTTAGATTGATTTGTTAGGAATAGGGGTATATGGATACCGTGCTCGCCGATGGGAGCAGTTTAATTTGACATGGTCGGCATAGACATCATGGGCTGAAGGACCTGTTCCTGTGCTATCAAAATGATTTGTATAATGAAATATCAGGTTGGAGATAGTGGAGCAGTAATCATCTTGAGGGTTTGTGGGTGTTTGTCAAGGCGCAACACTCAGCTATTTTCGTACATGAATTTAAGGATGACTATCTACAGGGAGGCAACCATAGCCTTAGAGTGCCACCCAAGCAGGACAGAATTTCTTCACCACATTGGCTGCAGAGCTCCAATGCTCATCTTTACAATGCCTACATGTTATGGATGAATAAAAGTGGCTAGGACATTTGTGAGCGTGTGTTCCTTTGTGGATGATTTGTTTGGCTAAAGTTCAGCACTCACATCTTGCACAATATAGTGTTAAAGAAGGAACTGCAGATGCTGGAGAATCGAGGGTTACACAAAAAGCTGGAGAAACTCAGCGGGTGCAGCAGCATCTAAGGAGCGAAGGAGATAGGCGACGTTTCGGGTCGAGACCCTTCTTCAGACTATAGTACTTGCCAAACCGCAAGGTGATTCGTCTCCATCAGATATATGGCTTCCCTTTTGAGTCCCACACTCTGGATTCTCCTTGTAAATATTGTTCTCATACTGTTTAAGAGTTTGTTAAGAGGTTCACTCCTATTTCTAAGGTCGATGACCTTCCTAATTTCCAATGAGACAGCACCACATCAACTGCCCAGTGTAGGAAAGACTTGTTTTGGCCATCTTCACCCATTGCAGCTGAGCTATTGTCCCACTATCTTTATTTCATCTTTATTGTGTAGCATTCTATTTGTTGCTGCTTATGTCAAGAGCGTTTAATTGTCTTGTGACTAGTGGGGTGCCGCAAGGCTCCATATATATATATATATATATATATATATATATATATATATATATATATATATATATATATATATATATATATATATATATACATATATACTTTTGGTCTCTTAATTTGAGGAAGGACTTTATTGCTATTGAGGGAGTTTAGCATAGGTTCATCAGGTTAATTCCTGAGATCGCGGGACTGACATATGATGAAAGAATTGATACGGTTCACTTCTTAATAAACAGACAACTCACAAAAACGCAATCTTTACTGATCATCAGCAGGCGGAAGTGACAGGGATACACCAGTCAAGTAAGCTTCAGACACTTGACTTCCCTGTGCTACCGCTTCAATGAACAAAGATTTGCATGGTGTTTTATACTATGTGTGTGTGTGTGTGTCACTTCGTCACATTCCAAATATATTAGTCATGGTCAAGATGTAGCCAATATGCATCACTACAGGACGCGTCTGAGTTTGTCTTTTATCAATTAGTAGACACATTTCAAAGGCATCTTATCAGTTGATACTTCCAGGACAAGACATTTCAAAGGCAGGGTTACACAAAAAGCTGGAGAAACTCAGCGGGTGCAGCAGCATCTAAGGAGCGAAGGAGATAGGCGACGTTTCGGGTCGAGACCCTTCTCCAGTCTGAAGAAGGGTCTCGACCCGAAACGTCGCCTATCTCCTTCGCTCCTTAGATGCTGCTGCACTCGCTGAGTTTCTCCAGCTTATTGTGTAACCCTCGATTCTCCAGCATCTGCAGTTCCTTCTTTAACACATTTCAAAGGCATCTGTCTCTTACCAGTTGGTACTTCCAGGACAAGACATTTCAAAGGCATCGGTCATTGTCTCAATATACATCACCTGAGACAAGCCTGAGCTTGTCTCTCTCTCTTAGAATACAAGCTACAACCTAGTCAAGTATTCCACCATGTACCTATATATTTAAAAGCATTTAACCTTTTCAGAATGGGTCGACTGGACTTGTATTCACTGGAATTTAGAAGGATGAGAGGGGATCTTATAGAAACATATAAAATTCTTAAAGAATTGGACAGACTAGATGCAGGAAAAAATGTCTCAATGTTGGGGAGTCCAGAACCAAGGGTCACAATTTAAGATTAAGAGGTAGGCCATTTAGGACTGAGATAAGGAAAACCTTTTCACCCAGAGAGTTGTGAATCTGTGGAATTCTCTGCCGCAGAGTTAGATTTAGCTCTTCGGATTTGGGTCTTGCTGTAGCTTAACGTGCCTGTAAATGCAATAACATACAGAATATAAATAATAAACAATTGATTACCGTAATACAAGGTAATCATAATAGTGCAAAAACCAAAGTCATTGTGCACCCCAAAACCTAGTCCACAGAAGCTTATAGTTTTAGAGATTAGTGTCCTGTTCAGGAATCTCGTCATGGGTTTTCAGGCCATCTTCTTTCTGATGGTAGAAGTGAAAAGAGAGTGTGGTGATATGGGTGACATTGGCTGCCTTTTTGAGGAAGTATTTCCTATAGATCCCATCAATTGTAGGTAGGCCAATACCTCTGGACCGGGCATTGTCTGCCACAGTCGTCTCCTTCATTCCTGGATGTTCAAATTGCCGAGCCAATTTGTTACAGGGGAACCTGGAATTGGTTACACTTGACAATTCATGCAAAGACCCTGTTCTCCATGTTGGTCTGATGACCATATCTAATCATTTGGGTATTTTTGCCTTGACCCAGGCTCATAGTTATCTCTTTTTGCCATGGTAACAGCCGGCTCTTTGCCTATTGTTTTGGCCCTAGATGCCATTGGAGATGTCTTGGAGTGAGCCTATTGTTTGTTATCTCACTATAACCAAATGGCCACAATGTTATTTTCATGATGCAAGCCTCTCAAACCTGGCATCTTAGTAAAGTGAGGTAATTTTTGTATTTTGCTGTCAACTTACTGAATTTTGATTTGGTTCAGCCTGTGATAAATCAATACTAGAGGTTCCTAGCTTCAATCAAGTGATTATCATTGTTCTTATGATTTCATAACAGTCCCACAGAATGTGACTATTCTTGTGGCGACTGCCATATGTTGGCTCATACTTTAACCACTGCCCATTTCTCTGTTGATTTGATTGCATGAAGAATTCAATCAAGATGAAGGTAGGGCAGTGAATGCAGTCTTTATGTAAGGCATTTGACAAACTCCCTCACAGTAGGTTGGTCCAGAGGACTATGATGCATGGGGATCCATAGTCACACAGTAATTTGGGTTCAAAACTGGCTTACCCATAGAATGTATGGGGTAATGGTGGAAGGGTGTTATTCTGCCCAGAGGTCTGATCACCGGTGTTTTGCAGGGATTTGGGCTGGGATTGTTTGTGATGTGATGAACATGGAGATATGAGTTGGCTAGTCAGACATAAACAAACATAACAGGGCTCTCACTTAACTTTTTCCCCCTGTTGCCAGCCGGGCAACCTAGGCAGCTTTTCAGGTTCCCAAATGACAGTTTAGGTGGTCATTTAAGACGGTTTGCATGACGTGTGCGATAATGTGCTCGGAAGAAGTGCGTAGTTACCAGTCGGAATTATGCTCAATGAAGCATTCACATATTATTTCTGCTTCAAATAAAGTCACAAACTAAACATATTCACCAATCAAGTCATGATATATACCACAATGACATGCAGCAAAATTATAATACAGTATCTCAACTTTTTTACACATTGCAATTTCTATTAGTTCTTTCCACTACCCAACATAAATGTGGTTGGATTATTCAGCGTATGATCAACCTGTGTCAATAAATCCTGGACCATGGTAACATATATGCTTAACCATGCACGCTACAGATTGATGCAAGCATATTTTCTGTGAAGGACCGAAAATTACCATGACATGGCTATAGCATGGGTCGTTATTGCTATTGGCACGGAAACACTCTAGCTTCCCACATTTATGCATGACACAATATACAGATTGCATGGAAATTTTTAAAGGCATTTTATGATAATAGCTGTAAAGCCGACTATACCCATCTGACAGGTTAAACATTACACTAACTGACAAGAGATGGCCAAAGGACATAACTGCAGCAAATGTTCCTTTGGTAATTTGTTTAAAGGTGTCAAACGCCACATTACCGGACATTCAGATTGGATGTGTTGTGAACAGCAATGAAGATACCCAGTTTGTACGCACCAGATTTTAAAAATAATTATTGATAAACATTGTTTCTATCATTCCCTCTTCAGGATTAATGTTAAAATTTCAACTGAAATATGTCCTGACCAAATTGTGATGTATATGACCGATTGTAGAAGTAAAACCTGGATAAATCCAACGTATAGTTGTGAATGTTGCTCATTAAATAACTACAGTACTGATACTCCATATTAAGAGCATTGATTTGCCATTAAAATGAATTATGTAATAACGTGTCAACGGCAGCAGTTACAATCGAACACTGCGGTTTGTTGAGAAGGCAATCGGTGCGGAATGGATGGATTGAGGCAGGTGAAATTTGTACGTGTTGGAGTATGTAAAATTGTGAGGGGAGAGCAAGGGGGATGTCAGTGGTGTTGAATGGGGGAATCATTACAGGATGGATGGGGGGGGATCAGTATGGGATGGATGGGGGGGGATCAGTACAGGATGAATGGGGGAGGATCAGTACAGGATGAATGGCGGTAGACAAAAATGCTGGAGAAACTCAGCGGGTGAGGGAGCATCTATGGAGTGAAGGAAATAGGCAACTTTTTGGATCAAGACCCTTCTTCAGACCGTTTCCCCCCCCCCCCCCATTCTTCTTGAATGGGGGGGGATCAGTACAGGATGAACAAGTGGGGGAGATCAGCGCGGGATGAATGGGGGGGGTTCAGTACAGGATGAATGGGGGGGGTTCAGTACAGTGTGCATCAGAGGGTCTGTGCAGGATGAATGGAGATCTCTACAGTATGAATGAGGGGATCAGTACAGGATGAATGGGCGGTCGGTACAGGATGAATGGGAGAATCAGTACAGGTTGAATGGGGTTAGACAAAAATGCTGGAGTAACTCAGCAGGTGAGGCAGCATCTATGGAATGAAGGAAATAGGCAATGTTTCGGGTGGGGGGAGCAGTACAGGATGGATGGGGGATCAGTACAGGATGGATGGGAAGGGGGGTCTGTACAGGATGAATTGGGGGCCCAGTGCAGGATGGATGGGGAGTGGCAGGAGAATCAATGCGAGGTGGATAGGGTGATCAGTGCAGGATGAATAGATTGGGGGGGAGGGGAGCACAGGGGATGCCAGTGAGGACTGAATAGGTGGGAATGGGGATCAGTGCGGGATGGAGAGGAGGGGTCTCAGGATAAGAGGGGGGTGTTCAAGAGAGAGAGGGGGTGAGGTGGGGAGGAAGGAAGGTCAGCGCTCCTCGGTCAACATCGCCCCACTGCCTTGGCCGTCCTTGTCCACCGCCAAGTGCCGCCGCCAAAGGGGGAGGCGGTTGGGATCTCCTCGCCACTGCCTCCCCTCCTCCGCCAACCAACAGCATGGTGTGGGGCTGAGCTGTGCAGCTCAAAGATCCTATAGCTATAGGATCTTTGGTGCAGCTGCTTCAGATGGCGGAAGGAGGACTCCCACACCCTCCCGGCCTCGGCGTGCGAGAAGGTTTCTTTGAAAGCGGTTATCACCGTTAGCGGAGTGGTAAGCAGCGGCCGCTGCTGCTGCTGTGCGGGGCCCGTCATTCGCTCCGACCCTTCGTCACCCTGCACCTGGTATCTTAGCCCCGTACTATACCCATCCAGAGATGCTGCCTGACCAGCTGAATTACTCCATGTTTTGTGTGTCTATGTTCGGTATAAACCAGTATCTGCAGTGCCAAGCCGGGCAAAATGACTCTGCCTTTGGATGGTCATTGGCACCCGGGCAACCACTAATTTCGAGCCCTGAATCAACTTCGGTGGAGTTGCAGACAACAAAGAGGGTTGCCGAAGGGTACAATCGGATATAGATCATTTGCAGTTATTGGAAATTTGATTTAAAAGACCGTGCCTGAAATACTCAGCAAATGTGGCATCTGTGGAGAGAGAAAGCAAAACAACATTGCAGGTTGCAAACCTTTCATTGGAATTGGAAAATGGGAAGCCTGAACACTGCAACATCGGTTATCTGAAATTGTTCAACTCGGTGTTGAGCCGTGAAAATAACATGTTTATTGGAGAAGATGAGAGCATGTCAGAAATCGGGTCGTGTGCTTATGATTGAACAATGTTCAGCACCATTTGGATAATGAAGCAGTCCACCTCCAAAAGCAGCAAGATCTGGACAATATCCAGGACTGGTGTGAATGGTGGCAAGCAACATTTGTGCTGCACAAGTGATATTCAATGAAGATCCAGTTATCCAACAAGAAAATCCAGTTATCATTCCCTGACATTCAATGTTATGTCCACCACCAATTTTCTGGCAACTGGTGGTCCCGCACATCTGGACAAAATTGACTTTGGTGGCAAAAATAGGAAAACCGACTACTATCTAAATGGTGGCCGATTAGGAAAAGGGGAGATGCAGCGCGACCTGGGTGTCATGGTACACCAATCATTGAAAGTAGGCATGCAGGTACAGCAGGCAGTGAAGAAAGCCAATGGTATGTTAGCTTTCATAGCAAAAGGATTTGAGTATAGGAGCAGGGAGGTTCTACTTCAGTTGTATAGGGTCTTGGTGAGGCCACACCTGGAGTATTGCGTACAGTTCTGGTCTCCAAATCTGAGGAAGGACATTATTGCCATAGAGGGAGTGCAGCGAAGTTTCACCAGACTGATTCCTGGGATGTCAGGACTGTCTTAAGAACAAAGACTGCATAGACTCGGTTTATACTCTCTAGAATTTAGGAGATTGAGAGGGGATCTTATAGAAACTTACCAAATTCTTAAGGGGTTGGACAGGCTAGATGCAGGAAGATTGTTCCTGATGTTGGGGAGGTCCAGGACAAGGGGTCACAGCTTAAGGATAAGGGGGAAATCCTTTAGGACCGAGATGAGAAGGAATTTTTTCACACAGAGAGTGGTGGGTCTCTGGAACTCTCTGCCACAGAGGGTAGTTGAGGCCAGTTCATTGGCTATATTTAAGAGGGAGTTAGATGTGGCCCTTGTGGCTAAGGGGATCAGAGGGTATGGAGAGAAGGCAGGTACGGGATACTGAGTTGGATGATCAGCCATGATCATATTGAATGGCGGTGCAGGCTCGAAGGGCCGAATGGCCTACTCCTGCACCTAATTTCTATGTTTCTAAAATCGCAAGAGTGCATTTCAAGGTTTCCCCCACCCCCCTGGGAAATCCCACTGAAAATGTTGCACCTTTAGGCCAGGTGAGGTGGTGGATCTCAACTTTATCGGGACTTCGGCGGCAATTGGCAGGTTGAATTTGCACCCTGCAGCCGGACTGTTTCCATAGCCGACTTCCGAGGCCTACTTTGTGGGCCGGTATCTCGGCTGTTCTCTGGCCTCTGCAGATTGTTCCAGTACAGTTTTAGAGGCATTGACCTCTGGTCCAGCAAAATGATTATATACCAGAAAGGCTCGGGTACGAAGGATGCCGGAAAGTCGGTGATGGAACTGTATCACGAGCACTAAATTCCCCACCATCAATATCTTGGGGATTACCATTGAGCAGAAACTGAATTGAAATTTGTTTGTTAAGGTTTGTTAAGATTGTTAAGGGCTTGGACACGCTAGAGGCAGGAAACATATACCCGATGTTGGGGGAGTCCAGAACCAGGGGCCACAGTTTAAGAATAAGGAGTAAGCCATTTAGAACGGAGATGAGGAAACACTTTTTCTCACAGAGAGTGGTGAGTCTGGAATTCTCTGCCTCAGAGGGTGGTGGAGGCAGGTTCTCTGGATGCTTTCAAGTGAGAGCTAGATAGGGCTCTTAAAAATAGCGGAGTCGGGATATGGGGAGAAGGCAGGAACGGGGGGGGTGCTGATTGGGGATGATCAGCCATGGTCACATTGAATGGCGGTGCTGGCTCGAAGAGCCGAATGGCCTACTCCTGCATCTATTGTCTATTGAAATAGCCATGTATGCAAAGTGGCTGCAAAATCAGTTCAGAGGCTGGGAATTCTGCACTGAGTAACTCACCCCATTAGACCCACCATCTGCAAAGTTCATGTCAGGAGTGTGATGGAATCCCCTCTACTTGCCTAGATGAGTGCTACTTCAATCATGCTTTAGAAGCTTAACAACATACAGGGCATAGTCCATTTGACAGGCTTCCCATCCATAACCATTCCAGCACTGAAACACAGTAGCAGAGTTTATACCATCTACAGGATGCACTGCAGCATTTTTTGGACTCATTGGGTTATTGCAGACTCATTAGACAGTGCCTTACAAACCACAACCTCTACTGCCGAGATGCATCTTCAACATTGCATTTCTCGTAAGAATGTGAAAAATTGTCAGTTCAAGTCGCAGCAATCAACCTTTTCCAAAATCTGGTTCTTTGTCAATTTTGGACCATACCAATTTGTGCTTGCATTTTCTCAAGCAACAGCATCGAGGAACTGTGGCAATAAATCTTTTTAATAAGGGACCCATTTCATTTAAAACACTATTTGAAGTTTTAATGAAACCATTGACCTTCTGGTAGATTGCTGTGCTTTGGTGCTGGGAATTTTTGTAGTCACTCCAATTTTTTATTTTACTTAGCATTTTAGGCTAAAGTTGCTGGAAGCAAATGCCAGTCATAAAATTAAAATCTTTGTTGAGATGCATTACATCCATGTAGTTTATTGAACGTGTTAGTCTGCTGTAATTCAGTTCAGTTGCAATGTTTTTTGTGTGCTGTTTTACATACTTGGATTAGAGGGTATTAGCTACGGCGAGAGGTTGGGCAGAATTGGATTGTTTTATCTGGAACACTGCAGGTTGAGGGGCGATCTGATGGAAGTATAAAATTATGAGATGCAGAGAGAGGGCAAACGGTCAGGATCTATTTCCCATGATGGAAATATCAAATACTAAAAGGCATAGATTTATGGTGAGAGGGTCAAAGTTTAAAGATGTGTGGAACAAGATTTTTACACAAGGGTGGCGAGTCCCTGGAACTTGCTGCCCTGGCTGATGGTTGAGGCAGATGCGATAGTGACATTTAAAAGACTTTGGATAGGCACATAGATGTGGAAGGAATAGAGAGGTCTGGATTATGTGCAGACAGGTAAGAGTTGATCTTGGCATCATGTTAGCCAAAAGGCCTATTCTTGTGCTGTACAGTTCTATGGTCCATAAACAAGGAAATGGTTTAATTGCAACCTCTGTATATTAGATGAGTTCATTGTCATATATACCAGGGTGTAATGAAATTAATTGATTCACATGAGGCTAAACAGTATACAAACAATAATGATAAATACAACAATAAATAGAACACTTTCAAAACAAAAGAATGGTGCAAGATTGTAAGAGCAAAAAAATATAGAAGTACAATAACAGAATAACCCAATCAGGTAAAGGTAAGACCACATGGCTGCGCCTCCGGGAATGGACTGTGAAAGAGGTGATTGGCTCATGAGTCGATAGCCTAGATGAAGCTGTTCTTACTCTGGATATTCAGTTTTGTGCTTCTGTGTCTCCTGGTAATTTGAAGAGAACAAAGGGATTGCCAGAGCAGTAGGCTTCCTTGATGATACTTTAAACTTTCCTGATGCAGCACACTGTGAAGATGGACTGAATGGAAGGAACTGACGTCCATGGTGTACTAGGCTGTGTTCACCATGCTCTGCTGGTTCACACAGTCGAGTGCAGTGCAGTTTCAAACTAGGCCGAGATGCATCTTGACAGAATACTTTTTATAGCACATTGGTATACATTTGAGAGAATCCTTGACATGCCGAATCTTCTCGGATGCCTAAGTAAGTAAACACTTGATTATTGTATAAGTGAAGGGGCCAGGTTTGTTAGCTGGTGATTATGGATGCCTCAGAACTTGAAGCTGTTGGCCACCTCTACAGCACCTATGTTGATGAGGACAGGGCTGTGTTCATTGTCTCACATCCATGGGTCAACAACATTATTTGGCCTAGCTGATGTTAAGGGCTAGGTTAATAACCTGAGACATTTACACCAGGTTCTCAATCTCTTTGTTGCATTGCGTCTTGTTGTAGATTGAGTCAACATGAGCAAACTTGAAGCTAGTTGCATTTAGAGGCCAAAAGACCAAAGTCCAGAAGTTTGGGGACTTATTAAATGTTATGGGGTTGAAAGCTGATCTGTAGTCAATGAATAGCATCCTGACATAGATGTCACAATGGTATTTAATTGTGAATATGAGAAGATAAACTACTTTAACTGTTGTCATAAAGTAAAGATAAGGAGTCATTTTTATTTGTTGGAATTTGAATTTTTCTTGTTAAAGCTGTGGCACTTTATTTCAGTCATTTCACCTCTTAAGCATTGATTGCAGTATGCAGAACTCGGCTTAAAAGCCATTTTAATCTGAATCTCACCTTTGTCAAGAGTTGTCAACTTAGGAGCCATCATAGTATTAACCACTATTTGCCGCCTCACTGATTTTCATTAATGCATTTTTGCAGCTTAGGTGGATGGAATTGATGGATAATAGACTGGAATGGCCACTTGATGAGAAATGAGCAGGAAGTCTTTTATATTTCTAATGCCAATGGAAGAAATTAGTGTATATTCTAGTAATCAGGCATGGTTTCTTCAGTCTCAAGAGGGGTCTTGACCCGAAACTTTCCTTTTCTCCAGAGATGCTGTCTGACCCGCTGAGTTATTCCAGCTTTTTGTGCCTATCTGTGGTTTATCTTGCTATATTTAATCAAAGATTCACCAAATTGAACTGGCACATTTGTGTTAAAGAAGGAACTGCAGATGTTGGAGAATCGAGGGTTACACAAAAAGCTGGAGAAACTCAGCGGGTGCAGCAGCATCTAAGGAGCGAAGGCGTCTGAAGAAGGGTCTCGACCCGAAACGTCGCCTATCTCCTTCGCTCCTTAGATGCTGTTGCACCCGCTGAGTTTCTCCAGCTTTTTGTGTAACCCTGGCACATTTGTCATTGATCTGTTGCTGGTATCCAATGTTAGAGTACCATCTTGCTGGGATATCTCGGTATTATGCTGGGCGCCCGCTTTCATTTGAATTGGGATTCCCAGCCTGGTGATTGAGTTATAACCTTTCCAAATATTTTAAATTTGTTCAGTGTTTTAACATCATCACAGTATAATAGTTTTTGCAAATCTCAGCCCTTGTCCTCTTGGATGTTATGGGGTTAGGATGTGTAGGTAATATATGCTGTAACCTTCGTATTTCTACGGTGATGGGAATGAATATTCAGAATGAAAGGTGCAATACCAGTTAGGCAGGCTGCTTTATCTTGGATGTTAAGCTTCTTGAAATGTGTAGGTATTATACTTGCCCAAGCAAGTAGAGTCTAATAAGAACACATGAAAATAAAATCAGAGGGCACAATCTGGTCTTCCCTGCCATTCAATTTAACCATGGCTGATCTGCTGTCGTTGGGTGTTAAATGACCGACCCCTAATTTTGTAACTCTGTCCCCTCATTCAAGATTCTACTACACGTTAAAAATATCTTTGACATATTCCCTGTCACGTCCCCTTAAGATTTTGTGTTTTGATAAGATCTCACCTCATACAATGGAGAACATACTGATTCAATAATTAGTATACCAAAGAAGGAAGGAGGCTGAAAAACTGGTGGACATTGCCTGTTCCATTGCTCTCCCCACCGTTAAAGGGATGTACAGAAAGCGCTGCCCCAAGAAGGCGGCTAATATTATCAAAGACCCACATTACTCTCTCCATGTTCTCACCATGCAACTACCATCAGGAGAAGACTGAATAAACCTGAGAACTATTACCTGCAGTTTCACGGATAGCTTCTTCTCATCAACCATTAGGCTCGTGAGCCACCCTGCACAACCCAACCTCAGCACTGAACTATTATGCACTTTATATAAGGTTGCACTACATACTTTGGGTTGCACTATAATAGCCTGGTTGTCTATAGCTGACAGTTTATTGTATATGTGTGTTTAATGTGCCTATAAACTTCAACAAGTAAGACTCAATGCCCTAGTATATTTGACAGTTAAACACTCTGGACTCTTCACTCAAACTTCTGAACGCCAAAACAAACCCAACTTGTTTAGCTTCTCTTGATAGAGTAGACCTCCCAACCCAGGAATTTGCCTGCTGGATCTCTTTTGGACTGCCTCCAATCCTATTATATCTTCCCTTCAGGTAAATGAACCAAAACTGCCCAGGACTCGTAGAATTGCTAAACCACGAGATTATGGATTGTACAACACTGGTGCTGCTTTTGCTCCACGTTGCTTTTTGTTTGATTATTTAGTACTGACAGTGGAACAGGATGTGCAGTGTGATTAGGAAAAGTTTTGCTTTTCTTTCTGGTATGATTTGTGAGTGACCCATGTCAGGCAGTTTTATGTATTTTTTTAATAGGGTTATTGTCACGTGCACTGAGGTACAGTGAAAGCTTTTATTTGTGTGCTATCCAATTAAATCATGCTATACATGAATGCAATCAAGCTTCCCTAATTTGTGGAGCACCTTTCCCAATTTAATGTTTGTGGGTTTTGTCAAAGAAAACCATGGTACATTTATTAGCAATGTCACAAAATTTTGAGATTTAAAAAATCAAGTCTGCAATTTATCCCATCAGATAAAGCATAAAAATAAGTTTAATTTGACACCTAATTCACTTTCATATCTTCAGTATTAAAAAGGTTATGGCCATTTTCATATTCTGAAATTAGCATCTTGTTCCCTATTGCTTTTCAATTGACCTAACTCAAAAGCTGTGATCAAGGACAGTCAAAAGCCCATCTTTCTTAAAAATTAAGAGAACTGAATGAAATTTTCAGTTATTATAGATTGGCCATTTTGATCATCTTGCGAGTGGGATTTTGTGGACCGCGAACGATTGGAAAGTTGTGGTTTGCGGTGAATTTAAACCCAATATCGGCAGGAAAAACACTGCCGATTCGTATGGGGCCTAAATCACCTTTTCGCGATGTAAAATTTGGATTAAGGTAAACCTAAGAAGCACGTTTATATGTAAAATAAACGGCTTACCTTCAGCTGTCCCGTACGTGAGATCCGTCCTGTTGTCGGCATTGAAGGCATTAGACGCGGATTTTTATTTTACTCCAGCGCTGAAATTGTCACCCGGTTTTTAAAAAAAAATTACAGAACGGCAGTCGGAAAAATTCTTCAGCGTCACCTATCAGCCCGAGAAAATATATATCGGACAGGCAGGAGAAAACTGCATTTTAACCCCGCCCCCACCCCCCAAAGGCGCCAAAGTCGCGCACACGGCCAGTGGCAGAACTGCAGCGCCGCTGAAGGTAAGTTTTGTAACATACCTACATTTATTGGTCACAATGAAATCGCCTCTACTTCAATGAAACCAAAGGCAGATTAGATGATTGCATTCCAGTCTCCATCGGGTCTGTAAGGGTGACCCAACTCTTACAGTTGCCTGTTGTGTTAATTTTCCTTCCGTTGTTAATTTGATTTGTCTTTTACCACTTTTAATTATTCTAATGTTGCCTAGTGCGAGCGTGAGGAACGACGGATACCTCATCTTACATATGGTTACCTTGCATGCCTTGGGACATAATATTGAATTTAACAATTTCAGCTAATTTTTTAGTTTCCAGGGCTTATCTTTTCTGTATCAATTTGTTTCCTTTTCTCTTCTGTCATGGTTTATTTTTTAAATAATTGTTACTGTGACAACTTGGGTCGTATTCCTTCATAGACAGTCCCTCTTCTCAACACACTGTACAATATAAAATGCACTTGTTTACACACTTTTCAATTCTAACGCGAGTTTTATTTGCAAAACCTTGACACTCGCTCTAGTGATGCTCCTTAACATGCTGAGTTCTTCCAACATTTTTAATTTTTGTTCTGTAGCTATGATTGTTGCATTTTTTTAATTTCTAAACTCCATTTGTTCATGAAATAAGGAACCAAAAAAGTAATGGTCAATTCTGGTAGATAACACAAACTAATGATTTTGCCAACAATGGCAAAGGCTGCAGTCGGGGAGGAAGCCATAAGGAATGGATAATTTATAATTATGTGGGATGTTGTGGCTTCGAATAGCCATTCTATGATTATTGTATGGTATGCACATTGTGTTTTCCCAATGTCAGTTGCCCCTTATCCCCTGTATCTCCTCCTTCTCACCCCATCAAACTAGTTTCCCACATCTATCACCACGGTCCACCTATCGCCTACTTTATTTCAACAACCTTTACTTTCACTGGCCTGTTTACTTTATACATTGGTTATCTTTCCCTTCCACAATCAATCTTGATATGGGGAACTGATTTGAAATGTTGAGAATTACTACCCCTTTCCCCCCCCCAAAATCGTCCACCACCACCAAGATGCAGCTTGGCCCCCTAGTTTTCGTACGCTTGGCTTTTGCACTGTTTATTCCACTCACAAACTTTAGGTTGTGCAATCACTCCTTCAACATTACCCATAATCACTCAGGAACATTATTTGAGAATTAATACAAAATTTGAGAGCTCTGCAGCCATTTTCTGTACATATCCTATCAAATAATTTGTTGAAGTACATTTCCTTTTAATTTTTGGACATTTTGAGGTAGAACCAAATCACATTTAAAAAAAGCTTGCAGAGATCTTAAAGATGGCACAGAGCCTGGTGAGTGGGAAAGGGGTTGAGCTGATGGCAGCAAAATGGAATTTGTCGCTGGAATCAAAGGCAATGTCTATGATCTTTTAAATTTAATTGGGAGGAATTTCTGGCAATAAAATGAAGCTGTTGTTAGTAATTCCCTGGCTATAAACTCTGGTTATTTTGCATTCTTTGACAATCTTTGGACAATGATCTCTCTTTGTGATGAATAGGACCTGTTTTTGCTTAATGTGGTTCAGCCAGATATCAATGGATGGTTCAAGTTCTACACCAAAGAATTTCAAACCTGTTTAGTTTGACATGCAGGCGCTTCAGCCCACCGAGTTTGTGCCGAACAGCGATTCCTGTGCATTAACACAATGCCACACGCACTAGGGGCAAAATTTACAATTATACTAAGTGAATTAACCGACAAACCTATATGTCTTTCGCGTGTGGGAGGTAACCGGCAAAAGCCACGCAGATCACAGGGAGAACACAGAAACTCTTGACAGACAAGCAACCTCCGTCAAGATCGAACCGGGGTCTCTCGTGTTGTAAGGCAGCTAGTCACCACACTGCACCACCGTGCCAGCCTTCTGTTATTCTAGCACGTGGGAACATATTGAAAGGTACAGGATGTATGATAGGTTGTGCACAGACGAATAATGGTCTTAATAGCGACAATAGTCTTACAAGTACTGGAGAGGATTTAATTATGTAGAAATGTACTTGTGGAAAAGTTATGATGAATAATAGGCTGCATTTGTGAGTGTTTGTAACTTGTAAGTAACACTGATGAATAAAAATGGTTTAAAGAAAAGTGGCACACATGTTAGACAAATGCTTTTTCCTGTGCTATAAATACTTAGGTTAGCACAGTGAACATCCCAAAGGAGCTTATTTCATACAATAACAGAAAATATTGGAAAAGCTCAGTAGTCAGATAGTACCTTGTTGATAGGCACACAGTTCATGTCCCAGAACTGCAGAAGGGTCTTTGACCTCAAACTCCGCTTCTCATTCCACTGAAGTTGAATAACATGCAAACACCACCGTGGCCCCG
This sequence comes from Raja brachyura, assembly GCA_963514005.1. The sequence continues at coordinate 7,363,984 of OY740807.1, read as the reverse complement.
CAAACAGTCTATTTCTTTTGCGTCTTTTTACTATTTTTAGTGTGTATTATGTCTGTGTAAATATTCTCCGGTTTGTTTTATGTGGGGGGAGGAGATAAGGGGAAACTTTTTTCAGTTTCTCACCTTGCCAGAGATGCAATTATTTTACGGATCGCATCTCCGGCCGATCTTCGGTCTACTGTTTATGGAGCTGGATGCCTCCTCGGACTGACTTTGGGCCCCACTGCAGGGCATGGACTTGACTTCGGAGCCGATCCCTTGCCTGGGAACCCGCCAACCGCGGGCCTGTGGACTTACCATCAAGGGCTCGCAGTCTCCGTAGAGGCTAGTCGGGAGCTCCATCGGTGCAGAGGCTCGACCAACCCCGACGTGGGGTCCGATAGCTGGAGCGGGGGAGCTGACATTCCCCGATGCGGGAACGGATTGCCCCGATGCGGAGTGCCCGACCACTGGCTCCCTCGGAAGGCACGAGGCCCACGGGAGAGTTAAGGGAAGAGATTTGAACTTTTTTTCACCTTCCATCACAGTGAGGAATGTGGAAGAGTCACTGGTGGATGTTTATGTTAAAATGTATTTTGTGTGTTCCTTTTGCTTTTTATTTGTATGACTGACTTATAGCTATATTTAAGAGGGAGTTAGATGTGGCTAAGGGGATCAGAGGGTATGGAGAGAAGGCAGGTACGGGATACTGAATTGGATGATCAGCCATGATCATATTGAATGGCGGTGCAGGCTCGAAGGGCCGAACGGCCTACTCCTGCACCTAATTTCTATGTTTCTATGACTTGGCAAATGAAATTCCTCATGTTGCAAAACATACTTGGTTAATAAAGTATTATTATGATTGTGATTGTGTTATGATTTAGTTTCTGATTTCCAACATTTGCAATTTTTTGATTTTTGTTTCCAGAACTAATTTAATCATTGGAGGATGCTTAGTAAAGTTAATTTTTAAAAAAAATTAATAACAAAGCCAATATTGCACTGGTGTTAAATTTCCAGGATTAAATGCTTTTCGTGTCTGTTTTGAAGGATTAGGTGAAACTTTTGTTGATGCCCTGTGATCTGCCCAAGTTCTTTGATTTTGTTTTCATGTATGTAATGTGACAGGAACTGATACTTGTTGCATATCCCCAATTGTCCTTATGAAGGGGAGCATTGAGCATCATTGACTCATTGTTATCCTATTGGTGTTAATTAATTCCTGGATTTTGAGCCTGAAGGGAACAGATGATTTTTTTTTAAAGCACAATAATCCCCTGCTTAAATTCAAATAATGGAAGTAAGTGGTTTCCCTTCATTAGTCAAAGTTGCTTCCAAATAATTATTGGAAAGATCATTTTCTATTTGAATGGCATAGACAGGAAGACACACCAACGTCCCCTGCTCGTCAAGAGACTGAGGGTATTTGGCATGTCTCCAAAGACTCTTGAAACTTCTACAGATGCAACATAGAAAGCATACTGTTGAGTTGCATCACAGCTTGGTTACAACAGCTCTGCCCAAGACCACAAGAAATTGCAGAGAGCTACAGATATAGACTATATCTGTATATATACAGTCTATCACACAGACCAGACTTTCTACCACTTACTCCATCTGCACTCCACCCTGTTTTGGAAAACAGCCAACGTGATCAAAGTCTTTGCATATTTTTCATTCATTGTTCTTTATCTCTCCACATCACCATCTATATCTCTCGTTTCCCTTATCCCTAACCAGTCTGAAGAAGGGTCTCGACCGTAAACACCCATTCCTTCTCTCCAGAGATGCTGCCAGTCCTGCTGTGTTACTCCTGCTTTTTGTGTCTATAATCAAAGTCTTGTCCCACCCTGGTCATTTATCCTGTCTGCTCCTGCCTGACAGAAACTTAAAAGCGTGCACGACCAGACTCGGGAACAGCTTCTTCCCCTCCATTATCAAGCTTTTTCCTTCCATAAGTGAGGGTGTTGATTCACCTCAACCCCATTGTGCACGTTGGACTTGCTTTATGGGTCTGATACGCTACAATGTTGAGAATTATATTCTGCACTGCACCTTCCCATTTGCTCTACCAATTGTACTCTGATTTGATTGTTTATATAGATGGTATATCTGATCTGTTTGGATAGCAGGCAAAGTAAACTTTTTCACTGTACCTCAAGTACATGTGACGATAATAAACCTTAACCTAAACATGCCTCTCCAGAATTTAGAGTTAATTGAGAAGAAAATTGGAGAAAACAAGACGATTACCGTCCGCAAGAGTGGTTCTGTTGTCATCTTGCAGACTGACATTTACCGTGCTGAGGCCATACATCAGCTCTTGGACCCCGTCCTTGTGCCTGTCTCTTGACCTTAACTGCACTGACGAACCATCACCGTTCTTATCGCATCTGTCGATCTGTCGACCATGGTTTCAGTCTGCTCCTGCCCGACCAAACCTATCTCCAAATACCTGGATTCCATGTTTAGTTGTCCCCCTTGTCCAGTCTCTTCTAACTTGCATCTAAGAACATCTGCGTCCTCAACACATCCTATTCTGAGGCCCCAACGGCACACCTTTACAATGGACATTCAGTCCCTTGATAACTCTATTGCCCAAAGGAAGGCCTGTGGACCTAATTCATCCTTGAACAGAAACCCTATATGTTCCTCTCTACTGACATTCTCCTCTGCATACTGCTTCTCACTTTAAGTCATGAACAATCACATAGGCCCCATCTCTTTCTGTCCTATAGTTGATTACATTGAACAGTTTTCAATCCACAAATACCCACGTACCATTCCCCACTCGTTCTCTGCTGCATCTTGGCTGCCTCCTGCACTCGTGCAGAACTCTACTGATTTAATCAACTTTATCCATAACTTCCACCCTGCCCTCAAATTCCTTTGGACTATCTCTGACACTTTTCTTGAGCGCTCTCCCGCCATCAGCCAGATTATCAATTGACAGCAACAAGCCCACTGACACCCACGACTATCTTGATTCCACCTCCTCTCACCCTGTCCCTTATGAGGAGACCATACCGGACTTCCAAACTGCCTGCTCCCCAGGTACTTTCTCTTGCAGCCACAGGGGATGTAACACCTGGCCTATAATTCCTCTCACTTCAATCCAGCGGCCCCAGCAGCCCTTTCAAGTCATAGTCATAGAGTGATACAGTGTGGAAACAGGCCCTTCGACCCAACTTGCCCACACCTGCCAACATGTTCCAGCTACACTAGTCCCTCCTGTCTGCACTTGGTCCATATCCCTCCAAACCTGTCCTATCCATTTACCTGTCTAACTGCCTCTTAAACATTGGGATAGTCCCAGACTCAACTACCTCCTCTGGCAACTTGTTCCATACATCTACCACCCTTTGCGTGAAAACGTTACCTCTCAGATTCCTATTAAATCTGTTGCCCTTCACCTTTCTAGCCTTGGTTACAAGCATTGAATGCTGTTCCCTTCGAAATGTCAGGAAACGTGTAGTACTGCAGGGGAATACAGGAATCATCCACCCAGACACAATTTTATGTCTCAATGTAATTATTTTAATGATTTCCTGTGGTAATTGGGGGGATGATTGCTGGTACCCAAAGCTCTTGGAACTGTGCAAGTTGGGAAATAGGTCGGGGCCAATAAATCTGAACAGACCAGTACTTGCTATGGTGATACTCTGATATGCATGGAAAATAGAACACAGAACAATTTTATCAGTTTAGTTTATTATCACGTGTACCGAGGTACAGCGAAAAGCTTTTGTTGCATGCTATCTAGTCAGCGGAAAGACAATACATGATTACAGTCGAGCCATTTACTGTGTATGGATACGTGATAAGGAAATTTTTAGTACAAGGCAAAGCCAGCAAAGTTCAATCAAATATAGTCCGAGGGTCACCAATGTATAGAGTAGTTCAGAACTACAGGCCCTTCTGCCCACTATGTCCATGCTGAACATGATGCCAAGTTAAATTAATCTCCACTGCCTCCACATGATCTACACCCCTCCATTCCCCACATATCCTTGTGTCTATCCATGGGCCTCTTAAACACTGGTATTACACTCACCTCCACCACCACCACCGGCAGCATGTTCCACCCCTCTCTGTGTTAAAAACTCTGCCCCGCACATCATCTTTAAGTGTTGGCCCTATCACCTTAAAGCTATGCCTTCATCTTTGAAATTTGCACCCTGGAAAAAAGATTCTGTCTACCCTATCAACGCTTAGTTTAGTTTATTAGTTTAGAGATACAGCTTGAAAACGGGCCCTTCGGCCCACCACGTCCGCGCTGACCAGCAATCCCAGCACACTAACTGTCCTACACACACACAAGAGATACATACAAACATAGAAAATAGGCCAAGGAGGAGGCCATTGGGCCCTTCGAGCCAGCACCGCCATTCATTGTGATCATGGCTGATCGTCCGCTATCAATAACCCGTGCCTGCCTTCTCCCCATATCCCTTGACTCCACTAGAGCTCCATCCAATCTCTCTTAAATCCATCCAGTGATTTGGCCTCCAATGCCCTCTGTGGCAGGGAATATAATGTATAATTTACATTATGTACCAATTAACTTACAAACCTTAACGTCTTTGGAGTGTGGGAGGAAACCGGAGATCCAGGAGAAAACCCACGCAGGTCACGGGGAGAACGTACGGACTCTGTACAGACAGCACGCTTTGTGATAATTTATGCCCCATGATTTTATACATTTCCATCAGGGCTCCCTTCAACCACAAATGTTCCAGAGAATACAATCCAAGTCTGACCATCCTCTCCTTGTAGCCAATGCCGTCTTTATCCAGGGATCATCCTGGTTTTTTAAAAAGACACAAAGTGCTGGAGTAACTCAATGGGTTGGGCAGCATCTGTGGAAGACATGGATGGGTGACGTTTCGGATCGAGACTCTTCTTCATTCAGGCAAACCTCCACACCCTCTCCAAAGCCTCCATGTCCTTCTTGTAAAGGGGCAACAATAACAGCCAGAGCTAAGCAATTAGACCCACCACGAACATGGTATAAAGAGGGAAAGCGCGTTCACGTCATGGCCCTGTTTCCACCAATCTTTCCACCACCACGCGCAAAAAGCGCAAGATGCAATTGTATGCAGATGCCAAGAATTGTGTTCAGCTCTGGCTGAACAATTTCTAATCTTGTGATATGGACTCGATAAGAAGATGGTGTAAACACACATTAGATGAGAGTTATGAAGGGAGGAGCTGCAGGCTTGACCCAAAACGTCACACTTTCCTTCTATCCAGAGCTCGTACCTGGCCCGTTGAGTGAGACACAGGTTTATGTGCACTTCCTGTATTGTATTCGGTGCTCCCAATGTAACCCTCCTTAACATTGGCGAGACAAAGTGTGGACCAGGTGACCTTTTTGCTGAACACTTGCACTCAGACCGCTGAAGCCTGCTGGATCTCCCGCTTGCTCAGAATCTTAACTCCCATTCTAATTCCCGTACCAACTTTTCTGTACTTGGCCACATCCTTTGCCAGAGGGAGGCCACACGCGAACTGGAAGAATAGCACCTTCTATTCAGCGTGGATAGCTTACAACCCAATGTAAAATAACACCCCTCCCCTCTCTTTCGAGCTGGGTGTTTACAAATGCAAATACATAAATGTGGCCTGGTGGAAGAGGTGATGGTGTAAAGGTTTTTTACTCAAATTGATCACAACTTACCTGCCAGGCTCTAGGGTGAAGGATGGTAGTGGACAGGGAAGGAATAATCAGAGAACAATACTTAGACTCGGAATTATAACAAAGTACTTCTATAACTATGTTCATATGGAAAAAAAAGTCGTATGGAAAAAAAATATCGGGCTGAGAATTCAAATTGTGCAAAGTGCTACTTTGTTAAAGGGCTGGTCTGAATTTTCTGCAACGTAAAGCACAGGAACTCTGCAGCAACCGTGGAAATAAAGGGAAAGTTGAGGTTTCAGGTCGTGACCAGCATAACTGGGTGAATGTAAGGTAGTCTAAGTAAAGAGGTGAGAAGGAGGGATGAGATGGAAACTGGTCGGTGATAGTTGAAATCTGGCGGTGAGTAATCGTAGGCAGCTGGGGGGGGGGGGGGGGGGAGGGAGGGGCAGGCACTAAATAAGAGATGCGTTAGTTAAGAGATAGAAATGGATTAGGAAATGCAATGGGCAGATGGTGCTAGATGGGGAAAACCTTTCAATACAATTAATTTCAGAATTGGATCTTCGCATTTTAAATGCATAAGTAAGGAAGATGTGCCATTTGGATGTACTTGTGACATTTCCATTGAAATACTAACATGGCACATGTTATCTTTTCTTGAACAGTATGTAAATCATTGAAATTCTTTGATCAGTTGGCAGTGGGTGTTCGACCCTTAACCATATAACCATATAACAATTACAGCACGGAAACAGGCCTTCTCGGCCCTTCCAGTCCGTGCCGACCATTTATTTTCCCCTAGTCCCATCTACCTGCACTCAGACCACACCCCTCCATACCCTTCCCGTCCATATACCTATCCACTTTACTTTTAAATGTTAAAATCGATCCTGCCTCCACCACTTCTGCTGGAAGATCATTCCACACAGCCACCACTCTCTGAGTAAAGAAGTTCCCCCTCATGTTACCCCTAAACATCTGTCCCTTAATTCTCTTGTCATGCCCTCTTGTTTGAATCTTCCCTACCCTCAATGGGAAAAGCTTATCCTCGTCGTCAACTCTGTCTATCCCTTTCATCATTTTAAAGACCTCAATCAAGTCCCCCCCTTAACCTTCTGCGCTCCAAAGAATAAAGACCTAACTTGTTCAACCTTTCTCTGTAACTTAGTTGCTGGAACCCAGGCAACATTCTAGTAAATCTCCTCTGTACTCTCTCTATTTTGTTGACATCCTTCCTATAATTAGGCGACCAAAATTGTGCACCATACTCCAGGATTGATCTCACCAATGCCTTGTACAATTTTAACATTACTTCCCTACTCCTATATTCAATGCTCTGATTTATAAAGGCCAGCACACCAAAAGCTTTCTTTAGGATATTAAAGTCTGGCATTGTAAATGATTTAAAACTAACTCCATCCACTGCCTGCACCCCCACCATCTCCCAGTAGCCTGGTCACCCTGCTCCGTTCCTCTCCTCTGTACGCTCATCCCCTATCCCAGACTTCCATATTTCCCTCTTTTCCCTCTCCCGTTTTACCAACCTCCCTCCAGTTTTCTGTTCTTCCCTTAGTTGTCACCTTTATGTCCCTTTTTCACCCTCTGACTTGTATCTAGCTATCACCAACTAAGTGTCTCCCTGTTCATGCCATTTGCCAGCTTTCTCCCTCTGCTTCATGTCTGAAAAAGAGTCCTGGCCCAAAACAACGTCTGCACATTCCTTCCATAGATTTTGCCTGATCACCTGAGTTACTCCCACACAATTGGCATCATGCCAGTTGTTAGAAAATCACCTGAATGTAATTAGAATAATTACTGATCGCCACAAAATTATTAAACTAAGCAGAGTTGCTGTTGCTTTGCAATGGGTTGGATTGCCTGTTCAAATTTTTTTAATATTACAAGAAAGTTGGTAGAATAGCAAAGCATGTTTGTAGATGTTAGGGCGAAGCATGTAGTCAGCTGTTCAAATTGGATCTATCAAATGTCAGCCATTTAATTCTCGGTTCGTCTCTGAGCCTTGTGCTTGTGTAGCCAAATGCAGAACTTGTGAGACTTGTTTAGTAACTAACAGATGGTGGTGCATCTGTCACTCGGCTCTGTTTCTGGAATCTTCCCCATCTCTTCTATGCCAGTTCAGACCTGGAGTCAGAGCAGAGTCCCACTCATTTGAATGGGGATTCCTGGCCTGCAAATCATGAAAAAGAAGAGTTTTTTTGCCAATGTATTTTTAATCGTTTTTACTTAATTTACTATTTTCTTAATTAGATCAATTATGATAATTATGCAAGGTTTCAGAATATCCATTATAAATTTCCCTGCCTAGCTTGGCCATGTTAAAGGCTGTATAGGGTCTTCTGTCTCGGTCCTACTCAGTGTTGAGGTTTTGCCTGCCTCACCAAGTGGAAGGTCAGTAAGATCAGCCCTTTATACCCAGGACATGAAGATATCCTCGATCACCATTTTAGACAAGTCTTCCAGGCATGTTTCATACTCTGGGTAAAGAAAGGATTTCCTCCTGTCACGCAGCCTAACAGGTGCAGTGACTTTACCTATTCCTACCATCATTTTTTTATTTGCCTCTGTACTCCACACTTTGAGATTTATAATAGAAAAAATCACATGTGGTTAAACTGCACATTGTCAGATTTTAATAAAGGCCATTTTTATACATTTTGGTTTCACCATGTAGCAATTACAGCAGCGTTTAAACATGGTCCCCCCATTTCAGGGCACCACAATGTTTGGGATACAGCAATGTCATGTAAATGAACGTAGTCATGTTTAGTATTTTGTTGCATATCCTTTGCATGCAATAACTCCTTGACGTCTGCGATTCATGGACATCACCAGTAGCTGGGTGTCTTCTCTGGTGATGCTCTGCCAGGCCTGTATTGCAGCCATCAAGCATATGCTTGTTTTGGGGGCTAGTCCCCTTCAGTTTTCTCTTCAGCATATATAAGGCATGCTCAATTGGGTTCAGATCAGGTGATTGATTTGGTAACCTGATCTGACCGTTTTTTAGCTTTGAGAAACTCCTTTGCTGCTTTAACAGTATGTTTGGAATCATTGGTAGACAAAAATGCTGGAGAAACTCAGCGGGTGAGGCAGCGTCCATGGAGCGAAGGAAATAGGCACCGTTTCGGGTCGAAACCCTTCTTCAGACTGAATCATTGTAGAATGAACCGCCGGCCAATGAGTTTTGAGGTATTTGTTTGAACTTAGCAGATAGGATATATCTGAACACTTCAGAATTCATTATGCTAATACCATCAGCAGTTGTATCATCAATGAAGATAAGTGAGCTTGTACCTTCAGCAGCCATGGATGCTCAGGCCATAACACCCTCACCACTGTGTTTCACAGATGAGGTGGTATGCTTTGGATCTTGGGCAGTTATTTCTCTCCTCCAGACTTTGCTCTTGCCTTCACTCTGATATAAGTTAATCTTCATCTCATCAGTCCACAAGACCTTTTTCCAGAACTGTGTTTGCTCTTTTAAGTACTTCTTGGCAAACTGTAACCTGGCCATCCTATTTGTGCGGCTGACCAGTGGTTTGCATCTTGCAGTGTAGCCTCTGTATTTCTGTTCATGAAGTCTTCTGATGAAAGTGGTCATTGACAAATCCACACCTGAAGAGTGTTTCTGATCTGTCGGACAGGTGTTTGGGGATTTTTCTTTATTATAGAGAGAATTCTTCTGTCATCAGCTGTGGGGGTCTTCCTTGGCCTGCCAGTCACTTTGCAATTAGTAAGCTCACCAGTGCTCTCTTTCTTCTTAATGATGTTCCAAACAGTTGATGTTGGTAAGCCTAAGGTTTGGCTGATGTTTCTAACAGTTTTATTCTTGTTTCTCTGTCTCATAATGGCTTATTTGACTTTCATTGGCACAACTTTGGTCCTCCTGTTGGATAAACAGCAATAAAAGTTTCCACAGGTGATGGAAAGACTAGGAGCTGAGGGCTCTCTTATACCTGCATTAAGAAGGCATTTAAAGACACCTGAGCAATTACAAACACCTGTGAAGCCATGTGTCCCAAACATTATAGTGCCCTGAAATGGAGGGCTATGTATAAACACAGCTGTAATTTCTACATGGTGAAACCAAAATGTATAAAAAATACCCTTTAATAAAATCTGACAATGTGCACTTTAACTACATATGATTTTTTTCCTATTACAAATCTCAAATTGTGGAGTACAGAGGCAAATAAATAAATGATGGATCTTTGTCCCAAACATTATGGAGGGCGCTGTATGGTGAGAGAACATAAAAATGGTATTGAGGATTAGATCACCTAAGATCACGATGAACAGTGGAGTGGGCTTGAACGGCCTGATATCCGCTTTTTTATTGTATAAAGCTCCAAATTCCCAATTTTCTTCTAATTGGCCTAATTTAAATTATTGGGCTATTCAATTTTGGGGAAAATTGTATTGAACTTTCATTTAAAGTGTATATCCATTTTGGAAAAGGAGATAAATTGTCTCAAGTACACTGTCAAATGTTTGTTTTTTAGTTTTTTTGATAGATTTTTAGTTCTAGAGATACAGTGGTATGAAGTGGTCCTTCGGTCCACTGAGTCAATTACAAGAATGATCCAGGCATGGGTTGGTTAACCTGTGTTGAGCGTTTGTCGGAGTTTAGAAGAATCAGGTTTGCACGGTCAGTTTATTGTCACATGTATCTATTAAGGTACAGTGAGAATGAGGGGGGGGGGGGGGACCTCATTGAAACATATAGACTAGTGAAAGGCTTGGATCGAGTGGATGTGGAAAGGATGTTGCCACTAGTGAGAGTCTAATTAAAGGACGTTTTAGGAAGGAGATGAGGAAAAATTTATTTTGAAAGGGTCGGTGAATCTGTGGAATTCTTTGCCACAGAAGGTTGTAGAGGCCAAGTCAGTGGATATTTTTAAGGCAGAGATAGATAGATTCTTAATTAGGACAGGTGTCAGAGGTAATGGGGAGAAGGCAGGAGAATGGGGTTAGGAGAGAGAGATAGATCAGCCATGATTGAATGGTGGTGGAGTAGATGATGGGCCAAATGGCCTAATTCTACTATCACTTATGACCTTATGAGACCGTGACGACCACCGATCAACCCGTATACTAGCACTATCCTACACACAATTTACGATTTTACCATGTCAATTAGCCTACAAACGTGTACATCTATTTAGAATGTGGGAGGAAACTGGAGTTTCCAGAGAACACCCACGCAAGTTACAGGGTGAATGTACAAACTCCGTATATACCGTATAGCACCCGCACTCGGGATCGAACCCGTGTCTCTGGCGCTGTAAGGCAGCAACTCTACTGCTGTGCGCCTTGTGTACAGTGGGGGAGTCTGAAAATTATCCTGTTGTCATGCATTATATGATTAATTTCCTTGAAGAGTGGTCGTTGTAACTAATGGAATGCAAAGCATAAGCAGAAAAAATTACTCCAAGTAAACACATCTGTCAATACTCTGTTTCCTGTGACTCCCATCTTGGTGAATAAATATCTTGCATGTTTTTCTGGGTCAAGAAATATTGCATATTTTCCTTCTGTTGTCTATTGATACATTGGGGGGAAATTTGTTATTTCCATGTAGAACTACAGATGCTCGTTAATTACCTTAATCTGCCTTAATTTACAAAAAGGCAAAGTGCAGGAGTAACACTGGGTTAGGCAGCCTCCCTGCAGAAAATGTATAGATGACATTTCTGGTCAAAACCCTTCTTCAACCTCCTATCCTTGTTTGCCAATAATGCTGTCTGACCCGATGAGTGACACAGCATTTCATTATTTCCATCCTGCCTTTCTGTTCTGAAGAAAATAAAGTGTTGCACCTAATCTCATTGTCAAAATAAGCACAAAATGCACAGTGGCAATTTGGTTATGTGCCATTCAGTAACAGTTGCTAAAGGCTTTGGTAGTGAACGTGAAAATGCAGTAATTACAAATCACTTGATGTTGCTGTGCTTCTGACCGTTGAAGGGCAAATCATGTTAGCAACCAAGTTTTGCATTTGTGCTGTTTTTAAGGTGATGTAATGCCACAAGGACCAATGTACTTCCTCTTAGTCATGCTGTTTGACAATAGATGCTCTTGTTTCGTGGGTTTGTTACGGTCTGCTGAGAGTAGTTGGCTGCTTTATCTGAAAGTGATTATACACATATTCTGGCATACTAATGACTCAAAACAAAGGAATGCATGTGCTTGTATTTTAGGAATTGCCTTCACTCATAAACGTATAACATCACTTCAGCAAGATGCCTCTCATTTTCTTATTTGTACATGAGAATCACTTTTATTTTACATAATGTACACTGAATTTGTTCAGAATTGCTGTAATTTTAAGCTTTTGGTTGTACAATCACGAGCTGGCTATTTACTTGTGCAGAAGCTGTAAATGGGACTTGATGGAATGCCAGTCTATAGTTGCTTTGTGCAAGAAAGTTCAAAAGAACAAAAGGTTTATCATCGGTTGAGGGGGGAAATGCGGAGGAGGTGGGGGAGTGGTGTAAACTTTTACCAACTTGTTCACAGCATATCCTTCAGGCTCTGGCAGTGAAGGAAGGAATAATCAAAAACTGCAGTGAAAAATACTTGGATTGGGAACCAGCACAAGAGACTTCTATGTTTGTTAAAGTCTAATCCATGAATTAATATATCAGGCTGAGAATTAGAATTGTGTAAAATGCTATTTTATTGAAGGGCTTGTCTGAATTTTCTACACCTAAAAGCACAGGAACTCAGCAGGTTCAGCAGCAACTGTGAAAGAAAAGGGAACGTTGAAATCTGAAACTAAAATTGAAGTTTCAAGTCTTGACCCACATCAGGACTAAGGATGGAAGGAAGGTAGAAGGTAAAAAGAGGCGAGAAGAAGGGATGCAACAGACTGGTAGGTAATATGTGGACTGGTGTGGTGGGGAATGATGAGCTGATGGCAGGGCCAGATTTAGATGAAGAAAGGCCCTAGGCTGTTCCACTTGTTGGGCCCCCCACAATCTCCCACCCCCACCCCCAGAGGAAGATGGTCCACCAGATTGACACCGATTTGCAGCCGAGCGTGGCATGCCTCTCTAAAAAATGATTTATTTATTTATTTATTGCCGGTGCTGGTGTTGAGTTATCGGCTTAAAACACTATTATTCTGAAATGGAGGAAATCTTTCCAGGTGCGGCTGAGGTTCACCTGCACTTCCTCCGATCTCCTCCGACCTCATCTATTGCATCTGCTGCTCTAGGTGTCAGCTGCTCTACATCGGTGAGACCAAGCGTAGGCTAGGCGATCGCTTCGCCCAACACCTCCGTTCGGTTCGCAATAACCAACCTGATCACCCGGTGGCTCAGCACTTCAACTCACCCTCCTATTCCATATTTGACCTTTCTGTCGTGGGCCTCTTCCGTGGGCAGAGTGAGGCCCACCATAAATTGGAGGAGCAGCACCTCATATTTTGCTTGGGCAGTTTACACCCCAGCGGTATGAACATTGACTTCTCCAATTTCAGGTAGTCTCTGCTTTCTCCTGCCCTTCCCAGCTCTCCCTCAGGCCACTGTCTCCGCCTCTTCCTTTCTTCTTCCCATCCCCTCCACCCTCACATCAGTCTGAAGAAGGGTCTCGACCCGAAACGTCGCCTATTTCCTTCGCTCAATAAATGCTGCCTCACCCGCTGAGTTTCTCCAGCATTTTTGTCTACCCATTCACCCAAGTTCTGCTTTCCCACTTTCCTCAGCCACTCCCTACACATTAGGGGCAATTTTACAGAGACAAGTTTACCTAAAAAGCCAATGCGTCTTTGGAATGTGGGAGGAAAGCCACACGCCTGCAGGGAGAATGTGCAAATTCAACATAGACAGTGCCCGAGGACAGGATCGAACACAGATCTCTGGCGTGTGAGGCACCAAGTCTACCAGCTGTGCCACTATATTTTGCTTTCCAACACACAAAAAATTATACGTTGATAACTTTGGTTACTAAAAAAATGAAAATATCAATTTTCAGTCTTAAATCTCCAAGTGACGCTATGTCCCCCTTGACAACCACTGTATGTTTTAATTCTGTTCACGACTATGGGGTACATTGGCCATAAAGTTGCTGCCTAAACGTGCCAGAGACTGATCCCGAATATGGGTGCTGTCTGTGTGGAGTTTGCTCCTTTTCCCTTTGATTGCATGGGTTTCCTCCGGGTGCTCTTGTTTCCTTCCACATTCCAAAGGTGTGCAGTAACCTATTTCAGACCCAACCAAAAAGTAATATTTTCCGTTTGTCCAGAGATTCTGTCTGACCTGTTGAGTTACTCCAGCTTTTTGTGCCTATCTTCAGTTTAAACCAGCATCTGCAGTTCCTTCCTGCACACATGATAGAATACGATAGAACTTTATTAATCCCAGGAGGGAAATTGTGTGTGTGTGTGTGTGTGGGTATATATCACACACACACACACACACACACACACACACACACACACACACACACACACACACACACACACACACACACACACACACACACACACACACACGTATAAATATACACCGTTTTGTTTCCTCATTTATAACATTGTTTACACAGTACTATATTTACATTCTGTTGTGCTGCTGTAGGATTTCATTGTTCTAGCTTGGACGTGAGAGAATAAAACACTCTTGTAGGATGTCGCTAATGTGTGGGAGAGAACTAGTGAACGGGTGGTCGGCGTGGACTCGGTGGGCCGAAGGGCCTGTTTCCACTCTGTATCTTTAAATTAAGCTAAAAACATTAAAACCAGAGGGAGTCTAAAGAAGGGTCTCTACCCGAAATGTCGCCCAATTTCTTCTATCCAGAGTTGCTGGCTGCTCCATGGAGTTCCCCCGCACAATTAAAGCATGGAATAGTCTTCACCCTACCACAGTTACCCAACCAGACGCAACTAAATTTAAGGTATCTCTTTTTTCCCCAAGAGCCCTTTTTTGCTTAATTCCAAGTCAAGAGAATTTTATTGTCGTGTGTCCCAGGTAGGACAATGAAATTCGTGCTTGCTGCAGCACAACAGAATATGTAAACTTAATACAGAACAAGAGATAAAAGTTTGGTGTGTTTATATACCGTGGAATATATATATACACAATAAATAAACAGATAAAATGCAATAGGCTGTTATTGTTCAGCGTTTGGAGTTTGGTGATGGACCCACCACCACCTCCAGTTTAAATTCCATTTAAAATATTTTTGGAGGACCAGGAAACCAGAAGCAAGAGTTACTCCATCTCCAGGGAGTGATTCTGCGTTGGTTTTCAGCGGTCGCTGCGAGGCGGTGACCGGACAGCAATGGCGGCCAGATCGCACACAATGCAAAGCGAGGGAGAAAGTGCCCAGCGCCGACCAGTTGCCGTGGCAGTGCGCATATGCAGGGTGGCAGATGATGCTGTGGTTGTGCGCATGTGCAGAGGGAGGATGTGCAAGGCAGCCTGCCATGCTGGCGAATGAGGGGAGAGCGGAGATACGAATGGCGGGCGGAGACGGAGAGTGACAGGGAGGGAGAGAGAGATAGAGAGGGGGGCCCGCTCAGAGTTGAACGGCAGGTGTACTGCCTTGGCCGGAGGCCCCCTAGATTTCGAGGCCCTAGGCTTCAGCCTATGAAGCCTAGTGGTAAATCCGGCTCTGGCAGATGGGAGTTGGGGCAGGGAAAGGTTCAGTGAAATGGTTCATTGGTGAGAGATTCCGGCGGCTGTCACGCTACTCAACAACGTACCTCGGTGACTGCCAATCACCCCCCCCCCCCCGGACACTTATTGTTATTTATTCAAATAATTTGCTGTGTCGCTCTTCCAGGGAGATGCTAAATGCATTTCGTTGTCTCTGTACTGTACACTGACAATGACAATTAAAATTGAATCAGAATCAGAGATGGAAACGGATAAGGAAAAACAATAGGCAGATGGAGCAATATGGGAGGAGACAAGGGGATGGACACTGAAGCTAGAAGGTGGTAAGTGGAACCAGACAAGAGAGTGAAGAGTGAACTGGATCTGGGAAGTGATGGGATAGGGAAGAAAAAACTCAGGTGGATAGTTGTGTGGGCGATGGCATATGGAAATGGGAAAGATGAACAAAAGGAGGGAATACAAGTGTATCAGTTAGTCACCTGCCATAACATTTTAATACATAGATCTTTATTATTTTTATTGCAGAAAAGGGAAAGATGTGATGATTGTTGTACTTATGATATTTGCGTTGAAGATACTATTTATGGCACATGTTAACTTGGTAGTGTGTTTGGAATCTTTGGAATTCTCTCATCGGTTGGTAGTGGGTGTTCTGCCTGTGAGTATATTTAAGTCTGGCATTGTATAAGAACTCATAGGAACTCAAACAAGATGAGCATAAGGATCACTTGCTTCCACTCTGGTTCTAAAATGATGGTCGGGGCCACAGTGGGACCCATATATTCTGTGGCTGGGTAGTTTGGCAGTTGGTGCACTCTTTCCATCATTTTAAGCATGTGTCTGACAAAGGGACTGTGCTATTGCAAATGCTCCTCATATTTAGGGTGGTCTTGGGTGAAGACTCCAATGAGGTAGGTTGTTACATTTCTTTCAAATATCAGTTGTATTGTGTTTCTACTCTGATAATCTCTTTACGAGAGAGCTTAAATGGTTTGGCTAAATGGTATCGGCTCTGGGAGTCCAGCATCAAGTAGGTCTGCTCATGAGAGCTGGTTGAGTGCAATCAGCGCCTCTCTTGGTCTGAGAACACACGTGCATTAATTCACTTAACCTGCCGTTAGACTTGGGATTTTCAGAGGGTGGCACTAATGCTATACCTTAAGTGCTTTGAGGCCTTTAATGGGTAGTCCATGCCGCAAATCATACAGGTGGGAGAGGATCTCTGCAGCTTGGTGAGACCAAGTTTGAGGTCTTGATCTTCAAAGATTCTTTTTGTTGACATATTGAATATGATGAATTTGATTATCAATGCTTACATTTGTTGAAGGATGGCTCTTGAGATAGTGTGTGGTCAATATTTTCCAGGATACCTTGTTGTAAAAGTGAGGGTAATAAGGTTTTGCGCAGGTGGCTCAATCATGGCTGATCTATCTTTCCCTTTCAATCCCATTCTTCTGCCCCTTTGACACCCTTTACTAATCAAGAACCTGTCAATAATGTTTAAAAAAATACCATTGACTTGGTCTCCACAATTGTCTGTGACAATGAATTCCACAGATTTGCCACCCTTTGACTAAATAAATAAATTCCTGCTCATCTCCTTTCTAAAGGAATGTCCTTTTTTCTGAGGCTGTGTCATCTGATCCTAGCCACACCCACTGCAGGAAACATCGATTCCACATCCATTCTATCAAGGCATTTCATTATTTGGTAAATTTCAATGAGATGCCCCCTCAACCTTCTAAACTCCAGCAGGACAAGCCCAGAGCCGTCAAACTGTTTGGTGCAGCTTGATGACTGGGATTGGAGTGACCTTGATTCAGTTTAGGTTGAACAGTTTCTCCTTTTTCCTTCTGATGAAGTCCATTCCAGAAGGAAAAACATTAGCGATCAGGTCCAGTACTGCAGAAAAATAGATCCAGAGCATTACAATGAGGCAATCGTGCTTGGCACTAGTCTGCTCAGAGATTAGGTCCCTTGTGGACATGTCCATTCAGGCCATGGCTAACATGCCATCATCTAGCAAATCTTGAACAGAAATAAATTTCTGATGCAGCCCTATTTGATGTTCCACAGTTCTCCATCTTGGAAGGAATCAAATGGATTTATAGGATCAAATAGGTTGTGCCTTAGTTGATAGTCCGGTGATTGATTAGTTGATAATTTCTTGAATGTACCTGGCAGTGCAGATTTTTCGACCAGTTATCCAAAGCTCTGAAATAGCAATCCAGAGACCACCCAGGCAGCTGAATGTAAATTTGGTTAATAAGCAAACTTTATTTTAAGCAGTAACGATTATCACAAAAGCACTGCTTTGTTGGTTAAAAGAAAAATCCCTTTTGGTTCAGGGGAAGTGGTCTACCATTTGTAACTGGTTTATTCTACTTGAGATCCCAGAATCCACAGCAATGTCATTCACACTGATATGGCTTGACAACAACTCTGTTTGGGAATGGGACAGTTGTTGGCCTTGTCAATTATGTCCTTTTCTTGAAAACTGAATAGATAATTAAGATAAATTAACTGTGAAGAGGATGTTAGGAGGTTGCAGGGTGACCTGGACAGGTTGAGTGAGTGGGCAGATGCGTGGCAGATGCAGTATAATATAGATAAATGTGAGGTGATCCACTTTGGCGGCAGAAACAAAGGGGCAGATAATTATCTCAATGGGGTTAGGTTAGGTAAGGGGGAGGTGCAGCAAGACCTGGGCATCCTAGTACACCAGTCATTGAAAGTTGGCTTACAGGTACAGCAGGCAGTGAAGAAAGCTAATGGAATGTTAGCCTTCATAACAAGAGGATTTCAGTATAGGAGTAAAGAGGTTCTTCTGCAGTTGTATAGGGCTCTGGTGAGACCACATCTGGAGTATTGTGTACAGTTCTGATCTCCTAATTTGAGGAAGGATGTCCTTGTGATTGAGGCAGTGCAGAGTAGGTTCACGAGATTGATCCCTGGGATGGCGGGACTGTCATATGAGGAACGATTGAAAAGACTAGGCTTGTATTCACTAGAGTTTAGAAGGATGAGGGGGTATCTTATAGAAACATATAAAATTATAAAAGGACTGGACAAGCTAGATGCAGGAAAAATGTCCCCAATGTTGGGCAAGTCCAGAACCAGGGGGCACAGTCTTAGAATAAAGGGGAGGCCATTTAAGACCGAGGTGAGAACAAACTTTTTCACCCAGAGAGTTGTGAATTTGTGGAATTCCCTGCCACAAAGGGTAGTGAAGGCCAAATCACTGGATGGATTTAAGAGAGAGTTTGATAGAGCTCTAGGGGCTAGTGGAATCAAGGGATACGGGGAGAAGGCAGGCATGGGTTATTGATTGGGGACGATCAGCCATGATCACAATGAATGGCGGGGCTGGCTAGGAGGGCCGAATGGCTTCCTCCTGCATCTATTTTCTATGTTTCTAAGGTGGCTTTAAGGTTCTAAACTCTGAGCGGTTTGACGTGGTTTCCCGGGGGGTTGAGGCGCCTAGAACAAGGGGTCAAAATCTCAAAATAAGGTGATTCAGAGGGTTGTGGAAATTCTCTTCAGAGCTGAACGCACTTCTCGGACTCTGCATACAATGGTGCCTGTTTTGTCGCTGCTTGTGCGTGGTGGTGGAAAGATTGGTGGAAACAGGGCCGCAACGTGAACACTCTTTACTTGACCCCATTCGGTCATTAACTGTATTTAAAACTCAGATTGATAGATAAATGGATATTATAAGAATCGAGGGAAATGGATAAGGCTGAAACGTGTGGTGAGTAGAAAATCTGTCATGATTTTGTTGAAAGGTGCAGTGCGCTTGAGGAGTTGAATGCTATTCAAGTTTCAAAGAATGTGCCTTTTGTGTTTCCAGTAATTCTTTAACCATTCTTTAACAGGAACACCCATCTACAGTTAGCAGAGTCTGATTTGTGTCCTTTGTTGAAGACAGCTCAAAGTGGCAGCTCAATTTCCAAACTGTGTCTTGTCCTTGTCAGATGTCAGATGAGGCTGTGAATTTGTCACTGTTATTCTTTCTCAAGTTTTGGAGCGAGATATTATCTGTCCTCGGTTTCAGTTTATATTGGACATAGAGTGCGTACAGAGAGGACGTGTGCACTAGTGGGAAGAGTCGAGGACTAGAGGTCATAGCTTCAGAATTAAAGGGATTTCTCATCCTTCTAAATTCTAGTGAATACAAGCCCATTCGACCCATTCTTTCATCATATGTCAGTCCCGCCATCCTAGGAATTAACCTGGCGAACCTATGATGCACTCCCTCAATAGCAATAATGTCCGTCATCAAATTAGGAGACCAAAATTGCACACAACTCCAGGTGCGGCTCACCAGGGCCCTGTACAAATGCAGTAGGGCCTCCTTGCAGCCTCGCAGCTCACATTGACACTCAGCTTTGTGTCATCCGCGAACTTGGAGATGTCACATTTAATTCCCTCGTCTAAATCATTAATATATATTGTAAATTAACCTTGCGGCACCCCACTAGTCACTGCCTGCCATTCTGAAAATGATCTGTTAATTCCTACTTTTTGCTTCCTGTCTGCCAACCAGTTTTCTATCCATGTCAACACCCTGCCCCCAATGCCTTGTGCTCTAATTTTGCACACTAATCTCTTGTGTGGGAACTTGTCAAAGGCCTTTTGAAAGTTCATTTACATCACATCCATTGGCTCTCCCTTATACATCCTCAAAATATTCCAGAAGATTAGTCAAGCATGATTTCCCCTTCATTAATCCATGCTGACTTTGACCGATCCTGTCACTGCTTTCCAAATGCGCTGCTATAACATCTTCAACAATCAACTTAAGCATCTTCCCCACTACCGATGTAAGGCGAACTGGTCTATGATTCCCTGTTTTCTCCCTCCTTTCTTAAAATGTGGAGTCACGATAGCTATGCTCCAGTCCACAGGAACAAATCCAGAGTCAAGAGAACATTGGAAAATGATCACCAAAGCATCCATGATTTCCAGGGCCACCTCCTTGAGTACTCTGAGATGTAGATCATCAGACCCTGGGAATGTATCTGCCTTCAGTTCCAACAGTTTACCTAACACCATTACTAATGTGTTACTAATGTGGATTCCCTTCAGTTCCTCCCTCCCACTGGATCCTCAGTCCCCTGGTATTTCTGGGAGATTGTTTGTGTCTTCCTTTGTGAAGACAGAACCAAAGTACTCAATTAACTGTTCTGCCATTTGTTTGTTTCCCATTATAAATTCACCTGTTTCTGATAGTAAGGGACCTACATTTGTCTTCAGTGTTAAAGAAGGAACTGCAGATGCTGGAGAATCGAGGGTTACACAAAAAGCTGGAGAAAATCAGCGGGTGCAGCAGCATCTAAGGAGCGAAGGAGATAGGCGACGTTTCGGGTTGAGACCCTTCTTCAGACTCCTTTAGGCGACGTTTCCGGTCGAGACCAGTCTGAAGAAGGGTCTCGACCCGAAACGTCGCCTATCTCCTTCGCTCCTTAGATGCTGCTGCACCCGCTGAGTTTCTCCAGCTTTTTGTGTAACCCTACATTTGTCTTCACTTGTGTAAGAAGGAACTTGTGAAAGAAGGAACTGCAGATGCTGGTTTAACCCGAAGATAGACACAAATCGCTGGAGTAACTCAGTGGGCAGGCAGCATCTCTGGAGAGATGGAATGGGTGACGTTATTCTTCTTCTTTCGTGTGGCGTGCACAGCCTAAAGTTGTTGGACAACTTGTTCTATTTGATCTTCCGTTTGTGCACGTCGAGTTGATTACATTAGTCGAAACATGGCGGACCATGTGAAGATTGCAATCTTCCACCCCTGTGACGTTATTGAGCTATGTGTTCAAAATAAAATAGTGCTGGAGTAACTCAGCGGGTCTGGCAGCATCCCTGGAGAACATGGATAGGCCATGTTTTGGGTCGTGATGTGTTTTCAGACTGATTCTTTGGGGGGTGGGGGAGGGGTAGAGAGAAAGCTAGAAGAGAGGAGGGATAGAACAAAGTGTGGTGGTAATTGGTGAACACAGGCAGGGGTGAGGGGGGGGGGGCGGTTTGCTACACAGATGGTTAGGCAAAAGCAAAAAGGGCAACAAAAAGAGTGAAGAATTGCGAATTGTGATGTCAGAGGGAAGGGGAGAAATGGATGCGAGTCCAGATGGGAGACAATAGGGGGGAAGAAAGGGGAGCAGGTGGGGATGTTGTTGGAGGTTACCTAGAATTAAAGTACTGTTGGGTGAAAGCTATCCAAATGGAAGGTGAGGTGCTGTTCCCCCAGCTTGCATGTGGCTCACTCTTGCAATGGAGGAGACCCAGGATCAAAAGGTCAATATGAGAATGTGCAACCAGGGATGTTGTTGTTTGCTCCTTTGAAAAATAATATTCTTTGAGTTATTAACCAACTTGGGTTGCTATTTTCAATTTTTATCGTCCTATTATGGAGGACCTCCTGGATCAGTGTGCAAATGAGTCAGTGACATTAAATGCTACCAAAAATACAGATTTAAAAAGTATTAATGTAATATTGTTGATGTTAAAATATCTGCAATTCTGTTGCATTCCACTATTCCTAGAATTGTGAAGTATTTCCACTTGTAATTGATACATTAATTCGAACAAATTTGCGACAAAAATATGTATAAAGTTCAGGTAAAGGCTGCACATTTTTTTTAAATTTGCAGCAATAAGCAAATTCGATATTCCAAAAAAACGCATGGAATCATAGGATTTGTCAAAGGTCATTCACCATAAAGAAAAAATTGATCGAAGCGCTGGCTGAAGAATGTGTATAAATTCTTATTTTTGTTCATAATTTATGGTCACATTATAGGAAAATTAATATATTCCAGACTGGAACACAACGATGATAGTTTCGGAGTCGAATTTCACTATTCTGCTAATCTCAAGGCAATGGAATTCTTCAGCTTCATCTATGAATATGAATGAGCAAAGAAATTGTCGATTCCAGAGAGACTCCCATAAAAGGTCAACTCCTCATTTCCCCCTCAAAGGAACAGGTAACGGGGCACCGAAGTGTAACAGCGAGAGAGAGGGGGTAGATGCTAGTGGGAGTCAGGGGAGAGCGCTCTCACAGACCCGCGCTTCATCTGCAGCCAGGATTGAACCAGGGTCCCAGGCGCCGCAAGCGCTGCCAAACTTCCACTGGGCCCCCCCAAGTTTCCCATCCCCGCCCAGGGGGCGGACGGAAATGTCCCGGGCAAACCCCGAACCGACAACAGCATCGGCCGCAGGCCCAGAGCCAGCGCGGTGAAGAAGCGCCAACCCCAGTTCAACTCCGCCTGTCCCTCCGGGCCAACCAACAGCCCCGGACTGACGACACCAGCGGCCCCAGGCCCACAGCCAATGCAGAGAAGAAGCACCAACCGCAGCTCAACTCCGCCTGTCACACTGGGCCAACCGACAGCCCCGGACTGATGACACCAGCGGCCACAGGCCCACAGCCAGCACGGAGAAGAAGCGCCAACCGCAGCTCAACTCCGCCTGACCAGCCGAGGCACCGCAGCACCCTGTGTCCATCCCTGCCGATGACCAGCGCTCGGCCCCCGCCAGCACCAAGGTGGCCAACCGACAGCCAATGGTCAAGGAGAGAGGCACAGCCGACGGTCCCTGTCCCCGGAGCCAGCGTCTCCTCCCCCCTCCTACGGCCCAGCAACAACTCAACGGCGCCCGCCAAGCTGGAGACCCGCCCCCGACCAAGGAGGAGCACGATGTTGCTCATTCACCAAAACATAAAGCAATAAACAACAAAATAATCTTAGCTTTTCTACAAAGGAACAATAAATACAACTAATTCATAGTTTGAAAGCAGTATTTTCTTACCTAGAAGAATCAAAGCTGGAAAAAACAGAAGAAATGAAGGGTCTCGTCGTACACAGCTCCACTGCTTTCCAGCAATGTTTATGCATAATGACCTTTGACCTGGGCATGCGCAGTCGGAATTCCGAACTCGCTTATTGCTGATGTGTGATTTTTGCTGTTGGTGTGAAATGTCACCAGTATCTTACAGTAATGTCTTGAATTTGGATTTAGTTTGAATTTTTCAATTTAGAACCAAGGAATTGCTGCCTATGTGCAGCACATTCCTGTTCCATAGCTATGTAGCATGCAAGTTTGTATTTGTTTAGTCGCCTTTAGTTCTTGTCCCATGATCTCCTTAATTGATAGAGGTGGTAAGAAATCATCATTGCACACTGCAGTATAGGATTTACTGGTCATGTTTAGGCCCATGAAGTTAACAGTACTATCTTAATAGCTGGTGTCAGACTCTGCTTTTGTTTAAATAAAATTAACTGTTGGAAGCGAGTACAAGGTTTTGAGCAGAAAATAGTGTTTGAACAATGAGCCAAATTCCTCTTTCCTGTGTGGTTTCAATGAGGAATGTGCCATGAAATCTGAAAAAGAGATTGTTTTCCAAAAATGCTGAAGGCACAGTAAAGTGGGGCAGTTTTGTTACAGCTTTTCCCTACAATTTACTCCCTCTAGATGCTCTTGCTGAGGACAAAACAATTGAGACCTCGAAACTTTTAGACGAGTGTAGATGACCTTCATCTTGTTTCTGCCTGTCGTCTTCTTTTTTGTGGTGTGCACAGCCTAAAGTTGTAGGACAACTTGTTCTATTTGATCTTCTGTTTGTGCACGTCGAGTTGATTGCATTAATCGAAACAGGGCGGACCACGTGAAGGTTCCAATCTTCCACCCCTTTCTGCCTGTCATTTCTATAAGAACTTTACAGCAGTTGTGTAACTGGATATTGGTCAGCGGCAAGAAATTTGA
This sequence comes from Raja brachyura, assembly GCA_963514005.1. Next base: position 7,339,960 of record OY740807.1, on the reverse strand, counting down.
CTTGTTAGAAATGATCTCCATCTACCTTGATCTGTGGCTAAAGCCACAATCCACAAGTCCTGTGAACTTGTGGTCTTTGTGAATTGGCCCTGTATAAGGCTTTGTTTTTTTTCTTCTGGCTTGCAGCCAAATATAGAAACATAGAAAATAGGTGCAGAAGGAGGCCATTCGGCCCTTTGAGCCAGCACCGCCATTCATTGTGATCATGGCTGATCGTCCCCAATCAATAACCCGTGCCTGCCTTCTCCCCATATCCCTTGATTCCACTAGCCCCTAGAGCTCTGTCTAACTCTCTTAAATCCATCCAGTGTTTTGGCCTCCACTGCCCTTTGTGGCAGGGAATTCCACAAATTCACAACTCTCTGGGTGAAAAAGTCTTAAATGGCCTCCCCTTTATTCTAAGACTGTGGCCCCTGATTCTTGACTCACCCAACATTGGGAACATCTTTCCTGCATCTAGCTTGCCCAGTCCTGTTATAATTGTATATGTTTCTATAAGACCCCCCTCATCCTTTTAAACTGCAGTGAGTACAAGCCTAGTCTTTTCAATCTTTCCTCATATGACAGTCCCGCCATCCCAGGGATAAATCTCGTGAACCTACGCTGCACTGCCTTGATCACAAGGATGTCCTTCCTCAAATTAGGGAATGTCCTTCCTCAAATATGTTAAAGAGAAAAGGCTTAGAATTTCAAATGGTGATCATGTACTTCACAGTTACATCCATGTAACAAGGAGAAACTTGTCATTAGACCTAATTTAACAAAGATTTTCAATCGTTATGAACCATTTTGATACAATAACAAATATTGTTATTTTTAAAGTGTCAATACTGTAAATCCCAAAGCATGGTATATTGACCTTCACAATGTATTGCTTTAACATTATTGGGTTTAAAATATTTGGCTCCGATTATTTAATAGGGAACATAATTTTGTATTGTTTGGCGAAACTGACCATTGACCTGTAATGTGTAAGCATCTACAGAATAATTGCTGACTTGGTATGGTTTATTACCACATCCAGTAATTGAGGGAAAACTGCACTGTTCAATGGAGTTGATATTTGATTCCATATATGGTTTGCTTTAGAAAACAAAGGGGAACATTGACATCCCTTGCATTATTAGTAAGCATTAATCTGGCAACCCTGTTGAGAAATGCTAACTGAGCAGTTGAATAGTTTAATTTATTCACACCTTGGGAGATTGTTTAAAGGTATCATAAATATTTACATTTGTGGGATTTGGAAACAGGTTTACAAAATTGTCTCATCAAAAGAGCTTTGTTCATGTTAAAATCGAAAGGGGAAATGTCAAGCTGTGCAAACTAAAAGTGCTCTGCTCCAGAAGAGTAATCTGATTTCTCCTAGGTTTGGGGAGGGAACATTGACTTTGGCTTACACAAAAAGCTGGAGAAACTCAGCGGGTGCAGCAGCATCTAAGGAGCGAAGGAGATAGGCGACGTTTCGGGTCGAGACCCTTCTTCAGACTGGTCAGGGATCAGGGAAACGAGAGATATAAACAGTGATGTGGAGAGATAAGGAACAATGAGTGAAAGATATGCAAAAAAGTATTGGTGATAAAGGAAGCAGGCCATTGTAAGCTGTTTGTGGTGTGAAAATGAGAAGCTAGTGCGACTGGGGGGGGGGGGGGGGGGAGATGGAGAAGGAATGTCAGGGCCAGAGGGCTGAGGGAGAGGTGGGGGGGGAGGCAGTCTGGGTTAACAGAATTGAGAAAATTCAATGTTTAAGCCCAGAGGATGCAGACTCCCCAAGCGGAATATGAGGTGCTGTTCCTCCAAATTGCGGTGTTGATCACTCTGGCCGTGGAGGAGGCCCAGGACCGAGAGATCGGATACGGAGTGGGAGGGGGAGTTGAAGTGCTGAGCCACCGGGAGGTCGGGTTGGTTATTGCGGACCGAGCGGAGGTGTTCGGCGAAACGATCGCCCAGCCTCCGCTTGGTCTCACCGATGTAGATCAGCTGGCATCTGGAGCAACGGATGCAGTAGATGAGGTTGGAGGAGGTGCAGGTGAACCTCTGTCGGACTTGGAATGACTGCTTGGGTCCCTGAAAGGAGTGGATGGGGGAGGTGAAGGAACAAGTGTAGCATCTCTTGCGGTTGCAAGGGAAAGTGCCCGGGGAAGGAGTGGAGCGGAAGGGAAGAATTGACGAGGGAGTTGCGGAGGGAGCGGTCTTTGCGGAAGGCAGACAGGGGGGGAGATGGGAAGATGTGGCGAGTGGAGGGGTCACGTTGGAGGTGACGAAACTGGCGGAGGACTATCTGTTGTATGCGCTGGCTGGTGGGGTGAAAGGTGAGGACCAGGGGGACTCGGCCCTTGTTGTGAGTGGGGGAATGGGGAGAGAGGGCAGTGTTGCGGGGTATGGAGGAGACCCTGGTGCGAGCCTCATCTATAGTGGGGGAGGGGAAACCCCGTTCTCTGAAGAACGAGGACATTTGCGATGACCTGGTGTGGAACACGTCATCCTGGGAGCAGATGCGGCGTAGACGGAGGAATTGGGAATAGGGGATGGAGTCCTTACAGGAAGCAGGGTGGGAGGAAGAGTAGTCCAGGTAGCTGTGGGAGTCAGTTGGTTTGTAGTGGATGTCAGTCAGGAGTGTATCACCTGCAATAGAGATGGTGAGGTCAAGGAATGGTAGGGAAATGTCGGAAATGGTCCAAGTATATTTGAGTGCCGGATGGAAGTTGGTGGTGAAATGGATGAAGTCAGTCAGTTCTGCGTGGGTCCAGGAGGTGACACCAAAGCAGTCGTCAATGTAACGGAGGTAAAGGTCGGGGGTGGGGCCCTGGTACGCCGAGAACAAAGATTGTTTGACGTGCCCGACAAAGAGGCAGGCGTAGCTAGGGCCCATGCGTGTGCCCATAGCTACGCCTTGTGTTTGGAGGAAATGGGAGGAGTTGTTGAGGGTAAGGACCAACTCCGCTAGGCGGAGGAGGGTGTCAGTGGATGGGTATGGGTTGCTCCTCTGGTCGAGGAAGTACCGGAGGGCTTTGAGACCATCCTGGTGGGGGATGCAGGTGTATAGTGACTGGGCCGGATGGAAGTTGGTGGTGAAATGGATGAAGTCAGTCAGTTCTGCGTGGGTGCAGGAGGTGACAACTTGACTTTGGCTTTACTCCTGATTGCTGTGCAGCAACCTTGCCAGTAAAACAAATGTATGTACCTCTGCTCGGCTACATTATGTTCCATTGCAATGATCCTTCCGCAATCACATACCACGCACCTAAAAGATCCACAAATAGTAATTTGGCTTCCAGTGAAAAAGAGAATTGAATTGCATAACAATCTAAATGGTTGTACCAACAGTTAAATAAATGTCAATGCTTTTCAACTTGCAGGTATACATAGTTGTGCATTCAACGCAATAATGAGAGGACATAGATTTAAATGAATTGGTAGAATGTTTAAATGGGAGTTGAGGAGAAATATTTTATTTCACGGGGTGGTGATCTGGATAGTTGAAAGAAAGACAAAATGCTGAGGCAGCATCTCTGGGGAACATGGATTCTAGTTGAATGATAACTCAAGACCAAGTATTGGGCAAAAGAGTTCCAATACATTTTAAGTTGGTTTGTAAGTTTGGATTACAATGTTTTGGCCAGTATAAATACAAAACCTATGGCTGTAAATTACTGATCAGTTTAACAGAATATCCCAAACTGATCCATAGGAGCATTATCAAACTAACTAGGTACCAAAATGCCTTAACAATATTGCTTACTCGCTCTTCCTTTACTGTGCAATACTCAAAATATATACTTAAGCCGATGCTCCAAAAGTTGCTCCAAAACCTGGATTTCAGGAGTGTCTGTAGTAGAAGTAAGATAGAGAGGCTAATAAGTATGGGGTTAATTCTAATTTGTAGGTCTGTAAGCATGGTCTACAGCAGTGTTGATGAGAACAGAATTGATTTTAGGACTGAAGAAAATTGGAAATGGTGTGGGATGAGTTCCTTGAGACGTTAAAATTAAGGATTAGAATTTAAAACCATAACAGTGGCGACGAGCAAGCACATGGCTGATGGGTGAATAGACCGTGGTGCAAGTGGATAGTTGGCCAGCAACGTTTTGTATGAACATGTTTGTCGATATAACCAGTATTTAGAATGGTCCAGACCACACATGACAAAGATATGGATGAGAGTTCAGCAGCTGATGACCTGAGGCAGGAACTGAGTTAGCTAATGTTACTTTAGTACAAATGGGGACTCTTATTGATGGCACAAAGCTGTGATCTGAAACTTATCACATGGTCAAGTGTGACATCAGTGACAGCACAGAATATTCTGAACTGTTATTTCTGTTCATAAATGTCATTTGAAAGTCTTAAAATAATTGAATAGCAAGTGCTAAAAATCTTAAATTGAAACAAAAAGCTGACCTAAGTGTTTTCTGTATCATCAGTGTTTTCTGCATGTATTTATTTGTAGTTTCCCTATAAAAGCAGAGACTATTTGCAATTCTACTTAAACACCCCTTCCTAAGAGAAATAAAATAACAAGAGAAATAATGCTGCATTTGCATGTACAATTTTCCATTGTAAATTTCAAAATTGTTTTCAAAACTAGCCCTTGTGGCTAAAGGGATCAGTGGGTATGGAGAGAAGGCAGGTACAGGATACTGAGTTGGATGATCAGCCATGATCATATTGAATGGTGGTGAAGGGCCGAATGGCCTACTCCTGCACCTATTTTCTATGTTTCTAACTTATGTTACTGCGACGAATGAACGTTCAGTGCAAAATCCACCACTACAGGTGGATCACCCATGACCTATTGAGGACAAATAGGGATGGATGAAAATGTGTTCACTTTTGCAAAGATGTTGATATTATGCAGATGATTACACTGTCCTTATTTGTGAGAAAAATGCTATCAAGAAAACATACACCTCTAAGACTGCTGGCAATGAAGCTAAGGTTATAATCTGCAGTGGCCAACCTCTGTGGTGGGTATAACACATTTTAAGTCAGTTTCAGCTTGTGAGCAGATTTCAGCTTATGAAGCACACTGGACGTATTCTCCTAGCTATACAGACTTACCCACTTTTGTCCCACATACCCTACTTTGTTGCCCCTTTAGTGATTGGTCTCACACCAACTATTGTTTAATTACTTTCCAGTATAGACGACAGTGCAACCATTTCATAGCAAATAGGAATACTGAACACCATGACAGGGCTATGGAGGATCGCACTACATTTACCAACTACTCCCAGTATTACATAGCTGACCTAGCAAATACATGAATCCACTAGCAGGAAGTCGGCAGATAATTTGGATTTGTTCTTCCCAAACAACACTAAGAGAGTTGAACCTATAAAGCAGTACCCCTGCAGTTTCTCAGTTGGGGTGCTAATTTTAAATAACAGATCCTGAGAGAAATGCCTCGAACAATTTTGAATTTTCCTCCTCTTTCCCCCCTCCTGCTCCTCCCCCCCCCCCCCCCCCCCCCCCATGTCCACTCACTGATTTTACTGACATGTATTCTACCAAACCTGGACATTTACAGTGCCTGCAATTTTAGAAAAATAAACGTTGCAGCATTGTTTGTGACCCTGGCAACAGTGGAGGGGGTCTTTCTAGCAGTACCTTGAGGTGGAAACTGTGGTTGCAAGCTCGGAATCTTTCAAGCTTCCAGCTGTACGATTGAGGAAATGAGGGTAAAAGCGGAGTGAAGATTCCTTAGTCATGAACATTGGCAGAGGCTGTGGGCTTAAGGAGTACTGACTTAATGGGGCAAATATCGTTGGTTAAGTTTATGCAATTTGTTTATTAGGGAGTTTACAAAATTCTGGCACTGTATAATTAATGACAATTGAATGAAATCCACACCTTAATGAAAAAAATATAATTATCCAGATGTACCCAGTTCTACGTCACCTCTCATAACTTCTTCACTGTCTCTAAGTTATTATAAAGTTTCTGACTCCAAATAAAATACCAGAAATTTCCTCCAAATACTGAGAAGACCAGAATCACCGCTCCCTCCTTCTTCCTGATGGTGTGAAGCCGAATCAGACTGTTTCCAACTACGCTATTATGTTTACCAGAATTCTGATGTCAGACCACACTTCTATTTTCACTTGGATTGGATTAGATAGCAACATTCCAGCTTTAACCACACAGCTGCCCTTGTCTCGCCTGCTGCTGAAATCCTTATTTTGTTGTCATATTGAACTTGAGCTATTTGTGGCTTATCATTTTGACGTCCTCAAGCCTTTGTTATCTGTACAAGTTCAGGTTCATTTATCAACAACGTGCTTATTAACCTGCACTGACTCCTGGTTACTCAGTAATTGGTGTATTGATTTTGAAATCTCGTTTGAATTTTCAAATCATGATTTCAACCTTCATCTCTGTAATACCATAAACCCTGTAATTCATGAACTTGTTCCCCCATTGGTAGAGGTCAATTTAAATTGCCACGGCCATTAGCATTGAAATTAATTTCCTAAACTCCTGTATTCCACTCGTAACTTTTTATCACTTGACCAAACTTTGTAGTCTCTTTCAATGCCTCCTTGTGTTCAGCACATCTGTGAAGTGTTTTGACATCTTTTTGCTACGTTGCACCTAATTAAAAAGATTAGTATTAAAGATTGTTCAGCTTTGTTACCCAATAATTCTTTGTACTGAATATATGCAAAGTAAATAATTAACTAAAATGCACTATGGGAAAGTGGTTTATTTTTGATCATCAATATAAAATACCACAATTAGCATTAATTTTTAGTCCAGTGTTTTAACAAGTTTTTGTTTCTTTTTGAGAACTTCATAAGAGAAAAGCATGATTGCAATAAAGCAATTTGAGAATTAAAGTTAAGAAATTTAAATCGTCACATGAATGGAGTGATATAAACTTCAACCATTCTAACTTAATTTAAGAGGATTGAAGGCTAGAACTTTTTTTAAACTGCTCAGAAAGGACAATTGTCATTAAAAATGCAAGTTTTGAGCAGCAAACCACAAAGCGGTAAAATAAACAACAAACATTCACTGGGAAATGTTATACACGTATTGCAAAACATCATGAAATATTGAATATTTTCCATAAGAACCCAGTGGCTAGATTGTTCAATTGTAAGTAAAAGCATTCTAACCATTAAACAGCAACCACTATTTACTAATCAATGGAAGCACTGAAAATCCGTCTTGTTCCTTAGCTGTTTTCAATTGTGTCAAGTGTTTATTTATGTACAATATACCACTGTAGATTGTATTGTGAAATGTGATGTTTAGTATTTCCTGAGTCATTGCTGAGTCTGTAAAATATGTTCTGAGGTGTAATGAGTAGGCCAATACATGGAGAACATGTTTATATTCGCTTTATTTGTGTGTCTGTGGCACAGTTTTTGATCAAAGCAACAATTAGTAAGGAAAAAACGTATGGAAACAACCTGCAGTTGTGCTTTTTATACTTTGTTTTCACTTCCCATTACTATTGGCTTAGACACTGTTGGAAGGATTTATCGGTGATTTTTAAAATCTCACTATTTTGATATGAATAACAATGCTGAGTAGAAGGTGGTTAATTTTGTCCCTTTTGTAAAAATGCAACTTTTTTTTCAGAAATCGAGCTATAGCTGACTATCTTCGTTCTAATGGCTATGAAGAGGCTTATTCGGTTTTTAAGAAGGAGGCAGAATTAGATATGGTAAGTCAAATTGGTTTGCTATTTTGCAGAAATCTGATCAGATATGAGAAATTAGATGTTGGTGTTCAGCATTTCTTGAGCATTTAAGCAGCGGGCATGCCTGGACACAATGTAGATGGAGCTGAGACCGTTTTCATTGTGGCAAACAGTTGCAGAGAAAGTGAGAGAAATGTTCATGATCGGAGGAATTCAGTTCAAAATCTTCACTTAGCTTTTGCCCTCTCAAGAGAAAATAGTTTTTTAGTACTAAACGTGTTAACCATACAACATGGAATTGGGCCTTTTGACCAAACTCGTCCATACCATCCAAGATGCTCCATCTACACTGGTCCCATCTGCCTGTATTTGGCCAAATCCCTCTAAACCTTTCCTATCAGTGTTGTTGAGACAGATGTATCCATAATTACTGGGAGGACCTTGATTCCGTGCTTAATTCCTGTCTTAAAAAGCTCTCTGGAGTTTGAAGCATACCTGTCAATATGGTGCATTAGCTTTGAGCCTTCTTATTGGAAATGTGTGAAGAGACCATGAATACAAAAAGATAACCACTTCATTAGTTTTCTTGAAAGTAGAAACAATTAAGCTTTTTTGACTGCTACATGCAGTTGTACTCCTTCAACAATCTTTTTGGATGCTTCATTAACTTGCCTTAGAAAACAGAAATCTTCAATGAACTGTCATTGGCTCATCCCATAATCGCTCTGTTGTTATCTTCTGTTGGTGTCAATTTCAACCCCTCTCCCACCATGAACAAGATTTTCATAAAAAATAAACCTCTAATTTTCTCCATTTTACTTTTCCGCAAGTTCAAAGCAATTTGGCAACGTGAAATCCTGTATACTTTATCTTCATCTTTTCAAGTTATATTTGTGGTCCCTTGTGTTCCATTGAATTTAGTTTAAAATTCTAATCCTTGCTTTCAAATTCCTATTTCAAAGCTTCACCCCATCTAAACACAGTAATCTTTGCTAGTCTGTTATTTGTGTGTTTCAAATGTAGCACCAGATGGCTGCTTTGCCATTGAGACCTACTGTCGCTTGTTTTGTAAATTTCCCCCTGTGGATCTTGCATCCAAGGTCATGGTACTTTATTTGTACTGTACTGAGGTACAGTGAAATTCATTTTTTGTATACAGTGCAATACAAGTATCACTATACATAAACACTTAGATACATATTCAATAAGCATCTCAGATACAGTTCAAATGTATAGCAGAAGTGCACTAATACAGTATACAGTGTCACCAGCTTGATGCTATTTTCAAGTCGCAGTTGTAAGTGCAGGGACCATGACCTGACCATGAAGGTCCATTGTCCTGGCAGCTGTAGGCTGCGTCCAGTCCACGTGCTAGGCCTCTGGGAAAGGCACCCGGACCAGCCGAGCCCCAAGCTGCTGCAGAGCCTCCAACCGTCGAGGCCATGCACGCCATCCCGCAGCCGGTCTGCTTACCGGCCTTCCAGGTGGGTTCCCGAGGAGTTCTCAATCTGAGGCAGGTGAGCCAGGCCTTCCGGGCTGGTTCCGGTCCGTGTGTCATCCGTCCACGGTGGGCTGGGCCTCCCGGGTGGGTTCCTTTAAACTGCAAACAGTTGTTGTACTGTCTCCATGCACAAGATCCACTTTTATTCTCCCTTTATTTATATGAACACGTGCTGCTCGTGTGATTGGCTGCTACAAAATTAATTTCTTGATTAATTATTTAATATTTAATAATTATTAAAATATTTAATTTCTTGAAAGAAAATGCCCCAAAAAAAGCTGATGTAAGCAATCTTTTGTTTAGCTTGATTGGTATTTGATTTTGATTGTGATGGAAATTGCAGAAAACAACTTTTTGTCTTGGACCTTTAAATATTGCATGTAATATTGATGTTCACTGCAGAAAGTCTACTCATTTTTTAGGGAATGGGGGAGCAGGGGATGCAAAAGGCCAACCAGCTTATCTTTAAGTGATGTGACAAAATAAGCAAGCACGATTCTCAACCACGAGTCTTGGATCTAAATCTCGGACACAACTGATATTTGTGCTCGAGTTCACCAGATGATCTCTGCCATGTGACAGCATAAACCAATGCCAACAAATTGCGTCACGTGGATACTAAAATTATCCAGAGCTGTTGTGGGTCACTTCTTCATTATCTCTAAAATGTCCCCTGAAGAGCAATATAAAAGAACTGCAAACTCCAGACGCATTAAGAATTAAAAGAAAAAACAAAATCAGGTGTGCAGAAACTAATTTTACCTGCTATTTCTAAAATGCTAACTAATGCATTATTAATTCTTTCATTTTTGATCTAGCCACATTCAAATTATCAGTTCATTGCTTGTCCTGGCAAAGTTTATCTAATTAGATTCCAAAGCTGTAAACTGCTGCTTGCTTATCCATGTCATTTGCTGGTATTAGGTTTTATAAAAACGTGAATTGAATCATTTCAATTAAAATCTAGTGCTTCAGATTTCAGACATGGGACACTTAACGTTAATGCAGGAAAAAAACACCAAATGGTTTATTATTCAAAAGCAATTGCTGTTGTTTCTGCTGAAAAGGCATTGTCCTGAAGCATACACATTACTCTTTCCACAAATATTATCTGCCCTCAATATTTCTATCATTTTTTTAATTTCTCAGATTTTTGTTTGTACTTTTAGGCGTTTGGAGAAACTGAGCTTTGAGTTTGGTTTTGTGATGGGTAATATTTGCATCTTGAATCAAAGATTTGCCGTCATAGCCAATGTACTAGCATCTGTTCAGACTCCCATTGTGGCAATTGAATTAAATGCCATGTAAAGAGGTTTTATCAAAAAGGCCACAGGGCTTCCATCCAGATGTATAATGTAAAAACTACAATTGCATTAAACAGTTATGATCTGTCTTGTATAGTATACGTTACACCAAAAAATCTTTTTTATTTGATTTTTTTTTAAATTTGCCTCCAAGATATCCTATTTGTAAAGATAATTGAAACTGCCTCTATGGAAAAACATTTATGAGTGGGTCAAAGATAGAATTATAGAGTTATACGGTGTAAAAATAAGCCTTTTGGCCCAACTCATCTAGATGTTTTTCCAGGCTTGTTTTTCCTTCTAAGCCCATATCTTTCTATGCCTTTTCTGTCTGTTTCACCAGCCAGATGTCTTATAAACATTAATTGTACCTGTCCTGTAGCTTTCTCTGGCAGCTCATTCCATTGAGAAAGTTGCCCTTTAGGACCCTTTTAAATCGTTCCCCTCATACCTTAAATCTATGCGCTCTAGTCTTAGACTCACCAACTCTGGAGAAAAAGACCGACCATCCATCTTATCTGCTCCCCATATGATTATTTTATACATCTCTTTAAGGTTACTCTGCAGCTGCCAATGTTTCAGGAATAAAGGTTCCAGCCTATCCAATCTCTCTTTGTAACACAAGCACCTCAGCTGCATCAGTAAGATTGTATACACTATCAAACGGGTTGGAGCAGAAGTATTTGAAATAAAATACATAAAAGGATCTTCATTAAAAAGAAACATAGGGGTACAGGCTGTAAATTTAAACGTAATAGGTAAAACACTATTTGGCAGAATCAAAGAAATTCTCCAGCACAGTGGGGATCACAAATTTCTGGTAACATTTGTATGGATTTGGGCGGATAGCCTGAAAAGTGTTGATTACCGATCTTGTTTAAACAGTAACTCAGTGGAGTAATATCAGTAATAGAATGTGATGGCTTTTTCTTTTTCTCTTTGTTATCATAAGGCTGGAAAATGCAATATTATTTTGCATGTTTTTTTTTCTCTAGAATGAAGAATTAGACAAAAAATATGCTGGATTGCTGGAGAAAAAATGGACCTCCGTGATAAGATTACAGAAGAAGGTGACGTCTAACTATATTATGTTTGTCATATGAGCAAAGCAAACGCTATCAGGCCTGCGCACATTTGGCTTGATTTTATTTTCCCTCATTGGACTATTTCTTTTCTATCTTATGAGAAAGGTACTTGTGTTAATACAAGAGTGTAAAATTCCCCTCCAATCCTTGATGGAGATCAGAACAATATCAGAAGCCCATGAAATTATTAAATGCATTTTTGGAAAATTAATGCAAGCTTAAATTTATGTCCATATTTCTCTGGGAGCATATAAATTATTCCAGATGAAAGCTCATCAAAATTCAGCCTTCCTGAAGTGGCATGTGGCATAATTAGGATTTGATTGATGAACTTTCCTGTCTCTTGTAATTCATTTCAGTTTCATTTGTAGATAGGAAATTTCATTTAATATTGAAGCTCAGAGCTATTGACATCTGAAGAATCTAGGTTAAGGACTTAAAACTGTTTAGCTTCTTACCTCACTGCATTCTTCCCTGGAAATATAACCTCATCTTTGTGATTCAGAATCAGAAACTGCTTGGTCATAATGTAGTATTCAGTTTCATTTGGGAATTGAGGACGTGGTAAACAGTGACAAAGAATAGGCTTGATTTTCTTAAAATCTGTGTCCTGCCTGGTTATGGAGCAGCTTTTATTATTATATTCAACCCATTCTCCCATCTTGAACATGATGGAAATCAGCCTGTAGGCTGGGGAGAACAGCTATGCATTTCATTAGCATCTTGCTTCTACCCATCTCTAAAAGGAAATCACATTTCCAGAATGAAACATCAGTAAATACAAAGCAATTCCCCCTAAAAAGCAGCGTTTTTTTTTAAAGGTTTTTAGTCCACTATTTAAAAGACATCTTTATTTTGCATGTGAGAGGAACATATTCTATTGCAGGCATTATAGTTATCAATGCTTGATCTCAACATTTGCTGCATAGCTGTGATTCTCAGAAAGGTCCATTTAAACTTCCAGACATAGAAACTGACCAGAAAAATGGCTTTTCCCCCCATTGTAGTATGGTATCTAATTTCCAGATACAATCTCGTTTATCTCTTACTCTTCCAATTACGCTTCTAAATTTCAACATTAATATCCGTTAATTTGCCCTTTCTCAGTTCCAGAAATAAAATCTTTTATTTCTTCTGTTCAACAGGTTATGGAATTAGAATCAAAACTCAATGAAGCGAAAGAAGAATTTACATCAGCTGGCCCCCTGGGTCAAAAACGTGACCCTAAAGAATGGATCCCTCGTCCTCCAGAAAGATATTCTCTGAGTGGACACAGAAGTCCAGTCACAAGAGTTATTTTCCATCCAGTTTTCAGTGTCATGGTATCAGCTTCTGAGGATGCCACAATAAAGGTAAAAAACTCCTTGGAAATAAAATTTCTATAGAGCATAGAAACGGGAATAAAGGGCACAGGAACAGGCCTTTTGGCCCTCAATATCTGTGCCGAACATGCTAAGTTTAACTAATCTTCTCTACCTGCAGAATCCTTCATATTCCCTGCATATCGAAGTGCCTATCGCCAAGCCTCTTAAAAACCATTATTGTGTCTGACCCCGCCACTGCCATCCTTGGCAGCGTGTTCCATCCTTGGCACCCACCACTCTGTCTAAAAAGATAACTTTTCCGCGCATCTCTGTTAAACTTTCACCCCCTCACCTTAGTCATGCCCTCGAGTCTTGGACACTTCCACCCTGGGGACAAAATGTTCTGACTGTCTACTCTATCTGTGCGCCTCATAATATTATGACCGTCTATCAGATCTCCATCCAAGCCAAATTTAAGCTATGAGACGATTATGTAATTAACATTTGATTCAGTACAGGCTGTTGGCCTGTTGCTTTGATCTGTTGTTTAACTGACTTGAGACCCATGAGTAGAGTAGTTGCCTAGTTGCCTCTGGAGAAGCTGAATATGCGATGGAGTAAATATTATACATCAAAAATGTTTTAATTCATCACGATATTCCATTCTACATTCAGTTTTCGATGAGAGGGTTTTGATTTTTTTTCAATTCTTTAATTGAGCATAGCAACTTTGACCTCCAGTGATGTTTCGACTTTGGAAATGGAAATGCAGTGATATTGGTTAGAAGCTCATTGTATATTGGTTAGAAGCTCATTGTGTAAAGCCATTTTTATTTTTACTCTGGTGCAAGGGATGTGAAGGGACAACTATCCCACAGATCGATCAGAGCTATTGTAAAAAAAATGCATTGTGAAACTTTCATTTACAGGGGATTGAATAGGCTGAAAATGTGACTGGTCACATCTACTTGGGATAGATCTTGCCATTAATTGAGATACAGGAAGTTCATTCTTGGATTATAATTAGGGTCACTTGGTTTAAATTGATCAGATTTCTGTAGGTAGACTCTGCTTTAATAAAATGTTATGATTTTTCTATGAGTAAATGGTGATTTACTTTTAAGTAGAATGAATGAAATGGCATTAAAAAAGGAATATTTTTTCGGTCAAATTGGCATCTTCATTTGTGATATGCAGTCATTTGTGAAATACAGACACCAAGCTTATTAGAAATACATAAACATGGAAATGAGAAGGTTACAGTGATATGAGGAACTTTGATTACAAGATCGATCAAATAAATAGCAGCTGCATAAAATTTGTATATCATGATGCTTTGAGTCCAGTGTGCAACTCGTATATTTGAGTTAGACATCACGCCTGCCCTTTTAAGTTTTTGTATTATTTGGAGTAACCCTTTTATTTGGAAAATACTGTTTTAAAAATGTATTGTTTTAAAATTAAAATTCCACATCTATCTCTGATTTCTTGTTAAATTTATACACATCTCCCCCCAAGGCACTGTCTAATGATTGGTACATTAACTGCCCTTCATTATTTTTGCTTGCATGATGTTGGACGATGAATGTCAGCAGCCTTTGAACTATCTGGCTGATGACTATCTTCCCCTTGCTTGCATTCTTAGAACAAGAGCATGTGTTACGACAAGGTCGCCAGCTAACAATCAAGGCTGGAAATTCTGATAGTTCCATATTTGGCATCCTTCTGATCATATCTAGTCTAGATGCTTAGTTCCTATTGTTATCCATGCTTTAATTGACTGGTGTAGAAACATCATTGAGGAATTAACAATTTCGAGTGATGAAAAAAGATAGGAAAAACAATGTTGATCCAACATTTTGGATGCAGTTTTGACACTAAAACAGCTATAAAGGCTAAATAATATCTTTGCCTCTGCAGAATATATATGTATGTATTATCATGATGTTGTAGTTCAGCTTGACTTAATTTCCTGAGCATTTGTTCAGTAATTCATGCTCTTCGTGATGGTATCTGCTACAAAGCTTTTATGCTAGTGTTAGCAAATTAAGTGCTTTATCCAAGGGTCTAAAAGTAAAAATAGACACTGCTTTTATAGTGAATATATTCTTAGATTTGCTGGGTAATGGAGGAAAAGCCCTTTGCACTTTATATTAGATTTTCATTAAACGATTTCCAATATTTTTAAGTCGTTTGCAATTTTGATTTCTGATAACCTTGAATTCTTTAAGGATTCAACATTTGTAGGCTACCAAATAGTTAGCTTATTGAGTAATTTTGTAAACGTGTAAATGCATTTAAACTTTCCAAGTTGTAGAATAAAACAATACTGTCTTTTTTCTTTGGTGTGGCCCTTTCTAAAAGAAGCTATTTTGAATTAAAGCTGATGAATAATATCTGTCGAACTATCTCACATTGCCCTATCTCCTGTGCCCACAAATCTTAATGTTGCAGAACAAAGGAGACAGTTGTGTAATTTGAGTCTATCCTGCATAATCTGGAAGCAGTAATTTAATTTACAGATTTTATAATAATTTAATTTAATTATGTGGCTGTTTGAAAGATTGAGCATTCAGTTCTAAGATGGGAAGTGATCATAAATGTAACCAAATGGCACAAAACTTGATGACATTTTTAAAGGCCACAATAAATGCATGGTATCTAGCAAAAAAAATTACTGTACTGATTTGTGTAATCAATTAATGAATCAAATAACACCACTCAACTTTTCTTAAATTTTGGATGAAGGGAAGTTTTCGGTTGTTGCAGCTTTAATTAAACTTTTGTGGCATCACAATATATGCCTTATTGAGATGTATGGAACTAGCTGTCAGAGGAGGTCGTTGAGGCAGGGGCTATTGCAACATTTAAGAAACAATTAGGTGCATTGATAGACTGGTTTAGATGGGCATGGGCCAAGTGCAGGCAGGTGGAACTAGTGTAGCCCTGTGGGCAAGTTTGGAGCCAAAGGACTTGTTTCCAAGCTGTCTAAATCCATAACGTTTTCAGACATGTTTGGTATCTTTTCTCAACCTTCCCCATCAAATTTGATTTTTAGGTTTCCTTCCCTTCCAATTATACAAGGTGCTAAATCAGGGGTCGGCAACCTTGTTCTGCATAGGGGTCGTGACGCATGTCTGTGAGCGGATGGCGGGCCACATCTATCACGTGTACACATGGATCCCGCCCCGGATGGCAGGCATCAAATCATGTGTTCGTAGAAGGTAGACACAAATGCTGGAGAAACTCAGCGGGTGAGACATGCAAGGATTCTCCAGCATGTATGTCTACCTTTGATTTTTCCAGCATCTGCTGTTCTTTCTTAAATGTGTTCACAGAGGGTGCATTGGCATGCAGGATGCAGTAGAGCCAGTGCTTAGGGTGCCCGGTCGCCGCTCGGGGGCACACGGTCGCCGCTCGGGGCGCACGGTCGCCGCTCAGGGCCCTCGGCGGGCCGGATGATTACGGGGGGGAAATCCGCCTGCGGGCTGGATGATTTTGGGTTACAGGCCGCATTCGGCCCGGGGGCTGTAGGTTGCCGACCCCTGTGCTAAATAATGGGTATGGCACAGATTTACCCCAGTGGCTGCTCGCGCATGAGCCATTGAGGTTAGAAGCCAATTGACTATGCTGAGTATTTATAAGCATTCCTTAGAATTGCTGAAATTGAGTGATAACTAGTCTTGGTTTTAGATTAACAAATTGCCTACCAAATTGTTAAGAAATGTTAGTTTCTTCCAGAAACCCATGAATTTATCATTCTCTAAATGTTATGGTGTCCAAAGTAGAGGCTTATTTCTTTGTTTCCACGTTTCGGAAAGATGCACATCTTTATTGACTGATGTAATAGTAAGATTGTTCATCCACAGAGATGATTGAAACTATTTCTCAAAGTGCAATTAAATGAGAAGCTTAAAAGAATGATTTTCAAAATGATTTTTAAATTTGCCTTAACTAACTGATAAATAAGAAAGACAGAATATGATGAAAATACTCATTAGGCCGGGTTGCATCCTTGCATTGAAAATCAGCCGCCTCTCATATTGAAGACCCTTCAGCCGCCTCTCATATTGAAGACCCTTCATTAAAGCATCTTGAATAACGGTTTCATTTTCACTTAAGTACTTTAACTTTTAGACAATAGACAATATTTAAAATGCCCATGACTTCAGCCACAATTCAGATCTCCATATTAACATTCTCCATATAAATTTGCTGTAAACATTTATTTCATGATCATATGTACCAGTTAGAGCTATTAATAGACTCTCATATCTTTGAGATCTGGCAAGTAGGTATGGAACTGTTTAAGCTGATTATTCTAATTAACTTTATATTTGCATGTCATTAGTCTTTGGTAGAAATTACATTCACATTAATAATTGCATGGAAGTCATTTGGACTAAATTAAAATTCATATTTCTTCTCATCTATAATCCTCGCAATTCCTTACACCACTGCAGGTATTAGTTTTGCAGCGATGGGGTGCATTGTATTGTCAAACAGTACATAGTAAGTAAATATTCGCAAGGATATTTGATTGTTGTGCTTGCTGAATGGTAGCAAAGAACATTGGCAAGTGCTGAGAGTTATTTTAACCTTGATTTTATTTCCCCGATAGGTCTGGGACTACGAGACTGGAGACTTTGAGCGTACGCTGAAAGGCCACACAGACTCTGTACAAGATATCTCCTTTGATCAGAATGGCAAGCTGTTGGCATCCTGTTCTGCTGACATGACCATCAAGCTTTGGGATTTCCAAAGCTTTGAATGCATTAGGACCATGCATGGTAAGAGTCTTATGGGCCACATAAACCAGAAATACTGCAAGCCATCTCTTCAAAACTGTTAAATCGTAGGTGCTATAATAACTCAGTGGGTCAGGCAGCATCACTGGAAGACATAGATAAGATGTATTTCTGATCAGGATCCCTCTTCAGATCCCGACCCAAAAAGTCGCTTATTCATCTCGAGATGCTGCCTGACCCGATGAGTTATTCCATCTGTTTTTTTTTGTAAACGAGCATCTGCAGTTCGCTGTGTCTTGTTTTTTGTGTGAAATTTTCTATATTTGAATTTCCTGTTTGACAATTTCACCTCATAGTACTGAACAATATTCCTGATCAAAAATCAATGGTCTAAATTTTGCTAATGTCATTAGGTTTGTGCCAATCAGCAGATGTATAGGAAGGTATATTTGGATGCTCAAAATTGAATTTTCTCTGCTTTGTTCCTCCCATTGTCTTTCCCAAGTTGAATGCATTTGCAGCTGCTCCACTCCAGTTGCTGTAGAGGATAAGCACGGTTCTGCATGTTGGCTGTTTCTCTTTAAATTTAATTGACATATCTGTGACTTTATAGTAAAGACATACACAAGATTCAGGCATGTGCGCTTAACCATTGTTCTACACTGCCCTAAATAATGTTTGGAACAAAGACCCATCATTTATTTATTTGCCTCTCTACTCCACAATTTGAGATTTGTAATAGAAAAAACATCACATGTGGTTAAATTGCCATTGTCAGATTTTAATAAAGGCCATTTTTATACATTTTGGTTTAACCATGTAGAAATTACAGTAGTGTTAATAGACAATAGTTGCAGGAGTAGGCCATTCGGCCCTTCGTGCCAGCACCGCCATTCAATGTGATCATGGCTGATCATCCCCAATCAGTACCCCATTCCTGCCTTCTCCCCATATCCCCTGACTCCACTATTTTTAAGAGCCCTATCTAGCTCTCACTTGAAAGCATCCAGAGAACCGGCCTCCACCGCCCTTCTACATATTCCCCCCCATTTCAGGGCACCATAATGTTTGGGACATAGCAATGTCATGTAAATGAAAGTAGTCACGTTTAATATTTTGTTGCATATCCTTTGCATGCAATGACAGCTGCGATTCAAGATCATCACCGGTTACTGGGTGTCTTCTCTGGTGATGCTCTGCCAGGCCTGTATTGCAGCCATGTTTAGCCTATGCTTGTTTTGGGGGCTAGTCCCCTTCAGTTTTCTCTTTGGCATATAAAAGGCATGTTCAATTGAGTTCAGATTAGGTGATTGGCTTGGCCAATCAAGAATTGACAATTTTTTAACTTTAAAAACCTCCTTTGTTGCTTTAGCAATATGTTTTGGATCATTGTCTTGCTGCAGAATGAACCGCCGGCCAATGCATTTTGAAGCATTAGTTTGAACTTGAGCAGATAGGAGGTGTCGATACACTTGAGAATTCATTATCATGCTTCTACCATCAGCAGTTGTATCATCAATGAAGACAAGTGAGCCATTACCTTCAGCAGCCATACATGCCCAGGCCATAACACCCCCACCACCGTGTTTCACAGATGAGGTGGTATGCGTTGGATCTTGGGCAGTTCCTTCTCTCCTCCAGACTTTACTCTTGCCACCACTCTGATAAGTTAATCTTCATCTCATCTCTCCACAAGACCTTTTACCAGAACTGTGGTTGCTCTTTTAAGAACTTCTTGGCAAACTGTAACCCGGTCATCTATTTTTGTGGCTAACCAGTGGTTTGCATCTTACATTGTAGCCTCTGTATTTCTGTCCATGAAGTCTTCTGTGGACAGTAGTCATTGACAAATCCACACCTGGCGCCTGAAGAGTGTTTCTGATCTGTCGGACAGGTGTTTGGGAATTTTTCTTTATTACAGAGAGAATTCTCCTGTCATCAGCTAAGGAGGTCTTCCTTGGCCTGTCAGTCCCTTTGCAATTCGTAAGCTCACTAGTGCTTTCTTTCTTCTTAATGATGTTCCAAACAGTTGATGTTGGTAAGCCTAAGGTTTGGCTGATGTCTCTAACAGTTTTATTCTTGTTTCTCAGTCTCATAATGGCTTATTTGACTTTCATTGGCACAACTTTGGTCCTCGTGTTGATAAACAGCAATACAAGTTTCCAAAGGTGATGGAAAGACTGGAGGAAAAACTAGGTGCTGAGAGTTCTCTTATACCTGCATTACGGAGGCATTTAAGCACACCTGAGCAATTACAAACGCCTGTGAAGCCATGTGTCCCAAACATTATGGTGCCCTGAAATGGGGGGGCTACTTATAAACACAGCTGTAATTTAGAATTGATGAAACCAAAATGTATAAAAAGGGCCTTTAATAAAATCTGACAATGTGCACTTTAACCACGTGAGTTATTTTCTATTACAAATTTCAAATTGTGGAGTAAATAAATAAATGATGGATCTTTGTCCCAAACATTATGGAGGGCACTGTGTGTAAAAATTATGATCTCCCATCCCTCCTCTTAGCATCCAATTCTTGTACGGTACTCCTCAGCCAAAATGTCTGGACTGGACCCATTATTAATGTTTAATGTAATGCTGCCAGATGCTCCAATTTTTGAGTTGTGTTTCCTGGTGAAAACATAAGGTATAAACTAGATTTGGCAATAGAACTCCTTGCAGGCTTTATTTTCTGTGTCTGATCCACTAGATTAATTCTAGGGGTTAGGAGGGAGGATTGATCAGCCATGATTGTATGGCGGGGTGGACTTGGTGGGCCGAATGCCCTAATTCTACTCCTATCACATGACCTCATGACTTTAACATGCTGTGAAAAGAAAAATCCACACCCAGTCCAGACCCTGATTTACTTGAATGTTGAGAGGCTTGTCCAATGAAACAAACTTGGAAATGTTAGTTCTTCACTGTTTAGTGTCACAAATAACTAATTAGTTTAAAACAAGCATTTAAAATGTAACAAAAGAATTGTATTTGCCAGGCTATTATTCCATGTCAGTCATGGGCAGTGAGATTTATGATGTTTGATGTTCTCCAGAGATGTGCAGACATCTTTCGAAAGAACACTGTTTTCCCAATGTATCAGACTTGATTTTAAGCCTGAAGTAAGCTTGCCCATGGACTGCTCAAAGTAGACAGCTATATTTTTCCGCCTGGGTCGTGCTGGGGCCGCTACTCTTCATGTTGTATATTAATGATTTGGACGAAGGGATTGAAGGCTTTGTGGCCAAGTTTGCGGGTGATACGAAAATAGATGGAACATTTTGTGTCCAACAAATGACTCCAAAATGTTGTGTCTACCTTTGATTTAAACCAGCATCTGCAGTCCTTTCCTACACATAGATAAATTCATGATTAGTACACGTGTCTGAGGTTATGGGGAGAAGGCAGGAGAATGTAGTTAGGAGGGAGAGATCAGCCATGATTGAATGGTGGATTAGATGATAAGCCGAATGGCCTAATTCAACACCTATCCTTTATGACCTTATGTCAGTGAGATCAGTTGTCCTCAGTATCATGTTTGTGATTGTTTTTGGGGTCTGCTTTTGTGTGTAATGATGGCTGTTTTCTTGCATTGTGCATTCTACATACCTTGAAACATCTATAATGTTATGCTTCAGGCAATACCATTAAGAAGATCAGTCAGCCGAAAATACTAGGAACTTGCTAAAAACTTCTTTAGACAATAGACAATAGTTGCAGGAGTAGGCCATTTGGCCCTTCGAGCCAGCACCGCCATTCAATGTGATCATGGCTGATCATCCCCGTTCCTGCCTTCTCCCCATATCCCCTGACTCCGCTATTTTCAAGAGCCCCATCCAGCTCTCTTGAAAGCATCCAGAGAACCTGCCTCCACCGCCCTCTGAGGCAGAGAATTCCACAGACTCACCACTCTCTGTGAGAAAAGGTTTTTCCTTGTCTCCGTTCTAAATGGCTTACTCCTTATTCTTAAACTGTGGCCCCTGGTTCTGGACTCTCCCAACATCGGGAATATGTTTCCTGCCTCTCGCGCGTCCAAGCCCTTAACAATCTTATATGTTTCAATGAGATCCCCTCTCATCCTTCTAAACTCCAGAGTGTACAAGCCCAACTGCTCCATTCTCTCAGAATATGACAGTCCTGCCATCCTGGGAATTAACCTTGTAAACCTACGCTGCACTCTCTCAATAGCAAGAATGCCCTTCAAATTAGGGGGCCAAAACTGCACACAATACTCCAGGTGTGGTCTCACTAGGGCTCTCTACAACTGCAGAAGGACCTCTTTGCTCCTATATTCGATTCCTCTTGTTATAAAGGCCAACATGCCATTCGCTTTCTTCACTGCTAGTTGTACCTGCATGCTTACTTTCATAGACTGATGTACAAGGACCCCCAGATCCCAGTGTACATCCCCTTTTCCCAACTTGACGTGATTTAGATAGTGTACAAAGAAATCCAAATTTGTTTTGAATGATCTAGTGGCTACTTGCAGCAACTACTAGAAGGTTCTTCCAGGCTAAAGCTTTGTTGTTGAAAGTTTCTTCTACGTTATGTACAGCAATCTTAACAATACTAGAGTAAAAATCTTTGCTCCTTGGCCAAGTTGTGCCTCTAATCTGAATCAAAATAACGTGTTAGAAGCAGAAATATTCAGAAATATAGATTTTAAAATTGTTCTGAAAAACCATATGTTCTATAAGAAAGTATATCAATACTTTCAATTAGATTATCAGTAAAAAATCTGGAAAGATTTTAAATTTTTAAAGTTTCTTTTTGTTTAATCTGCCATGGGCAGCACAGTGGCATAGCAGTAGAGTTGCTACCTTACCGTGCCAGAGATGTGGGTTTGGTCCTGAATATGGGTGCTGTCTGTACAGCGTTTGTATATTTTCCCTGTGACCGTGGGGGGTTTCTCCGGGTGTTCTGGATTCCTCCCACGGTCCAAAGACTTACTGGTTTGTAGGTTAATTGGCTTTGGTAAAATTTGTCCCTGGGCTGTTGGATAGTGTTAGTGTATGGGGTGATTGTTGGTCGGCGTGGGCTCGACTGGTCAAAAAGCCTGTCTCCGTGCTGTATCTCTAAAGTCTACCACGCTCTTGCCCGATGTCCCTTCCATTGACCAACAACAACTCCATCTCAACCATCTGCCCTCCTACGTCACGTCAAACCTTGTGCAATTTTTTTATGACAAGTGCAAGAAACGAGTCATAACATTTGATCCAATTTCACCCCTCCCACCAGTATGATGCCCAGCAGAGATATTTCCATTCACAGGCCAATTGTTGCTGACTGTCATGCTGAGTAATAATGCCAAATATTGGCAATGTTACCATCGCTAGCCTACAAGATCAAAATGGACACACAAGGATCTGCAGAAGCTGGAATCTTGAGCAAAACACCGGTGGGGCGGGTAGCATCTGTGGAGGAAGTGGACAGATGGCGCGTTGGGTCAGGATCTTTCTGTGGACTCTTCACCAGTCTGAAGGTTCCCGATCTGAAATGCCATCTGTTCATTCCCTCCACAGATACTGCCTGACCCACTGAGTTCTTCTAGCTCTTTGTTTTTCAATCAAAATGGACACTGTGGCAACAAGAAGCTCCAAAACAACATATAAACCTTGTGACTGCTCTTGCTTTTGATGCAGTTTTTATCATATTTTTGTAAAGAGAAAAAAAATCAAAATAATTGAAAGTGCCATATTAGATAGCCATTGAGGGTGAAGGCTTTTCTATGAGGCCAAAACATAACGTTCAAGAAGGGTTCTGGTTGAATTTTTGGATCTTTCATTCTAATCTAATTGAGTTTTAATTCATTTTCAGGCCACGATCATAATATTTCATCAGTAGCTATCATGCCTAATGGAGATCACATAGTGTCTGCCTCAAGGGATAAAACCATGAAAATGTGGGAGGTCCAGACTGGGTGAGTGTGTAAACAGAATACACATGAATTGTGAGTTTTCCATGATTTTAGTGTAGTGTGATATATTTTGGATTCTCCTGTAGAACACCAGTCACTGCAGCTATATGTAGAATTAGTGTTTTTGTACAATTTTATGTTCATATTTCATTAATATTAATCAGCACAGCCTTACAAACAGTTTTATGTACATTAGGAGCCACATATGGGAAATCTTTTCTACCATAAAGCCAAAACATAAATGTAACTTGTTACTGTAAAATACACTGTACACTATTTGTTCTGATTATGCACAGATTAGTACAAATCTTTTAAATATAAATAAAATAAATATTGTATCCACATATTCAAGTAATCTGTTTGAATAATGGACCTGCAATGATAATACCAGCAAGCCAAAATTTCACTAAAAACTGCATACAGATTTCCGTACAATGTCCTGCAATTTATTCCATGGAAAATATATCTGCAAATTATTGAAGCTCAATTTCTATGATTCGTAACACTGAAATCCATTTAGTCTGTTCATAGCTTCCTTCAGAGTTACTGTTGCGTCACCATTGCAATGTAGTTTGTTTTTCTCAGATGTACTGGTACTGAGTTTATAAAGTGAGTCACTACACTAAGTTCCTATGTTTTTCCATCTGAGTAGAATAACTTTGAAACACACAAATATAATTTTGGTTGTACTTGATGGTTTTATAAATGGGATTTAGTATATAATTAGGCTGCAAGTGGAAACGCTGAAAATGTCAACTTTTGTCTTGTAAATGAAGCATTGAGTCAAAGTAGTGATGAATTTTTGCCGTTATCAGTTATAGCAGCGTAGATGCTAGCAGTCAGAGCATTCATTTCAAAATACTCAAGCTATAGGATGTATAAAGTATAGATTGGTGGTTACATTGTATGTTAAACAATGTACATTGTAGGTTGGTGACATTCAATGCAGCATCCGTGTTCATGCAAGAGATCCAAGCTCCAACATTTATAGAGTAAATGCAAGCAGAGACACATTTATTGGCATTTCACACTCATTTCCAGTCTGCTTTTACTGTCGTTTAGCTGTAGCTGCTCTTTGGAGAGGCTCAATGTTTCCATATTTGAAATGGGTTGGGGCACTCTGGTGGGGAGCCGGTGATAACAATTCAGTGTGAAGAAAGGGGCCAGAGGGGAGCAAGATGAAGGCACTTAACACCTTGCTACATAGAGTAATTGAGGTTGAGACCATTACATCCTTGTTTTTTTTAATGGATACATTTGCAGTACCTTACAAACCTATGGGGAGAAGAGGGCAGGAAGGAGTTAGTCTTGGATTACTTTTGTAGAAATCCCTTAGAACTTGATGTGAAGGAGTTTTTACTATTATTTGTCTAAGTAATTACATACCATGTGGCTTCTGGCAATTTTTATCAGTTTATGTGTTAGAGATATTATACCAGTAGGAAATTCCACAGCCAAGAATGGCAAGGTCACAGTATTCTTATTACAACATTTTTTTAGTTAGTGGTGTTGCAGACATTATATGTAACTTCCTTAGGTACAGGTTATTGATATGTTCCATAAGCTGCCTTGGGGTGCACATATTTTTACAATATTTAATAATTACCAGAATTCTTCAATTCCATGCAGCCTTCACATTGCTATTGGTGACACATTTCATTTGGGGAACATAGTGACACTATGTTAGATCTTCATAACAAAAGGCGTACAAGAAAGATATTGAGGGTTCTACTAAATCCATTTAAACTGTATGGAAATTTTCCTTAAAAATAAGTCCTGGGGAGGAGTTATGATTAAACAGTAAATGTCAATTATGAGAAGAGTTTGTTAAAACTGGTGTTAAATTGCAATGTTGTGCAGTCTATTCATTATTTGCAGCAATGCAGTATTATTAGCATATAACATAAGACTACCTTTGATTGACAAGAATTTGCTTTGAATGCAAGTGCCTGAATTGTTATTGGCGTATCTGCCTCAATTCAGGCAGGTTATTTAGTGATAAGAATATAGAAAAAGAGTCTTCAAGTTTATTATATTAATCATAGTCATGCAGCATGGAAACATGCCCTTTGGCCCAATTTGCCAACGCAGACCAACATCTCCCATCAATCTACTGGTCCCACCTGCCAGCGTTTGGCATATATCCCTCTAAACCTATCCTATCCATGTACCTAAGTGTTTCTTAGATGTTGCAATTGTACCTGCCTCAACCACCTCCTCTGGCAGCTCGTTCCGTGTACCCACTACCCTTTGTGGGGGAAAAAACGTTACCCCTCGAGTTCCTATTAAATCTTCCCCCTTCATGTTAAATCTATGTCCTCTGGTTCTTGATTCCCATACTCTGGGCAAGAGACTGTGTGTTTACCCAAACTATTCCTCGCAAGATTTTGTACACTTCTATAAGATCACCCCTCATCCTCCTGCCCTCCAAGGAATAGACTCCTTCCCTGGGGTTTAGGCCCTTGAGCCCTGGCAAAATTCTTGTAAATCATCTCTGCACCTTTTCCAGCTTGACCACATCTTTCCTATAACATGGTGCCTAAAACCGAACATAATATTCTAAATGTGGCCTTGCCAGCGTGTTATATAATTGCAACATAATCTGCTCCCCCTCCTGCCCCGCCCCCCCCCCCCCCCCCCCCCCCGTTTCTATACTCAAATCTTATACTCAATATTGGATTATATAAATACCGAAGAGCAATTTTTTTTTTTCATTGTAACTTCATTTTTGCGCCAACAGTTACTGTGTGAAGACTTTCACGGGACATAGAGAATGGGTGCGCATGGTCCGACCCAACCAGGATGGAACCCTTCTGGCCAGCTGCTCCAATGATCAGACAGTGCGCGTGTGGGTGGTAGCAACAAAGGAATGTAAAGCTGAACTTCGAGAGCATGAACATGTGGTAGAATGTATTTCCTGGGCACCAGAGAGCTCCTACCCAACCGTTTTGGAAGCAACAGGATCTGAGGTAAGAGTTTAAGAAACTGAAATACTCGATTTAAATCGATCATTGTTAACCATGTCATCTTAGACGTGTACTTTTTCCTGAACGAAATAACTGAGTGCATTAAGGTTCCAGTTCATCACCAATTCTGGAAGCATCTTTATTGGCTTCAGATGGTGTGACCCTCTGCAGAAACTTTGACATCAAACATGGAATATTTTGCAATAAATTCCGTTCAGGGAGAACAATGTATGTGCCCCAAGTGCTTAACTAAGGACACTTGCCCTGTATTCTTGTACCATGAGCTTGCCCTGATCCTCTGCCTCCCGTGCTGCATGCTGTTGTGTAGGGGACCTGAGTGCTGGGAACACGTGGAAAAGTCCTGCTCTACCAGTTTCTGCCATGCTGGGACCCCAGCGCGATTTCCTGCCCTCTCTCATCATCACATAACGATGTGATGGAAGATGTTTAACAACAACATTTTCACAAGCATTTTCAGCTCATTATGCAGGAGATTCTTTGGGCTGAAGAGAACAATGCAACAAAAGAGCAGATTTCATCATCCAATAAATGCCGAGAGAAGCTGTAGGATGGAGATGACCTGTTGATATACAGAGAGAGCCGCTCTTAGAACTACCTGCCAGGACATACAGTGTTCTCCATAATGTTTGGGACAAAGACCCATCATTTATTTATTTACCTCTGTACTCCACAATATGAGATTTGTAATAGAAAAAAAATCACATGTGGTTAAAGTGCACATTTGTCAGATTTTAATAAAGGCCATTTTTATACATTTTGGTTTCAACATGTCGAAATTACAGCAGTTTATACATTGTCCCCCCATTTCGGGGCACAATAATGTTTGGGACACAGCAATGTAATGTAAATGAAAGTAGTCATGTTTAATATTTTGTTGCCTATCCTTTGCATGCAATGACACCTTGAAGTCTGCGATTCTTGGACATCACCAGTTGCTGGGTGTCTTCTCTGCAGGCACGTGCCGTGAGTAATTACTCGGGGTAGGCACTCAGTCGGATAAAAATAAAAAACCACGCATGCGCAGATTATTCTCTCTGTAAAAATAAAAACAGTGACAAGGCAATTTGCCCAAGGCTTCCTCGTCTGCTTTATTCTGAATTACTGAAGGGGGGGGGGGGGGGGTGAAGGGTGATGGCAGGTGGAGAGATGGTGGGAAAAACGGTAGCACACCGGGAAAAGTTGAATCAGTTGTCATCTTATTGAATGACAACACTTGTTCAAGGGACCAATTGGGGGGACAGTTCCTTTCACAGTGTATGAGGAGTCTGTGCCAGGGGTAAAGTTTCGGGGAGAGCAGGACTGTTGAGAATGAGGGGGTCGGGGATAATGCCAGTAACTCATTCACTTACCGCTGCAGCGGTGCTCCAGGCGCGGACCACCACATTATAGCCGGGGATAGAAGCAGCTTGGGTAGCTGCGAGCGGCTGCCGGGACTCGACAGTCAAACTGTCCGCCACTTCAGCGCCTTCTGCCGGCCCGCTCACCTCTGGCAGTGTTCTCTGTCTGAACAACTCTCACCTGCCGCTCACTCATGTCAGCAGCTTCCAGCAAATCCTTAAATTCCCACAGCCCAGTAACCTCAATCGCATTGTCGGAATTTAAGGATTTGCGGGACATGAGTGAGGCCAGCGAGCGGCAGGAGAGAGGTTTTGCACGCCTCCGTGCAAGGAGCGTCACAAGTGGCATTATCCCGATCCCCTCCATCACAACATTCATGCCCTCCCGCAACTTTACCCCGAGCCAGACTCCCCAAATGCTATGAAAGGAGCTCTCCCCCCACCCCCACACCCCGGGAAGTACGGTATTTAAAAAAAATGAACACACAATAATGTGGCAAGTACATTTTAAGCTCCATTCTTCTCTCCCTGTTTCCTAAGATACACTTAAAATATTACCAATCCATATTTGAAAACCCCGCCAAGAAACTAGCACTGCGCAGGCGCTGTAGGCTGCTGCGCCTGCATGGTGCTGCAAAGGCAGAATTTCTGCTGCCTTCAGCCCCGCTTGAAATTGACGGCTTCAGGCAGCGCTGACGGCACGTGGGCTGCACAGACCTTCCCGTGTTACAAGTGCTGCGGATGAAAGGCACAGAGAATTATGCCTACCTAAGATATCGATCTCTTACATAAGCATAATTCTCCCATGCCTTTATTATTTATATTTAGTAATTACTATGTTATAATTTTAGTCAGGGTAGGCAGTGCCTACCTTGCCTACCTGACGGCACGTGCCTGCTTCTCTGGTGATGCTCTGCCAGGCCTGTATTGCAGCCATCTTTAGCTAATGCTTGTTTTGGGGGCTAGTCCCTTTCAGTTTTCTCTTCAGCATATAAAAGGCATGCTCACTTAGGTTCAGATCAGGTGATTGACTTGGCCACTCAGGAATTTACCATTTTTAAGCTTTGAAAAACTCCTTTGTTGCTTTAGCAGTATGTTTGGGATCATTGTCTTGCTGCAGAATGAACCGGGCCAATGAGTTTTGAGGCAATTGTTTGAACTTGAGCAGTTAGGATATTAGAATTCATTTCAGAATTTATTATGCTACTACCATCAGCAGTTTAATCATCAATGAAAATAAGTGAGCCAGTACCTTCAGCAGCCATACATGCCCAAGCCATAACACCCCCACCACCATGCTTCACAGAAGAGATGGTATGCTTTGGATCTTGGGCAGTTCCTTCTCTCCTCCATACTTTACTCTTGCCATCACTCTGATATAAGTTAATCTTTATCTCATCTGTCCACAAGACCTTTCACCAGAACTGTGGTTGCTCTTTTAAGTACTTCTTGGCAAACTGTAACCCGGTCATCCTATTTTTGCGGCTAACCAGTGGTTTGCATCTTGCAGTGTAGCCTCTGTATTTCTGTTCATGAAGTCTTCAGCGGCAGTTGTCATTGACAAATCCACACCTTACTCCAGAAGAGTGTTTCTGATCTGTCGGACAGGTGTTTGGGGATTTTTCTTTATTATAGAGAGAATTCTCCTGTCATCAGCTGTGGTGGTCTTCCTTGGCCTGCCAGTCCCTTTGCGATTAGTAAGCTCACCAGGGCTCTCTTTCTTCTTAAAGATGTTCCAAACAGTTGATTTTGGTAAGCCTAAGGTTTGGCTAAGGTAGACACCAAATGCTGATGTCGCTAACAGTTTTATTATTGTTTCTCAGTCTCATAATGGCTTATTTGACTTTCATTGGCACAACTTTGGTCCTCGTGTTGATAAACAGCAATAACAGTTTTCTACGGTGATGAAAGACTGCAGGAAAGACTAGGTGCTGAGAGCTCTCTTATACCTGCATTACGGAGGCATTCAAACCTGAGCAATTAAAAACGCCTGTGAAGCCATGTGTCCTAAACATTATGGTGCCCTGAAATGGGGGGGGGGGGGGGGGGGGGAGAACTATGTATGAACACAGCTGTAATTTCTACATGGTGAAACCAAAATGTATTAAAATGGCCTTTAATAGAATCTGACAATGTACACTTTAACCACATGTGATTTTTTTTCTATTATAAATCTCAAATTGTGGAGTACAGCAAATAAATAAATGATGGGTCTTTGTCCCAAACATTATGGAGGGCGCTGTAGCTCCGAATCTCGTATCTCAATGACTTTAGACTTTAGAGATACAGCGTGATAACAAGTCCTTCGGTCCACCGAGTCCATGCCGACCAGCGGTCATTCCGTGCACTAGCACTATCCTATACACTAGGGTCAATTTACAGAAGCCAATTAACCTGCAAACCTGTACATCTTTGGAGTACGCGAGGAAACCGGAGGACACCCACGCGGTCACACGGGGAACTGAGCATTTGGACCGCTCACCTCAGAATCCCCAACTGCAGCCCTGGCAGGTGGCTTCTCTACACTGAGTCGGTGTGAGAATGGCATGCACAGGTTCAAGTCGGGTTCCTGACTTTATTACACAGAGACAGGCAGGGGTTTGCGTCAGCTTCGTGGCTCGGCATTGTGAAAGGCAGGAGTTCACAGTGTTGCCAGCAAAGTAGCGCCGACCATAATGCATCTATCTAAATATAATGACCCTCTTGTAGGACTGATTCCATTTGATTTGTTCTTACTGGGAACACATCCAGAATGCCTTGCAGGGGATCAATGTGTTATCTTAAATTAAGATGTAGTCTTAGTTTAAGACTTGCGCTTTCCATATTTTTGCCTTTTTCGTACTGTCAGGCTGCTATCTATTTGCAGTGAGATGTGAATTTGATTGAGCTCCCAAATCAATTCCTGGCAAAGCCGAAAGAAGTGAAGGTAGACACAAAATGCTGAAGTAACTCAGTGGGTCAGGCGGCATCTATATTGTGTCTATCTTGTATATAAACCAGTATCTGCAGTTCCTTTGTAGTACTGAAAGAAGTGAAGCTCATTTAATGCACAAGACTGCTTCTCAGAGGTTTTTTTTGCAATTAATTAGTGCTAAATGACAAATTTAAATGAAACCAGCCCAAAATTAATAGATTTCTTTAAAAGGGGTTTTCTTTCAGATTCTTATGACACGCTGCCTTTTTTGTTAAAACATGATTTGAAATAGAATGCAGTTACAGGAGTTGCATGCTGCTTGGCACAAAGATAATCGAAGGTCATTGTTGTGTGATTGACAACTAATGACCTCCTACACCGAAGTAATCTCTTTCTATATGATTGAGCTGAGAGCGACACAAAAAAGCTTTCTTCCCTAAGGCTTCCCACCCCTGCAGTTGGAGAAATAGCAGTCCTAGGTGATGCACTTTTCAAACGCAATCTACCATCAAAATATGAAAATGTGCGGTTTTCATTGCTCGTTCTTAAGTTTGAATGGCGGATATGGGAACCTAACAGTGTTTGATCTGCGTGGGCATATGCACATCATTAAATGATAACATTTTGAACATTTAAAATTGCCTTGAATAAAATTTGAATTCTAAGGTTGATGTCATGAGGAAATATGCAATTGCTCTGTTGTTGACTTTAGTTTGGTTTTCTGATTAACATCTACTTTACTGTTTTTAATTAGTTTAAAGTTTAGGGTGGACGATATATGAATGTTGCAAATTTCCCCAGTGGTTCTCCCACCCCGAACTTCAGGAGATTGGCAGATATAATGGAGGTGTTGACAAAGGCTTGAACAATAGCTGAATGCCCCAGTGTAAATATCTGGGGAATTATGTTCAATTTCAATGCTTCTATGGTACTTTATTGTCACATGTACAGTGACATTTGTTGCATGACAATCCAACTATACATTAGGCACAATCATACTTTAGTATAAAAGTGTAAGATGATGGACCACACTGGATCAGTTGTCATGTTTGAGGTGCCTTCACCTACCCTTCAAGTCCAATGTTAGTCTTAATTTGCCCTTAACTTGCTTTGCGGTTGGCAGTATGGCGCAGCAATAAAGCTGCTGCCTCAGCGCCAGAGACCCAAGTTTAATCCTAACTTCGGGCGCTGACTGTACAGAGTTTGTATGTTCTCCCTGTGACCATATGGGTTTTCTCCAGCTGCTCTGGTTTCCTACCACTCCTAAGACATATAGGTTTGTAGGTTATTGGCTTTGGTAAGTTGTAAAATTGTCCCTCATGTGTAGAAAGTGTTAATGTTGGGGGTGATCACTGATGGGCATGGACTCGGTGGGCAGAAGGGCCTGTTTCCATGCTGTATCTCAAGTCTTTAAGGCCCGTTGTTCTGGCAGCAACACTGGGTAAGAGGTGCAGTGTTCAGCAACTAATTTCTGTTTGCTAATTAAGAACAAGATTGTTTTGAATTTATTGGTTGTAATGCAAGGGTTGGGATTGCTGATACATTCTTAGACCTGCATCTGCGAAGACAAAACCAAAAGGCTTTACCATTTGGTTTGGGATTGGATAATTGCTGCGGATGGTGGTTTCATTCTTCAAATTGCTGCAGTGTCCAGCCCTACAAGCACTCTTGGAAAGCTTCATAAGCAGTGCGTCTTACATTATTATCATATGTTCCTTAAATAATCAAATCAAAAATGAATACTAATTAAATTTTAAGAAATTTAAGAAATAAAATTAACTCAAACTGCTGATGTCAAATGTAGAAGTACAAATCTGCTTAGACTTTATGAACTAATTTTTTTGAACTTCATACACATTGCTTGTCATCTCCCTGCAATTAATTTCACTGGGTCAGTGACGATGATGGCCATGTTTCACATTGATAGATTGTTGGATATAATTATTCTTGGAAAACTGGCTTGGAAAATATTTACCTAAGATAAAACTTGTGACCTTAATCAGTTCATAAAAAATGGAGATGACACGAAAATGGGCCTTATCGTAGACAGTGTTGTTATAAGAGTTAGAGCAGGATCTTGATCAACTGATCAAGTGGGCCAAGGAATGGCAAATGGAGTTTAAATCCGATAAGTGAGAGGTATTGCATTTTTAAGTCAAACCGGGAGAGGACTCACAGTGAACACTAGGGCACTTGGGAGTGTTGTAGAGCAGAGGGATCTAGGAGTACGTGCATAGTTCCTTACAAGTGGTGTCACGGGGCAATAGGGTGGTAAGACGGTTTTTGGCACATTAGTCTTCACCAATCGGGATTGAGCATAGAAGTTGGGATGTTTTTTTAAGATTTTTGTGCGTTCTAGAATTGAAGTATAATGTTCAGTTTTGGTCACCCTGCTATTGGAAAGATGCCATGAAACTGGAAAGAGTGCAGAGAAGATTTACAAGGATATTTCCAGTATTCGAGAGCCTGAACTGAAGGGAGAGGTTGGGCAGGCTGCAACTTTATTTATTGGGGCACAGGAGGCCGAGGGGTGACCTTATAAGGATGTATAAACATAATGGGAAGATAGAATGTGAATGCACTAATTCACATGGCAGAGGAATGAATAGCTAGCACAGTGTGCAGCAGTAGAGTTGCTACATTACAGCACCAGGAACCCGGCTTCAATCCTGACTATGGGTGCTGTATGTAAAGAGTGTGTTCTTTCTCCCCGTGATCGCTTGGGTTTTCAACTGGTACACCGATTTCCTCCTGCATTCCATTCCAAAGATGTGCAGGTTTGAAAGTTAATTGGCTTTGGTCAATTTGTAAATTGTCCCTCGTGTGCAGGATAGTGCTGGTGTGCGGGGATCGCTGGTCAGTGCCGACTGAGGCGAAGGGCTTGTTTCCATGCTGAATCTTTAAAACTAAAACTAGAAGGGTATAAGTTTAATCATCATCATAATAATACATTTTTAGTTGAGTATCTTTTGCAAAAAAAGAGGAATTTCATTTGCCATGCAGTCATACCAATAAAAAAGCAACAGACACACAAAATACTTTTTAACATAAACATCCTCCATCACAATGGCTCCTCCACATACCTCACTGTGATGGAATGCGAAAAAAAAGTTCAATCAATACTTTGTCCTCCTGTGGTCAACCTTCCATTGACGGGAAGATCTTGACTCCTGTAGCCGGCGGGGTTTGGTACCCTCCGTGCGGGGCAATCAAGCTCCCGCATCGGGGGAATCTCAGCTCCCCTGCGGCAAACGATTGGATACCGGGGCTGGTAGAACCTTCTGTGTCATTGGAGCTCCTGACATCTACGCCTCTACCCGAGAATGCAAGCTCATTTATGTTGAAGTTAGGCCACGGTTGGAGCGTCGATCCCAGGCAAGGGATAGGCTCCGATGGTAAATCCACGTACCCCTGGGGTGGGGCTGAAAGTCAGTTCTGAGCAAGACCTCCAGCTCCACGACGTCAGGCCGCAGAGCGGCCAGAGATACGACCCGGAAAACAATTACATCTCCGGCAAGGTAAGAAATTGAAAAAAGTTTCCTTCGACCCCCTCCCCCACCCAACACATAAAACAAACCAGAGAACATTAAAACAAACTTTTAAAACTCACTAAAATTAACAAAGAAAAGGCAGACAGACTGTTGGAGAGGCCGCCATCGTCAGTGCCCCCTGGTGGTTTTAGGTGAAAGAGAAAAGGGTAATAGGAATGCGACATTTTTTTCACAAAAGGTCGTGGGTATAAGGAACATGCTACCAAATTAATTAGTTGAGGAAGGTAACATTTAAAAGACATTCGGACAAATACATGGATAGGAAAGATTTGGCGGGATCTCTGGCAAATGGGACGAGTTTAGATATGGCATCTTGGTCAGCATGGACGTTTTGAGTTGAGCCTGATTCCATGCTGTATTATTATGTGACAATTTAATTAAATAAGCAATAAGTTCTCACCATCAACATTTCTTGTACTTGTCCTATAGTTATGTAATTCCCTCATCATAGATGACATCCTTTTATAATGCTGGGATGTAATCTTTCCCACTTTGACTTCTCCATTGCCATAAATGTAATTACACACAATATCCTATTCCAACACTTGTCCGTAATTGTTGAGCTAGATCATGTCATAAGAAATAGGAGCAGAATTAGGCCATTCGACCCATCGAGTCTACTCCGCCATTCAATCATGACTGATCTTTCTCTCCCTCCTAACCCCATTCTCCTGCCTTCTCCCCATAGCCTCTGACACCTGTACCACAGCTGTCTGATTCTGCTGAGGATGAACCCCAGCTCTCTGATTCTGCTTTTGAATCCAGAGATTGATTAGCAACGTTTTTTCTTCCACCTCCTGCACTATCACCTCTTTCTCTTCATACAATCTCTCATCTTTGCAGCAACATCTTCTAAATTCATATCTTCAATTTCTACATGTATGTTAATGATATCTCTAGCTCCTAGTTGTATGCCATTCCAATTTTCCTTGTTCCCACACCAACCTATCCAACCGTGGTCTTTCCCACCGCGAGAGTGAGGTCCAGTGTAAACTCGAGTAACAGCAAGGCATATTCCATTTGTGCAGTCCACAATTCAATGGCATTAGCATTACATTTTCTAATTTCAGGTGCCCATCACCACTGTTTATGCTCTCACTCATGTGCTCTTTCACCCTTATTAATATGCCTGTTTAAAAAAAAAAAAGCCCTTAGTTATTTCAGCTCTGTCTTTTTTTTTAATAAGCTTTCTCAACTTGCAAACGAATCGCATATGTACTCCTAAATTTCTAGGTTCCTGAATTTGTTTGCCCCACATTTGAAATAATGCAGAGGTGTTGGAAGAAGGAATTCTGAGTCTTCGGTCTGAATCCCTAATGTCCAGCGTTCTTCCTCTTAACATCTCTGCGTTTCCTCTTCTGTATCCTTCTCTGAACCCAAAAACCAAACTTTTAATCGTCAGGTCTTACCTCCATACAACTGTTCTTGTTATTACTGCCGAAAAGTACCCAGAACTTTTAGCTACGTTTGGAGTTCTATAAATGGAGGTTGTTGTAACCTTGGTTCCCTGTGGGGGAACTTGATCAAGTGCAGACTACTTGTGCTGCTTGTTGGCAGCTACTTTCAAAACATCTGTGGCATTAATATAACTTGAGATAATCACATTTTAAGAATTGCACTGGCACATGCTTAGCGCTGGTAAATTTATAATAGCATCTATTGTAGTCATAACACTGATAATCTACATGTTAATCTCTTGACCGAGAAAATTAAATGCATGCCTCTCAATATATTGTGTGGGATAGTTACGCTTCAGATTGCTCTGTGGTTTGTAGTCATGTAAATGAAGCATGGAGCACTGGACATTATTCCTTCCAGTTATTAAGTCAAATGTCTTCTTCCTTGTCTTTCTTATTTTGTAAATGGCTGTTTTCCGCCTTGGCTAATAGTTTTGGTGGAGTTGGACATTGTACATGCTGCAGAACTTCATGCCACATATTTGCCGTTATTCATGTGATACAGGGCTCAGTGGCAAAGCCAGAGTTGATTTCCCATTGCTAATTGTGTTTGGGAAGGTGTTGGTGAATTGCTGTCTTGAAACTGCAGTAACTATGGCAATTGGACTTCCATAAATCCCAAAATTGTAGTGCTAATCCAGGAATGGCTGAAGTTAGGAAATTTCAAGTCGCTCAGGTCAAAAGTCGCTAGGTCAAAATAGAAGCGAAACAAGCCTAGTGATGACCCCAAGGGAAGGTAGTGCATCCGTGGATAACAAGGGAAATCAGGGATAGTATCAAAGCAAAGGATGATGCGTACAAAGTAGCCAGAAAAAGCAGCATACCAGAGGACGGAGAAATTCAGAGACCAGCAGAGAAGGACAAAGGGCTTGATTAGGAAAGGAAAAATAGATTATGAAAGAAAACTGGCAGGGAACATAAAAACTGACTGCAAAAGTTTTTATAGATATGTGAAGAGAAATAGATTAGTTAAAACAAATGTAGGTCCCTTGCAGTCAGAAACAGGTGAGTTGATCATGGGGAACAAGGATATGGCGGACCAATTGAATAACTACTTTGGTTCCGTCTTCTCTAAGGAAGACATAAATAATCTGCCGGAAATAGCAGGGGACCGCAGGTCAAAGGAGCACTTGAGTGAAATCCAGGTTAGTCGGGAAGTGATGTTGGGTAAATTGAATGGATTAAAGGCCGATAAATCCCCAGGGGTAGATAGGCTGCATCCCAGAGTACTTAAGGAAGTAGCTCCGGAAATAGTGGATGCATTAGTGATAATCTTTCAAAACTCTTTAGATTCTGGAGTAGTTCCTGAGGATTGGCGGGTAGCAAACGTAACCCCTCTTTTTAAGAAGGGGGGGAGAGAGAAAACGGGGAATTACAGACCAGTTAGTCTAACATCGGTAGTGGGGAAACTGCTAGAGTCAGTTATTAAAGATGGGATAGCAGCACATTTGGAAAGTGGTGAAATCATTGGACAAAGTCAGCATGGATTTACGAAAGGTAAATCATATCTGACGAATCTTTCGAGAATTTTTCGAGGATGTAACTAGTAGCGTGGATGGGGGAGAACCAGTGGATGTGGTGTATCTGGACTTCCAGAAGGCTTTCGACAAGGTCCCACATAAGCGATTAGTATATAAACTTAAAGGATATGGCATTGGGGGTTCAGTATTGATGTGGATAGAGAACTGGCTGGCAAACAGGAAGCAAAGAGTAGGAGTAAACGGGTCGTTTTCACAATGGCAGGCAGTGACTAGTGGGGTACCGCAAGGCTCAGTGCTGGGACCCCAGCTTTTTACAATATACATAAATGATCTGGATGAGGGAATTGAAGGCAATATCTCCAAGTTTGCGGATGACACTAAGCTGGGGGGCAGTGTTAGCTGTGAGGAGGATGCTAGGAGAATGCAAGGTGACTTGGATAGGCTGGGTGAGTGGGCAAATGTTTGGCAGATGCAGTATAATGTGGATAAATGTGAGGTTATCCACTTTGGTGGCAAAAATAGGAAAACCGACTACTATCCAAATGGTGGCCGATTAGGAAAAGGGCAGATGCAGCACGACCTGGGTGTCATGGTACACCAGTCATTGAAAGTAGCCATGCAGGTACAGCAG
This sequence comes from Raja brachyura, assembly GCA_963514005.1. The sequence continues at coordinate 7,302,093 of OY740807.1, read as the reverse complement.
GCAGTGAAGAAAGCCAATGGTATGTTAGCTTTCATAGCAAAAGGTTTTGAGTATAGGAGCAGGGAGGTTCTACTTCAGTTGTATAGGGTCTTGGTGAGGCCACACCTGGAGTATTGCGTGCAGTTCTGGTCTCCAAATCTGAGGAAGGACATTATTGCCATAGAGGGAGTGCAGCGAAGGTTCACCAGACTGATTCCTGGGATGTCAGGACTGTCTTATGAACAAAGACTGCATAGACTCGGTTTATACTCTCTAGAATTTAGGAGATTGAGAGGGGATCTTATAGAAACGTACAAGATTCTTAAGGGGTTGGACAGGCTAGATGCAGGAAGATTGTTCCCGATGTTGGGGAGGTCCAGGACAAGGGGTCACAGCTTAAGGATAAGGGGGAACTCCTTTAGGACCGAGATGAGAAGGAATTTTTTCACACAGAGTGGTGGGTCTCTGGAACTCTCTGCCTCAGAGGGTAGTTGAGGCCAGTTCATTGGCTATATTTAAGAGGGAGTTAGATGTGGCCCTTGTGGCTAAGGGGATCAGAGGGTATGGAGAGAAGGCAGGTACGGGATACTGAGTTGGATGATCAGCCATGATCATATTGAATGGCGGTGCAGGCTCGAAGGGCCGAATGGCCTACTCCTGCACCTAATTTCTATGTTTCTATACCGACCCATCTCACTGCTGTGTGTTCCATACAAGCTCCTGGAACGTCTCCTCCATACACGTCTCAATCCAGCTGCCTAAAGAACAGGCTGGCTTCCGAAGCGGTAGGTCAACGGCGGACCATGTGACCCTCCTGTGCCAAGACATAGAGGACAGCTTCCAGGCAGGGGAGAAGGCTGGCGCCGTCTTCTTGGACCTCACAGTTGCACATGATACTGTCTGGCTGCGTGGACTACATCCCAGACCATCCCTGGAAACCATCCCAGACAAGCACATGGTGAGCTTTATCATGGAGATACTGAGCAACCGCAGCTTCAGGCTACACACCAGTAACGGGCAAAGCAGCAGGGTGAGGAAACTTAAGAACGGCGTCCCACAGGGCTCAGTGCTGGCACCAATGCTGTTCAACATCTACATCCATGACCTGCCTGCAACCCAGTCAAAGAAGTATGGCTATGCTGATGACCTGGCCATCCTACTCAGTAAGCCATCCTGGGAAGCAGCAGAAGAGGGCCTCTCTGAAGACATGAACATCCTGTCTTCATACCTGAGAAACTGGCGCCTCAAGCTCAGCATGGGTAAGACAACATCTTCAATGTTCCACCTCAACAACATGGAAGCGACCCGCGAGATAAGCGTCATGGTGGATAACGCCCGGTTACGGTCCCAGCCCGTCCCCACGTACCTCGGTGTGAAGCTCGACAGAACGTTGTCATTCAAACAACATCTGGAAGGTGCCAAGGCAAAGACAAGCGCTTGTGCCGCACTGATTCGCCGCCTAGCCGGCACGACATGGGGAGCCATGACGAAGACACTGCGCATGTCCACAGTGGCCCTGGTGTTCTCAGCCGCCGAGTACTGCACCCCGGTCTGGTGCCGTAGCCCTCACGCCAATAAGCTGGATGCTGCCCTCAACAGCGCCCTGCGGACTGTCTCCTGATGCCTACGAGCCACCCCAGTAAACCAACTGCCCATCCTCGCTGGCATCGCCCCAGCCAACATCAGACGAGAAGCAGCCATGCTGGCCCTCTCTCGAAAGGCACAGACCAGTGAATCCCACCTCCTCCATCAGATTGTCACAGAGACACCACGACGAGTGCGCCTCAAGTCACGGCACCCCTTTGCCACGCAAGCCCAAGAGCTGCTCTGCACAACACTGGCTGATGCTTCCAAGGCCGCCTGGGTCAAGATGAGATGGAGAGACCAGTGGAAGTCAGCGGAACCATCTAGGCTACACCAGTACATCAATGACCCCATGGACGTCCCTGGCCAGGACCTGCCCCGAATGCAGTGGACAACCCTCAACCGCTTGAGGACAGGCATCGGATGCGTTGGAGTAGCGATGAGGAGGTGGGGCCTCGTGGACATCGCCTCCTGCGAGTGTGGGGACCCAACACAGACAGTAGAGCACATAGTCATCAGTTGCCCCAAGCACTGGCCACCGAATGGTGAACGAGGTCTGAATGACCTAGACGATGACACGTTGGCCTGGCTCGCCTCAACGGAGCTGCAGGTCTAAAAGACACACGAATGAAGAAGTCAAAATAGAAGCTTTTAAGTCAACTGTTTAACTAATAATTCAAAATAACAATTCTTAGGGTAAACCAATGGCTCTCCAAGAAATTGACTTCTTATACATTCTAGGATTTAGTGTACTGTTTCTAGAATTAGTTCAGAATAAGTCCAAGTTACATTGTATTTATTGAGCATTTTATAGACTAATATTGCATGAATATTTTTATATTTAATTTATCGGTGATCCCTGCATTATAGCCATTCAAATTATGGAAATTTGTCCTTATGGAATTCACAGATTGGTACACAAAATGTATATTAGATATTAGAATAAAATTCATTATTAATTTATGTGGTGGAACAAGTAACAGGCATTTGTTTTAATGTGATGCATGTGCAGATGATGCAACTTTTCTTAACGGAAAATTGTGATAAGGACTGTTTTCTCAACACAACGTCTCCCAAATTTGGTGGTCGCCTGTGCGCATAGTTTTAAGGTAGACATAAAATGCTGGAGTAACTCAGCAGGCGAGGCAGCATCTATAGAGAGAAGGAATCTTCCTTCTCTCTATAGATGGTTCTATTCTCTCTATAGATTCCTTCTCTCTATAGATGCTGCCTCACCCGCTGAATTGCTCCAGCATTTTGTGTCTACCTTCAATTTTACCAGCATCTGCAGTTCTTTCTTAAGCATAGTTTTAAAGTCTGCTTATATACGTTTTTTTACTGTATAAATGTGATACTTTAACAGTCACTTCACAAATGTCCGGAGAAAATAGTGGGATCTGCAAATAATACATGGCTCTAAATACAATTAATTGTTTTGCTATGAATTGGGATCCTTCAAACAAGGATCTCTGCAGTTTGAAGCCATACACCAATGGCAGCAGTGAATGGAAAAGTGGCAACAGCAGAAACTATTTTGACTGTTCAATATCCAAGGATCACTCCTCCAATTCTATCCAAGTTCCCCAGTGTTTGACAATCCCGATTAGCTTCAACAGTCATTTTCAGATGCACCGTTAACATTGCAAGGCAATTGTGTTTAACTATGTTGAACTAAATGCTTCAACTTGCCTCAACTGACAAGTACCAGGTATTTGTCCCGATGTGTAACTAAGGTTAATAATTTAATTTAAAAAATAATATAGTATTGTTGGTCGTATATCTTGCGTTCAGTAATGTACTTTAATGCATTAGTAACCCCCATCAATTCCAACCTTTTCTAGACTAAAAAGAGTGGCAAACCTGGACCCTTCCTCCTGTCAGGATCCAGAGACAAGACAATTAAGATGTGGGATATTAGCATTGGAATGTGCCTTATGACACTGGTGAGTGCATGCCTTAAGTTGAAATGCATAAGATTTCTATTGATAAGTTTACTTTTCAATCACAGGTGAGTTCCCAATCCACTTAGCTTTTTCCCCCCACCCTTGAGTAACCTGTGAGCATCTGATATAACAATGGCTACTTGAAGGAGATCTAGTTGCCCAAGTACCTATATCATCAGTTAGCAAACGATAAAAAATAGGCTTATATAAAAAAAGTACTTGTATAATTAAGAATATAGTGTTTTTAACTGTCATTCTATGTTTGTTAGCACAACTGTTGAAGTACAGTAAATGCCCTGCTTAGGATCTAAATACTGTCCTGTTAACTACATTTCTTATACTTAAGAATTTTTTTTTGAATATAATTGACACATAATGCATTGTGGTGATTTGTTCTTAAAAATGCTCAATTCTGTTTAATATATAAATGATCGTTTGATTCCAGTGAACTTTTTTCTTCGTCTTCCATATAAATAACAAATTGAGAAAATACTTGCCAGTTCCATTGTTCAATGGATCCATATGACTCTTCACTAATATTTGAAACAAAATAGTAACAATATTGGATTTTTTGTGTGCTTCATTTAAATTTTCATTGGAACTGAAAAAAGAACACATTTTGAGCATGTATAGAAAATGGGGAAGGGATGGAGGTTGGCGGGTGGTGAGAGTAGAAAGATTGTGACGGTCTGTGGTGAAAGGCAGTGGTGTAAACAACATAGGGGTGGTGTAAATCAATCAGGCTGTTAATGGGATATGTGTTAATGAACACAGTCTAAAGCTGCAATTGCAAATAGCAATGTGAAAAGAAAGGAGTTAAGAGACACTAAATCGAAAATATCCAGTTATAGATGTAACCAAAATCTGTCATTAATGATAAATCCTGCATATGTCAGAATTGAACATGTTCACATATAACTACATTGTCCACAGCAGATTTAACCAGTTATTTCAGGAAATAAGTGCATTATATTAAAATCGAATCAGTGAATAGATCTTAAATATGAGAAAGCTTAGTTTGAATAAATACACCTGTTTACTAGAGTTTTCCACTGGATTGCTGTGTTTTGCACTGTCTGCTTTAAAAGCAGCTATTGATCCATTTAAGATCTTATTGCAAGGGCTGATGTTTTTTCAGCTGAGGCTGTAGGCTGCTGTGTGGAGCTAATCAATATCTCGGGATGCGTTCATGCGCAGGCCTAGCTATGGCCATTACATACACTATTTTGATATAAAGTTACATTGCCCTTAACTGTAAAGTCGATGGTCCATTTGACCTCAGCTCAAACACCAAAATTAAATTAGTGAAGAATAGAATGAGATACAAAATCAAATCTTCTCTATGTAATCAGATTTTCAGTCCACATTCTCTTTTGCAAGTGGTTGTCCTAGCAGCATGTTGGTAGTTTTTAAAGTGGTAAACTCCCTAAAGATGCTTTTTATTAAATGTAGGTTGGCCATGATAACTGGGTACGTGGTACTCTGTTTCATCCCGGAGGAAAGTTTATTGTGAGCTGTGCTGATGACAAAACTATTAGAGTCTGGGATTACAAGAACAAACGGTGCATGAAGACCCTGAATGCACATGAACACTTTGTTACCTCTCTTGGTATGTATAAATTTAGTAACCTTTGGTTGCATTTCACATCTTACTAAGATTGCAGTTTCTGAAATGAATGGCAAATCCAAATGCATTTTTTACAATGCATACGATAGATTTAGAAGGATATGGGCCAAACGCAGGCAGGTGGGACAAGTGTAGATTAACTTGTAGGTTGGCATGGGCAGGTTGGGCCGAAGGGCCTGTTTCCTTGACTGACTCTGAAACAGTTTTATTACTTTTTGATGCAGAATGTGTGGAAAAGATAAATCAATGATTACATTTGGAAACATCATCACTTTAAATTGCTTTCATTTCTCGCCAACAATACTTCACACAAAGTAGCAATGTTACAAAATTTTGAGATTGTAAAAATCAAGTCTGCAATTTATCCCATCAGATAAAGCATAAAAAGAAGTTTAATTTGACACCTAACTCACTTTCATATCTTCAGTATTAAAAATGTTATGGCCATTTTCATACTCGGTAATTAGCAACTTGCTTCCTATTGCTTTTCTATTGACTTAACACAAAAGTTGTGATCGAGGACAGTCAAAAGCCCATAACTTCCTTAAAAATGAAGAGAACTGAAATAAATTTTCAGTTATTATACATTGAAGCATTCTGAAACAAATATGAAACAGTCTTACTTGGATGACCTGAAATTAAAGCATATAATTAGTTAGTTACCCAGTTGTAGCTAATTACAAAATTTAATTACTAGATCTAAACATCTATCCATTTCTTAAGAAAAAATTTCAAAAAAAATTTAAAGCCTAAGTGTCCAAATAACATTCACACAATAATTCACAATATAACATGATTTTTAAATCTAATTGTCATTAATTTATAGGCCAAATTGAAGGAATTTAGTGTTTAATGCCTGTACATTAATGGGCATTTTAATCAGCTTGCGAGTGGGATTTTCTGGAACGCAATGGATTAGAACATTGCGGTTGCGGTGAATTTAAACCCAATATCAGCAGGAAAAATTCTGCCGGTTCGTATGGGGAATAAATCACCGTTTTGCAACATGAAATGTTGATTAAGGTAATCTAAACAAGCAAGTTTATATGTAAAAATAAACAGCTTTCACTTACCTGTCCCCTACGTAAAATCGGTCCCTGTTGTCGGCGTTCACGGCATTAGGAGCTAATTTTTATTTTACTGCAGTGATGAAATAGTCGGGCTATTTATAAACAAAAATTAACTTACCGGCAGTGGGAACGAATCTCCAGAAATAGCTCGCACTCCGACAAAATAAAGCTCCGGATGGCAAGGGAAAAAACGCATTTTAACCCCGCCCCCCCCCCCCCCCCCCCCTTTAAAGGCGCCAAAGTCGCACGCACGGCCAGTGACAGAACTGCAGCACCGCTAAAGATAAGTTTTGTAACATACCTACACAAAGTAGAGATCTAGGTTAGTGATAATTAATAACTATTTGAGGTATCCAGAGTTGGAATTGTGAAATAACATTTCTGAAAATATTCAGCTGAACAAAGGATATAAACTGGAAAAGTGAAATGATCACATCTGGTGTCAACATCTGAGACCTGTAACGTCCCTGAATAGAAGGTGAGAAGCTGTTCCTGAATCCAAGGCTGGGCTTTATTGGTTGCCTATTAAATGCCCTCTGAAATTACCTAACAAGCCACTTTAGACTTTAGAGATACGGTATGGAAACGGGCTCTTCGACCCACCGACTCCGCACTGACCAGCACCATCCTACACACTTAGGACAATTTACAATTTTTACCAAAGCCAATTAACCAACAAACCTGCACATCTTTGGAGTGGGGGAGAAACCCCACGCGATCACAGGGAGAACGTACAAACTCCGTACAGGCAGCACCCGTAGTCAGGATCAAACCCCTGTCTGCAAGACAGCAACTCTGCGACTGTGCTGCCAAACACTTAGTTGTACCAGCACTATCCAAAGGCAATTAGAGGTGGGCAGTAAATGCTGGCTCTGAAGGTGACACCAAGACCCCAAAAATGAACATAAAGCAGATGTGGACATTTTCCATTGGAGAGGTAATGTTAGAGTTTAAACTCAAGAGTTCAATGCAAGACGTTGAGAACAATAATCTTGAGTTTGTATTGGGTAGCACATGCTGCCCAAATTAGATGTGGGGAAAAAACATTTTAAAGCTATTCTGCAGACCATGAGCTCTCACTGAGTGCTGCAAAGATTGACATAATTTACAGAATTTGCTGGATCAATCATTCAATACTTAGATCCAAACAATATATTTTCCTCCCATTTGCCTTCACCATTTAAAAAAATGGGTAATTTAAGAACTACCAATCTCCCTTTGTTGTCCAAGATGTTCTTTTTCTTTCCAAGTCTCGGCAGTAAGAAGTATTACTCAAATATCAATGTTCACCTCTGATGTTCAAACCATTCGTGTTACGTGGTTTGCTGGATTGCAACCTGGGCGGAACTCTACTGATGTTGCCCAATGCTTTGTATCAATTACTTTTTACAAAAACGTTGTACTTTTACAAATAGTGAAAGGCCTGGATAGAGTGAATGTGGAGATGATGTTTCCACCAGTGGGAGAGTCTAGGACCAGAGGCCAGAGTCTCAGAATAAAAGGATTTGCCTTTAGAAAGGAGATGAGGATAAGGAATTTCTTAGAGGGTGGTGAATCTGTGGAATTCATTGCCACACAAGGTTGCGGAGGCAGTCAATGAATATTTTTAGAGCAGATATTGACAATTTCTTGATTATTAAGTGTGCCAGGGGCTGTGGGGCGAAGGCAGGAGACTGAGGTTGAGAGGGAAAGATAGATCAGCCATGATTGAATGGCGGAGTAGACTTGATAGCCTCATTCTACTCCTTGGTCTTATGAATTTATGAACTTTCAACTGTGAGATTTTATGCCTGGTTCACATTAGTTCGGAGTGGCGGCGCTGCTTGTCAGCTGCGGCTCACCTGCAGTCCGTCTGTCTTTTATTTTATTTTTGTCCTCGTCCCTGTTTTTGTGTTTATTTTTGGTTTGTCGGGTTGTGTATGTGGGGGGGGGGGGGGGGGAAAACGGGGTTTTAGTCTCTCCCTTCGGGGGGATGCGACTTTTCCTGTCGTGTCCCCCGACACCGTCTCCGTCTGTGCTGAGGCCCTGGTGACGGCCTTCCAGCTTCCAGCGGCGGCGGCACGGCCTTCAGAGCTTCAGCGGCGACCTGGCTTCCGTAGGCGGCCTGGGCTTCAGGAGCTGCGGTGCTCCAGCGGCGGCCTGGGTGTCGGGAGCTGCGGTGCTCCAGCGGCGGCCTGGGTGTCGGGAGCTGCGGTGCTCCAGCGGCGGCCTGGCTCCCTCTGAGCTGCGGTGCTCCAGCGGCGGCCTGGCTCCCTCTGAGCTGCGGTGCTCCAGCGGCGGCCTGGCTCCCTCTGAGCTGCGGTGCTCCAGCGGCGGCCTGGGTGTCGGGAGCTGCGGTGCGCCAGCGGCGGCCTGGCTCCCTCTGAGCTGCGGTGCTCCAGCGGCGGCCTGGCTCCCTTTGAGCTGCGGTGGTCCAGCGGCGACCTGGCTTTCGGGAGCTGCGGTGCTCCGGCGGCGGCCTGGCTTTCGGGAGCTGCGGTGCTCCGGCGGCGGCCTGGCTTTCGGGAGCTGCGGTGCTCCAGCGGCGGCTTGGGTTTCGGGAGCTGCGGTGCTCCAGCGGCGGCCTGGCTTTCGGGAGCTGCGGTGCTCCAGCGATGTTCCGGCGGCGGGCCCTGTGGCGGTGTTCCGGCGTCAGCGGTGGCGGCGGCCTGGATCCCCTCAGCGCAGAGGGAGAATAAGGAGGGGAGAAAAGACAGAGACCCTAAGACTTTTGCCTTCCACCACAGTGAGGAGGTGTTTGGTGAACTCACTGTGGTGGATGTTAATTTTGTGTTTATTGTATGGTATTGTATTGTTATTTTTATATATGTATGACTGCAGGCACGAAATTTCGTTCAGACCGAAAGGTCTGAATGACAATAAAGGTATTCAATTCAATTCAATTCAATCAATTCTCAGAGAAGCATAAGATTTTCGCTGGTACTTCGTAATCTAACTCAATTAGCAATTTTTAAGAATATTGTCAAATAGTTTTTTTTTGCTTTTAATTTGCTTTCTGAATTTGCAGTAGGGTAATTGTGTTTTCATCCATTGTGTTAATTATATATTGTCGACACGAGTTCTCGCATATTTATTGTTTCATTACACTAACTCATCCAGGCATTGCATCTTACAAAAATGTAAAATATTCAAGTGAGTTTAATTTTTCTACTTTTATGGAAAATTCAATTGCATGCCATGATTAAATATAGTGTTCATTACAATATTTGAAATAATAATATACTTTAAGCAATCTCACCGAGGGCTAGTGAGTGGGGAAAAATGAGCAAACTGAATTTTGTGACGAATAAATGTAATATCATCTCCTTGGACCCAGGAAAGAAGCAATAGAATTTCTAAATGGTCAGAGTCACAATCATACAGCACAGAAACAACATCTTTAACCAAGATGTCCCATCTAAGTTTGTCCCATTTGCCCACGTATGGCCCATATCTCTCCAGACTTTAGTAGTTTATTAACTGTAGGGAAGCAGCGATTTATCAAACTAAATTAACTAATTTACAACTAGTATACTGAATCACTATTAAAACACGCATAATGTGCTATAACACCAGGATAAGCACTCAACCAAGGAAATCAAGCCCGTTGTAGTATATAAAATACCTATATCCACTTATGCTGCTGGATAATAACTAACTTCGTATTCAGTAATAAGCTATCTACATGTTAACAAACACACGTTAAATGTTTAACCAAGAAACCCAATCCCAATGTTACATGAGAATCTAAAATATCTTTACACATTCAAACTACGGGACAACAAAAACTAGGAGTGTAGATGCCAGTATATCATTGGGGTCATCAAATGGGCACCTCCCTTCACTGGTGTTTTGTTGAGTTGGGGACCATGACACCTCGGGAAGGCTCACAGTTAGTTCTGTCGTCCCAGAACTACCCCCCCCCCCCAATATCCCCGCTCAATACATGCTCTCACCACCAATGCTACCAGTGTGCACTACTAAGCAACCAACTGTGTAAATATCTACTACAGTGCCCTCCATAACGTTTGGGACAAAGACCCATCATTTATTTATTTTCCTCTGTGCTCCACAATTTGACATTTGTAATAGAAAAAAATCATATGTGGTTAAAGTGCACATTGTCAGATTTTAATAAAGGCCATTTTAATATATTTTGGTTTCACCACATAGAAATTACAGCAGCGTTTATACATAGTCCCTAGTGTGTGCAGGGATCGCTCATCGTTGCGGACTCGGTGGACCGAAGGGCCTGTTTCCGCTCTGTATCTCTAAACTAAACTAAACCTCTGGGAAAGATATGCTGGTTTGGGATAGGGGTACAGTTCAAGCACCCATACTCTGCGGAGAGAAAATATGTAACCTATAATTCTTGCCGTTTTTGTCTCTTGGATCTGATTCTCATTTTCTTCCGCAGATTTCCACAAGACGGGTCCATTTGTTGTCACTGGAAGTGTAGATCAAACGGTAAAGGTGTGGGAGTGCCGCTGATGGAATTGATCTTCTGGTTTTTTTTTTCTCCTTCCCATTTCCCCAGCCTCTCCACCCAAAATCCCACCCCTCCAGATGCACTCAGTTACCATGGTTACCCATCGAGCTCTGTTTAATAACTATTGTCCTTTAATGTAAATTATTCTGGATGTAGATTGAGCTATTAAATGTTACACAAAAGTATTCATGCATGGTGAATCCGAATTGTATACTGTAAATTACATACGTTGTCTAGAAGTACCATAGGTAAAGAACAAGGGCTAGCATTGGTCATATTAGACCTGGAAAGCAGAAGTTGATTGGATAATTAGGGCACAAAAAATGATTCTGAAATTAAACAGACAATGATGTTGTCAGTTGTTGATTTCATTGTCATTTTTGTCTGAAGCGCACCAATGTGCTGATTCTGTAATCCTTGAATCACTGTGTGGTACTAGGGCTTATTTAATGAGTGTGTAGGTGTGTTGTTCATCAATTGTCGACCATTCTATTAAACTCGCGTAAGTGATTACATGTCAATATCCAGGAATTAAAAAATCTAAATAACAATGGGTGAATTCTGGAGACTGATGTTAAATCTCCCATATTCACAAATAATTGCATGTTAAAGTTGGGTTTCACTATATAATAAATGAGACCACTTGTCTTTTTAAGCCCACGTGCCAGCCTCCAACCTTGAAATGTAGTAACAATGATCATAAAATGAGGTCTGACTGGTGATTGCTAAAGAAAACTAATTTGAGCGTGTGACCCCAGCAGAAAGGTAACTGTCTTATGGTTACATTGTAACTATGTGGAGAATCTTGGGTGTGTGTTATCCAAGGATTACATTAACCAGTTCAAGTCGTACTGCATCTGAGCACTGACTAATTTATCTTGGTGCACACTGTTAACTTAATAGATTTGGTTGGACAGTACATAAGCTTTAAAACAAAAAATAAAATTGTGTGAATACCTAGCTTGCTTTTAAAAATTGTTGCTTCTAATGATGAGCTTTGTAGCACCCTATTCCATAATAGACACATTGTGTTCATATGTTTTAAAAAAGATAATTTAATGACACACATTCACCCCATTTAAAAAAAGCCACTAAATATCCATTGCTTTTAACTAGGATACCATTTTCGTTTTAAAATGATTTTTTTTTTTTGTAAATGTCTTGGACAAAAACACGCTGACGAGAAATGTTGTAGTAATTATTGCAATTTGTTTTAAAGCTGTGTTTTATTTAAAACATATGAAAACGTTGTGCCTAATCCTATCAACACTCTCTGCTTGAAGCAGGGGGCACTTATTTAATGAAGGATGTACTCTACAACTTGAAATATTTAAAACAATTTACTTTCCAGGATACAATGGTGTAAAAACATGCTTTGTAGAAGGCTATTAGCAGCATCAATCAGTTGAACGGTGCTTTAGAAAAACGAATCATTCAAAAGGCCTTTTGCGCTTTTTTTTGTAGTAAAATATGCACTGTGCTATCTTAAAATATCTTGATTTTAAGCAATAGCCCAGTTTAAAGATGGTCCTTAAATTCAGTTTGGAAACATTTGTTTTTGGTTTCTACATGCAAAAATCATAGTGAAAGCCACCAGTTTGTCCGCCTCCCCACCCCTAATTTCTCCATGATAAATTTATGAAACGTCTTTGGATAAACTGGACTTTTCTCCTGGACCTTGCTTAATGCATATCTTATAAAAGAGCCAGTGTCGGAAGGAGGGAAAAATTGTGACTTAAAATGCCATGTCAGCATTGCATCAAATTCTGCTTTGTCGTGTCCAATCAATGCGATTTCTTGTTCGTTCTGGAGAGTGTGCAGTGATGTTTTGTGAATTTTGTGGCCGCCTGCCATTGTAACTTATGTAGTTCAATAGCAGTGATAGTAAAAGAGCCAGATAATTCCAGCATTGTGAATCTGTAAACATTGACTTTGGGAAGAACAATGTGCTCATTAGCAGTAATTCACAGTAGCTGCTGTAAATTACATGCAGTGCATCACGTGTAATGTTTTAAACTTGTAGTAATGAATGCAGTATGGTAATTTATTGCTGCATTGGGTTAAGTTCCCAGTTGCCAATCAAAATTCTAATGAAGATGGCCTTGACAAGTAAGCTGCTCTGTTCATCTGTGTATTTCTGCTATATTCTGGCCTTTGTGAATCACATTTCAGTAAACATCTGTGATATATTGGTGCAGCAAAGTTATGGCACCAGCAACAGATCTGGTGCAAAGCCTTTATTAAACAGCTAACTGTAAGCAAAGGATAACTGGAACCCAATCTGCGACTGGCTTGGTTGTGCGGTCTGGAAGTATGTCTTCAAAGAGAATCTGAAACTTGGTGATTTGGACAGTAGCAACTATTACCTGCAAAAAAAGACCTGGTTACCCTAATGGAGATGAATTCTTCTTCTCAGCACTTTCATACCTTTTTATTATAGCTGTATATATCCCTCATTGTCTCCCGCCCCTAAACACAGAGCTGAAGTGTGTTATTTCAGTTGCAAACCAATGTTATTTGCTTCGTAACATTTCTCCTGGAAAAATAGATTTCGGCTCTGGCAGTTAAATCCAATTGCATTCTTTATTAATTATTATAAGAAAAGTGCACATGACTGCCTGTTAAATCCTTGATATTTTCCCCTTTCCTATGCTGAAAATATACTAATGTCAATATACAATTCTTGGTTCTAAAGAAGCTTCTTGGGTTTCATAACCTGAAACATACTCTTGTATTTATATTAATGGACAGCGTCTGCTTATGACCACTATCTTTCCTGACACCTTGCAATGATAGCAAAGCCAATTCCACTGGGCGAGATCCAGGCAGTTTATGGCACCGGAGTTATGTAATAGTCAAAAATATCCAGTCACATTTCAAGATTTTTTTTGTTGGTAATTTTTGTTAAAGCACTTTTGTGAAAACCTGACCTGTAATGGCACCCCTGTTGACTACTCTGCAATGAATGAATGCTATCAAGTATATTAAAAAAATAAAGATTCAATGGTACGTTAATAAAGCATGGTGGTGCTGTGAAGAACTTGAAGCTGTAGTTGTGGTAACTCAGTTTTAAAGTTTTTGCGACAATTTTAGTTTATTTAAAATAGTGAAAATTTTGAACAGGTAATTAAATTAACTCTAAATCTAAAATCAACCCTCGGTTGTTTGCGACGTCTAATATAAAATAAAACCCTACTTATCTGTGAATTACAGTTCATTCCATTTCAGACCACGTAGAATTTTTCAATACAAAACCTGTCTTTACCAAAATTACTTTTAACTTTCCCTTTTTGATCCAAAAATATGTACATAGGAAGCATTTGTTACAAAGAGAAAAGTGTTCTAGAATGGAATAATCTGAGTATTCACACAGTAGCAGAAAATAATAAAAGCAAAAGCATTTGTAACCTCCATTACACATTCCAGAAATTAGCCCTTAACGACCTGTGCACCCCATTCCAAAGCATGGTTTACTTTAATATAAAATCGCTTCAATATAGACTGGTTGAAACCATCTAGTATGATTTGGCCTTCATTGAAGTTGAAAAAGAAAACTTGTATAGCATCTTGCACTTTAAAATAACACAAAAATACCGTCCTGCTTTCTTCAGCACGTGTGTGGTGTGACCAATGCTATGTCCAAGGCACTAAACAAACCTAGTAGCTAGCAAGTGTAAGGGGCTATGGAGCACTGTAGTTTTGAACGCTTGGTTATAGATTCACCAAGCCCAGTCTACTGTCAGTATCCTGCTTCTTCTATTCGCCTTTTCCTCTTTTTTGTGAATTGCCTGGTTCAAACTCTTAAATGGCCATTTCCCACTGATGCCATTTTTAACCCTTCAGACTCTGTTTTGTCAGCTATTTGACTGGCTGTTAATTGACCTTTGCCATTCCCACTGTATCATGTGATTTGGCTGCTTTCTTGTCCTGCCTTTTTCCCTCGGTGTTCCTGAAGACCAGTAGTGATCCTCCAAGTAGACGTTGTACTCATCACTGACACTATGGCAAGAAGTAATTTTACAAGCAGAAGCAAAGGGTACAATTACAAGTACCAGGACTGTGAGAAGATAATTGAGCTATTGACACAGTACAAGCAATCAGTTAAGGAATGTATATACTGCTGTGTGTTTTACAGTAAGATTTGTTGCTATCAAACTGTGTAAAACAAGATTTATTCATGTTTTCTGCATATTAAAATCTTAATGTACCAATTGGTAAAGACTATTAAAATGCATACAAAACCGCTGTTTTTTCCCCCCTTCTCCTTGTGTGGTCGAATTTTTTTTTACTGTACCTATCATTTCGAAGTGGAGCAGACAAAATGTGCAGGATGGAACTGCAGATGTTGGTTTTAAAAAGCTGGACTCTCAGTCTAAAGAATGGTCTCAACCCGAAACATCACCTATTCCTTATATCCTGAGATGCTGCATTACCCGCTGAGTTACTCCAGCTTTGTGGCTTATCTATAGTTTCCAAGGTTGTAGAGTTTTGCATACAAAGAACACACCAGCAAGAGATTATACAGCCACAGAATCGTCTCCTACTTACCAAGTCCAGATGAATGGTACCAGATGAATTCCCTGGGTTTCATCCACATTTTGCAGCTACGCAGACTTAACATTTCTTTCATCAGTGCTGATGAAGAATCCCTCATCATCATGCTACACTCTGTTTCCACAGATGCTGCCTGGTCTGCTTAGTTATGAGCATTTCCCACTGTCTTTATCTCATTGACCCAATTTTTCTTATCCTATTTAAGTCTGGCTTGCGAGGTTCCACAACCTTACTCGAGAAGGCACATAATACTGGCCAAGAAGCTTAATGTTACCTTAACTATTGCCCATGATGAATTTTACTTGTCTCTGAGTTCTACAAATCCCTCTCCTGCTGGAAACTAATTGCTGCATTCTTTTCCCAATATTTAACAAAGGGTCATGGTCCCAAAATGGTGACTGTTTCTCCTTCCGCAAATGCTGCCCGTCCAGCTATTTTCCCAGCATTTTCTGTTTTTGTTTCACATTTCCAGCATTTGTGTTTTTCAAATTTTCAAGTGAATTTGTTTGGAACTGATACGGTATTGATCTGGCTAAAGGAGTAGCAGAGGCAAGTGCAACTACAATCTTTTAAAGACATTTGAACATGTTTTAAAGACAGAGATGGGCTTGTCGCAGGCAAATTTGATTAGCTTAAATAGGCATTTTGTTTGGCATGAATGAATTAGGCTGAAGGGCCTGTAGCCCTGCTGCATAACTCTGAATCTATGGAAAAACTTGTTACAGAAAATGATGGAAACACTCTGCAGGCCCGGTAGCTTAAGTGGGCAGGGAAACGGTTAACATTCAAGATCAAAGCCCATTTTGTCAGATTGCCTTCAAACCGGAAACATTTTGTGGTTTGTTTTTTTCAGCGCCAGGCACGTGGCAACTTTTGTACTGCCTAGGTGAGGACTGCTGTATGCAAAAAGCATTTTGCTGTATCTTGGTGCATGTGCCATTAAAGTATCATTGAAATATTAACTTTATTTTTCCATGAATGCTGCCTGACCAGAGTCATTCCGACATTTACCGTTGCTTTCCCTCTCTCTCCATTCTCCCCCCCCCCCCCCCCCCTTCCCGGTTCTCCCACCACTCTTACTGTCAGAGTGAACATTCCAACAATTTGCTGTGCTGCTTTCACATCATTGGCATAGATGCCGACCCTCAAAGTGTTGTTTTTTTTGGACCGGGTGACTTTCCTTATTACTGTGAAATTAAACTGACCTTGGATTCTGTCTGCAACAACCCTGTCCGTGATGACAGAGTCCACGGCATCCCCCGTAGGTGCTGTCTGCTTGGAGTTGGAAGTAAGTGGTTATGGATTTATATCTGAGAGACTTGTGTGTTGGTTTTATTGCCATAGGAGCAACACATTGTAGCTGTGTGGGGAAGAGGGATGATAGAAGCCAGTCATGTGCATATCATCCACACGAAAATATGCTGCAAGTGTCAGCATCGAAAACTGAGATAGGAATAATCTGTTACCCACTTGTCTTCAAAAGTGAAATTGTAACATCGCTTAATGGATTTAAAAAGGGTGTCGTTTTTTTAAGCAAGTGTAATTCACAGACTTCAATTTGACTGGTTCCTGTTAACTAAAATTTCAGATATGAATTAGTGTAACATAACATTTACTTTCCACAAAATTAAAGCATGCATGAAAATCATCAGGCAGGCTCGATGATAATTGTACTCTATATTTTATTCCGTGTTCTCTTATTCTGTGATCAAAGCTGCTTCTCGCAAAACGATGGGTTTTCTCCAAATATTCTGTGCGGCTATGAAATATGCACATTGACATTGAAAAATCAAAGCAGGGTGATGTCAGTCATGGAAAGTACTGACCTGAAGGTGAAAGACATTTACCTTCAGTTGAAAGGCTGCTGTCATCCCTAAAATGCACACACATAAACGGTTGCAGTGAAGAAAGCTATGATTAGCAGAAACCTTGCATTTCTCAAAACCTTGACACACAATTTTGAGTCACACAAGACTGACCCTTTTGGTTAGTGTGGTTTTATTTTTTTAATCTGCAGTCCTTGTCTAATGTTGGCCTTGATCTGGTGACTGTTATTGTTAAAATGGCAGTCTCGCCAGTGTTCTTGATCAAATCTAATTCCCATCGTTCCCAGGCCAGGGGCTATGTTTGGTGCAGAGGAAAAACTTTACCAATTTAACTTGGAACGCACTGTTCCTGGGCTCAAGTATGGATACCTCATCCAGGCTGTCGGTTTAGTGCAGCGATTAGTAATGCTGCATTGTTGGGTGTTGTGTCTTTTGAGCGGAAACTTCAAATAACCAGTGTCAATTGTAGATTTGATATAAACCTTGCCGATGGCTCTCCCAAACCACCCAAAGTCTTCATCACCAAAACTCTTCAAATGGCCATGCTTCACCTCGTATATCCAAAACTTATTCTGCACAAATTGCTGTGATCACAATGGCCCAGAATGGCATCACCAAATGCTGCCACAGAAGTACAACATTAAAACCTATGTTTTCCCCTACATTAAAATATCATCTAACATGAAAATCAGATGGTTTGAGCAGCAGTATTTTTGTTCCTTTGCTGTCCCCCATTGCTTCTTGTCACTGTTGATTTTAGATACATATTGTCATTCTCTTTTGAATCCTATGGGCTTGTACTTTATTAACCAGCCTGTCATGGAGTTGTACAAGGTAGATACAAAATGCTGGAGTAAGTCCGCGCGCGGGACAGGCAGCATCGCCGGAGAGAAGTAATGGGTGATGTTTTGGGTCGAAATCCTTCAGACTGATGTCAGGGGAGTGGGTGGGACAGATAGAATGTAGTCTGACAGTAAGAGTGGTGGGAGAACCGGGAAGGGGGAGGGAATGGAGAGAGAGGGAAAGCAATGGCTGTTTAAGTTAGAGAAGTCAATGTTTATACCACTGGGGTGTAAGCTGCCCAAGCAAAATATGTGGTGCTGTTCATCCAATTTGCGCTGGGACAGCGGATACGGTAGAAAAGGTTGGTGGAGATGCAAGTGAACCCCGGCAGTCTTTTCAGGTGAGGCAGAGGTTCACTTGCACTTCAACAGTTTTCAGGTGAGGCAGAGGTTCTCTTGCACCTCCAACCTCACCCACTGTATCCGTTGTTCCAGGTGTCAACTTCTGTACATCAGCGAGACCAAGCGCAGGCTGGGCGATTGTTTCACTGAACACCTCCGCTCAGTCCGCCTTAACCTACCCGATCTCCCGGTTGTTCTGCACTTCAACTCCCCCTCCCATTCCCAATCTGACCTTTCTCCCCTGGGCCGCCTCGTTTGTCACAGTGAGGCACTGCACAAATCAGAGGCACTGCACCTCATATTTCGCTTGTGTAGCTCACACGCCTGCGGTTTGAACATTGACTTCTCTAACTTCAAACAACCCTTGCTTTCCCTCTTCATCCCCTCCCCCTTCCCAAGTTCTCCCACTAGTCTCACTGTCTCCGACTACATTCTATCTCTGTCCCACCCACTCCCCTAACATCAATCTGATGAGATGGTCACGACCCAAAATATCACCTATTCCTATCCCATATACACTAATTCTATTTGTCTGCATTAGGACCATATCCTAAAAGGCTATGCGTATTTATGCCTAATTCACTGTTAAAGACAGAAATTGTGTCAGATTCCACCACCACCTCTGACAGTACATTCACGATATCACTGTCATACAGTCTGGAAACAGGCACTTTGGCCCAACTTGCTGTGATCATACAGCAAATTGGCCAATGGATGGCACGGTGGCGCAGCGGTAGTGTTGGTGCCTTGCAGCGGATTTGATCCGGACTGCGGGTGTTGTCTGGTGGAGCTTGTACGTTCTCCCCGTGACCGCGTGGGTTTTCTCCGAGGTCTTCAGTTTCCTCCCACACTCCAAAAACCTACAGTTTGTAGGTTAATTGGCGCGGTATAAGTGTAAATTGCCCCTAGTGTGTAGGATAATGTTAATGTGCGGGGATTGCTGGTCAGTGCGGATGCGGTGGGCCGAAGAGCCTGTATCTCCAAACCAAACGAAACTTGGCCATATCAACCAACATGTCCCATCTACACTAGTCCCACTTGTCTGCGTTTGACCCAAACCCCCCTAGACCTGTCCTTTCCATGTACCTATCTTAATTGTTTCTTAATCGTTGCAATAGTACCTGCCTCAACTACCACCTCTGGCAGCTCATTCCATACACTCGCCACCCTTTGTGTGGAAAAAGTTACCTCTCGGGTTCCTATTCAATCTTTTCCCCTTTACTGTAAACCTATGTCCTCTGGTTCTTGACTCCCCTACTCTGAGCAAGAGACTGTGCATCTACCTGATCTATTCCTCGTATCAACCAAAGTGTAAAACAAAAAACCCTGAGATCCTATCACCCTTACCCTATATCTTATTGATACTACAGCCACCTGAAAAGATTTTTTTCTATTTCCACCGTAATTATATTCTATCAAGTCATCTCTCTACCTCTTTCTACCCAATCTCACCACAACTGAAGTACCACCAATCCAAACAACTTTCTGGTGAATGTTCACTGCACACTCCAGCTCGATTACATCCTTCTCTGGTCATTCCTCAGTCCCACTTGGAGAGGCCCCATCTGTATTAGTCACATTTACCACTATTCAGTCTGTTGCCTTCTACGCTTTGGTGACTCAAATGTTCCTTTAGATTCTGAAATGTGAGAATATCTGGCTCCACCATTCCCTCGGGCAGTGTTCCAGTTTCCAACATACAAAACAAGGAACTGCAGATGCTGGTTTACAAGAAAAAAGCCCAAAGAGGTAGAGTAACTCAAGGGGTCAGGCAGCAGCTATGGAGAACATGGATAGGTGATGTTTCGGGTCAGGTCCCTTCTTCAGACTTGCCCTTCTGCAGTCTGATGAAGGATCCAGAAGTGCTGCCTGACCCACTGAGTTACTCTAGCTCTTTGGGTCTTTTGCCGTCTCCAACCATCTGGGTCAAAGCATTCTCAAAATCTACTCATCTTAAACCTTTGCCCACCGGTTTTAAAGACCTCTACTCTGGGGAAAAGTGACTTCTTATTTATTCTGTCCATGCCCTTCAAAACTTGGTGTACGTTATTTAGCCTCCGCCCTCGGTCGTCTCCACTGCTTGCGGAAACAAACCCAGCTTATCCAGTCTTGTAGCTAAATTCTCCGAGGCACTATCTTGATGAGTCATCTCTGCACCCACACCCTACCTATAGTTTGACCAGAACTGTACACAATATCCAAGCTATTGGCTAGCCAATGTTGTTTAAAAGTTACACATTCATAATATTTTACTGCATGGAAGTAGGTATTTTGGTCCGACTCATCAATATCCCCACACAAGATGCCTATCAACGTTTATCTCATTTGCCTTGTTTGACCCATGTCCCTCTGAACCTTTTCCATCTGTGTACCTGTCAATATGTTTTTAAATGTACCTCTGATTAATTGTACTTTGGCCTTGCTCTTTGTCTCAGTTATGTCTACCATCTACCTGGAAAAATTAATTCAAATTGATCAGACAGGATCTTCCAATAACAAAGGCCTTGAATAAACCGTGCCTCCAAGTGTAGATTAATTTAGTCTCTCCAGAATTTTTTCCATGATAACTTCCTGATTGCTATTTTTACCTGCAGTTTCCACTTGCCCTTCTTGAATAAAGATATAGTCATCTGGCTCAACTGTGCCCTACAACCTGAACAAACTCTAGAAGTTCGTGTGTGTGTGTGTGTCCCCTCCCCCCCCCCCCCCCCCCCCCCCAACATGTAGTCTACAACACAACCTGTCAGACCTGGAGATTTACCCAGCTATAGCATTTAAAGCCTTTCTAATATCAACATTCCAGGTTTAACTGTCCCTGTCCTGGATTCCCTGGACGTCTCTAAGAGATCATCTACATCATTTTACTCCACTCAAAAATTGGCTTCTTAGCCTCTGATAGGCCATATTCTGGAAGATACAAGAGACTGCAGAAGCTGAAATCTTAATCAAAAAAACAAACTGCTGGAGGAACTCAACAGGTCAGGCAGCATCTGCAGGGAATAGACAGACGACATTTTAGATCAGGATCCTTCAGATTGATGGAGTTGGGAGGAGTCAAGAGAGGGTTTAATTGTCATATGTACCGACAACAGAACAATGAAATTCTTACTTGCAGCAGCACAACAAGCCCTTAAACAAAACATTTGCAGATTAAATGGTAAACAAAGAAATTAATAACCCCAAATCTAGTGTAAAAAAAAGTGCCAAATCTTTAATGCAACCAAAGACAGTCTATAGTTTATGGGTGGCACAGCTGGTGGAGATGCTGCCTTGCAGCTACTGAAACTGCTTTTGATCGTAACCTCGAGTGCCATGTGGACTTTGCACATTGTCCCTTTGACCGTGGGTTTCATCCGGGTGCTCTGGTTTCCTCCCTCATATCAAAGACATACAGATTTCAAGGAAAATTGCCTCTCGTGTGTTGGCAGTGAGTGGGAAGACCGGATAACATGCAATTAGTGTGAAGATGGTCGACATGGACTCGGTGGGCTGAAGGGCCTACTTCCATGCTGTAATTAAGCGTGGGAAATGTCTATGACTCAGACTTTATTAAGGTGATTGAAACTATTCTTGCTGTCCAAGGGGTGTTTTTTTTCTCCTATAAGCAAAGTTTCGTACAAAAGGATTTCTGAAGAGTTGTTGTTCAAACACTATTGGCTGCTGAATTCTTCCTGTGACCTACCCTCCTGCTCATACCAATAATTTTCCCTCTAAAAATATACTAATTGCTTATCCCACCCAACATTTGTTCACTATGATCTCACACTTTCATAGTGATCCTGTTGGATTTTGTTGGTGCTTGTGCTAACACCTATTTCTCTCCACACTGCAACCTGATTAAAATGTACCATGTCTCCTGTTTTTGCTTCCAACAAAATGTTTCATTGGAATCTAGTTCCTAATCTAGATCCACCGTCCATTTTTCAGCTTACTTGGTTTCGGTGCCTTGCCAGATTATCCATTTTGCCGGACCAACAGAGGTCATGTAATTATAATTCACCTCTGACCCACCAATTATACCCCTCCCATGATGTCCCTTAAGCGCCATGGACTGCTAGAAACCTTTAAAAAAAAAGAACAATTAACAAAGTAAACAACAACGTTTATTATTAATGTTTTATGTATCATTCTTAACTGTCACTATCTCATGTCACTTGCGGGCAGAGCACCTATTAAATTCCTTGTATGTGAATACTTGGCCAACAAACTTATATTACATTCATGTCCTGAAAAGGTGCGTGTGCGTCACACGCAAAACTCTGGTCATTTTGTCTGGATTAAATGAGGTGCCGGGCCATCGGTTACTGGAAAACCGGTGGTGGACCTGTACATGGAACAGTGATGCTTAATATAATTTTGTGACTTTTTTAAAACAAATGGTGTCTTCAGCCCTTTGCTGCTGATGGGGCAGCACAGTGGCACAGCAGTAGAGTTGCTGCCTTACAACACCAGGGACCCGTGCTTGATCCTGACTACGGGTTCCGTCTGTACGGAGTTTGTGCGTTCTCCCAGTGACCAGTTTTCTCCGGGTGCACCGGTTTCCTCCCACACTCCAAAGACGTGCAGGTTTGTAGATTAAAAGGCTTTGGTAAGATTGTAAGTTGTCCCTAGTGTGTGATAGTGTTAGTGATCGCTGTTCGGCACGGACTTGTTTGTCCAAAGGGCCTGTTTCCGTGCTGTATCTCTAAACTAAACTAAATATTCAAAGCGTTTTATGAAACACGATCCACTGACCTCAGATCAAACTGTGAAAATCATTTTTCAACGCACTAGAAACCCGAGCTAATTGGTTCTGGTTTAATGATCTGCCACCCCCTGCAGTGTTGTTCAGAGCATTGTTGTTCACTTTCACTTAAGTTTACAACGTGCTTGAGTGTGCTTCAGTTGATGACTTGTCCTTGTCCATTGTCATTTCCAATTTTTTTTCTTATTCATAGCAGCGATAGACTGATGTAGCCTGATTTTTTCTTTTTTCTTTTCCTCCCAACCTTTTTTTGTCCCGTTTACCCCGGCAACTTTAATAGCGCATAACAATGTTATTTCACATATTTATGAACTAATGATGAACAGATGCCAGAATATAACACATTCAGTCAATGAGAAAAAATATGTACAAATCCAGAATCCACATATTTACCCCCTGGGTAGGCGGAATTTACCCCCTGGTGTAAAATGTACCCCAGGTTGGGAACCCTTGTTTTAGCTAATGGTTAATAGGGAACTGCAGGGTGTATGGCATTAGTGTAGCAGGGCACTTGAATCTGAATAGACAAGGCAAGACTGAGAATCTGCAGTTCGATTCTGTCTCTTAATTTAAAACAGAAGCAGACATATATTGATGGATTGATACTTTAATATCACATATGACAGGTTGCAGTGAAACTCTTTGTTTTGCATGCCATACACAAAGTATGCAAAGAGTCACCAACAAAGTTACGACGTGTTCAATGTGGTCCCCAATTGCCCCTCTCTGTTCTCGGCAAGCGGAACTGTTGGAGCGAGGACCAACAGGGTTCTATTGCCAAGGAACGAGGGGATAAGTGGGAGAGTCTAGGACCAGAGGGCACGGCCTCGGAACAAAAAGAAGTACCTGGAGAATGGAGATGAGGAGGAATTTATTCATCCAGAAAATGATGTATCTATGGGATTCATTGCCACCGATGGCGGCGGAGGACAAGACATTGGATATTTTTAAAGTGGAGATTGATATGTTCTTGATCGGTAAGGGGGTCAAAGGTTACGGGGAGAAAGCAGAAGAATGGTGGTGGGAGTGAAAAATAAATGAGCCATGAGCGACAGCAGCATTGTAGAGTTTCTGCCTGACAGCGCCAGAGACCCGGGTTCGATTCTGACTCTGGGCACCGTCTGTACGGAGTTTGTATTTTCTCCTTATGATCGTGTAGGTTTTCGGTTTTGTCTCGCATTACGAAGATGTACAGGCTTGTAGGTTAATTTGCTTCAGTAAAATTATAAATTGCCTCTCATGTGTAGGATAGTGTTAGTGTACGGGGTGTACTGGTCAGTATGAACTCAGTGGGCCGAAGGGCCTGTTTCCGTGCTGTAACCATAAAGTCTAAAGATTGAATGGCCGAGATGGGCTGAATGGCTTGATTCAGCTCCGATGTAGGGGTCAGGAATGAATGTGGAATTGAAGCTGAGAATCCGTTGTCAGTTTATTGAAAGATGGAGACCGAGGGGTCGAATAGTCTGCTCCTGATGTTCGTATTCTTTCCACTGCATGCGACTCTGTAATGCTCTGGTTGCAGCAGTGAGGAGGGCTTGTTTTCTGCAACTTGCTTGGGCTTGTACACTCTGGAGTTTAGAAGGATGAGAGGGGATCTCATTGAAACATATAACATTGTTAAGGGCTTGGACACACTAGAGGCAGGAAACTAAATTTAAAGTGGCACTTTCTTCCCAATAACCCTCTCTGGCTAAACCCCTCCCTTCACCACCTCCAGTTTCAATTCCAGTTGGAATATTATGGAGGACCAAGTAACCAAGAACCAAAAACATGTTCCCAATGTTGGGGGAGTCCAGAGCCAGGGGCCACAGTTTAAGAATAATTTAGCCATTTATAACGGAGACGAGGAAACACTTTTTCTCACAAAGAGTGGTGAGTCTGCGGAATTCTCTGCCTCAGAGGGCGGTGGAGGCAGGTTCTCTGGATGCTTTCAAGAGGGAGCTAGATAGGGCTCTTAAAAATAGCAAAATCAGGGGATATGGGGAGAAGGCAGGAACGGGGTACTGATTGGGGATGATCAGCCGTGATCACAATGAATGACGATGCTGGCTCGAAGGGCCAAATGGCCTACTCCTGCACCTATTGACAAGGACTATGCTGATTCACTGATGGGTGACTGTAGTTTCGGAGTATTAGTTCGGTATCAAAACCTCGCAATGCCAGGTACGAGTGAGAAGTCTTTACCACGTGCCATTTAGTAATAATAACCAACATCTGTCTCTTTATGGGGTCATTTGTCATAGTTCAATTGTGAATGTGGGTAAGGTAGCGATCTCCGGAGTCAAGCCACGTTTGCTAGGGGTAAAATCTTTTTCAGCAGCAGGGCTAAATAACGTTAATGTGAAGGTGGCAGCTCAAACACCACGCAGCAAACAGTGGAAAATGCTATTAATAGCTGAAGGCAGGCACAAATGCTGGAGAAACTCAGCGGGTGCAGCAGCATCTATGGAGCGAAGGAAATAGGCAACGTTTCGGGACCATAGATGCTGCTGCACCCGCTGAGTTTCTCCAGCATTTTTGTCCACCTTCGATTTTCCAGCATCTGCAGTTCCTTCTTAAACATCTTAACTATGAATAGCCGAAATGCTTTTCTAGCTTTTTGAATTTAGATTGTTCCTTGGCGAGCTGCACCAAAAACCCTTTTAGGTAACCTCCTGCAACATCGTACTGCCCCCCCCTCCCCCCTGTACCCCACCTGGATTGGTGCCTATTTCTCCCCCCTCTGCCTACATTCCTTCTCTGGCTTCACAATCAAAACTCTTCAATCCTTTTGTCTCATGCCTTCAGTTTTTTTTTTCATCTCTACCTCTTGTTCATCTATCTGCCTATCACAAACACCCCCGCACCCGTGTTCGCCTATTCTCTGTCACGCTTTATCCTGCCCTTCCTCTTGTTCCAGCCTTATTTCTGCCTGCCCCTCCCCCCCCACCGCATTATTTCTGTCATCCTCTCTTTCCCCCCCCCACACTCCTACAATCAGTCTGAAGACGGGTCCCAATCTGAAACATTCCCAAATGCAGGAAAACTCAGTGGGTCAGACAGCATCTCTGAAGAACATGGACGGGTGAAGTTTCTGGTCGGGACCCTATTTCAGACCCAAACCATACACTTCTCCAGTCCCGACCTGAAATGTTGTCTATCTATGTTCTGCAGAGATGCTTCCTGTCCCACTAAGTTGCTCCAGCACTTTGTCTTTTTTTTGGTCAACCAGCATCTGCAGTTCTTTATTTCTCCTGACTAAGCATATTGTGAAGTCACTCCCAGCACCTTGTTTTTTTTTTGTAAACGGGCATCTGCAGTTTCTTGTTTATCCACTGTCTCTGCACCTGGTTCCTCTGAACAGCTGCTTCCATTGCTTTTTCCACTGCGCCGTTGCTCTTGGACAAGAAAGCAGTGTCAGCGACTGGCATGTGGAAACAAAGAGCCAAAGGTGCTGCTTTATACCAAGGATAGACACAGAGTGCTGGAGCAACTCAGTGGGTCAAGCAGCATCTCTGGAGAAAAAGAATGGGTGATGTTTTTGGTTGGGACCCTAGAGTCTGAGAAGGGTTCTGACCCAAAATGTCACCCATCCTTTTTCAATAGACAATAGGTGCAGGAGGAGGCCATTCGGCCCTTCGAGCCAGCACCGCCATTCATTGTGATCACGGCTGATCATCCCCAATCAGTACCCCGTTCCTGCCTTCTCCCCATATCCCCTGACTCTGCTATTTTTAAGAGCCCTATCTAGCTCTCTCTTGAAGGTACCCAGAGAACCGGCCTCCACCGCCCCCTGAGGCAGAGAATTCCACAGATTCACCACTCTCTGTGTGAAAAAGTGTTTCCTCGTCTCTGTTCCAAATGGTTTACTCCTTATCCTTAAACTGTGGCCCCTGGTTCTGGACTCCCCCAACATCGGGAACATTGTCCAGAGATGCTGCCTGACCCACTGAGTTGCTCCCGCACTCTTTGTCTATCTTTGGGACTTGTATCTTTGCTACGCACTGGAGAAAGGGTAAGACAGTTGAGTTTAGTTTATTGTCCCGTGTACCGAGTGAAAAGTTTTTAGTTGCCTGCTAACCAGTCAGCAGAAAGACAATATATGATTACGCGGGTGAAGCAATAAGCAGCGAGTGAAAGAAGGTGGGTTTTCAAGACTTATACAAGAGTGGAGAGGGAGGAAGGTGCAGAGAAACACTGGTCTGGATGTAACTGAGGGAGTGTATCCAGTTGTGGCCATCTTGTGTCACATGAAGATTGGGTTGAGGATGAAGCGAAGGTTCCAGCGGTGAGGGATTTCCCCAATAATGTTAGTTTGGGGAAGACGGACAAAGAAAGCTGAGAGGAGGTTGTCATTAAAGTTGGAAAGGGTGCAAAGAAGATTTACGAGGATGTTGCCAGGACTTGTGGGCCTGAGCCATAGGAAGAGATTGAGCAAGGTAGGAATTTATTCCTTGGAGAACTGGAATATGAGGGGTAATATTATGGAGGAGCATAAAATCCTGAGGGGAATCTTGAGTGCACATGTTTCAATGCTCGATAATTATGTATATTAATTCAGAATTTAATTCAGAATTAAGCCTGAAAGAGTGCAGAGAAGATCCATAGGGATGTGGCCAGGTCTCGAGGGCCTGTGCTATATAGAGGGAGTTTGGGCAGGCTAGGACTATATCTTGGATCGCAAGAGACTGAGAGATGATCTGATAGAGGTGTACAAAATCATGAGGGGAATTGATAGCATGATCTTTTACTCAGGGTAACTGCATCAAGTTCTAGTTTAAAGTTCCTGTTTAAAGTAGGAGAATAAAGATTTAATAAGAACTGATTTTTTTTAACTTGGAGGGTGGTGGGTGTGTGAAGCGAGCTGCTGGAGGAGATGGTTGGGGCATGAAAAAATAACAACGTTTGAAAGACAAGTGGACAGGTACAAGGATAGGAGAGGTTCGGAGGGATTTGGGCCAAATGTGGTAACAAATGGGACTACCTGAGCTGGGACATCATGGCCGGTATGAACGAGTTGGGCCGAAGGGCCTGTTTCCATACTGTATGATTGAGAGGCGATTCGGTCAAGATTACCAAGAACATTCAAGATTCAAGAGAGTTTATTGTCATGTGTCCCAGATAGGACAATGAAATTCTTGCTTTGCTGCAGTATAGGGCTTGATAGAGGGCAGAGAGAAATTGTGGCCATTGGCAGATGAGTTGTGGATCGGGAGTAAGGATTTTAAATTTGGGGCAAAAGATGCAACGGAGGAAGAGTGCGAGGAACGACTTTTTAATATGATTGGTGAAGATCTGAAACTCATTGATGGTGGAAATGTTCAAAATTCAATTGGGGAGTAGGTAACGGGAAAGTTTTGATCTTAGGGAGGTGTATAAGGTCATCAGAGGAATAGACCGGGTAAATCCACACTCTTTCCTGGACTAGGGGAATTGAGAACCTGAGGACATAGATTTAAGGTGAGGGGGAAAGATTTAGTAGAAACCTGAGGGGTAACTTTGACACCAGGAGTGATGGGTGTATGGAACAAGCTGTCAAAGGCAAGGTAGTTGAGGTAAATACCATCATAATGTTTGCGATATTTTAACAGGTGCGCGGATAGGACAGGTTTGGAGGGATGTGGGCCAAGCACGGGCGGGTGGGGCTAGTGTAGATGGGGCACGTTGGCCGGTGTGGGCAAGTTGGGCTGACGATCCTGTTTCCACTCTGACTGACTGTATGACTGCTGTGAATTCAGTGCCAAAGATCATTGGCAGGGTTGAATTTACAACATCGAATTAAAATCCTTGCAGGAAAAATCCAAAGCAGTGCAGCACTGAACAAAGAAGAGAGTTTCCAGCCGTGTGCTGTTGTGGTTCTCCTAACCGCCACCTAGAGTTGGTTTCTCGACACTACGCATAAATATCCAAATTACATCAGCCTTTCGATCATTTTTGTTTGTGCTTCAGAATGGAACTGATTGGGCAAACACAGAGTTGCGGAGTGTGAATTAACCTTCTCCAAGCTCGAGGGGTTCCTCAATATATTTGTGCTCTCATCGTACCCAATGAACGAGGCTCGGATATTTTTTCTTGAATTCATCAAACGAGACTCTGGGGTTTCTGGCTGGAGTGAAGGCCTGCACATTTGGATTCTTTGTGTCCAGCAAGACTGACTCTGTTCACAAATGGCCCCCTCTGCACAATAGCGACGAGGGAGCTGGCAGAAGGTGGAGAATCAATATCCCGCGAGGCCCTCGTCTCGACAAAATGTGCCTCCGATCTGCAGCTGCAGAGCAGAATTGAGGAGCTCTGTGCCAAACTGCTCCGATCAGCAATTTCTGACCCTCAATCTAATGGAAAGGCAGAGAGAGACACAGAGAGAGAGTGTGTGTAGGAAAGCAATTGATCTAAAATGGAACAGAACTCCCATTTTTAAATGAAATTTTAATTTTGAATTAACTTCCCCTGAAGGAGGGTCTCGACCAGAAACGTCACCCATTCCTTCTCTCCAGAGATGCTGCCTGTCTCGCTGAGTTACTCCAGCGCTTAATAAGGAACTGCAGATGCTGGAAAATCGAAGGTAGACAAAAGTGCTGGAGAAACTCAATGGGTGCAGCAGCATCTATGGAGTGAAGGAAATAGGCAACGTTTCAGGCCGAAACGTTGCCTATTTCCTTCGCTCCATAGATGCTGCTGCACCCGCTGAGTTTCTCCAGCACTTTTGTCTACCTCTGAGTTACTCCAGCTTTTAGTGTCTATCTTTGATTTAAACCAGCATCTGCAGTTCTTTCCTACACCTATCCCATTTTTAAATTCTATCTTCTCACAGTCATTAAAAAGAATGCATTTCTAATTTACAAATAAAACCTCTCCCATTTACGATGCCGACATATCCTTATCCCCATCAGAAACTCATCACCCTCTGCATAAAAGGAAAACTTGCTCCGCACATCTGTAAACTTTTCTCCTCACACCTCAACGCTATGCCCTCTGGTACTTGACATTTCCATCGGCAAATGGATATGCAAGGAATGACAGAGGAGATTAGTTTAACTCAGCATTGTATTTGGCACTAGGCCTGTTTCTGTGCTGTTCTTGTTTGATAAGTTTATAAGTCGTCGGAGGGGAATTATGACACTATCAGCAGAAAAAAAGCAGCAATTGGCTTTGGATTAAAAGGAGAGACAACAATTGGGCCACAGATTGAAGACCGGAAGGTATGGAATTGAGGGGGGTGTAACTGGGACGCCAGGGTTCATCGTTGAGCCCTGTGGAGATGTTGTGGGCTTATCCATGAAATGTCAAAGAAGGAGGGTGCCCACCCGATGACATACCTACCCAACCTTTCACCACCCCATCCCACTGCCAATATCAAGAGTGCTGTCTTACTACAAGGATTGAAACATCAAGTCCTATTGGCTCTACTGCCATATTCTGCACTCTGTATATTCTTTTCTTTAGCACTACTTGATATACTCATGTACTGAACGATCTGCCTGTTTTACCACACAACCAGAAGCCTTTCACAGGATCTTGGCACACCTGCAGATACAGTGTTACAGCTACAAAAAAAGTGCCGATTTTAAAAAAAAGTGTAGGGGCAGCAATGAGGTGGATTGGAGGATCGGGATTTCACCCTAGATGATAATGTACCAATGATGGCAATAACATACCGAAGATAGACACAACATGCTGGTGCATCTCAGGTGATGTTTCAGGTGGGAACCCTTCTTTAGATGAAAGTTGAAGTGGGATGGGGGTGAAATAACCTGGAGGTGAGGAAAGGCCCGAATAAATCAGGGCCAGCAACAGATGACCTCAGGAAGGGTGGAACCCATAATGGCCAATTGTTGGCTGGGGAAGAGTTGCTAATGAGGGGTCACGGGTGTGAACAGTGGACGTAGTCGGGTGATTTGGTAGAGGGGAGGGAATGTAGGATTTACTCGAAATTAGAGGAATCAACACTTGTCAAGGGGAGTTAAAGTGTTTGGCAACCGGGAGATTGTGCAGACCAAGGCGGACCGAGCGAAGGTGTGTAGCGAAACGATCGCCAAGTCTGCGCTTGGTCACGCTGATATATAGGAGTCCACACTGGAACACCAGATACAGTACATGAGGTAGGAGGAGGTGCAAGTGAACCTCTGCCTCACCTGAAAGGAACTTGGATGAAGTAGAGAGAAATTGGAGGTATCTTCTAATATAATTACCAAAGAAACAGCTTCATCTGTGGAAAGGTTCTCACTCACCAATTGCTGCCTTAATTTGTATTTATTCAGGAGCCACAGATACCCAGTATCATGTTACACAGTGACGGTTTTGATTCATAACAATACATGAAGCATAAAATAGTCATTGCACGAAAATGAGCAATTTATATTTCTGGTTAATTTTCACAGGGAAACCCCGTGGGCTTCGACAACATCTGTTGTGATCATTAATAGTAGACCATTGATGTGCAGAGTCATTTAATCAGGCTTCAGACAGGGGTTCCCTTCACAACTTGCTCACACTCTCTGAACCCCAAATCACAGCCTCGCTGCTATGTCTCGATTTGGTCAGTTTTCCCCTGATGTTCCGCTCAATTAAAGCTGCAGCCAAAAGTGGAGATTACATCAGGCGAGGACAATGACTTAAAGAATATTTAGAGGAAAAATGTGACCCTTCAGGCTACTGTAATTATAAAGGGGTTTAGATGTGAAGAAGTCCAAGAGAGAAAGAAAGAGTTTTATACTCATCTTCTAATTGCTGACATGAGACGAGGCTATGAAATCATCGTGAGGACTAATTTTATATTTAGAAGCCAAATCTAGTGCGGAGTTCAAGAAATCTTTTGGGTCCCTTTGTCTGGGTAACAGCATGTGGCCCGGAAATGTGAACACTGTTTACAAAGCTCGTCATTCAAATAAGATTCAGACTAAGATAATCACTACAAGTTAATCATCTAGTAACTACCAGGACGTAACAGTAATCAGTATGATTTTTTTTTTAAATTAGACCATATTCAATGTTAAAAAATAATTTAAACTTAATATTTTGTGCACTGTTTTTGCCTTAAAGATTGCTACAATTATCCTGGCAATCTCTCAGTTGCCTTATCCTGGCAATTATCCTGCCAATCTCCCCTTGTTTAAGAAGGAACTGCAGAAGCTGGAAAATCGAAGGTAGACAGAAATGCTGGAGAAACTCAGCGGGTGAGGCAGCATCTATGGAGCGAAGGAAATAGGCAACATTTCGGGCCAAAGAAGTCTGAAGAAGGGTTTCGGAGTGAAACGTTGCCTATTTCCTGCTGCACCCGCTGAGTTTACCTCCCCTTCCCATTTCCACACTGGCTTTTCTGTCCTGGGCCTCCTCCACTGTCATAGTGAGGCCACAGGCAATTGGATAAATACACCTCATATTTTGTTTGGGCCTTTGTGGACTCCATCCTTCCTTGGTCATCTGTTGACTGCCCTGATTGTTTTTAGTTGAGGGATACAGCGTGGAAACAGGCCCTTCGGCCAAGCCAATTACCAAGACAATTAACCTCCAAACCTGTACATCTTTGGAGTGTGGGAGGAAACTGAAGATCTCGGAGAAAAGCCACGTAGGTCACGGGGAGAACGTACAAACTCCGTACAGACAGCACCCGTAGTCAGGATCGAACCCGGGTCTCCGGCGCTACATTCGCTGTAAGGCAGCAACTCTACCGCTGCACCGCCCGTGTTGTTCTGGCCTTTTCTATGTTTCAGTCTGAAGAAGGTTTTTGACCCGAATCATCACCTATTCCTTTTTTCCAGTGATGTTGCCTGACCCAGTGAGTTACTCCAACATATAAGCCAGCATCTGCAGTTCCTTCCTACACATATCAGTTCTACAGTTCTTTAATATTACATGCATTATTAATTAAGATCATAATCATAATCATACTTTATTAGCCAAGTATGTTTTGCAACATACAAGGAATTTGATTTGCCGTACGGTCATATTAATAAAAAGCAACAGAACACACAAAATACATTTTAACATAAAGATCCACCACAGTGACTCCTCCATATTCCTCACTGTGATGGAAGGCGATAAAAAGATCAATCTCTTCCCCTCCTTGTCCTCCAGCGGTCGTGGGCCTCGAACCTTCCGTTGACGGGAGGATCGTACTCCCGTAACCGGCGGCGGGCCTGCTCGTCGAGGCGATCAAGCTCCTGCATCGGGCGGGGGGGGGGGGGGGGGGGAATCTCAGCTCCCCCGCGCCGGGCGATCTACCCCGGGTCAAGGCTAGTCGAATGTCGTGCGGCATTTGGAGCTTGCCGACGTCTTCTCAACCCGAGACTGCGAGCTCCTTGATGTTAAAGTCCGCAGGCCTCGGTTAGAGCGTCGATCCCAGGCAAGGGACCGGCTCCCGTGGTGGGGCTCAAAGTCAGGCCCGAGCAAGGCCTCCAGCTCCGCGATGTTAGGCCGCAGAGCGACCGGAGATACGACCCGGAAAACAATCGCATCTCAGGCAAGATTAGAGACTGAAAAAAGTTTCCCCCGACCCCCACCCCACATAAAACAAACCAGAGAACATTAACACAAACTTTTTAAACACACTAAAAATAACAAAAAAATATATAAAAAAGACAAACTGTAGGCGAGGTTGCCATCGAAGCGCCACCTGGTGGTAGATGCACTCTTAACAGGCAACTGAACCATCCTCCTAACAAGAGAGCAGTCCTGAACTACAATCTACCTCATTGTAGACCCTCAGACTATCTTTGATTGCACTTTACCTTGCACTGAATGTTATTGATGTTATTCCCTTTATCGTGTATGCATACACCGTGAATTGCAGGATTGTAATCTTGTATTGTCTTTCCTCTGACTGTACCTCGGTACACGTGAAGGCGGAAAGGGTGGAGATGGGAAAATGCGGCTAGTGGTGGGATCCCGTTGGACATTTTGGAGGATTATGTCTTGTATGACGGCTGATGGGGTGAAAGGTGAGGACTAGGAGGACTCTGTCTCTGTTGCGACTATGGGGAGGGGGTACCGAGGAGATACGAGTGAGGGCCTCATCTAAGATGGGAGTGGGAAACCTCTGTTCCCTAAACAATGAGGACATGGACATCTCGAATGTTCTAGTATGGATCACATCATCTTGGGCACAGATGTGGCGTAGACGGAGGAATTGGAAGTAGGGGATAGAGTCTGTACCTGCTTAAGATAGCTCACTGGAGAAAGAACATGCAACAACAGGTATATAAGGATAAAGCTCCACTATGTTCATCTTATATTCATTAATACGGAAATGTTGGAGCAAGAAATGGAAAAGATAAGTCGGACCAACAACTGAAATCTAACCCCAACTCTTCGTGGACCCGAAACGTCGCCTATTTCCTTCGCTCCATAGATGCTGCCTCACCCACTGAGTTTTTACAGCATTTTTGTCTGCCTTCAATTTTCAAGCATCTGCAGTTCCTCCTTGAACAAGTCTTAGTGTAATGACCTGAGTGGTAATGTGTAGGCTGAAAGGATTAGTTTAATTTGGCATTGTGTTCAACACAGGTATCGTGGGCCAAAGGGAATGTTCCTGCACTGCACTGTTGTGTTTATTGAACTTTTATTTTGTTCGTTTAGTTTATTTAGTTGTTGAGTTTAGTTTATGGTCACGTTTACCAAGATACTGTGAAAATGTTTTGTTGAGTGCCGACCAATCAGCAGGACAATACATGATTACATCCCAACCAGTTCCATTGGTGTTGTATGAATGCTAATGTTATTGGTAAACTGTCCACTAGGATGCAGAAGGCAAGAATCAGAAAACACCGGCATCTTGTAAGGTCAGCATGGACACAAAGTGCTGGAGTAACTCAACGGGTCAGGCAGCATCTCTAGAGAACATGGATAGGTGCCTGAAGAAGGGTCTCGACCCAAAACATCACCCATTCCTTCTCTCCAGAGATGTTGCCTGTCCCGCGTTTTAAGTCCATCTTCTATTTAAACCAGCATCTGTAGTTCTTCCCCATGGGGAGGTGTCTATCGGTCAAGATCCTTCTCCAGACCCTTCTTCAGAAGTCAAGAGGCTTCTCTACTCCCCTCAGGCACTTCAATCTCATCCTCTCTCAACACACAGCCCTCCACTCACTCACTCACTCACTCAGCAGCATCAATCCCTACAAAAATAAACCCAGTCTGAGAGGGATCCACTAGTATGGGCTCAGTGAACACAGTCACATAGCCAGAAACAGGCCCTTCGGCCCATCTTGCCCATGCTGATCAAGAAGCCGCATCTACACTAGTCCAATTTGCCTGCATTTGGCCCTTACCCTTCCAAACCATTCCTATCCATGAACCTGTCCATTTACTAATCAATGCCAAGATAGTACCTGCCTCAACTACCTCCTCTGGCAGCTCGATCTATACACACACCAGTCTTTGTGTGAAAACATTGCCCCTCTGGTTCCTATTAAATCATTCCCCATTCACCTTAAACCTATGTCCTCTGGTCCTTAATTTTAGGAATAAGATGAGGCGG
Source organism: Raja brachyura (assembly GCA_963514005.1). The sequence goes on along the minus strand of OY740807.1, from coordinate 7,266,663 downwards.
AATTTCTTTAGTTGGAGGGCGGTGAATCTGTGGAATTCTTTGCCACAGAAGGCTGTAGAGGCCAAGTCAGTGGATATTTTCAAGGCAGAGTTAGATAGATTCTTAATTAGTACGGATGTCAGAGATTATGGGGAGAAGGCAGGCGAATTAGGTTAGGAGGGAGAGATAGATCATGATTGAACGGTGGAGTAGACTTGATGGGCCGAATGGCCTATTTCTACTGCTTTAACTTATGAATATATGATTGTCCTACGCTGTAAAAGACTGTGTATTCATCCTCTCAATTCCTCTGATGATTTTATACCTCTATAAAATCACCCCTCATTCTCCTGAGCTCCATGGAATAAAATCCTGAAGGTCGAGCAGAGATAAGATATAATAGTGTCTATTAAAAGGTCATAAGAAAGGCAAACGGGTATGCAGATATTAAAGAGAGATGTGCAGGCAGAGGAAATTAGTTTAACTTTGCATCATGGCCAGCATATACATTAGGGGCCGAAGGGCCTGTTCCTGTGCTGTACTGTTCTATGTACTGATACAGGAACTCATCAGACCAGACTCTCCACCAGCGACTCCATCCACACTTAACCCGGCCTCAGAAAAGCAGCCAACATTATCAAAATATTTGTCTCATCCTGCTCATTCCTTCTTCTCCCTGCTCATTCCTTCTTCTCCCTGCTCCCTTCGGGAAGAAGGTAGAGAAGCTTGAAGAGGTGCACCACCAGAAGTGAAAGGGCGGCACGGTGGCGCAGCGGTAGAGTTGCTGCCTCACAGCGCCAGAGACCCGGGTATGATTCTGACTACAGGTGCTGTCTGTATGGAGTTTGTACGTCCTCACCGTGACCTGCGTGGGTTTTCTCCGGGAGCTCCGGTTTCCTCCCGCTCTCCAAAGACGTGCAGGGTTGTAGGTTAATTGGCTTTGGTTAAATTGTAAATTGTCCCCAGTGCAAGTGTAGGGGGAAATTGCTGGTCTGCGGGGACCCAGTGGGCCGAAGGGGCTGTTTCTCCAAACTAAGCGGAGTTGGCCTGAGGGCTGGAATCTGGGACCAGGAAGGAGTGCGGACAAATCCTATAACCACCAAATGCGATCTAATCCCGCTCGAGGGGATTGGAAGTCATTAGCTGTAAGAAGCAGCGGTGTTGAGTTCACAGGACAGGCTTCTCACTCGCGCTTCCAGACGGTTTGTTTTGCAACATGAACCCACCACACGTCATCGACCCTCCGACACAAGGCCACATGCACAGAAATAGAGACGTCAGTCTGATGTCCGATGAGATAATGTCCCTAAACTGGTGCATTATTAAAGGGCTGGGAATGATTATGCAACTCTTGCAGTAGTTAGAGTTAAATAATGCAGCTTGCCTTTCACACTGTCCACATCTTGCTGCAGAAACACTCCAGTTAAAAAAAACATCGCATTTAGACTTAATTTTCCTTTCTCAACGCCCAAAGTGCCTTGGAGCCAAAGTTCCTATTTTGGTGTAGAGGCAAGGAACTGTAGAGGCTGGTTTACTACAAAAAAAAATCACAAAGTGCTGGAAAAACTCAACAGGTCAGGCAGCATCTCTGGAGAACATGGACAGGTGACGTTTCAGGTTGGAACTATTCTCAAAGGACAGGCAGTATCTCTGGAGAATAATGGATAGGTGATGTCAGGACCCATCGCAAGGTTTCCCGATCCGAAACATACCTTTCATTCATTGTTCTGTATCTCTCTGCATCATCTTTCAGTCTGAAGAAGGGTCTCGACCCGAAACGTCACCCATTCCTTCTCTCCAGAGATGCTGCCTGACCCGCTGAGTTACTCCAGCTTTTTTGCGTCTATCTTCAGTTTAAACCAGCATCTGCAGTTCCTTCCTACACATCACGTGTCCATGTTCTCCAGGGATGCCGCCTGACCCGTTGAATTACTCCAGTCCTTTGTGACTTTTTAAAAATCTTGTTGTGACGTGTGTTAACTATGCAGAGATAGTTGACAGATAAAGAATCCTTTTGAATGATACAAAATAAAGGCTTGTTTAAAAGGTCAATCAATGCAGATTCTGACACACAAAATTTAAGATTTCCATTTGGTCTGTGACAAAAAATAACCGGCCGGCCTGCTGGAGAAGCCAAGCTTTCACACACTTTATAAATGCATTAACACCCTTTTGCCTGAATCGTAAAAGGGATTACTCCAGTTCAACTATCACGAGTAATCATTTTTTTTGGCAGATATCTATAATTGTCCTTTGCATTGACCAGCATTTTACAAAGTGCCTTAGAAAACGGCTCAACTCCAGATTCAGGCAAAAGGTGCAGAAGTGTGAAAACGCACACCTCCAGATTTAGGGACGGTTTCTTCCCAGCTGTTAAAGGGCCTGTCCCACAAGCATGCAACTCCATGCGATGAGCGCGACCTAACGTGGTCACTTGAGCCGTCCGGCATCGCGGGGCCGGTCCCACTTCGATCGCCGGAGCCGTGCGGAATCGTGCGGAGTTCATCCCGACATCGCGCGGGGCTCCGAAAAACTGACCATGTTCAAAAATTCCGCGCGGCAACGGCTTGTCGACTCGCAGTCACCTCGACGCATTAGACACCGCCTCGACGTCGTGCCTCCGTGACCCTCTCTGTAGGTGCCTCCGTGACCCTCTATGTGTGTGGCTCCGTGGCCCTCTGTGTGTGTGCCTCTGTGCCCCTCTCTGTGTGCCTCTCTCTGTCCTGGCGAACTTACCTTTAAGACTTTGCTCCAAGTTCGCCTCACTTTGCGCCACTCACCCTACCTCCGCGCGGCCCCCGCTGCCGGTTTGGTCGCGCTTGCCGCATGCAGGCGCATGCTGGTGGGAACGGCCCTGTACAGGGGATCACCCGACCACCGCGCGGCCCCCGCTTCTAGTTTGATCGCGCTCATCGCATGGAGTCGGATGCTGGTGGGACAGGCCCTTTATCAGGCAACTGAACCATCCTACCACAACCAGAGAGCAGACCTGAACTACTGTCCAACTCATTGGTGACCCTCGGACTATCCTTGATCGGACTTTGCTGGCTTTACCATGCACTAAACGTTATTCCCTTATCATGTGTCTGCACTGTAAATGGCTCGATTGTATGCAACGTTCTAATGTAGATTTCTACTTCCCCCCCCCCCCCCTCCCTTTGGGAAACGAAATGTGAAATAACAAGCCAGCGCATCTTGTTCATCATTTATTGAACAGTTGGTCGTGAATTCAAATAATTTAAGAACAAGTTGGTTTGCATTGAAGATACCCCCTTTAGCCTTTCTTGCTTTCTACACAGAATGCCACACATTTACACATAACCCACGCCCCCCCCCCCCCCCCACCCCTCTCCAGCATTTGAGAAAAATCTGAAAGCTTTTAGCATAATGTTAACATTCAGTGGGCCAATAGACTGCGGCAATTTAGAATGATTTTTGCATTAATTCATACACCCAGGCTACAGTTCGGAAAGCAATGCAAGGAAAATCACATGGTCGCCCCGATAAAAAGAAAATTTATCTTATTCAAACACTTATTACACACTCTTAATGAGAGGCAGTTACTGTGTAAAGATTTCATAATCACATCACGTGAAATACGATTATACAATTTGAGAATATACTATATAGCACTTATTTCTCTTCATAAATGTATCTCTGTCAGTACCACAACATACATAGGCTGCTCGAGGGTTATTATTATTATTTTTTTTAAATAGCGTCATTGTCTCTCTTGGTCACAGCCATCACTGGAAAGTACAAGATCCTCCCGGTGAGTGCACTGTGCAAAGCCAGCACATTCGATGTGAGTGGCTTCATCACACGTAACTGGACTAAGAAAATCCCACTGTCCCTCAGGCACACTGCTCTGAACCTTTTCCACACTGCAATACGGAACAGAAACCCTAGTACAGGTCGTGGCTAATTCACCGGCTTTAAAGACACTTCGAATTCCAATTCTTCCAATTCCATTTCCAATTTGAATTCCAATTTGAATTCCAATTCCAATTTGAATTCCAATTTGAATTCCAATTCCAATTCGAATTCCAATTCGAATTCCAATTCGAATTCCAACTCGAAGCAGAAGTCTCCCCCGAGAGAGAACAATCCAGTTACTAATAGCAAACACACAAGTTTCTAAATATTTTGGACGGTTTCCAGGATATGAAAGTCACCAACTTTTTAAAGTGGATTGCATCGGAGGGGAAAAACAAAAAGAGGTGGAAGTTTGTCGGTGACAATTAAAATGTGAGAGTCGATTCCCTGTACAGGAGGCATCAGGTGAAGGGGAACCTGATTTCTGGCCAGGTTTGTTTGCTGAACTAGTTGGACGTAGCAGCAGTAAATCTTGAAGTCGCAAAATTGAAAGAACAAGTTGGTTCTGAATATCAAAGTCTTAATTTCTTTTTCAGTTGGTGCCCTTATACAACAATATAATGACCTGAGTATTTTAAGTATTCCAAGGTTCATTCTTTTGGAATTTGTGATATGTACAGTTTCTTTAGGCTATTACACATGTAGTTTACAAAGAGCTGATTGCTGTAGTGACTGTACAAGTGAGTTGTATAACTTTACAAGTGACAGTTTTCAAACTATTATTTTTAAATATAGTTTTTTTCCCCCTTAAAAAAAAACACATATGTGCAGCCGATGCCACTGCTAAGGCTTTGATATTTAGTCAGATCTGCAATTGCAGGTTTCATTTCCAAAGAAGGAGAAGAAGAAGAAGAAGAAAAAGAAACACGAAATGCAACACATTAATAGGTACCAGTGCATTTTTTTTGGTGCGAGACACAGCAGTTATTGCAACACGTCTCCTCCTCCTGGCTGCAAGCCCCGGGCCCCGGCTTCCGGAAGGTTCTGGAAGGGCGAGAGCCCCCCCCCCCTTTACGCTGAAGCCTGGGCTGTGGACGTTTCGACGATGGCCGGGCTCTTCCCGTGGACTGATTCAGTTCCCGTCCCTTCCGCCGAGTCCTCTTGCTCCGCGATGCGGAAGGTGTCGTGCAGTGCCTGACGCCTGTGCACCTCAGCCTTCAGATTCTCCAGCTCCTTCTGACTGTAGGTCGCACAACACAGGGCAGCAAGAAGATAGGATATTATTATACATTTTTTTATTATTTTTTTGAAACCAAAAATAAATTGAATCAATGATTACAAAAATAATATGTAGAATACAAAACAATTGCAACAAACCCACCACCACAGTACAAAGTAAAATAAATATCCTTAAATATCAAATATATTAAAATACCAATGTTACAATCCTCGTCGAGGATGCATTCCACTGCCCAGCGGTCCCAGAAATCCCCCAGCTTGCCCGCAGACAGCGTGTAGTCCCTCTCTAGTACCACCCGGGCACGGACGTAACCCCGGAAAAGGGGCAGGCAGCCGGTTCGGGCACAGCCCTCGAGCAAGGATTTTATTTGTGAGAAGGAGTTGCAGATTCCAATTCCAATTACACCAAAGACCAACACTAAATGCTGGAGTAACTCAGCGGGACAGGCAGCATCTGCATCGTATTCACTGGAACGGGGCTTATATTCACTGGAATGTAGGAGGAGAGGGGATCTTATAGAAACAAACACCATTTTTAGGGGATTGGACAGGCTAGATGCAGGAAAAATGTTCCCCGTGTTGGGGGAGTCCAGAACCAGGGGACACAGTTTAAGAATAAGGGGTAGGCCATTTAGGACTGAGATGAGTAAATGCTTTTTCACCCAGAGAGTTGTGAATCTGTGGAATTCTCTGCCACAGAAGGCAGTGGAGGCCAATTCACTGGATGTATTCAAGAGAGAGTTAGATGTAGCTCTCAGGGCTAACGGAATTAAGGGATATGGGGAGAAGGCAGGAACGGGGTACTGATTCTGGATGATCAGCCATGATTATATTGAATGGTGGTGCTGGCTCGAAGGGTCGAATGGCCGACTCCTGCACCTTTTTTCTACGTTTCTATCTCTGGATGGAAGGAATAGGTGACGTTTCAGGGCAAGACCCTTCTTCAGACTATGTAAGAATTTTATTCCTCCGTTTCAGGACAAATGACAATAAAACACTCTCGAGTCTCTAGTACAGCACAGGAACAGGCCCTGCGGCCCACAACCACCTTGCCCTGCATGATGCCAGGTTCAAGTCAACCTCTACACTGTAGAACAGCACAGTGGCGCAGGTGGCAGTGCTGCGGCCTCACAGTGCCAGCCAGAGACCAGGGCTCCATCCCGACGTCAGGGGCCGCCTGCGAGCGGAGTTTGCACGTTCTCCCTTTGACCACGTGGATTACGTCCTGTTTCCACCCACATCCTAAAGACGTGCGGGTTTGCAGGTTAATGGCCCTCTGTAAATTGCCCCTAGAATGTAGGGAGTGCTTGCGAAAGTGAGATAACATAGAACTAGTGTGAACAGGTGATCGATGTGGTCAGTGCACTCGGTGGGACGATGACCCTGTGTCCATGCTGGATCTCTAAACTATTAACTCATGCCTCCACGTAATCCATACCCCGCCATTCCCTGTGTATCCATGTGCCTGTCTAAAAACCTCAAACGTTTCAAAACCAATGCTTGTGCGGGCAACGTCTTTAGACTGCAGTGTTTGGACTTTAGTCAAGTCACTTTTATTTCTATAGCACATTTAAAAAACAACTCTCGTTGACCAAAGTGCTTTACATTGGTGGAGGTACTAATGTTATACAACAGCAGTTCATAGATTAAGTACATACATAAATACATACATATAGGCCTCCCTCAGAGGACCTCAAGAAAGGCTTGGGAGTAAAGATGAGTTTTGAGTCACGACTTAAAGGAGTCGATGGAGGGGGCAGTTGTGATGGGAAGAGGGACGCTGTTCCACAGTCTAGGAGCTGCAACCGCAAAGGTGCGGTCGCCCGAGCTTCAGTGCAGAAACAGGCCCCTTGGCCCACCGAGTCCGCGCCGACCAGCGATCACCCCGTACACTAGCACTATCCTACACACTAGGGACAGTTTACAATTTTACCGAAGCCAATTAATCTACAAACTACGTCGATGGAGAGTGGGAGGAAAATGGAGCACGCGGAGAAAACCCACGCGGTCCCAGCGAGAACATACAAACTCCAATACAGAGAGCACCGGCACTCAGGATTGAACCCGGGTCTCCGGCGCTGTGAGGCAGCAGCTCGACCGCTGTGCCACCGTTGTGCGGCTTGTGAAGGTGCAAATGTTTGGTCCTTACCTGAGGGGAATGAAGAGAATCCCGTTGATGACGTTGAGCTGCTCTAACACACTCGACATGATGGGAGCTGTGAACTGTTGGAGACACAGAGCGATTAGTGGGTGGCACACCGTGCCCATTCAGCACCTTTTAGCAAACAGCCAGCGTCAGTAATTGTGCCCGGGCACAGCAGTGGACGAGGGAGATCCTGCATTTAAACCTCGGTCAATCTTGCCAAGCTTGGGAATGGCTTTGTCCAAATCCCAACCCCTCCCAATAGCCTTGCACCAAGAGACTATAGACTTTAGCGATACAGCGAGCGCGGGAACAAGACCTTCAGCCCACCAGTCCGCTCTGGCCAGCGATCCCCGCACACTAGCACTATCCCACACAATAGGGACAATTTACAGTTTTTTTACCAAAGCCAATTAATCTACAAACATGTACGTCTTTGGAGTGTGGAAGGAAACTGGAGCACCCGGAGAAAACCCATGTGGTCACAGGGAGAACGTGCAAACTCTGTACAGACACCACCCTCAGTCAGGATCGAACCCGGGTCTTTCGTGCTGTATAGCAGCAACTCTTAACGAGCCACTATTCACATCAAAACGCTCATGAACTGCATCACAGCCTGGTTCAGCAACTCAAACGCCCAGGAACTAAGGTGATTACATGAAGCGGTGAACACTGCCCGGTCCATCACAGGTACTGACTGCCCCACCATCGATGGGATCTACAGGAGTCGCTGCCTCAATATGGCAGCCGGCATCATCGGAGACCCACACCACGCTGGCCGCACTCTCATTTCCCCACTGCCATCGGGAAGAAGATACAGGAGCCTGAAAACCGTGACCTCCAGGTTCAGGAATAGCTGCTTCCCTACAACAAGCAGGCTCTTGAACACTACACACTAACCTATGAACCATGCACTGTCTTTAGTTGCACTACAGATTTTGACTTTGTTTTGCAGTACTACTGGGGTTATCAATTTAGTGCATTTCATTTCATATATATTATTTATGAAGCGCAGGAGGAGGAGGGGTGATCTTATAGAGGGGTATGAAATCATGAGAGGAATAGATCGGGTAGATGCACGGAGTCTCTTGCCCAGAGTAGGGGAACCGAGAACCAGAGGATATAGGTTTATGGTGAGGGGGGTAAAAAGAAGGGTCTCGACCCAAAATGTCACCAATCCACGTTCTCCGGCAGCGTCTCGACCCGACCTTGTCAGGGCATTGAGAGGCAACGGTTCAGGTCTGGGCACTTCCCCAGACTGGTTGTACTAGGGGGGAGAAAGCTGGAAGAGAGGTTGTGGCTGGACACAGCATGGCAAGTGATAGGTGATGAGTGGGGGTTGATTAGCAAATGATTGGACGAAGGCCAGCGATGGAAAGACATCAATGTATGAGAAAAGGAAAGAGTTACAAATTGTGCAGTTGACGCAGTGTGGAAACAGGCCCTTCGGCCCAATCTGCCTATTCTGACCAACACGACCCATCTACACTGCACTAGTCCCACCATTTGGCCCATATCCCTTTAAACCTCTTCTCTCCATGAATCTATTCTAATGTGTTTTAACCATTGTGACAGTACCTGCCACAACTACCTTCTCTGGCAGCTCGTTCCATACACCCACCACCCTTTGTGCAAAAAAAAAGCTGCCCCTCAGGTTCCCATTAAATCTTTCCCCCCTCACCTTAAGCTATCTCCTCTGGATCTTGACTCCCTTCCTCTGGGTAAAAGTCAGTGTGTTTACCCGATCTATTGTGACTGTGAAGGAACATAGGTGGAAGGGAAGCGAAATGCCAAGAATCTTACAGTCACACCAGTGATTTGTATGTGTGTCGGGGGGTTATGGGGAGAGGGCAGGAAAATGGGGTTGAGAGGGAAAGATAGATCAGCCGTGATTGAATGGCACTGGATGTCAAGTATCCCAACAGGCTCTGGGAGGATGCTACTAGCTAGAGACAGACGGAGCGAAGTGCTGGAGCCGGGAGAACAGAGGAGCACAGTGAGAATGGTCACGTCTTTGACATCTGGCGGGAGGAGCAGGGCTGAAGGTCACTTCACGGCTAGGCAGTACGGTCTGGAGAAGATAAGGTGCCTGAACGGCCATTTTGTAAAGTAACTCTATAATGAAAACGAGATATGAACAAGCAAATATGTCGATTATTCACTCCTTGGAGCAGTGACAACTTGAAATGGTTGACTTTAATGTCATGAGAGCCTTGGGTTAGAATAAAGGCTTCCTTTCGAACATTGAAGGAAAATTAGTACAAAAGACGGGCGGTCAGAGACATTGGGGGCGACAACGATGGGGACAACAGTGGCAAGATGAAGGGACCGGACTTCAACGCTGAGAGAAGTCTACCCCCTACCAACAGAGCGAATCTGGCCAGTTCATTCATACGGGCAATATCTGACTCCAAGTCATGAGTTTGTGATTTAGTTTAAGAAGTGATGTTGAAATAGTAAAATAAATGAGAAGTTATTAGAAGTCAATTGTTTGCATGCATGTTTAAGTTACTCGAGTGATAATAAAGATTAAGTGGTACTAAACCTTGGTTTAGAGTCTTTTGTTCGACACGTCAGTTGATACCCTTTGGAGGTAATGGGGTCAACAGCATGATGGGCCAAATGGCCTAATTCTGCTCCTATCATTTATGAACAGGGTGTCCCCTGGTGCATCCTAGTTTCCCCCCCCCCGCCTTGTGGTAAATGTACCCAGAGCAGAGGAAGAAATCTGCCGTCGCCATGGCAACATTAAGCAGTCAATGCTCCCCGGTGAAAGATCAAGAGACTCCACGAGTCCTCGACATAGATATCCAGAAACCATTAACTCAGGGCCACGAGGCTGCAGAACTGAACGGGCAAAAGGTTCACCCCCGGGCCAGCTAGATTGCCAGATCCTTGCTTAAGTAAGAAAAGATTAGACACAAAATGCTGGAGTAACTCAGCGGGACAGGCAGCATCTCTGGAGAGAAGGAACGGGTGACGTTTCAGGTCGAGACCCTTCTTCAGGCTGAGAGTCGGGGAGAGGGGAACGAGAGATATAGACGGTGATGTCGAGAGATATCGGACAAGTGGATGAAAGATATGAGAAAAAAAGTAATTTATAATGAAGTCTGAAGAAGGGTCTCGACCCGAAATGCCACGCATTCCTTCTCTCCAGAGATTGCTGCCTGTCCCGCTGAGTTACTCCAGCATGTTGTGTCTATCTATGATGATGAAGGAACCAGGCCAATGTTAGCTGTTTGCTGGGTATTCTTGCCAAGTGACGAAGACAGCAGGAGAGGAACCTGCGTTAAATACAGATTACTGAACAAACCCAGTTTACGCAATCCCAGGAGGAACACATGAAGCAGGTCAAGCACAAAAAGACCCTTGAATGAACTACCAAAGTATCTGATTTCTGTTCTCATCACAGATGCTTTTGGCTTTGCTGGTTCCAACATCTCTGAGGCGGGCAGTAATCCTATCCAGAGAGTTGAATGTCAAGCCCTGTTCTTGTGGTTCATTACCGGTGAGATTTCAACCTGAATGCCCCATGCAGACTCCAATACCATCCATTGCAGGCAGCTGTGGGCTGGTGTGTGCACCGCAACTTGTGATATGAAGCGAAGAAGGAAAAATATTCTTGCTCAAGCAATTGAGTGATTTTAGTTAGAATCAATATATATATATAGTTAAATGTGCAGGAAGGAGCTGCCGGTGCTGGTTTAGACTGAAGATAGGCATAAAATGGCAGAGTAACTCAGCGGGACAGGCAGCATCTCTCGACAAAAGGAATTGCTGATGTTTTGGGTCGATAAGGCTCTCTCTGGTCTATCACTTTGTAATGAGGGCACAGTTCAAGTGATTCTAAACTAGATAATAATCGAGGGCGACACGGTGGCGCAGCGGTAGAGCTGCTGCCTCACAGCGCCAGAGACCCAGGTTCGATCCTGAACTCGGGTGCTGTCTGTGTGAAGTTTGCACGTTCTCCCTGTGACCGCGAGGGTTTCCTCCGAATCCTCCAGTTTCCTTCCACATCCCAAAGACGTGCAGCTTTGTAGATTCATAAGTTTATGCGATAGGAGCAGAATTAGGCCATTCGACCCATCAAGTCGACTCTGCCGTCAATCATGGCAAATCTTTCTCTCCCTCCTAACCCCATTCTCTTGCCCACCCCATAACCCCTAACACCTGTACTAATCAAGAAGGTTAGGTAACGAGTCAATCAACTAATTAGTATCTGTAAATTGCCTCCAATGTGCAGGGAGTGGATGAGAAAGTGGTATAACATCGAACTAGTGTACATGGGTGATAGATGGTTGGAGTAGACTCGGTGGGCCGAAGGGACTGTTTCCGCGCTGTATCTCTAAACGAGACTCCTGTGGGTTGGGAAGAGGCAGAGGCGTGTGGACATATTCCCGTCTCTCCCCTGCATCAGGTCTCCCTGGGCACAGTCTGTGTCGTCATTGGCCCTGTGGTTTGTCAGTGGACAAGATCACGCGGTTCCTCACTCTCCCATGAACCCAGCCACCCGCGGCCTGCAGGGGGAGCCACCGAGCCGGCTCACACTCCCAGGACCCATCGGAGGCGGGGCCTGGACGTTGGGAGCAACGATCTTATGGCGGAGCAAGATGGTCCACTCCTGCGAAATCCAATGGACTGACGTGTAGTACGCACCGGAGCGTAACTTCCGCCATTTCAGTAAACCCGACCCAACTTCAGTTATGCCTCTCGCAGTTTAATCAGCGTTGCGGGGGAACAGTTTGTGTGTTTTAAATGTTTTAAATGTTTCTTAAATTTTTCTTTTTAAATGCAGTAAACCCTCATCAATTTCCCCCATCACTGTCAACACTGCCTTGGTCGTTATTTGTTGAACTAAGTACGTGTGTGGAAACCTGTGTGATTGTTAATCTGACTGGACACACGCTAATACATATGAAAACGGCCCATACCTTGTACAGGGAAGAACTGCAGATGCTGGTTTAAACCAGACACAAAAGGCTGGAGTAAATCAGCAGATCATGCAGCATCTCTGGAGAAAAGGGCCAGGTGATATTTCGAGGTCACTTTTTCGATAGCTGCCATGACCCGTTTGATGTCATCCTTCACCCTGCTCCTGGTCTCGCCCCGCACTGGTCTGTGTCTGTGTCTGAATCTGAGGGGAGAAGCGGTGGCACCAAGAGCGAGCGAATGTGCGGACAGACGGACGAAAGCAACGATCATAGAGCGGCAGAGGTGACATTTCTGGTCGAGACCCTTCTTCAGACTGACAGTCAAGGGAAAGGGAAACGAGAGATATATACATATCTTCCGTTCATTTGTCCTTATACCGTCTATATCTCTTGTTCCTCTTTCCCTGACTCAGTCTGAAGAAGGGTCTCGACCCGAAATGTCACCTAATCAGCTCTATGATCGTTGCTTTCGTCCGTCTGTCCGCGCGTTCGCTCTCTCTTGGTGCCGGCGCTTCTCCCCTCAGACTCCGCCAAACAAACACACACACACACACACACACACACACAGCATGTCCGGCAGATCGGTGCGGGCCGAGACCAGGAGCACAGCGAAGGATGACATCAAACGGGTCATGGCAGCTATCGAAAAAATGGTATAACATAGAACTAGTGTAAACGGGTGATAGATGGTTGGCATAGACTCGGTGGGCCGAAGGGCCCGTTTCCATGCTGTATCTCCCACTCACACCCCCCCCCCCCCCCCCGGGTCTGAAGAAGGGTCTTGACCCGAAACATCACCCATTCCTTCTCTCCAGAGATGCTGCCTGTCCCGCTGAGTTATTCTAGCATTTTGTCCCTGGGAAACAAAGGTGGACGGGCGAGGAGAGGGACGAGGGTTCGCTGGTCGACCAAGGAAGGTGAGGGCTGGAGGCCCTGCAGCAGCCTGGGGCTCACCTGCATCAGGCACCACTCATAACAACTTGAGCGTGGACTGGACTTGGAAAATGGCGGCAACTCACGCGACTCACGTTGCAGCGGCCCCTACAGCCTGTCTGTCTTTTTTTAAATTTTTTGTCTAGTTAAATGTAGTTGTTCGTGTTTTTTTTGTATTGTTTGTAACTGTGTATATGTGGGGGGGGGGGGGGGGGGGAAGAGGGGGAAACTTTTAAATCTCTTCCCTGCACGGGAGACCCGACTTTTTCCCTGTCGGGTCTCCGTTGTCGTTGGGGCCTAGCACCGTGGAGCGGCCTCCGACCGGGACGACCTGGGGGCTCCAGTCACGGAGCTGCGGACTCACCGTCATGGGGCTGGCTGGCCTCGAGCGTGGGGAGCGGTGGTGGCTCGCCGCTGCGGCTCAACCCCTGAGCTCCAGCTCCAGCTGCAGACCAGTGGACTATCGGGAGCTCGCGGGTCCGGGTGAGAGACCGCTCTCCGGAGCTCCCGCAACACAGCGTATCCAGCCCATGTCGCGGGGTTGGAGCGACCTGGAGCGGGGCCGTACATCGCCCGGCGCGGCTTTCATGGCCGCGGGACATTCCAGCGCCCGCCGGGGGCTCCAACGGTGACTGTGACCTTTGGGCCTAGAGCGGGGCCGTACATCGCCCGGCGCGGCTTTCATGGCCGCGGGACATTCCAGCGCCCGCCGGGGGCTCCAACTGTGACCTTTGGGCATAGAGCGGGGCCGTACATCGCCCGGCGCTACCTCAAAGGCCGTGGGATTTAACACCGCCCGCCTGCAGCTTGGACCTCGGGAGAGAGATGGTGCGGGGGAGAGAGAAGACTTTGCCTTCCATCACAGTGAGGAGGAGATTCACTGTGATGGATGTTTGTGTGAATTGAATTGTCTGTTTTTTTTTTATGAATTGTGTATGGCATGTAGAAACGGAGTTTCGTTCGAGCCTCTGAGGTTCGAATGACAAATAATAAAATCAAATCAAATCAAAACAAGGTGTCTCTTGAATTTGGGCTCAGTAGACTATTTCCGTACAACTGGACTGTTTGTAAGAAAGTAATTTCACTGTGTGTTTGCACACGTGACATTAAAGCTTCATTGAACCATTGAAACCACTGCACCCTCCGTCCCAGCAGAAACATTAAAAACCGTGATGTCTCGATCTGGCCTTCCCTTCAAGAGTTAACAGGGCTGTTATAATGACACGGTCTCCATAATGCTGCCTTATTTAAACAGGATTAACCACTTTACATCAATTTTAAAAAGGGGCTCTGAACGACAGCAATTTCCCCCAAAATTACTCTGTGGTAATTAGTCTGTGGTACGCAGCCAGCAGTCGGGGATTTTAAAGTACTTCAAATCACTTCAGAATGGCTGGTGTTCGAGATGCCAAAAAAAGCATTTATCTCAAAATAAGACCAGGGAGAGACTATTTTCAGAACAGAAAAGTACAGCACAAGAACAGGCCCTTCGGCCCACAATGTCTGTGCCGAACATGATGCCAAGACCAACTCTTATCTGCCTGCACATGACCCACATCTCTCCGTTCCCTGCATATCCATGTGCCTACCCAAATGTCTCTTAAACGCCACTATCATATCTGCCTCCTTCTCTGCATCCTCGACCCGAAACGTCACCCATTCCTTCTCTCCAGAGATGCTGCCTATCCCGCCGAGTTACTCCAGCATTTTGTGTCTAACTTCGGTTTAAACAGTCACCTGCAGTTCCTTCCTGCACAGACTGTTCCCAAACCGTGATTTATCCCAAAGGACAACAGACACCAGTTCCCTCAACAAAGGGAAACGAGCAAACACCTCACACCCCGGTCGAACGCACGTATGATGCAGAGGTAGCCACTCGATGTTGTGGAGAAACACTAACACAACACCGCCGGCTCAAGCTGCCCGCCCACTCGCTCTATGGACGGTGCCTGGCTTACCTTGAGTGGCAGAATACTGGCATTGGATCCGTTCTTGTAGATCTCGTTCATGGTACGTTGCAGAGCCACTGCTTGCTGCGTGAGGTATTTCAAATACTCTGAACTTTCTTTGGTCTTTTCATGATTTTCACCGAACTGGGGAGAGAGGGAGGGGGAGGGAGAGAGAGAGAGAGAGAGAGAGAGAGATGATTAAGGAATTAATTTAGAAACAAATAACTGCAGATGCTGGTTTATACCAAAGGTTGAGACAAAGCGCCGGAGTAACACTGCGGGTCAGGCAGCATCTCTGGAGGGGTGACATTCTATGTTGGGACCCTTCTTCAAGCTTTGTTTTGCATGCTATCCATTCGGGGCGGTACAGTGGCGCAGTGGTAGAGATGCTGCCTTTCAGCACCAGAGGCCCGGGTGCGATCCTGATTGTAGGTGCTGTCGGTACGGAGTTCGCACGTTCTCCCCGTAACCGGGTGGGTTCTCTCCAGGTGCTCCAGATTCCCCCCACATTCCAAAGGTGCACGGGTTTGTAGACTTTGGTTAAAAAAGATTGTAAATTGTCACTAGAGTGTGCAGGATAGCGCTGGTGTACGGGATGACCGCTGATCGGCGCGGACTCGGTGGGCCAATGGCCTGTTCCCGCGCTGTATTTCTAACGCCTAAAGATCAGATAATACTATACAATAACACAATCAAGTCAAACTCCATTACAATCGGTAGAGCTCAGGGGACGATACAGAGTGCAGAATATAGTTCTCAGCATTGTAGCGCACCAGTTCCAGAGACAAAGTCCAATGTCTACAATGGGGTAGAGGTGAATCGGACAGGACCCTTGCTGATGGAGGGGCTGTTCAGAAGCCTGATGACAGAGGGGAAGCAGCCGTTACAGTAACACAATCTAGCCCAGTTTCTTGGCCAATTTAAATGGAAGAATTAGCTGAGGTGACGAGTTGCTGGTGAAATTAATTGCATTTCACGATCTCCCCGTAAGCTTGTGTGATAATTACAGGGAACCTTTTCCCGCATCCAGCAAGACAAAAGAAGCTCGTTTGTTTGAAAGAGAGATGCCTCATGTGGAACACTGGTCAACTAAACCATCTCCGTGTTTCCTGTTCCAAGTAGATTTCATAGGGTGTCATATTTATTTTACTACCTGCCATTTAGAGCTGACGTTACACAACTTTTATGATGAAAACCTCAAATTCTCTTTCCTCTTGAAGACAGTTTCTAGAGCAACAGCAGAGGCCACAGTGATCGGGAACAGGGGTCAGGGTGGCACGATGGCGCAGCGGTAGAGCGCCAGAGGCCCGGGTTTGATCCTGACCACGGGTGCTGTCTTTACGGAGTTTGCACGTTCTCCCTCTGATCGCGTGGGTTTTCTCCGGGTGCTGTGGTTTCCTCCCACACTCCAAAGACGTACAGGTTTATAGGTTAATTGGCTTTGATCAAATTGTCCTTGAGTGTAGGATAGAACCAGCGTATGGGTGAGTGCTGGTCGGTGTGGACTCGATGCAACTGTTTCCAGGCTGTATTTCCAAACTAAACTAAACGCGGAGCCCTTTGAATGACGATCTTCTTACGTACACTCATTTACCTTAGAAGATCTTTAACCTAAATGTCAAATTTATCTGCACGTAAACCTCGTTCTGATCCTAATCGTAGGAACATCAACGCAAGGAACCGCAGACGCTAGTTTACAAAACAAGACACAAAGTGCTGGAGTAACTCAGCGGGTCAGGCAGCATCTCCGGAGAACATGGATAGGTGAGGTTTCATGTTGGGACCTTTTTTCCGACTGTAGGGTCCCGACCCAAAATGTCACCTATCCCTTTTCTCCAGAGATACTGCCTGACCAGCTGAGTTACTCCAGCACTTTGTCTTTTTTTTTTGTCTGCAGTTCCTTGTTTCTCCATTATTCGGACGCGATTGGTTTGATTGTTTTTCGATTGAAGGATGCAGCCCGGAAATAGGCCCTGCGGCCCACCGATTCTACGCTGACCAGCGATCGCCCGCTCACACTAGTCCTACATTATCCCACTCTCTCCTCCACTCCCTACAAACTAGGGGCAATTTGCAGAAGGGCCAAATAACCCACAAACCCGCTTGTCTTTGGGATGTGGAAGGAAGCCCGGAGCTCCCGGAAGTAACCCACGCTGTCGCGGGGAGAACGTGCAAACTCCACACACAGACGGAACCCGAGGTCTGGATCAAAGTTGGGTCTCTGGCACCACTCTGCCAGACCACCGCTGTGCCGCCATGCCAGCGTGTGAGAACATTAGTTATCGATACGATAGAACATTATTTACCCCAGGAGGGGAATCAGTCTGCCTACAGTCATAAAACACAAGCTACATGAAATCAAAGTGACGAGTGGAATGTCCAGGATTGGGGATGTGCAAAGATTGGGGGGGGGGGGGGGAAGAGTCAGTCTACCCCACGTCAGAAGGGGGAGGAGTTGTACAGTTTGATAGCCACAGGGAAGAAGGATCTCCTGTGGCGTTCTGTGCTGCATCTTGGTGGAACCAGTCTGTTGCTGAAGGTGCTCCTCAGGTTGACCAGTGTGTCATGGAGGGGGTGAGCTGTATTGTCCAAGATGCTCTGCAGTTTGCGGAGCATCCTCCCCTCCAAGACCATCTCCAGTGAATATAACCCCAGCCCCAGGACGGAGCCGGCCTTCCTGGAGAGTTTGTTCACTCTGTTGCCGCCCTGCTGCCTCAGCACACGGCAACGATCCTCACATTTTGTGCAACAATGATCTCAATCTGACACCACTTAGATTGCAGGTTTGGTATCTTTTTATGGGATCAGAAATTAAAGGGCAAGAGGATAATAGCAGATTATGTCGTTAGTGGATAATTATTTTAAAAAAAGATTGTTTGCGTTTTCAAATCCTCGCCTCCTCAGAGTTATGCAGCGCGGAAACCGGCCCAGCTCGCCCACAACAACTAACATGTCCCAGCTACACTAGTCCCACCTGCCTGCGTTTGGCCCATGTTCCTCCACACCTGTCCTATCCATGTGCCTATCTAAATGTTTCTTAAACGTTGGGATAGTCCCAGCCTCAACTACCTCCTCTGGCAGCTTGTTCCATACACCCACCACCCTTTGTATGAAAAAGTAACCCCTCAGTTTCCTATTAAATCTTTCCTCCTTCACCTTGAACCTTGGTCCTCGATTCACCTACTCTGGGCAAGATACTCTGTGCATCTACCCGATATATTCCTCTCATGATTTTGTACACCTCTATATGATCAGCCCTCATCCTCCTGCGCTCCAGGTCCTAGCCTGATAAAACCCCCACTATAGCTCAGACCATCAAGTCCTGGCAACATTCCCATCAATCTTCTCTGTACCCGTTCCAACTTGATAGCATCGTTCCTGATCCATCAAGATCCCCATCCAAACTGAGAAAATCTGAAACACTATTGGAAACATGGTGGTGAATCTGTGGAATTCATTGCTGCAGAATGCTGTGGAAGCCACGTCAATGTATATTTTTAAGGATTAGATTGCCCGATATGGAGGACAGTGACGCAGAGCTAGAGTTGATCCTCTACAGTGACAGAGATCCGGGTTCGATCCCGACTACAGGTACTTACACACTTACACAGCGGCACAACACAGGAATAGGCCCTTCAGCCCACGCTGTCTGTGCCGAACATGTTGCCAAGTTAACCTAATCATCTCTGCCTGCACCTGATGCCTGCATGTCCATGGGAATGGCGAATCTTAGAGGGCATAACTTTACGGTGAGAGGGGCAACGTTTAACGGAGAGGCAGCACAGTGGCGCTGCGGTAGAGCTGCTGCCTCACCACGCCAGAGATCTCAGTTTGATCTTGACTAAGGGTGCTTGTCTGTACGGAGTTTGCACGTTCTCCCTGTGACCGCGTGGGTTTTCTCCGGTTGCTCCGTTTTCCTCCCACACTCCAAAGACTTACAGGTTTGTAGGTTAATTGGTCTCCGTAAGTTGTCAAATTGTCCCTAGTATGTTGGATGGTGCGAGTGTACGGGGTGATCGCTGCTCGGCACGGACTCGGTGGGCCAAAGGGCCTGTTTCGTGCTGCATCTCTAAAGTACATGTTGCCCGCAGAGGCATTGGTTTTGAAATATTTGAGATAACCACAGATATGTGGGAAATGGAGGGATGGGGCTTGCGTGCAGGCAGATGAGGTAAGAGTTTAGAGATAAAACATGGATACAGGGGCCCATTCGGCTCACCATCAACGCTGAACATTGATCACATAGAAACATAGAAATTAGGTGCAGGAGTAGGCCATTCGGCCCTTCGAGCCTGCACCGCCATTCAATATGATCATGGCTGATCATCCAACTCAGTATCCCGTACCTGCCTTCTCTCCATACCCTCTGATCCCCTTAGCCACAAGGGCCACATCTAACTCCCTCTTAAATATAGCCAATGAACTGGCCTCAACTACCCTCTGTGGCAGAGAGTTCCAGAGACCCACCACTCTCTGTGTGAAAAAATTCCTTCTCATCTCGGTCTCGATCACCCGGGGTGTTCGCTGGTCGGCACGGACAAATTGCTAACCTGATGGGTCAAATGAGCATAGACGCAAAATTCTGGAGTAACTCAGCGGGTCAGGCAGCATCTCTGGAGAAAAGGAAGAGGTGACGTTTCAGGTGGAGACCCTTCTTCAGACCACACAGAATGTAGACGGACATTGGGATAATCCTATGACTCCCATCACGATGTCTTTGTGATGCTCGAGCCTTTTCAAGGGCTCTTTTGTCCCCCTGTTTGCGTTCAATGTCGTTCTGTTGAAAACCACGCCGGTGCTTTCAACGTGTTCACTTAAAATAAAGGGGGTCTGTCTGTCACTGACACAGAAGGGGCGGCTCGTAAAATAAATCATTGTATTCTGAAACCATGAAGTGCTGGGTGCAGAGTAACGAGCAGACAGTTGGACAGGCAGCCAGCATCACAGGAGACTCGAAATCTACAAATCTATTCGCGTCTCTAATCTGACAGAACTTAATCCCCCGTCGAGAAAATAGTGGAGACCAAATATAGATGATACCGGTGAAATAAGGTTGCAAGGTCATAAGTGATAGGTGTAGAATTAGGCCATTCGGCCCATCGAGTCTACTCAGGCATTCAACCGTGGCTGATCTATCTCACCCATCTAACCCCATTCTCCAGCCTTCTCCCCACCACCTCTGACACTCGTACTAATCAAGAAATAGGCTCAGAAGCCCCTCAGGTTCCTATTAAATCTTTCATCTCTCACTGTAAACCGATGTCCTCAGGGTCCCGATATCCCTGCTGTGGGCAAAAGACTCACCCTATCATCCCTCTCGTGATTTTACACACATCTACAAGATCACCCCTCCGCCTCGTTACGCCCCCGGGAAAGGTCGCAGGGGGCGGCACGGTGGCGCAGTGACCCCAGTCAGTTACAGGAGAACGTGCAAAACACACGCACACACACACACACGCATGCACCCCTACAGCACATCTTTGGGCCCCACAGTGACACAGCTGGCAGAACCGCGGCCTCACGGCGCCAGAGACCCGGGTTCGGTCCTGAGCTCTGTCGCTGTCTGGGTGGCGTTTGCACGTTCCCTCTGTGACTGTGTTGATTACCCCTGGTGGCTCCGGTTTCCACCCACGTCCCATGGAGGTGTGGGATTGCAAGTGATTGGCCCTCTGTAAATCGCCCCTCGTGTGTAGGGAGTGGACGAGAAAGTGGGATAACATAGAACTAGTGTGAACGGGCACGGTGGCACAGCTGTAGAGTTGCTGCCTTGAGACCAGCGTTCGATCCCGACTATGGGTGCTGTCTGTATGGCGTTTGCACGTTCTCCCTGTGACGGCGTGGGTTTTCTCCTGGTGCTCTGGTTTCCTCCCACACTCCATAGACGTACAGGTTTGTAGGTTAAACAGCTTTGGTAAAAACAACATGTAAATTCTCCCCAGTGTATAATGGACAGGGTGATCGCTGGGAGGTATGGACTCGGTGGGCCGAAGGGCCTGTTTCCCTGCGGTATCTCCAAAATCTAAAGAGTGATCGCTGGGTGGTACAGACTCGGTGGGCCGAAAGGCCTGTTTCCCTGCTGTATCTCCAAAAGTTTAGAAGGATGAGAGGGGATCTCATTGAAACATATAAGATTGTTAAGGGCTTGGACATACTAGAGGCAGGAAACATGTTCCCGATGTTGGGGGAGTCCAGAACCAGGGACCACAGTTTAAGAATAAGGAGTAAGCCATTTAGAACGGAGAAGAGGAAACACTGTTTCTCACAGAGAGTGGTGAGTCTGTGGAATTCTCTGCCTCAGAGGGTGGTGGAGGCAGGTTCTCTGGATGCTTTCATGAGAGAGCTAGATAGGGCTCTTAAAAATAGCGGAGTCAGGGGATATGGGGAGAAGGCAGGAACGGGGTACTGATTGTGGATGATCAGTCATGATCACATTGAATGGCGGTGCTGGCTCGAAGGGCCAAATGGCCTACTCCTGCACCTATTGTCTATTGTCTAAAGGGTGATCGCTGGGCGGTACAGACTCGGTGGGCTGAAGGGCCTGTTTCCATGCTGTCTCCTTAAAAACCTGCTAATTATACTCTGGATCAGTGGTCGGGAGAAGGTAGGAGAGGGCGACTTCAAGGACGAGCCTGGAAGGACGTTGATCGAACATGTGAAAGGGATTCCCAAAAAGCTGGAGAAATTAATCTCAAAACAAAAAAGAAAATCCCACGGATCTGCAACACATTGTGGGATAAATGTCGCAGCATATCCCATCAGCTGGGAAGGCGCTGGCAAATGGAGACTGCAGATGGCATCATTAACACCGAGCCAGGCTGTGACAAGGCGTAAATGTGAGGTGTCGACCGCACTGAAGCTGTGAGACTGACCTGGTTTTTGTAGATGGTGTACCCGTCTTTCTCGTGCTGCAACGCTGAACGAAACTCCGCTTTGCTGTCGTAGACTCGTGCGACCAGATGGTGGCTGGCAAACGGTGGGGGGGGGGGGGGGGGGGGGGAAAGGGGGAAATAGGAACAGAAACAAAAAGACAGAATTGCATTTTTTTAAAAACTGATTTTCAAAAACACACTGTAGAAACAAGGAACGGCAGATGCTGGTTTACATAAAGAGACACCAAGTGCTGGAGTAACTCAGCGGGTCAGGCAGCATCTCTACTGAACCGGTACTGTATCTGATGAAGGGTCCAGACCCAAAATGTCACCTCTCCACTATCTGCAGAGATGCTGCCTGACCCGCTGGGTTACTCCAGCACTGCGAGCATCTGACTGTCTAAATTCCACTCCTCTTTGGTTTCACATTATCCTTATCCCCTTTTCCTCACGTGTTTTTTCTTTTCACTTCTGACCTTTGTCCAATCATCTGCCATTAGATTATCCTTTATGAACAAAATTTTGTTGCCTTGCACTCATAACATACAATAAAAAACAAAAACACACAATAAACACATATTTAACATCCACCACAGTGAGTTCACCAGGCACCTCCTCACTGTGGTGGAAGGCAAAAGTCTTAGAGTCTCTGTCTTCTTCCCTCCTTGTTCTCCCTCTGCGCTGAGGAGATCCAGGCCTCCGATGTTGCCGTCCACCAGGCCCGCGGCCGAGCCTCCGAAACCGGGCCGCCGCCACCGCCGTCGCTGGAACGCCGGAACACCGCCACAGGGCCCGCCGCCGGAACGTCGCTGGAGCACTGCAGCTCCAAAGCCAGGTCGCCGCTGGAACGCTGGAGCACCGACTCAGGGCCCGCTGGTGGAACACCACAGCTCCAAAGCCAGGCCGCCGCTGGAGCACCGCATCCCCAAAGCCAAGTCGCCACTGAAGCTCCGAAGCCGTGCCGCCGCTGCTGGAAGGCCGCCATAGCTCCAAGGCTGCCAGCTCCGCCATTAGGGCCTCAGCACAGACGGTGACGGGGGACACGACAAGAAAAGTCGCATCCCCCGAAGGGAGAGACTAAAAACCTGTTTCTCCCCCCCCTCCCCCCCCCCCCCACACACACACACAGCCTAATAAACCAAAATAATCACTAAAACAGTGACAAGAAGACAAAAATAAAATTAAAAAAACAGACATTAACAACCCCAGCCCCAGCATCCACCAGTCTAAAGGGTCTCGATCCGAAACGTCACCCATTCCTTCTCTCCAGAGATGCTGCCCGTCCCGCTGAGTTACTCCGGCTTTTTGTCTTTTTTTTAAATATCACCTTCACAAAAAATCAGCATAGGACAGAATTCTTCAACTAGAAAACACAAGTTTTTACCTCATGGCAACTTTTAGAGATTTTGTTCCGTGATATTTTCCATTGATGGTCAGAGCACTCTCCAGGAACCTGAGGGAAAGGTCGTACTCCATAACCCCGTGTAACACAAGGCCAATGTTACTCTGTGGAAAAAGCATACGGAAATCTGAGCATATTGAATGCACTGACATCGTTTAGTTTATAGACACAGCGCAGAAACAGGCCCTTCGGCCCACTGAGTCCGCGCCGACTAGCGATCCCCGCACGCTGACACTATCCTACAGACTAGGGACAATTTACATTCATGCCAAGACAATTAGCCTACAAACCCGTACGTCTTTGGAGTGTGGGAGGAAACCGAAGATCTTGGAGAAAACCCACGCAAGTCACGGGGAGAACGTACAAACTCCGTACAGACAGTCCCCTGGCGCTGTAAGGCAGCAACTCTACCGCTGCGCCACGTGCAGCCTTAATTTAGGTTAGAACATGATTAAGACCAGTGTTGGCTACATTGGTCTGTAATATAATTTCTCCCTGAACTTGAGTGCCGTCTTTATTTGGTTCATATTCAACGCACTCCAGTAGGCAGCATCTATCATCAAGGATGCCCACCATCCGAGTCGTCTCACTGCTACCAGCGGGCAGGAGCTTTGAAGTCCCCCACCACTAGGTTCATGGTTCAACACCCACCAGGTTCTTGAACCGAAAGGTCACAAAGTGCTGGAATACCTCAGTGGGTCAGGAAGCATCTCTGGAGAACATGGATGGATGATGTTGAGTCAGGACCCTTCTTTAGACTTTAAAGAAAGGGTCCCGACCCAAAACGTCACCTATCGATGTTCTCCAGAGATGCTGCTGATCCACAGCGTTACTCCAGCACTTTGTATCCTTCGAAACAATCGTGTATGTGGGACAGGCCCTTAATGGTCTCGAGGCACCACTCCGTAAATGGTAAATTGCCTGTGGTATCCTGGCTAATACTTGTCCCTTATCATAGAAAAATACTGAAACCTCTCTGAAGACATAACAGGAGCATTACTGGAAAGAAATGGGGACAGAAGGATGGGTTCAGAAGGATTTACAAGGATGTTGAAAGTACTCGACTGCCTGAGCTTTATAGAGAAGGTTGAGCAAGCTAGGACTTTATACCTCGCAGCGCAGGGGGATAAGGTGGGATATTATAGACGTATATACATTTATGAGGGGGAATAGAATGGGTCAATGCAGTCTTTTACCCAGTGTAGGGAATCAAGAGGACATAGGTTTCAGGTGAGAGGGGAACGATTTAATAGGAGCCTGAGCGGCAACTATTTCACTCAGAGGATGGTGGGTGTATGGAACGAGTTGCCAGAGGTGGTAGTTGAGGAAGTGACTATAACAACATTTAATAGACATTTGGACAAGTACATGGAATTGGAAAGGTTTATAGTGATATGGGCCAGGAAGGGTAAATGGGACGGAACCCGGACGTGGCGCCGACGGGCGAGAAGCCGAAGCAAAGAAGTGGAAGCCAAATAACCGAATGGAAACTAAGCCGAAACGCCAACTAACCAAATGGCTGCTCTGCCGAAAGGCCACCTATCCAAAAGACGGCGTCGCCTACAAGCCAACGAACCGACTGCCGTTCAACAGAAAAGTCAAATAATGGATATGACGTTGCCGGGGCTGGGACTTGCCAGCGATTGGTCCAGACCCCCGTGTCCATCACATCACTGTGGAAGGATGAACATTGCCCCACACCTCCGCTCACCCGACCCACAGCCCGCGGTGGGTGGACGTGGGAGAGTGGGGGCTGTCCCGAGGGATGCGCACCTTCGGCCGCTTACAACTTGGTGCTTGGGTTCAGATTGCCCAGTCACCTATGGCTTGGGTGGGAAAATGACCCCCACCCTCCCGCCGGTGGAGACGAGACAGCCCTCTCCAGGCGGGCTGCGGGTCGCGGGGATCTGGACCAATCGCTGACAAGTCCTGCCCCCGGCAACATCATGTCCGTTATTTGACTTTTCTGTTGAGCGGCATTCGGTCCATTGGCTTGTAGGCGCCGCCGCCTTTCAGGTAGGCGGCGTTATATAGAGGAACAGGGCCAGAGATGGAGAAGTTTAGGTTTCGGAGATCAGGTAGATACTATATTTGAGATAGGCACAAAGTGCTGGAGTAACTCAGCAGGTAACTCAACCAGAAACATCACCCTTCCTTTTTCTCCAGAGATGATGCCTGGTCCACTGAGTTACTCCCGCACTTTGTGTTTATCTTCGGTCTAGACCAGCATCTGCAGTTCATAGAGCCATAGGGTGATACAGCCCTTCGGCCCAACTTGCCCACACCGGCCAACATGTCCCAGCTACAGTAGTCCCACCTGCCCGCGTTTGGTCCATATCCTTCCAAACTTGTCCTATCCATGTATCCATGTCTAACTGTTTCTTAAATGTTGAGACAGTCCCAGCCTCAACTACTTCCTCTGGCAACTTGTTACATACACCCACCACCCTTTGTGTGAAAAAGTTACCCCTTAGATTCCTATTAAATCTTTCCTCCTTCACCTTAAACCTATGTCCTCTGGTCCTCGACTCACCTACTCTGGCGAAGGCACTCTGTGCATCTACTCGATCTATTCCTCTCATGATTAAAAGCAGTTCTTTCCTACAGATGCTATACTTGGACAGGTGCAGACAGGAAAGGTTTAGAGGAATATGGGGCGGGCTTGGGCAAATAGGACAAGCTGGGATGGGACATCTTAGTTGGAAAATGAAAAGTAATTGAAGCTGAGGTGGAGAGGTTTAGTTTTCAGAGACCTGGCACAAGGCGGATGGAATCACAGCCGCCACGTTCCCGATGTTGGGGGAGTCCAGAACCAGGGGCCACAGTTTAAGAATAAGGGGTAAGCCATTTAGAACGGAGACGAGGAAACACTTTTTCTCACAGAGAGTTGTGAGTCTGTGGAATTCTCTGCCTTGGTGGAGGCCGGTTCTCTGGATACTTTCAAGAAAGAGCTCGATAGGGCTCTTAAAGATAGCGGAGTCAGGGGATATGGGGAGAAGGCAGGAACGGGGTACTGATTGGGGATGGTCAGCCATGATCACATTGAATGGTGGTGCTGGCTCGAAGGGCCGAATGGCCTACTCTTGCACCTATTGTCTATCATGGGAGGGATTAAAATCAGAAATGAGCAGGGAGACAGATGTGAACTTGTTTTGCTTTACAGGGTTGGGAACTAATAGAGAGGTGGGTGGGGGATGAGAGGCTGAGGTCACTGGTGGAAATGTGTGGAGTCATGCATTTTGCTGGTAGGAATAAAGGCGTAGACTATGTGCTAAATGAGGAAGTAATTCAGAAATCGGAGATGCACTGGGCCTTAGGGAGTGCCGGTGCTGGATTCCCAAAGAGTTAATTTTCAAGTCGCATCGACAGTAAGGAAGGCAAACTCAATGCCAGCATTTATTTCAAGAGGGCTTGTATCCAAAAACAGGGATGTAATGCTGTGGCTTTTTAAGGCGTTGGTCAGGCCGCATTTGGAGTATTCTGAGCAATTTTGTGCCCCATATCTGAGGAAGGATGTGCTGGCTCTGGAGAGGGTACAGAGGAGGTTTGACAACAAAGATCATCGGCATGAGTGGGTTAACATAGGATGAGCATTTGATGGCGCTGGGCCAGTACTCGCTGGAGTTTGGATGGGGGGGGGGGGGGGGGGGGGGAGGGGTGGAACTCATTGAAATTTACCGAATAGTGAAAGGCTTGGATAGAGTGGATGTGGAGAGGATGTTTCCACTAGTGGGTGAGTCTAGGACTAAAGGTCATAGCCTCAGAATTAAAAGACATGCCATTAGAAAGGAGATGAGGAGGAAATTCTTTAGCCAGAAGGTGGTGAATCTGTGGAATTCACTGCCATAAATGGCTGTGGAGGCCGTCAATGGATATATATATATATTTTGTTTTAATATATATTTTTTTATTAGAGTAGGTAAGCAGTACATTAGTAAACACATATTATGATAGTAATATTTTGTATACAACAATCATACATTATTAATATTATCAAATGAATAATTTTGTCTCTAATAAATTTTTTTTAAGAGAGAACCAGAGAGAAAAATAAAATATAAGTCAAAAAGAAATCATAAATAATGGAATCATTTACCATTAATACGTCATTGGAGGTAAGATCAAGGAATATAGAATATAACTTTTCATCTAATCCCGAGTCCAAGTTTCAGTTAGGGTTCCTTGCCGAACTGATCTACCCTTTTAAGTAATCAATGAAAGAAGACCATATTCTAACGAAGACTTCTTGTTTGTCCATTAGGGCAAATCTGATTCTTTCCAGGTGTAGGGTCTCCAACATTTCCGTAATCCACATTTTATTTGTGGGGGATATAGGGCCTTTCCAAAATTTTAATATTAATTTCTTCTCAATTATTATACTGTAATCTAGGAAATTTATTTGACTTGTTGTAAGTATTAGACTTTGTTCTGATATTCCAAGTATTATTAATTTTGAGTCCGGATCCAATTTAATATTAATAACTTCAGAAGTTATTCTAAAAATCTCAGTCCAGAAATTCTTAATTTTTATACAATTTGCAAAAGTATGTGTTAAATTAGCCTCTGGATGCTGACATTTATCGCAGATAGAGGAGATCTGTGGGTAGATTCTATTCAATTTAACTTTTGAGTAATGTAATCTATGTAATACTTTAAATTGTATTTCATTGTCAGTGGATATTTTTAAGGTGGAGATTGACAGATTCTTGATTAGTAACAGTGTCAGGGCTTATGGGGAGAAGGCAGGAGAATGGGGTTGAGAGGGAAGGATAGATCAGCCATGATTGAATGGCGCAGAAGTCTTAATGGGCCGAAAGGGTTAATTCTATAACGTATGAATATGACTTAAAAAGGAGGACGAGGATTTTGAAAGCTGGGTTATTTTCTGATCAGAGGCAGGAGATTCCAGACAGATGGGCAAAGAATATTCGGATCAAAGGGAATTTGTTTGTTTATGGAAGTGAGAGGTCTGTAGGACTGCCGGGCATGTGTTGGAACAGTCAGGCCTCAAGATAACAACGACATGGTAGAGCTTCAGCAGATGTGAGCCAAGCCAGGTATGGACATGAAGACGAGTGCGGCACGGTGGCGCAGCGGTAGAGCTGGTGCCTTGCAGCACCGTAGACCCGGGTTTGCTCCCAAACTACGGGTGCTGTCTGTAGGGAGTTTGTACGTTCTCCCCGTGACCCTGTGGGTTTTCTGAGAGATCTTTGGTTTCCTCCCATACTCCAAAAGCGTGCAGGCATGTAGGTAAATTGGATTGGTAAATGTAAAAATTGTCCCTAGTGTGTGTAGGATAGTGTTAATATGTTGGGATCGCTGGTTGGTGCGGACTCGCTGGGCCGAAGGGCCTTTTTCCACGCTGTATCTCTAAGCTAAACAAGATGTATTCATCATTCTAGTGGATTTAGTTTTGGTTTAGTTCAGAGACACAGCACGGAAACAGGCCCTTCGGCCCACCGAGACCGCGCCGACCAGCGATCCCCGCACATTAACACGACCCAACATGCACTAGGGACAATTTACAATTATATCAATCCAACTAAGCTACACTAAGTCTTTGGAGCGTGGGAGAACACCGAAGATCTCAGAGAAAACCCCCGTAGGTCACGGGGAGATCGTACAAACTCTGCAATGCCAGGCACCCGTGGTCAGGATGGAACCCGGGTCTCTGGCGCTGTAAGGCAGCAACTCTACCGCTGCGCCACCGTGCCAATTTGCGGGCAAAAACTGAGCTCCGTGCCGTACAAAACACAGTGGTTGCTAACGAGTCTCTCTCAGTCTGGTGGGCAGTTAGAGTTGGCATCAAAAGCATATACCCTCAGTCACGCCTAGAATTAGTTTGTAAGCAATTCCTTCTGATCCAGTACTGGTGATCAGTTAAACAGTGTGATCAAAGTGGAGCAGGCCAGACCAGCCATGTAAAGTGTGAACCACATATACATGGACCAGTCTGAAGAAGGGTTTCGGCCCGAAACGTCGCCTATCTCCTTCACTCCTTAGATGCTGCTGCAACCGCTGAGTTTCTCCAGCTTTTTGTGTAACCCCCGATTCTCCAGTATCTGCAGTTCCTTCTTTAACACATATACATGGAGTCTGACTATAAACACTAAATGCCAGGGCAGCACAGTGGCACAGCAGTGGAGTTGCTACCTCACCGCGCCAGAGACCCGGGTTCGATCCTGACCATGGGTGCTGCCTGTACGGAGTTTATACATTCTCCCTGTGACCACATGGGTTTTCTCCGCGTGCTCCGGTTGCCTCCAGCACTCCAAAGACCTGCGGGTTTGTCGGTTAATTGGCTTCGGTAAGGAGTGTAAATCATCCCTAGTGTGCAGGGTAGTGCTCGT
The DNA here is from genome assembly GCA_963514005.1 of Raja brachyura. The sequence continues at coordinate 7,237,052 of OY740807.1, read as the reverse complement.
GTACGGGGTGATCGCTGGTCGGCGCGGACCCGGTGGGCCGAAGGGCCTGTTTCTGCGCCGTATCTCTAAATTATCTCTAAACCAAACCGATTCTAAAAGCAAGTTTGAAGTCACAGCTGCCTTGCTGAAAAGTTTTTATTCTGCTCCTTCAGCAACACATTAGCAACTGGGAAGATATTTTCCAGAGTGCAAATACTCACATCCAACAGGGCCATTTCTGGATGGTCTTCACCGTACACTAGGATCAGGAGGTAGCGAGATCGGTACAGGAGCTTTAAGGCCGTGGAAAGCTGACCATTGGCAAAGCAGTACAGGGCAAGGTGCATCTGTAAGGCAAACAACACAAAACCTGCTTTAGACACAAGGAACTGCAGATGCCAGTTTACAAACCCAGACACAAAGTGCTGGAGGAACTCAGATGGTCAGGCAGCATCTCTGGAGAACGGGGATAGGCGGCGCTCTTCACGACCCAAAACGTTGCATGTCCATGTTCTCCCGAGATGCTGCCTGACCCGCTGTGTTACTGCAAAACATGCTTTAGTTGAGTTTAGAGACACGGCATGGAAACAGGCCCTTCGGCCCACCAAATCCATGCCAACCATTGATCACCCATCCACACTAGTTCTATGTTATCCCATTTTCGCATCCACTCCCAACACATTAGGGGCAATCTTACGAAGGGCCAATTAACCTATAAACCCGCAGGTTTGGGATGAAGGAGGAAAGCCACGCGGTCACAGGGAGAACGTGTGAACTCCACACAGACAGCACCCAAGGTCAGGATCGAACCTGGGTCCCTGGCGCTGTGAGGCAGCGGCTCTACCAGCTGTGGCGGACATTTTAATGAATGAGGAAATTGGTCTCAAACATTCGACGTGCTGACCAGTGAAGTATTCTGTTTAGTGTGCAGCAAATTTACATTCTTGCCCATCACTGCATTCCATCATGTGGGATCTACATTAGGCCTGTCAACAAATACTCTCTTGAACTTCCACAGGTGCACGGTAGAGAGCGTATTGACCGGTTGCATCGTGGCCTGGTTCAGCAACTCGAACGCCCAGGAATGAAGGTGATTCCAGAAAGTGGTGAACACTGCCCGCTCCATCACGGGTACTGACCTCCCCACCAACAAAGGGATCTACAGGAGTCGCTGCCTCAAAAAGCAGCCAGCATCATCAGTGACCCACACGACTCTCATTTCACTCCTGCCATCGGGAAGAAGGTACAGGAGCCTGAAAACTGTAACGCCCAGGTTCAGGAACAGCTTCTTCACTACAATCATCAAGTTATTAAAGATCACAACCACCAAATAGGTTCCGAACTATATGGACTTGGGGGATTATGTTTGACTTTTCACTATTATTGTTTATTTATTTGTCATATCTACCTATGTCATGTCCTGAAATTTCCCATAATAAGTAACAATAAATGTGTGTGTGTGTGTGTGTGTGCATATATCATTGTTCTGTTTCGGGACATATGACAATGAAACACTATTGACAGGTACATGGATAGGAAAGGTGTAGAGAGATATGGCCCAAACGGGGGCAGGCGGGTCTCAGCTTCGATGAGGTACCTTGCTCAGCATGTGCAAGCTGGGCCGAAGGGCCTGTTTCTGTGTTAGACAGCCCCAACTCTTTGACTGAATATAGAAGCAAAGAGTTGATGAAGGTCCTGTGCAAATCTTGGCCAGGCCACATGAGGAGAATGTGTGTGGGAAGGAACTGCAGATGCTGTTTATACAAAGATAGACACAGAAAGCTGGAGTGACTCAGTGGGTCAGACAGCATCTCTGGAGAGAAAGAATAGGTGAGGTTTTGGGTCCATACCCTTCTTCAGGTTGAGAATCGACTAAAACTGAGAACATATTATGCTTTTCATAGAGTGGTACAGCATGGAAACAGGCCCATGTGCCTAAATCACCCACTGTGTGTCCCTGTGACTCTGTTTAACAGATAGGTTACCTTCCTACAATATCTTTGCGGATCGGAAGGAAGAACTTGGTTATGGAAATGAGAGCAACATGGCCGCATTGGCAGAGCTACGTTTTAAAGCACAGTAAACCCTGACAATAACGGACCCCTGCACGGGGGATTTCGGTTATAGTGGACCGTTGCACCCCCCCCCCCCCCCCCCAACACATCCGCCACGTTACCCAACGAAATTGTGTCAGGCGGCCGGCAGGAGCTTACGGTTGGGGGAGGGGAGAGAGCGATCAGCGTGAAGGAGGCATGAGTACCGGGCCCGTCCCCGGCCTGTGAACCCCCCCCCCCCCCCCCGGTTTAACTCCCCCCTCCCCATTCCTCCCGACACCCCCCCGCCCCCCCAATCGCTCAGTTATAGCGGACAATCGCCAATAACGAACACCACACCACCCCCCCTGGTGGCCAAGTTTAGTTTAGTTTATTGTCACGTGTACAGTGAAATGTTTTTGTTGCGAGCTATTTTGTCCAGCTCAATATTGTTGGTGGAGTGCAAAATTAGATTTCCCGTTTAAAAGCTTTATTCAGGAAAAAAGACAATATGAAGGCTTACGACTCTGAATCTTGTGTCCTTTGCTCTGAGTTTAGTTTTGTTCAGTTAACTGTCACGTGTACCGAGGTACCGTGAAAAGCATTTGTTGCGAGCTCACCAGCCAGCGGAAAGACAATACATGATTACAATCGAGCCATTTACAGTGTGTAGATACATGATAAGGGAATAACGTTTCGTGCAAGGGAAAGCCAGTAAAGTCCGGTCAAGGATAGTCCGAGGGCCACCAATGTGGTAGATGGTAGCGAGGGTTGACGGCAATATTACTCACGTATTCCTGGATGGTGTTGGGGTGATCTACTCCCAGTGCTCGTTCACTCATCAACACTGCCTTCTGCTGATTGTTCAAGGCCTGACAAAATAAACATAAAGAAAGAAAACGATGAAGGCCGCACTGCAAAGATCCACTTCCCGGGAAGATTTGGAGATTTCATTTTATTTTTAAGAGATACAGCGCGGAAACAGGCCCTTCAGCCCACCGAGTCCACGCCGACCAGCGATCCCCGCACACTAGCACTATCCTACACACACCAGGGGCACTTTACAGCAGGTCAATTAACCTACAAACCCGCACGTCTTTGGAGTGTGCGAGGAAACTGGAGCACCCGGAGGAAACCAGCAGGGTCGCTGAGATAACGTGCAAACTCCGTACAGACAGCACGCGTAGTCAGGATCGAACCCGGGTCTCGGGCGCTGTGAGGCAGCAACTCTACAGCTGATGCAGTCATAACACTGAAGCCACGATTCTTCAACCTGTGTTTCTGAATGTTCACTCAATTGGCGAATACCGACTGACCGACATGTCCCATATACACTAATCCCACCTGCCTGCGTTTGGCCCATATCCTTCTAAACCTGTCCTATCCATGTACCTGGCCAAATGTTTTTTAAACGTTGCGATAGTACCTGAACTACCTCCTATGGTAACTCCTTCCATACACCCACCACCCTCTGAAAAAGTTGCTCCCCAAGTTCCTATTAAATCTTCCCCCCTCACCTTAAACCTATGTCCTCTAGCTTGATTCTTTTGCAATGCTGTTATAGTATCTGCCTCGACTACCTCCTTTGTCAGCTTATTTACTATTGCTGTCTGTGTGAAAAAGTTGCCCCTCGGGTTCCTATTAAATCTTTCCTCCAGTCATCTATGTCCTCTGGTTCTTGATTCCCCTATCCTGAAAAAGTTGCCCTCAATTTCCTATCAAATCTTTCACCTTTCACATTAAACCCATGTCCTCTGGTTCCCTGCCTTGGGCAAGAGACTCTACATTTACCCAATCTACTCCTCTCATGTTCAGAGGTGATTGGAGCTGAATTAGGCCATTCGGCTCATCAAGTCCACTCCGCCATTCAATCAATAGACAATAGGCCACAGGTGCAGGAGGAGGCCATTCAGCTCTTTGAGCCAGCACTGCCATTCACTGTGATCATGGCTGATCATCCACATTCAGTGCATTCCTGCCTTCTCACCATATCCCCCGACTCCACCATATTTAAGAACTCTAACTCTCTCTTGAAAGCATCCAGAGAATTGGCCTCCACTGCCTTCTGAGGCGGAGAATTCCACAGATTAACAACTCTCTGGATGAAATGTTTTTTCCTCATCTCTGTTCTAAATGGTCTACCCCTTATTCTTAAACTGTGGCCGATCATGGCTGATCTATCTTTCCCTCTCAGCTCCATTCTCATGCCTTCTCCCCATATAACTCCTGACACTCATGGTTTTATAAGATCACCCCTCATCCTCCTGCGCTCCAGGGCATAGAGTCCTAGCCTGCCCAACCTCTCCCTATAGCTCAGGCCCTCAAGTCCTGGCAACAACCTGGTTGATCATCTCCGCACCCCGTCCATCTTAACAATATTCTGCCCTCAAGCATAAATGCCATTGAAAGACTGACCTCGTTATTATCGCCCATGATGTAGTTTAAGCGAGCCAGGAGCCGCAGGCAGGCACAGATTTCCACATGCATTGCACCATAAACGTTGTTGAAAAGATTCAATGCCTCGTTGATGAGCTCACAGCCTTCTTTCAAGAACCCTGTAAAGCACAGACATTTGTTTCATGTTATGGCGTGGATATTAGGAGGACAATCAAGTTACCCTAAGACCGACACAAAGCGCTGGAGTAACTCAGCCGGTCAGGCAGCATCTCCGGTGAAAAAGGATGCCTGATGTTTCGGGTCGTGACCTTTCTTCAGACTGAAAGTAGGGGATGGGATGGGTGAAGAGCTGGAGGCAAGAAAAGACCAGGACCAAATCAAGGCCGGCCACAGTGACCTCAGGCAGGGAGAGCCTGGTAGGCCCATTGTTGGTCAGGGAAGGTGTGATTACTTTAGTTTAGTTCAGAGGTACAGCGTGGAAACGGGCCTTTCGGCCCACCGAGACCGCGCCGACCAGCGATCCCCGCATACTTACACTATCCCACACACAGACTAGGGGTAATTTACAATCAATCCAAGACAATTCACCTACAAATCTGCACGTCTTTGGAGTGTGGGCGGAAAACGGAGCACCCGGGAAAAACCCACGCAGGTCACGGGGAAAACGTACAAACCAGGTACAGACACGCTCCCGTAGTCAGGATCGAACCGGGGTCTTTGGCAGCAACTCTACCGCTGCACCCCGATCAGTCCTGGTCTTTTCTCGCCTCCAGCTCCTCAACCCCCTCCACTCCCTACTTTCAGTCTGAAGGAGGGTCCCGAAACAAAACAGTAACCATTCCTTATCCATCCTTGTTCTCTGGAGATGCTGCCCGAGCCGCTGAGTTTCCCCAGCACTTTGTGTCTATCTTTGGTATAAACCAGCATCTGTAGTTCCTTGTTTTTGACACAAAAATCAAAAGACAAAACTGCTGGAAATACCAGTGATCCGATGAAAATGGAAAATCTTCACATGCTCATTATAGAACAAAGAACAGCAACAGGCCCTTCAGTCCCCAATGTCTGTGCTGAACACAATGCTGAGACCAACTTTTATCTTCCTGTACTTAATCCTTATCCCTCCATTCCCTGCACATCCATGTGCCTATTCATCACCACCCATGAAGTCACCTTCATTAAATATTCACCCCACTTCCCTTCCACGGATTTTTTAATGTTTAGTGGTATAGCGCGGAAACAGGCCCTTCGGCCCACCGAGTCCGCGCCGACCAGCGATCCCCGCACGCCAACACTATCATACACATAAGGGACAATTTACAATTATACCAAGCTAATTAACCGACAAACCTGTATGTCTTTGTGGGAGGAAAACAGAGATCCTGGAGAAAACTCACACCGGTCACGGGGAGAACGTAAAACTCCGTACAGGCAGCACCCGTAGTCAGGATCGAACCCTGGGTCTCTGGTGCTGTAAGGCAGCGACTCTACCGCTGCGCCACCGTGTCTGAGGGACCGTTTGTACTTCAACTTTGTTGCCGGCGGGCAAGTACTGTTGATAGCCTGACCCTTCTTGCACTTGGACTGAGAGGTTTACTGGGTTTAAGTGCCGTATAGAGATTCAACCTGTAAGTGCGTGTGGTGGAGTTGGGGTCCCTTATACTCTGAACCCAGAAAAGACAGCCAGAGATTCGGGAGAAGACCTGATAGAAGTATACAATATTATGAGAGGCATAGATAGGGTAGACAGTCAGAACCTTTTCCCCCAGGATAGAAATATCAGTTACTAGTGGGCATACCTCTACGGTGAGAGGGGCAAAGTTGATGTGCGGGGCAGGGTTGTTTTGTTTTTACACAGAGGGTGGTGGGTGCCTGGAACGCATGGTCTGGGGTGGTGGTGGCAGCAGATACAGTGGTGGCTTTCAAGAGGGTATATGGGGAATGGAGGGATATGGATTATGTGCAGGCAGATATCGGTTGTTGGCATTTATGATCCTCACAGACATTGTGGGCCGAAAGGCCTGTACCTGTGCTCATAGAGTCATACAGCGTGGAAACAGGCCCGGCGGCCCAACTTGCTCACTCCCACCAAACTACTGCAACCAGAGTCCTGAGCTACTATCTACCTCATTGGGGACCCTCAGACTATCTTTGATCAGACTTTACCAGCTTTACCTTGCAATAAACAATGTTCCCGTATCATGTGACGTTATACTGTGGGCAGCTGGATTGTAATCATGTATTGTCTTTCCGCTGGCTGGTTAGCACGCAACAAAGGCTTTTCACTGTACCTCGGTACAAGTGACAATAAACTGACCTGGACATGCCCCTGATCTACTATGTTCTATGATGAGGGTGAGGAGATTTTCCACTTTGATGAGATTAACATTTCCATTCCATCGCACCAAGTCTGGGTATATTGATGATGGGGTTTTAAAAAAAAGGTAGCACTGCGAAGTCTTCCTAGACAAAGCTGACTCCAGCACCCAGCTGAGAAGCCAGGCGAGGAAGACGCTCACTGCCTTCTGCTCGCAACAGGAATCGATTGCAAGGTTAACTTCCTTTCCATTGCGTGGAGTGCGGCGTTGTGCCTGCCTTGGGTAACGCAGCTGAGGCCAGCAGCTTGCCAAATGATTAAAGCCAGCCTTCCCTTTGGCCCCGTGCCAGTTGGGAAACAAGAAACAAACGGATATATAATCTGCACCCTACACCCCCATGCGCCACCCTTGCTAATTCACACCTTAACTTTAGTTTTGTTTAGTTTAGAGATACGACGCTGAAACAAGCCCTTCGGCCCACCGCGTCCGCACCGACCAGCGGTCCCCGCACAAGCCAGGAACAATTTCACATTTACACCAAGCCATTTAATCTATAAACCTGTACGTCTTTGGAGTGTGGGAGACAACGGATGAACTTGGAGAAATTCCACGCAGGTCACGGGAAGAATGTACAAACTCTGTACAGACTACAAACCTGTCGTCAGGATCGAACCAGGGTCTCTAGCGCTGTAAGGCTACAGAAGCTATACCGCTGCGCCACCGTGCCGCCCTGCTACACCTATTGGTGGCTGGGGAAGGTGTAGCAGGGCGGCAGATCTCAAGAAAATAGTACCTCATATTTCACTTGGGTAGTTTGCAGCCCAGTGGTATGAACTACAGCTACACCACCAAGTCGCATGCTGGTTTGGTGACCGGTGGAATATCATTGACCAGGCCTTTTGGCTGTTGGTAAAATAGGAAATCAGAGCTCGTTGAAGATCTGAATAAAGAAAAATCTTTAGGCACATGGGCGGCACGGTGGCGCAGCAGTAGAGTCGCTGCCTGACAGCGCCAGAAATCCAGGCTCAATCCTGACTACGGGTGCTGTCTGTACGGAGTTTGTACGTTCTCTCCATGAACTGCGTGGGATTTCTCCGGGTGCTCCGGTTTGCTCCCACACTCCAAATGCGAACACGTTTTATCGGCAAAATGGTTTGGTACCATTTGTAAAATTGTCCCTAGTGTGTGTAGGATAGTGTTTGTGTGCGGGGATTGCTGGTCGGCGCGGACTCGGTGGGCCGAAGGGCCTGTTTCTGCACTGTATCGATGGACTAAACTCATTGTGGATACTGTACCTTGTTGAACTTTGGATTGTCCACTTTGGAAGAAATGGAAGGCATCCGATGCCTTGGGATTCACGTGCTTGACAACGGGGAAGATGTTGAGGATATCCTCCTCGGTGAAGGTCGGCCGGTGCCGGCTGTCAAAGTTGTATTCCTTGAGTAAAATCTACAAAAACAACAAATCGGTTTTCATCAGCAAACAACAATAAACCAGGGTCAGACATCTTCAAATGACACTCTCTCCCATTCTGACTAAGAATACTTCCAACCTGAGATGTGGTTGCCTGGAACGCACTGCCCGGGGGTGGTGGTGGAGGGGGCAGAAGCACTAGTGGCTTTTAGAGGCTTTTGAATGGCCATGCGGATATGTAGGGATGGAGGGATATGGATCATGTGCAGGCAGGCAGGAGCTATGATGGACACAGTAGAGTTGCTGCCTTACAGCATCAGAGACCCGGGTTCAATCCTGGCTATGGGTGATGTCTGTATTGAGTTTGTACATTCTCCCTGTGACCTGTGTGGGTTTACTCCGGGTGCTCCGGTCTCCTCCCACACTACAAAAGGTTGAAGGTTATCCACAGCACCCGGAGAAAACCCACTCAGTCACAGGGAGAGTATACTAACTCCGCACAGACAGCACCCGTAGTCAGGATTGAACCTGGGTGTCTGGCGCTGTAAGGTTGTAGGTTAATTCGCTTCTGTAAAATTTGTCCTGAGTGTGCAGGATAGAATTGGTTTACAGGTGATCGCTGGTCACTATGGACACGATGTGTAGGATGGTGCTAGTGTACGGGGTGATCGCTGGATGGCACAAACTCGGTGGGCCAAAGGGCCTGTTTCTGCACTGTACCTCTAAATTATATAAACTAAACTTTGAGTACAAGGGAACTGCAGATGCTGGTTTAAACCGAAGATAGACCCAGAATGCTGGAGTAACTCGGCAGGACAGGCAGCATCTCTGAAGAGAAGGAATGGGTGACGTTTTGGGTCGAGAGCCTTCTTCAGACATGGACCTCGTCTGATGAAGGGTCTCGACCAGAAACGTCACCCATTCCTTCTCTCAGAGATGCTGCCTGTCCCGCTGAGTTACTCCAGCATCTTCAAACTAAACTTTGAGTTTGGCTCTGTCTAGGAGCTAACACAGACATTAAGGACCAAATACTATTATCTTACCTGTATTCCTGACTTCACGCAGATTTCCCTTAATAAACTAATTTTCTGCAGGCCATACCTCTCCACTGCCTGATCCACACTCTCACTGTATAAAAGAGAAATAAAGATTAATAATCAATGAAAATTCCATCAGGAGTCTAAACAGTTATTGCGTGTAACAAACTGAGCTCCCCTCTCCTACCAGGCAAGAGGGACTGGAACCGTGAGCAGTACACAGGGAGAACATGCAAACTCCAAACACAGACAACACTGATCAGGATCGAACCTGGTTCTCCAACGCTGCGAGGCAGCGCCTCTCAGCGTAGGCAACATTGAGCGTAGGCTGGGTGGCGCAGCGGTAGAGCGTCGGCGCAGGAAACCTAGGTTCGAACCTGACTACGGGTGCTGTCGGTAAGGAATTTGTACGTTCTCCCCATGACCTGCGTGGGTTTTCTCCGAGATCTCCGGTTTCCTCCCACACTCTAAAGACGCGCAGGTTTGTAGGGTAATTGACCTGGTATAAATATAAAAATCGTCCCTTGTGTGTGTCGGATAGTGTTAGTGTGTGGGGACCGCTGGTCGGTGTGGACTTGGTGGGCCGAAAGGCCTAAAAGTAAAATTAGAACTAAATTGAACGTGTGGTTTTGCGGCCTCATCTGAGCATGTAGGTCTCAGTCTCTACACTCTACCCCTGTAGCCCAACGTCCGTACCACTCGATAGTAAAGTTGAAGTAACTCTTGGTCTCGTTGCTGATGTTCTTCCACAGCTCCTGTGGGGTGGTGCTCGCCCAGGCCGTGTTGTCCACGTTACCCAAATGCCGGGGCTTCCTCTTGTTCCTCTTTTTCTTCGAGACCAGTTCGTCGGTCGGGAGGTGAGCGATGGGGTTGGGGAAGGAGCTGAGGAAGCAGTTTAGGAAATGGCTTATGGCCGCAGACAGACCAGACAGCTCCACGCCCTGGGGAAATAAAAGAGTGGAAGATGAACGAGGTTTAGGTTTAGTAATGTCGCGTGCATCGACGTATATTTCTCATGACAGCAGGCGGGTCCATTTAACATTGTTTAGTTTAGCTTAGAGAAAGAGCGTGGAAACAGGGCCTTCGGTCCACCGAGTCCCCGCTGACCAGCGATCCCAGCACGCTAACACTACCCTACACACACTAGGGACAGTTTACAATTGTAAACTGTCTCGGTGGGCTGAAGGTGGGCTCGGTGGGCCCGTTTCCACGCTGTTTATCTCTGAACGAAACAGTGTGAAGTGTACAAAAGGGACTCAAACAGAAGGCCAACCATGTTGATAGTGCGGGTTAGAAAGTCCTTTGATATTTTAAAACACAAGTATATATTTATTGAAGATCATTAAGCAAAACAGCAATGAAAGTCCCTGTACAAATGAAGGTCAGCAATTCCATTCAACTGTACAGGACAACAGACAATAGGTGCAGGAGTAGGCTTTTCGGCCCTTCGAGCCAGCACCACCATTTGCTGTGATCATGGCTGATCATCCACAATCCGTACCCCGTTCCTGCCTTCTCCCCATATCCCTCGACTTTAAGAGCTCTATCTAACACGCTCTTGAAAGCATCCAGAGAAACAACCTCCACTGTCTTCTGAGGCAGAGAATTACACAGATTCACAACTCTGAGTAAAAAGGTTTTTTCTCATCTCCGTTCTAAATGGCCTATCCCTTATTCTTAAACTGTGACCCCTTGTTCTGGACTCCCCCAACATTGGGAACATGTTTCCTGCCCCCAGCGTGTCCAATCCCTTAATAATCTTATGTTTCAATAAAATCCCCTCTCACCCTTCTAAATTCCAGTGTATACAAGCCCAGTCGCTCCATTCTTTCAACATATGACAGCCCCGCCATCCCGGGAATTAACCTTGTGAACCTACGCTGCACTCCCTCAATTGCAAGAATGTCCTTCCTCAAATTTGGAGACCAAAACTGCACACAATACTCCAGGTGTGGTCTCACTAGGGCCCTGTACAACTGCAGAAGGACCTCTTTGTTCTGATACTCAAATCCTCTTGTTATGAAAGCCAACATGCCATTAGCTTTCTTCGCTACCTGCATGCTTACTTTCAGTGACTGATGAACAAGGACACCGAGATCTCGTTGTACTTCCCCTTTTGACGCCATTCAGATAATAATCTGCCTTCCTGTTCTTGCCACCAAAGTGGATAACCTCACTTTTATCCACGTTAAACTGCACCTGCCATGCGCTGCCCATTCACCCAACCTGTCCAAGTCACCCTGCATCCTCATAGCATCCTCCTCACAGATCACACTGCCACCCAGCTTTGTGTCATCTGCAAATTTGCTAATGTTATTTTTGTAACATTTTGGACTGCGCACCCACCCTCCCAGATGCGGGTCGGCTACTAGCCACATCAGCTCTACATGTTTCCTCCCCCCTGGAAGGGAAAACAAAACAAGACGAAAATAAAATAACATATTCTGGAAATATTCTTCTCCAAACTCAGAGGTAAGGAAATAGGAGCAGGAGTAGGCCACTTAACCTCCCATCCCTGCCCACCTGTCGGTAAGCTCATAGTTTATCTGTTTAAGAAGGAACTGCAGATGCTGGAAAATTGAAGGTAGACAAAAGTGCTGGAGAAACTCAGCGGATGCAGCAGCATCTATGGAGTGAAGATACTGCTGCACCCGCTGAGTTTCCCCAGCACTTTTGTCTACCCTCATAGTTTATCTGTCTCAGCATCCAACACATCTTCTATAACAGGCCCACACTGTTCTTCATATTTCAAAAATGTGTCTATCTTCTCAAGAAAGTATTGACTTTCCCTTTAAATTGCATTTGACTGCGCTGGGCCTGTACTCGCTAGGGTTTAGAAGGATGAGGGGGTATTGCTATATTTAACCAAAAGGTGGTAACATACTACATCCCAAAGAGATTTAATCTAAAATATTTCACTGTTTAAAGCGAAGCAAAAACAAAGGAAAAACATTGAGGTTTATTTGGCGCATTGTGAGCAGTTTGGGCCCCCATATCTGAGGAAGGATGTGCTGGCATTGGAGAGGGTCCAGAGGAGGTTTACGAGAATGATCCCAAGAATCAGTGGGTTAACATATGACGAGCATTTGACGGCACTGGGCCTACCTAACCCCTGCTGCAGGCTTCTGCTGCCTCAAATGCAAGAAGAAGGAGGGGGACCTCATTGACACTTACCAAGTAGTGAAAGGCCTGGATAGAATGGACGTGGGGAGGACGTGGAGAGAACTAGAGCTCACAGCCTCAGAATAAAAGGACGTATCTTTAGAAGGGAGTTGAGGAAGAATTTCTTCAGCCAGAGGGTCGTGAATCTGTGGAATTTGTTGCCACAGGGCAGCTGGGGCCTAGTCAATGGATATTTTTTAGGCGGAGATAAACTAATTTTTTATTAGTACGGGCATCAGGGGTTATGGGGGAAAAGGCAGGAGAATGGGGTTGAGAGGGAAAGATAGATCAGCCATAATTGGATAGTGGTGTAGACTTGATGGGCCGAATGGCCTAATTCTGATCCTATCACTTACGAAATATCTCCAGCTATCTTGCAGGTGATTTGCCAGTCTTTTCTAAAACCTATTCCAATGCACCTCAGTGAGAAATTACTGCCCCCTCACCTTCTTACTGTGCCCTCTTGTTTGAGACTCTCCTGCAGTGGAAACATTTTAACAAATATCCCGCCATGGTCCCTGTACGATTTTATTTACTATTTCATTTGAACCAGATCACCATTTGTTCTTCCAAACACTGAAGACTAACACGTCTAATTGTTTTTGCTGCTTGTGCTGGGACTGAGTTACTCCAGCACTTTGTCTTTTTTTTATCATAAATTATGGAGGATGAGGGGTGATCTTTTGAGGTGTAGATCGGGTAGACACACAGAGTCTCTTGCCCAGAGTAGGGGAATCGAGAAGCAGAGGACATAGGTTTACGGTAAGGGGGAAAATATTTAATAGAAACCTGAGGGGTAACTTTTGTTTACACAAAGGGTGGTGGGTGTGTGGAACGAGCTGTCAGAGGAGGTAGTTGGGGCAGGTACTATCACAATGGTTAAGAAATATTTAGACAGATACATGGAAAGGACAGGTTGAGAGGGATATGGGCCAAATGCAGGCAGGCGGGACGAGTGCAGATGGGACATGTTGGTCAGTGTGGGCAAGTTGGGCCAAAGGGACTGTCTATCCTTTAGGACTATAAATTATGTTGTATCAGAAAGTAAATGGACAGAACATGGCTTTTCCGCCCACTAACCCCGAGACCCTCTCAATACCGATCCTTTCTCTAACTTCCAGCCTCACGTACGGGCAACATGCCTACCTGGGTGGCTTCATTTAAACCTCTGCCCCATTCCACTGACCATCTGGCTGAAAGTACTAATTTATATTCACACCTTTTCCACTTACCTGAAGATATGTTTTGAAGATATGTTTGGCAGACCGGGTGATCAGTTCCGTTATTCCAAGTTTCTGGTGGGTTTAAAAAAATAAATTGAAAGCATGTCAATAAAATTACTTCTTTGAACGTCAACAGTAGAGATACAGCACGGAAACAGGCCCTTCGGCCCACCGAGTCCACGCTGACCAGCGATCACCCGTTCAAAATAGTTCTATGTTATCCCACTTTCTCGTCCACTCCCTACACACTCGCGGGCAATTTACAGAGGCCAATTAACCTATAAACCTGCATTATTCCTCATTGTTTGATGTGGAAGGGACGCTACAATATGTTTCAATACTAGGCCAGTATCCAGAAGCCTGGATTATTAATCGGGAGGCAATTATAAACCCTAGCGTGTAGTCTGGTGAATTTAAATTGCAGTGATTAAATAAATTGGAATTTATAAATGTCCCGGTAACAGTCAACATGGGATGATTAGTTTTGTAGATCAAACAGTATTGCTGATTTGATACGTGTCTGGTTTTGCTGCTGATGACCTGATCCATAATCCAGGTCAGGTTTTCCAGACCACCGCCTGTAGCCATGCCGGTCAGTTCAACATATGATTCGGAGCCTACAGTACTCATTTCGATGGTCTCTGCATGTATCCAAATTAAAGTACTGGTTATGATATATAATGACTCTGTATCATAAGTATTTTGCACAGTTTATCATAAGAAAGTCTACTTAGTTTAATTTAGAGGCTCAGCATGGAAACAGGCCCTTCGGCCCACTGTGTCCATGATGACCATCGATCACCCGTTCACACTAGTTCTATGTTATCCCACTTTCTCATCCACTCCCTACACTCTAGCGGGTAATTTATAGAGGGCCAATTGACCTACAAACCCACACGTGTTTGGGATGGGGGAGAAAACCAGAGGAACTCCACGCTGTCACAGGGGAGAACGTGCAAACTCCACACAGACAGCACCCGAGGTCAGGATTGAATCCGGGTCTCTGGCGCTGTGAGGCAGCGGCTCGACCAGCTGCGCCACCGTGCCGCCCCAATCACTATTGCACGTTGAAGTGCGGATTGATCTCAGCACGCTGCTTGAGGTCAATCTCATTTGAGTTACTCCAGCACTTTGTGTCTATCGTTGGTGTAAAGCAGCATCTGCAGTTCTTTATTTCTACTATTGTTTTCATTGTTAGTTCCCAGCACGTGGGCAAAAATGGGCCCTTAGTTATAGAGCATTCTGAATAACTCCTGCTAACACAGCTTGCTAGACCTGTGATGGGGCAAGAAGTTATAGTTACAAACAGACCCAGGACTATAAACATCGCAAACCTCCTCCCTTCTGGGACTAATGAAGCAACAGCTCTTTTACAACAGCCTATCATGTTTAATGCACACCATTAAAATTATTCGCTTTTTAACTCCAGATTTCATTAAATAATTGAACTTAAATCCCCCAGTTGCTGCGGGATTCAGTCTCACAGCTTTAGTTTAGCTTAAAGATAGAGCATGGTAAAAGGCCCGTTGGCCCCCAATGAGTTCACACTATTTTAGCTGAGTTACTCCAGCATTTTGTCTATCCTCGGTGTAAACCAACATCTGCAGTTCCTTCCTACACATTTAGTTTAATTTAGTTTAGTTTAGAGATACAGCATGGAACCAGTCCCTTCAGCCCTCCGACTCCATGCCGACAAGCGATCCCCACACACTAACACTATCCTACACACAGTAGGATACAATTTACAATGTTACCGAGCCAATTAACCTGCAAACCTCTACACCTTTGGAGCGTGGGAGGAAATCGGAGAAAACCCACATAGGTCACGGGGAGAACATACAAGCTCCATACAGTCGGCATCCGTAGTCAGGATCAAACTCTGATCTCTGGCGCTGCATGGCTGCAACTCTACCACTGCGCCACCATACCGCCCATTAATTCTATGTAAGTGACTAGTTCTATGTGATCCCACTTTCTCATCTACTTCCTTCAGACTAGGAGCAATTTACTGAGGCTAATGAACCTACAAACCCGTACGTCTTTGGGATGTGGGAGGAAACCTGTGTCGTCACTGGGAGAACGTGCAAACTCCGCGCAGATAGCACCCAAATTCAGGATCGAACTTGGGTCTCTGGCGCTGTGAGGCAGCGGCACTACCCGCTGCACCACTGTTATGTCATAAAATTACATCAGATTAGCCATCCAGGATAGCAGTTCAGTAACTTAAGCACAATACAGTGTGCCCAGTATCATTTTAGATTACACTAGACTGAGTGGGACCTGTTGGGTCCCATGTTCACACGGGAGGGGTGCTCCCCCGATTCAATATTCCACCTCTCCACCAATTCCAATATTGCTGGCCAGTGGGGGGGGGGGGGGGGGGGGGGGGGGGGCTTTCTGGAGCGCTGGTATGGGTTCTTGCGGTGGCAGTTCAGTCCCTCCAGCATGATGTGCTGGCAGCTCACTCACAGCTGGTGGGCTGGCAGTTGACTCATGGCTATTCCTTGAAATTCCAATTCAAGCAGGGTGCAAGGCCACCAAATTCAAGTGCAGTTTCATACCACTTCAAGCTGGATCCAAGGCCATCAAATTCAAGTGCAGTTTCATACCATTGAGGAGAGAGATTCTTAACATTTTTTAAACACTAATAACACTTTTATTTTTAATTGATGGTAAGAATCCTCTGCACCTGCTGAGCGGAGGGGGACTGAATAAGGTGGCCAAAAATCACAGCCGTAAGTGGTAGCGTTTTATCTAAAATCAATATACAGTGCAAACAGGAATTTAGCCAAAGCACCCAAGCCGCCATTTGCAGTAGTGCCATTTCACTTCAAGCCAAAGTACCCAAGCCGCCATTGCAGTAGTGTCTTTTAACTTCAACCCAAAGCACCCAACCAAACATTTGCAGGCAGTGCCTTTTTTCTTCATACCAACCATATTTTCATTTTCATACCACATTAAGGGTGGCCAAAAATCACAGCCGTAAGTGGTAGCGTTTTGTCTAAAATCAATATACAGTGCAAACAGGAATTTAGCCAAAGCACCCAAGCCGCCATTTGCAGTAGTGCCATTTCACTTCAAGCCAAAGCACCCAAGCCGCCATTGCAGTAGTCCCTTTTAACTTCAACCCAAAGCACCCAACCAAACATTTGCAGGCAGTGCCTTTTTTCTTCATACCAACCATATTTTCATTTTCATACCACATTAAGGGCACTCACAGTTGAGTAGACATGTGTTCAGTGCTATTCAGAGCTCAGGGAGACGTGACCCTCTGGTTCCTCTATCTTGCAGAGACTAAGTGAGGCACACCACTTCCTGGTTTTATAGTCCCTCCCCCTCCCTCCAGCAGGGGCAGCAGAGAGAATGGGGAATTTGTTAAAAACATTAATATCTCTCTGATTTTTCATCTATGGGAAAAATCCTCTAGTCCATGAAGACGGAGGGTGCTGTGCGAGCTGGTCAAAAATGTCGCCGGTAGGTGGCGACGTTCTCTCGGAAATCACAGCACAGTGAGCCAAAAGCTGTCAAGATCAGACTTTTAGTAATATAGATTAAAGTTGGCTGCTTTTTATGGAATTCTTCAGTAATATAAAATTCTCAAGGGATTGGACAGGCTAGATGCAGCAAAAATGTTCCCGATGTTGGGGCAGTCCAGAACCAGGGGTCACAGTTTAAGAATAAGGGGGAAGCCATTTAGGACTGAGATGAGGAAAAACATTTTCATCCAGAGAGTTGTGAATCTGTGGAATTTCATTTCGGAGTCACGTGAGTGACTTCGTGAAGAGCCCACCGGCGCGCATGCTCGACATATCGTCGTATCGCGTTGCTGCGACGGCTGACGGAGGAGCGAGCTCCTCGCCAGCCCTTCATAAGGGAACCACGCAGGTAAGTATGCTACCTTAAGTTGGTGGTTCTTGTTGTGTTTGCTTCACAGCAAGAACATGGATGGGAGAGGCCGGAGTTCGAGGAGAAGTCGCCGGCCAGCAGTTCCGGAGCGAGAGTTGTCGGGGGTACCTGCAACGCAGACCGGAACGAGGGCGGAGATGTCGGTGAGCTCTGTATTTTCAGGTCCGGACCCGCCCGCACACCACAGCTCGGAGGAGTCCGACGAGGAGGAGTGTGGTGTGCCGCCAGAGCAGGACGACTCTGCCATGGCAGCCAGGTCGTCAGCAGGCTTGCTGACGGCTTCGAGCAGAAGGGTCCGTGCGGCTGCACGGCCCGTTTCACGCAGCCCTCTGAGAAGGGGAAGGGCAGGAGCCCAGCAGCCTAACCCTGTCGGGGCTAAGGCTCTGCCTGCCGCCAAGGAGCGGTCAGGTTCCAGGACGGGACCCGGGGCAGCTGTGAGGTCCAGCCGTCGCCCCCCAACTTTCGACGCCGGGACGAGTCAGTTGGGGGTCCCGTCACGGTCGCCGAGCCCCCCATGGATGGGTGGGCGAGACCATGCGTCGGCAAGGTCCACGATGTGGGCAGCTGGCAAGCCTGCACGGGCCCAAGGTATCCAGGCTTCGGCTGGTGCCGACACCATGCCGCATCTGTCCATAGAGGCAACGGCTTCCGCTCCCGCTAAACGGAGGCGGTTGAACACGCCCGTGCAGGAATCGCGCAGTTTCGCCTCGGCGGCTGTCGACGACAACTACCGGCACCGGCAGGGCCTCGACGAGGTGCGGGCCGATGACAGGAGCCCCGGCCAATTTTCAGAGCCGGAGGACTCCGACCACCTGAGTGTTCAGGGTGAAGGTGGGTGACGGTGAGAAAGGGAGGAAAACATGGGATGCAAAGGTCCCCGGGTGTTGTACCTCTTGTGAACAGGTTCACCCACGTGGAAGCTGCCGGGACAGAAGACGGTATCCCACTGAGCGGCGGACTGGCTTGCCAAACAAAAAGGGCTGATGAGCCAAACCCACAGAGGCCAAAGTCGGGCAACGCCATTGTAGTTGGAGACTCCATTGTGAGAGGTACGGACAGGGGTTTTTGCGGCAACAGACGGGATTCCAGGATGGTGTGCTGCCTTCCTGGTGCCAGGATCCAGGATGTTACGGACAGAGTGCAGACAATCCTCAAGGGCGAAGGTGACCAGCCGGAAGTGGTCGTGCATGTTGGCACAAATGATGTTGGAAAGAAGGAGATTAATTTTTTGCAGCGGGACTTCAGAGAGCTCGGAAAAATGCTGAAAAGCAGGACTTCCAGGGTTGTTATCTCCGGTTTGCTTCCAGTTTCTCGTGCTGGCGAGAGCAGGAACAGGGAGATATGGGACCTGAATGTGTGGCTGAGGAACTGGTGCAGGGGGCAGGGATTTAGATTCTTGGATCACTGGGATTTTTTTTATAGTAAGGGGGAACTGTACAAAAGGGACGGATTGCATCTTAACAGGTGGGGGACCAGCATTCTGGCCGGCAGGTTTGCCACTGCTACACGGATGGTTTTAAACTGAATAAGGGGGGTGGGGTATCAAATGGGATAGTCGAGGACGGAGTTAGAGGGAAAGAGAGTAAAGCGATGGTTAATGACCCCAGAATTAACGGGGAAGAAAGCTCACAAAGGGATAGGAGAGTATGGCCAAGTGTAATAGGGATCGATGTGAAAGGGGCCACTTGTCAACATAATTGTATAAGGAGTAAGAGTGTTGTAAAAACAAGCCTGAAGGCTTTGTGTCTCAATGCGAGGAGCATTCGTAATAAGGTGGATGAGTTGAAGGTGCAGATAGCGATTAATGACTATGCTATAGTTGGAATCACGGAGACTTGGCTCCAGGATGACCAAGGCTGGGAGCTGAACATCCAGGGATATTCAATATTCAGGAGGGATAGACGAAAAGGAAAAGGAGGTGGGGTGGCGTTGCTGGTGAGAGAGGAGATTAATGCAATAGAAAGGAAGGACATTAGCGTGGAGGATGTGGAATCGATATGGGTAGAGCTGCGAAACTCTAAGGGGCAGAAAACGCTAGTGGGAACTGTGTACAGGCCACCTAACAGTAGTATTGGAGTTGGGGATGGCATCAAACAGGAAATTAGAAATGCGTGCAACAAGGGTAACACGGTTATAATGGGTGACTTCAATCTGCATGTAGATTGGGTGAATCAAATTGGCAGGGGTGCTGAGGAAGAGGATTTCCTGGAATGTATGCGGGATAGTTTTCTCAACCAACATGTGGAGGAACCAACGAGAGAGCAGGCTATTCTAGACTGGGTATTGAGTAATGAGGAAGGGTTAGTTAGCAGTCTTGTTGTGCGTGGCCCCTTGGGCAAGAGTGACCATAATATGGTTGAGTTCTTCATTAGGATGGAGAGTGACAAAATTAAGTCAGAAACAAGGGTTCTGAACTTGAACAAAGGTAACTTTGAAGGTATGAGATGTGAATTGGCCAAGATAGACTGGCAGGTGATTCTTAAAGGGTTGACAGTGGATGTGCAATGGAAGGTATTTAAAGACTGCATGGATGAAGTACAAAAGTTGTTCATACCAGTTTGGGAAAAGAATAAATCGGGGAAGGTGGTGCATCCATGGATAACAAGGGAAATCAGGGATAGTATAAAAACAAAAGATGAGGCATACAAATTTGCCAGAAAAAGCAGCCTACCGGAGGACTGGGAGAAATTCAGAATCCAGCAGAGGAGGACAAAGGGCTTAATTAGGAAAGGGAAAATAGATTATGAAAGGAAACTGGCAGGGAACATAAAAACTGACTGCAAAAGTTTTTATAGATATGTAAAGAGAAAGAGACTAGTTAAAACAAATGTTGGTCCCTTGCAGTCAGAAACAGGTGAATTGATCATGGGGAACAAGGACATGGCAGACCAATTGAATAACTACTTTGGTTCTGTCTTCACTAAGGAAGACATAAATAATCTGCCGGAAATAGCAGTGGAACGGGGGTCAAATAAGATGGAGGAACTGAGTGAAATCCAGGTTAGCCGGGAGGTGGTGTTGGGTAAATTGAACGGATTGAAGGCCGATAAATCCCCAGGGCCAGATAGTCTGCATCCCAGAGTACTCAAGGAGGTAGCCACAGAAATAGTGGATGCATTAGTAATAATTTTTCAAAATTCCTTAGATTCTGGAGTAGTTCCTGAGGATTGGAGGGTAGCTAATGTAACCCCACTTTTTAAAAAAGGAGGGAGAGAGAAAGCGGGGAATTACAGACCAGTTAGTCTAACATCGGTAGTGGGGAAACTGCTAGAGTCAGTTATTAAAGATGGGATAGCAGCGCATTTGGAAAGTGGTGAAATCATTGGACAAAGTCAGCATGGATTTACGAAAGGTAAATCATGTCTGACAAATCTGATAGAATTTTTCGAGGATGTAACTAGTAGAGTGGATAAGGGAGAACCAGTGGATGTGTTATATCTAGACTTTCAGAAGGCTTTCGACAAGGTCCCGCATAAGAGATTAGCATACAAACTTAAAGCACACGGTATTGGGGGTTCAGTATTGATGTGGATAGAGAACTGGCTAGCAGACAGGAGGCAAAGGGTAGGAGTAAACGGGTCCTTTTCAGAATGGCAGGCAGTGACTAGTGGGGTGCCGCAAGGCTCAGTGCTGGGACCCCAGCTATTTACAATATATATTAATGATTTGGACGAGGGAATTCAATGCAACATCTCCAAATTTGCAGATGATACCAAGCTGGGGGGTATAGTTAGGTGTGAGGAGGATGCTTGGAGGCTGCAGGGTGATTTGGATAGGCTGAGTGAATGGGCAGATGCATGGCAGATGCAGTACAATGTGGATAAATGTGAGGTTATCCACTTTGGTGGCAAAAACATGAGGGTAGACTATTATCTGAATGGTGGCAGATTAGGTAAGGGGGAGATGCAACGAGACCTGGGTGTCATGGTACACCAGTCATTGAAAGTAGGCATGCAGGTGCAGCAGGCAGTGAAGAAAGCAAATGGTATGTTAGCATTCATAGCGAAAGGATTTGAGTTTAGGAGCAGGGAGGTTCTACTGCAGTTGTACAGGGTTTTGGTGAGGCCACACCTGGAGTACTGCGTACAGTTTTGGTCTCCAAATCTGAGGAAAGACATCCTTGCCATAGAGGGGGTACAGAGAAGATTCACCAGACTGATTCCTGGGATGTCAGGACTTTCATATGAGGAAAGATTGGATAGACTCGGTTTGTACTCGATGGAATTTAGAAGATTGAGGGGGGATCTTATAGAAACCTACAAAATTCTTAAGGGGTTGGACAAGCTAGATGCTGGAAGATTGTTCCCGATGTTGGGGGAGTCCAGAACAAGGGGTCACAGTCTAAGGATAAGGGGCAATTCCTTTAGGACCGAAATGAGGAAAACATTCTTTACACAGAGAGTGGTGAGTCTCTGGAATTCTCTGCCACAGAAGGTAGTTGAGGCCAGTTCATTGGCTATATTTAAGAGGGCGTTAGATGTGGCACTTGTGGCTAAAGGGATCAGGGGGTATGGAGAGAAGGCAGGTACGGGATACTGAGTTGGATGATCAGCCATGATCACATTGAATGGCGGTGCAGGCTCGAAGGGCCGAATGGCCTACTCCTGCACCTATTTTCTATGTTTCTATGTTTCTAAGGGCGTATTGACCGGATGGAGCGGCTGCTGGAGCTTCTCCTACAAGGTCAACAACAACAGGCATCCAGCAGCGACAGGCACAGGGCTTCATCACCAGCTTCGTACACCAGCCTGGAGCAGCAGGACGAGGAGGCCGTGGTTGACCCCATCCCACCCCCGCCTGAATTACCGGCGGAGGACCTCCTCGATGTGGCTACCAAATTTGCTGCCCCTCATTCGTTGGGGCTTCCCATCAATACGAAGTTGGCAGCCACAGTGGACTTCCTAAATAATCACCAGCTTCAGGAGGAAGTCCTACTACAAGCCATGAGCCGTCACAAGGCTCCATCAAACTGCAATTCCCTCAACGTGCCTGTGGTCAATACGCCAATATGGGGCAACATCAGTGCGGCTATCCGTCAGCAGGAGCTGAAAATTCAGCGGATCCTGAAACTCCTCATGGCCGGGATTACTGCCTTTGTGCGGTCGGTCGACGGAGAGGAGCTTAATTTGGACCAGGAGGATGCTCTGGCGCTTCTGTGCGCTACTCAAAACGAAATAAACGGCTTTCGGAAGAACAGCATCCGCCCAGCGCTCAACCCTAAGTTTGCAGGGTTGTGCAAACCACCGCCGCCGCCCCGTCAGCTCTTTGGCGAAGACCTCTCCAAAAGGGTCAGAGAGCTGGATGAACAAGCCAAGACCGTGGGGCTCATGCGCTCTCACAGTGCCCCCACGCCATCAAGCTCGAAAGCCCCACTTGGCCGTTCACGAGGGTCTGTCAGCACTTCCACCAGGAATTACCCTCCAGCTCCAAACCGATATCAGCCACCCCAACCCCAGGGGTCTTTTTTAGGACAGGCTCGGCAGAAGCCGAGGTGGAAAATGAGGACGCCACGACCTCAAACCAACCCAGCACCTCCACGACCACCCACTCGTGTCAGGGACCGCCGGTAACCACAGAGGTGAGGCGATCTGGTTCTCTTTTTTCTCTTTGTTTAACTCCACATGTTGGTGGGCGTTTGCGGTTGTTTGCGGGTGCATGGGGTGACATTACCAGCGATGAGTATGTGTTACGGAATATTCAGGGCCATAGTATTGAGTTTATTAGGTGGAGGACATCCCTCCACCTCAGCATAGGCCGGGTCGTACTTTCAAACTAACGGCTGCGGAACAGTCAGTAGGCTATAAGGAAATTTTAAGGTTGGAACAGAAAGGGGTCATAGAGAGAACGGTTCATGAGCCCGTTGAATTTGTTTCCAATATTTTCACTAGACCTAAGAAGGATGGAGGCTGTAGAGTCATTATTGATCTAACCACTCTGAATAACTTTGTAACATATACTCATTTTAAAATGGACACGTTTGAAACGGCCAAATCATTGATTTCACAAGGGTGCTTTATGGCATGCATAGATTTACAGGATGCGTACTATACCGTACCTATGAAAAAATATTACAGAAGGTTTTTAAAATTTATCTGGATGGATCAGCTGTGGCAATATAGGGCGTTGCCTAATGGGCTCACCACAGCCCCTCGCTTATTTACTAAATTGGTGAAGCCAATTATGGCTTATTTAAGACAAAGACATCATATTGTTATGGCCTATTTAGATGATATTTTAATTGTCGGCCACACCTTGGAATTAGCACAACAAGGGGTGGCAGCTGCGGTCAATTTGTTCCAACAGCTTGGGTTCATTGTTCATCCAGAAAAATCTAAGTTCTGCCCCACCCAGGTAATTAATTATCTGGGGTTCCAGGTGAATTCCATTAGCATGAGAGTCACCATACCAATTAACAAAATTGAGGAGGTAACACAGGTGTGTACAGACTTGATTAATACTCGTATACCATCGATTCGTCACACAGCTACTGTCATTGGCAAGATTGTGGCTTTGTTTCCGGCAGCCCGGTATGGACCTCTGCATTATCAAAACTTGCAGAGAGCCAAGATCGCTGCGTTGCGACGGCATGCTGGTCATTATGATCGATCAATGCGGCTGCCGCCTGCAGCATTGGATGAATTACGATGGTGGGTTTGCCACATTAGTAAATCGTTCAAAACTATTATTGAGGCGAAACCGATGATATACTTACAAACTGATGCGAGCTCTGATGGCTGGGGAGCTACGAATCAATTCTCTAGTTGTGGGGGCCGATGGGATACCCTTGAGAATACGATGTTGGTATCACAAGGGATCAACTATTTGGAGCTGCTTGCAGCGTTTCACGGACTTCGTGCATATTGTTCCAAGATCATTGGAGCACATGTCCGGCTCCAAATAGACAATACCACAGCGGTGGCATATTTAAACCACATGGGCGGTACCAGGTCAGTTTCATGTGATAAATTGGCTAATTCAATTTGGCTCTGGTGTGTCAAGAGAGACATTTGGATTTCAGCTACCTATTTGCCAGGTGAGCTTAATATTGTGGCGGACGCCAGGTCACGCAAGTTCAATGATAATATTGAATGGATGTTACATCCTGAAATTTTTGCAAAAATCACAGCCAAATTTGGGAAACCGGACATTGACCTTTTTGCGTCCCGGTTGAACCATCAGGTACCAACCTACGTCGCGTGGGAACCAGATCCAGGGGCTATAGCGTTAGATGCATTCTCGCTAGACTGGGGGAATTGCTTTTTCTATGCATTCCCCCCGTTTTGCCTCATCAGTTGGGTATTACGTAAAATTCAGATGGACGGTGCCAAGGGCATCCTTATCATACCCGACTGGCCTACACAGCCGTGGTATCCGATGGTCTTTGACACGCTCAGTGAACCTTGGGTCCGTTTGCAGGGTAGCCCAGAATTAGTTACTCACCCTGTTTCAGGGGAGCCACATCCCTGCCATGGCTATTTAAATTTGTTGGCTTGCAGATTCTGAATCGGCCTTTAGAACAATACGGCCTGTCTACCCGGACCATGGATACCATTGCGGCGTCGTGCCGAGAGTCTACAAGGCGAAGATACCGCTCTCACATCAGGAAGTGGGAAGCCTTCTGCAGCCGCTCTCGCATCACGTACGATGCCGTGACTATAACCGACGTCCTGGAATTCCTTGCGGGGTTGCACCATGATGAACACTTAAGCTACAGTGCCATCAACAGCGCCAGGAGCGCTCTATCATTCTACCTCAATATTGAGGTGGGATCCAACAGGCTAGTGTCCAGGCTCATGCGGGGTATTTTCAATACGAATCCGCCTACACCACGTTACAATGTCACCTGGGATGTCAGGGACGTTTTAACTCTGCTCAGGACGTGGTCCCCCATGGAAGGGCTCCAGCTGGACAAACTCACCATGAAGCTGGTGATGTTACTAGCGCTGACTTCAGCACAGAGGGTACAGACACTCCACAAACTACGTGTCGACAGAATGATGTCTACCCCCACAGAAGTAGTTTTCTTTGTTGACGAGCTACTGAAGCAACACAGACCTGGGTGCACAGGGCTGCAGCTGAAGTTCCCGGCATACCCCGCCGATGCTAGGCTATGCTTAGCCTCCCATATCCGTTACTACGTCAAGGTGACGGCAAGCATCAGAGGAATGGAGAGATACCTGCTTGTCACTCATAAGAGACCTCACCATCGAGTGACAACACAGACGATATCCAGGTGGCTTCGAGTCGTCTTGGGTAAGTCAGGTATCGACACTAATGTGTTCAAATCTCATTCCACCAGGGCTGCATCGACGTCGGCGGCGAGGGTCATGGAGGTGCCCATGGACCATATTCTCGCCACAGCAGGATGGGCTAATGAGACGGTGTTCCAGCGGTTCTACAACCGGCCCGTTGCTGCGCCTCTACAGTTCGCAGAAGCCGTGCTAGATGCGGGGCAAGAACGTGGAGATGTCCCCGAATGAGGGGTTTTGATTTGTTTGTTAATAAATATGCTTTGTTTTGCAGTATGGACTAGTCAGCAAGTTATTCCTCCCATCCATCCCTGGTAGTGGTGTGACAGCATGGACGTGGTCCAGGGCGTGTCATCACAGAAGCTTTGAAGTCTTCACGAAGTCACTCACGTGACTCCGAAATGAAATAGTAAGATTGAACGAGAACTTACCAGTTCGAAGGTTGATCATTATTTCATGAGGAGTCGAAGTGAGGGATTTCGTGCCCTCCTCGCCCAACCCTCAATCACCTTCAGCTGGTAATCTTAGTCGTTTCATTCTTACTATGTGAAGTCATTTCTTGATTGGTTTCTGTGATTCCACGCCGCTACTTTGAAGTATGTCGAGCATGCGCGCCGGCGGGCTCTTCACGAAATCCCTCACTTCGACTCCTCATGAAATAATGATCAACCTTCGAACTGGTAAGTTCTCGTTCAATCTTACTATTCTCTGCGACAGAACGCAGTGGAGGCCAATTCACTGGATGCATTCAAGAGAGAGTTCGATATTGCTCTTGAGGCTAACGGAATCAAGGGATATGGGGGGGAAAGCAGGAACGGGGTACTGATTCTGGATGATCAGCCATGATCATATTGAATGGCGGTATTGGCTCGAAGGGCGGAAAGGCCTACTCCAGCACCTATTTTCTATGTTCCTAATATGAACGTTTGTTGAACTAAATAATGTACAAAAACAGTACATACATGGATGTGATCCAACTGCTGCCTTGCTTGGCTCTTCGACACATACTCCACTATCTTGGCCATGTAACGGATGTTGATGCCTCTTTGATGTATGGCTTCTGCCAACGTGGCTCCGTCCATTGGAAGCACAGTGTGATCGACACAGTCTTTAATCTACGAAGGAAGAAGACACATTTTTCTCCCCTTGGTACAATACAAGGCTCTACAATCCAAAACATCAATACATTGTTTAAGTTTTAGATATGCAGTGCGGAAACAGGCCCTTCGGCCCACCGAGTCCGCGCCGACCAGCGATCCCCGCACACTAACACCATCCTACACTCACTTGGAACAATTTTACATTTACACCAGGCCAATTAACCAACAAAACTGTACGTCTTTGGAGTGTGGGAGGAAACCGAAGAACTTGGAGAAAACACACGCAGGTCATGGGCGAATGTACAAATTCCCTACAGACAGCACCCATAGTCAGGATCGAACCCGGGGCTCTGGCGCTGGAAGGCAGTAGCTCTGCCACTACGCCACCATGCTGCCCTTGTGATTACACAAGGAATCAAAATTACAGGTGCAATTGGAATAAATAGTTAATTTTAGTATAATTTATTTCAGCTTATTGTCACATGTACCGAGGTACCGTGAAAAGTTTTTGTTGCGTGCTAACCAGTCCGTGGAAAGACTATACGCGATTACAATCCGCATCTGCAGTTCCTTCCTACACATCTTGTCCGTACAGAAGACAGTTTCTCAGATGATGCGTCTAGACCAGAGAAAGAGGTTATTTTTCTTGGAATGAATGGGTTTCTGGGAAGTCAGATATGCAAGTTTACAAACACACGACGGACATAGCACAGCGAGTGAGAAACTGTCCCCATTATTGGGGTGGGAAACAACCAGGTTATACAGAATGTAGACACAAGGAACAGCGGTGCTGCATGGTTGCGCAGCAGTCGAGTTGCTGCCTCACAGCTCCAGCGACCCGGGTTCGATCCTTGCTACGGGTGCTGTCTGTATGGAGTTTGTACGTTCGCCCCGTGACCTGCGTGGGTTTTCTCCAAGATCTTCGGTTTCTTCCCACACTCCAAAGACGTACAGGTTTGTCGGTTAATTGGCTAGGTTTAATTGTAAATTGTCCCTGGTGTGTGTGTAGGATAGTGTTAGTGTGGGGGCATCGCAGGTCAGTGTGGACTGGGTGGGCCGAAAGGCCCGTTTCCTGCGCCGTAACTCTCAACTAAACTAATTCGCCACGCTCGGTTCTTACCAGCGATGGAATCTGGCAGGAAATCAAGAAGGCCGCCGCGTCTTTCAACAATTGCTTCTGCTTCTCGACTTCGTCACAGCTGTTGTCATGGAAACGAACACCTACGGCGAAGGAATGTCACCAAGATGAAGGGCTCCATGTGCAATATGTCTACAGCACACACAGAGAGCGAGGAATGTCGAGGCATAGGACCAACACTTGCACAGCTCTCATTACCAACACATCGCTAACCGCCAGCGCTGGCTCCCAACATCACCTCCCTCCCACCCCCTGCAGGTCCCTTCACAAAGGTAGACTTCACTCTTTGGATCATTAAAATTAAAGGAGACGGTTTTGTTCAGCTGCATGCAAGGTTCTCAACTAAACCAATTTGAGGCAGCACAGCAGGGTAGAGCTGCTGCCTCCCAGCGCCAGAGTCCTGGGTTCGATCCTGACCTCGGGCTCTGTCTGTACATAGTTTGAACGTTCGAACGTTCTCCCTGCGACCGCGTGGGCCTCCTCCAGATGCTCTGGTTTCCACCCACATCCCGAAGGCGTGCCAGTGTGAAGGTTAATTGGCTTCGGTAAATAGCCCCGAGTGTGTAGGGATGGATGTGAAAGTGAACGGATGATCAATGGTCAGCGTGGACTCAGTGGGCTGAATGACCCGTTTCCACGCTGTATCTCTAAACTAAACTAATTCAAAGATAGACATAAATGGGCCGAAACAGGCCTATCGGCCCACTGAGTCCACGTCAGCTATCGATCACCCTTTCACACTAATTCTAGGTTATCCCAATTTCGCATCCAATACGCAAGAGGCAATTTCAGAGAAGTAAATTAACCGACAAACCCGCACGTCTTTGGGATGTGGGAGGAAACCGGAACACCTGGAGTAAACCCACTCGGTCATGGGGAGAACGTACAAACTCCATACAGCCTGCACCCGTAGTCAGGATCAAACCCGGGTCTCTGGCGCTGGGAAGAGCGGTGCAGTGGCGAGAAGTAGAGTTGCTCCCTCACAGCGCCAAAGACCCGGGTTCAATCCTGACTTCGGTTGCTGTTTCTATGTTCGTACGTTTGCACGAAAAAGTGGGTTTTCTCCGGGTGCTCCGTTTTCCTTCCACACTCCAAAGATGTACAGGTTTGCAAACTAATTAGCTTTGGTAAAATTGTAAATTATCCCTAGTGTGTAGGACATTGTTAGTGTACGGGGGTGATCATTGTGGGCCAAAGGACCGGTTTCCGTACCATGTCTCTAAAGTCTCAACCACTGCGCCACTGTACCACCCTTTATCATCATTGGAGATAACACTGGTAAAATGGCATATACCTAAACAATATTACAATTTAACTAAACTTTATTAGGCAGACTTTGTTCTCCCCATGGACATATTAGCGTAACATCTGATGGTTTAGAGATACAGTGCGGAAACAGGTCCTTCAGCCCAGAGTCCGCGACGGCCAGCGATCCCTGCATATTAACTCTACCCTGCACACACCATTGACAATTTATATTTACACCAAGCCAATTAACCAAGAAACCTGTACGTCTTTGGAGTGTGGGAGGAAACTAGAGATCCCAGAGAAAACCCACCCAGGTCACGGGGAGTAAGCACAAACTCCGTACGGAAAAGCACCCGTAGTCAGGCTCAAACCGGGATCTCTGGCGCTGAATGGGAGAAGCTCTACCGCTGCACCACCAAAGTGTATCAAAGAGTTTGGTTTTTCTATTATTTTTTTCATATTTTCATCGACGGCCAGATTGTTAACATTGCTGAAACGGACATCGATGCATTTTAATAGATTTCTCTACCCTGATGGGCAAGCAGATGACTTGAATGAAAAGCCCTAGTTCGATGAACTATAGGACTTAAAAATGATGGAAGAGACAATGACATCCTCGATACCTTTAACGGTGGCGCAGTGGTAGAGTTGCTGTCACACAGCGCCAGAGACACGGGTTCGATCCTGACTATGGGTGCTGTCTGTACGGAGTTTGTACGTTCTCCCCGTGACATACGTGGGCTTTCTCCGAGACCTTCAGTTTCCTCCCACACTCCAAAGACGTACAGGTTTGTAGGTGAATTGGCTTGGTATGAATGTAAAATTGCCCCGAGTGCGTGTAGGATAGTGTTAATGCACGGGGGTCGCTGGTCGGTGCGGACTCGGTGGGCCGAAGGGCCTGTTTCCGCGCTGTATCTCTAAACTAAACTAAACAATTACATGAAACCTTGAAACCTATAACAAGCGCGGATGATAATAAAACTGTCGGTTCAGCACTAGCTGGTGTAAGATCAAGGGCTGTCCAAACTGTCACAGCTCAGAAAGGCACGGCAAGATTAGCCGTGTAGTAGATTTGTACAAACCTGGGGAAAATATGTCCGGATTGAAGCGGATATCAAAGGACGTGCTGCTGACAGAACCCACTGCCTTGCAGGCGTTCAGAATCACCTCCTTGCTCTTGGGGTCAACTGTGGACGACACGCACAAAATGTCAGACGTTTCGATTAAACCACCGCGCGCATGAGAAGAAATGCTGCAAATTGCCCCGGTGAAATGCACAGAATCAACCAAACCACCGTTTACAAAATCAGAGCATGCAAAAATTGTATGAGTGGAAAGGATACAACTGGAAAAAAAAACAAAGCAAAAATTGGTGTTATTTCTGTTATGATTAAAGTTCAATGGACGATTCGATGGTTTGAATGAATTTCAACAAGCCTGAGATGCTAGTCTTTAGAGCGAATGCAGATGAAATCACGGGAGTCGGCTATATGTTTTGTGTGCAAGATTGGTGTTGAATGCATTCAGTGAGATCCGGGTTAGAGCACCACCACACCCATAAACATGGCCGCCGTTCCACAGGGCAGCTTCCAATAAAGTACCTGTTTCGTCCTCTGATGCAACGGACTCGGCAAGGTTTCTGGTTTGGTCTAAGCCACAGAGGGTCCCCTCAGCCTTACCATCTTCAGACAGGGCTTTGCTGCTTTCTGTGGCGTCGGCTGGACTGGAGCCGCTGTTCTCCGTCACGGCCGGGCACTCCTTCTCCTGCTTGTTGGCCTTCTGCTGCATCAGCTGCAAGGCAGCTAGTTTCATGAAGACAATATACCTGGGGAGATCACAGCAGGCAGGTCAGCGTCAGAGGCTCGTGGGGAAAGGGGGCAAACTGGTCGGTGAAAGCATTGGACACCAATTATGGAGACGCAAGCGTGTCAAGGGGTTACGGGGCGAAGGCAGGAGAATGGGGTTGAGAGGGAAGGATAGATCAGCCATGAATGAATGGCGGAGTTGACTTGATGGGCCGAATGGCTTAATTCTGCTCCTATCAGTTATGAACATGACTATTATTACATCTCTAGCTGGGCTTTAGTAAACGTGGGCAGATGAATTTAAAAAAAGGTACCCAGCAAAGGTTGTAGGACCTGAGGTCATAGCTTCATAATTAAAGGGCGTTCCTTTAGGAAGGAGATAAGCAGGAATTTCTTTAGTCAGAGGATGGTGAATCTGTGTAATTCATTCCCACAGACGGCTGTGGAGGCAGTCAATGGATATTTTTAAGGCAGAGATAGATAAGATTCTTGATTAGTAAGGGGCGAAGGCAGGAGAATGAGGTTGAGAGGGAAATATCGGTCAGCCATGATTGAGTGGAGAAGTAAACTTGATGGGCCGAATGGCCTCATTCTGCTCCTAGAACTTACGAACAAGGAATTGCAGATGCTGGTTTACAAAAAAAAGACACAAAGCGCCGGACTAATTTAGCAGGCCAGGCAGTATCTCTGGAGAACATGGATAGGAGACGTTTTGGGTTGTGACCCCTCTTTAGACAGTTATGTACAATTTGATGATGATTACACTATACTTTTTGGTTTATTGTGATCTGTGTACCATCGATCATCCCTTCACACTAGTTCTACGTTATCCCACTGTCTCATCCACTCACTACACACCAGGGTCAATTTACTGAGGGCCAATTAATCTACAAACCCGCCCGCCTTTGCGATGTGGGAGGAAATCAGAGCACCCGGAGGAAACTCGCACGGTCACAGGGAGAACGTGCAAACTCCACACAAACAGCACCCGAGGTCAGGATCGAACCCTGTCAGGGTGGGTCTCAGGTGCTGTGCGGTCCTGTCTCGGGTGCTGTGAGGCAGCGGCTCTACCCGCTGCGCCGCCGTGCTACACAATGAGTGAGATTTGTTCCAGTGCTACAGGATTCCCAAAAGGTTCATTTGCATGTCAAATCGGTAGTAAGGAAGGCAAATGCAGTGCTAGCTATTATTTCGAGAGGACTCGAATATAAAAACAGGGGATGTAATGCTGAGGCTCCATAAGGCGCGGGTGAGAATGCATTTGGAGCATTGTGAACAATTTTGGGCCCCGTATCTGAGGAAGGATGTGCTGGTGCTGGAGAGGGTCCAGAGGAGGTTTACAAGAATGATTGGGTTAACATATGATGACCCTTTGACTGCACAGGGCCTGTACTCGCTCGGGTTTAGAATGATGAGGGGAAGGATCTCATTGAAACTTACCGAATAGTGAAAGGAATGGACAGAGTGGATGTGGAGAGGATGTTTCCACTAGTGGGAGAGTCATCATATGTTAACCCAATGTTTTACATGTTTTACCTGTGCTCGACAAAGGCTTCGATGAGCTCCTGCCTGAGGCAGGACAGCCTGTGTCGATGTTCCTTTGGGAAACCCATGATGGTGCATTCCTCCGGGAGCTCCTCGCCTTCCACCGGCAGGAAGTTGAGGTCCGGCGGGAACGTGCGCAGCAAGTCCAAGATGTAATGGCGGCTGTCGTTGCCAATGATGCCCTTGCACTCGACGGAGGAGCACAGCTCCACCTCCTCGCTCTTGTCGTTCAGCACGTTGTGCTTCTGGATCTTCAGGGGCCGCGCCGTCTTCTCCAGCAACTCCAGGTACTTGGGGTGGGACACCACCGTTTTGCCGAAGTCAATGGACCCGTAGATGACGCTCTGCTCCTGCTCCCGCTCCAGAATTCCGGGAATGATAGACTGAGCGGTCACGCGGTAGCCTCGGTAGTCCACCACCACCGTCCCCAGGGTATAAAGTCCCTCCACGTCCACCGCGTTGTAGGCTCGGACGCCGTTCAGGTCATTGGTGGGGGCCACGTAGGCCGCGTTGTCTCCACCCAGGTCCTTGTAGTGGTCGCGGACGTCGAAGCCCAGGCTGAAGAAGATGTTGTTCCAGATGAACATCTGCATCTTGGTCTCCTCGCCGGGATTGATGGCCATGACGTTGCCGTCGATCACCGCCATTGCCCCGCGAGTGGCGGCCGCTGCAAAGTCGCTGTGCACCTTGGGAGAGGCAAGGGAGAGGGTAAAATGTCACCGTCGCCATGGAAACGGGCCTGCACTTGACAGGGACCAGGCTGTACCAGGCCCACACTGCTGGAGATGGTGAGACACCGGCCTCTACGCACAAAGTAGGGAATAAACAAATACAACTTGGAGAACATCTTGCGGGCGGCACAGTGGCGCAGCGGTAGTGTTGCTGCGTAATAGCGCCAGACACCCAGGTTCGATTCTGACTACCGCTGCTGTCTGCACGGAGTTTGTACGTTCTCCCTGTGACCGGGTGGGTTTTCAATGGGTGCTCCGGTTTCCTCCCACACCCCAAAGACGTACAGGTTTGTGGGTTAATTGGGTTCAGTAAAATTGTAAATTGTCCCTAGTGTGTGTACGATGGTACTAGTGTTTGGCGCGGACTTGCTGGGCCAAAGGGCCTGTTTCCGTGCTGAATCCCTAAAGTAAACTAACACTAATCACAATGAGGTTGGTCAATACAAGGTTACAATGTAAATTGCTCACTTAGTTTACAGACGCAGCAGGGAAACCACCCAGTCCACGCCGACCATCGATCACCCATTCTCACTAGTTCTATGTTTCCCCCTTTCGCACCCACTCACTACCTGAAACGTCACCCATTCCTTCTCTTCAGAGATGCTGCCTGTCCTGCTGAGTTACGCCAGCATTTTGTGTCTACCTTCGATTTAAACCAGCATCTGCAGTTCTTTCCTATACATAAAAAATATATACACACACACACACACGTATACATAAAAATGTTGTGTGTATGTATATATATCCTAATTTCTTCCATATGCTCGGCCACAGCCTTCCCATTTTCACACATCCTACTCACATTTTAAAATCATTTAAAGTTTTAAGCCCAGACTCACATTTCCTGACCTAGTGACGTCACAATGCACTCGCAAAACAGGACGGGAGCTTCGGGAGGGGGAACACCGCCACGCTGGAATGTTCTGGAAACCGAGCCTGGGGCTTGGAATGGGGCCTGACCGGAGCCGAGAAAGAAGCCGCTGGTGGAACCAAGGACCAGCCTGTGTCCGGGGTTAGGGATGAGCCCAAATGGCGGCCGAGCTGATGGCTGGAGTCAACATCCAGGGCCGGGCCGAGTACGAGAACCAGGCCCTGGCGCTGCTCTACGACCTGGTTAGGTCCTGGGGCAGGGAATGGGAGTGAGGGGAGGAGGATGAGGGAAATGAGGCAGATGCGGTGGGGTCTCTACCCCCTCCCTCTCTGCCCCCCTCCCTCTCTACTCCCCTCCCCCTCTACCCACTCCTCTAGGGAATGGAGAGTGGTGCAATATTGCGTTCAGGGACCAGCCCTCCCATGTGAAGCAGTGCGCCAACCCCCTGACGGGTCCCACTTGGTCTAGTTTGTGTGTTTGTGTGTGTGTGTGTGTGTGTGTGTGTGTGTGTGTGTGTGTGTGTGTGTGTGTGTGTGTGTGTGTGTGTGTGTGTGTGTGTGTGTGTGACACACACACACACAATTCTTTGTAGTTTATTGTGGTGTTGACAGAGTACTATGTTTACATTTCTGTCATGCTGCTGTAAGAATGTAACTGCTCCGTTTTTGGGACATATGACAGGACAAATACTTGACGCTATTTTACCTTGAAGATGGCGCGCTCCCGGAGAAGTCTGTCTGGAAGGTTCTTGCGGGGAAGCTCTCGGGTAGTTTGTAGTTCTTCATTCCAATCCCTGGTCTGCAAACACAGGCAACAGATTGTAAAGAGACATTTAGTACAAGTACAGTATCTGGTTGTGCTTTTTTTCTCCTGCTATCCCACTGTTAGGTTTAACTATTTAAGTCAACAATATAGGGCAAGGTTAGTTATCCAATCGTGGCGTCTGAGATAGAACAGCACAGAACAGGCTCACCATGTCTGTGGTGAACATGATGCCAACAAGCCAGATAAAGGCTGGTGAACCTACCTGATCTTCCAGTTGCTAAACACTTTAATTCTCCTTCCCATTCCCTCACAGGCCTTTCTGTCCCAAGTCTCCTCCATTGTCAGAGTGCGGCTAAAAGCAAATTGGTGGAACAGCATCTCATATTTCACTTGGGCAGCTTACAGCCCAGTGGTATGAATATTGATTTCTCTAACTTCAGGTAGCCCTGGCATTCCCTCTCTCTCTATCCCTCCCCCACCCAAGTCGCACCAGCTTCTCATTTTCACTCTACAAACAGCTAACAATGGCCTGTTTCCTTTATCATCGTTACATTTTTGCATACCTTTCATTCATTGTTCTTTATCTCTCCACATCACCGTCTCTATCTCTCGTTTCCCTTATCCCTAACCACTGAAGGGTCTCGACCTGAAATGTCACCCATTCTTCCTCTCCAGAGATGATGCCTGTCCTGCTGAGTTACTCCAGCATTTTGTGCCTATCTAAAGGCTGCTTTGGTTTAGTTTAGAGCTACAGCATGGAAACAAGCCCTTCTGTCCACTGAGTTCACGTCGACCATCTATCAGCCCTTCACACTATTTCTGTGCTATCCCACTTTCACGTCCACTCCCTACGCACCAGGGGGAATTCACCGAGACGGAAACATGCAAGATGCCCCACTAGTCCCACCAGCCCGTATTTGGCCCATATCCCTCTACACCGTGCCAGTCCATCAGCCTGCCCAGATGTCTTTTAAATGTTGTTATAGTACCTGCCTCAACGGCCTCCTCTGGCAGCTCACACCATTATGCCACCACCTTCGGTGTGAAAAGTTGCCGCTCAAGTTACGAGAGCAGAATTAGGCCATTCGGACAATCAAGTCTACTCTGCCACTCAATCGTGGCTGATCTATCCTTCCATCCTAACCCCATTCTCCTGCCTTCTTCCCATCTTTAGTCAGAGGGTGGTGAATCCGTGGAATTCATTGTCACAGAAGGCTGTGGATGCCACGTCAATGGCAGAGATAGATAGATTCTTGATTAGTACGGGTGTCAGGGGTTATGGGGTATGGAACAAGCTGCTGGAAGAGGTAGTTGGGGCAGGGACTATCGCAACGTTTAAGAAGCAATTGGACAGGCACGTGGATAGGACAAGTTTAGAGGAATAAGGGCCAAATGCACGCAGGTGGGATTCATAGATGGGGTATGTTGGTTGGTGTAGGCTGGTTGGGCATGTTTCCATGCTGTATGACTCTATCTACGACTCCATAATCCACCCCTCCTTCCCTTCTCCCCCCACCAAGCCAATTAACCAACAAACCTGTACGTCTTTGGAGTGTGGGAAGAAACCAGAGCACCTGGAGAAAACCCACGCAGGTCAAAGGGAACATACAGGCAACGCCCGCAGTCAGATCGAACCCAGGTCCTAGGCACTGTAAGGCAGCAACTCTACCGCTGCGCCACCGTGCCATCTGGCCTTTGTTCCAAACATCTTAATATCAACCCTCACTCCCCTCTCCTGGGTCCACGTATCACCTGCCAGGCTTTGTCCCACCCCCACCACTCATCCAGCTTTCTGTCCTCTACTACAAATCAGTCTGAGGGAGGATCCTTACCAGAAATGTCACCTATCCAGGTTTAGTTTTATTTACGTTTAAGAAGGAACTGCAGATGCTGGAAAATCAAAGGTAGACAAAAATGCTGGAGAAACTCAGTGGGTGAGGCAGCATCTATGGGGCGAAGGAAATAGGCGACGTTTTGGGTCGAGAAGAATGGTCTCAACCCGAAATGTTGCCTATTTCCTTCGTGCCATAGATGCTGTCGCACCCACTGAGTTTCTCCAGCATTTTTGTCTACCTCAGGTCTAGTTTGAGTTTAGTTTAGAGATACAGCATGGAAACAGGCCCTTCGGCCCACTGGGTCCGCGCCGACCAGCGATCCCCATAAATTAACACTATCCTGCACCCATTAGGAACAATTTTTACATTAACCAAGCCAATTAACCTACAAACCTGCACGTCTTTGGAGTGTGGGAGAAAACCGAAGATCTCAGAGAAAACCCACGCAGGTCACGGGGAGAACGTACAAACTCCATACAGACAGCACCCGTAGTCGGGATTGAACCCGGGTCTCCGGTGCTGCATTCGTGGTAAGGCGACAACTCTACCGCTGCGCCACCGTCACCGCCCTTCCCCAGAGATGCTGCCTGACCTGCCCAAGTTACACCGACACCTTGCGCCTATTGGAGCATCGTGGAGCTGCCACACTCGGTGTTGTCTCGTGCACGAGAAGACTGCTCGACAGTACCTGGCCTGGTATGTGCTCCTCGTATCCCAAGCGGGAGGTGTAGGCATCTTCTGCACGGACACAGTCCATGGCGTGCTCCACCGCTGGCGCTGTCCAACTGTACACCTGGAACGGAGTTGCGATCCTCTCAAAGGGGTGCCGCTGAACCCTAGAAGTCAATTGGGGCACAGGTCAAGCTTTTAACTGATTTTACTTCCTTTGTCGTTTTACACTATTTTATATTTCATATTTCATATTTTAATTTTTATATAAATTTGTGCTTTACGTGCTACTAGACCAAGTGAGACGCGTTGGGTCCCGTCCCCTCAACATGCGGTTGCGGGGGAGGAGTGGCCTGCGGCCTCACACACACTAACCAGCCCCCCCACACACACACACTAACCAGCCCCCCCACACACACACTAACCCCCCCCCCCCCCACTTGATGTTATATTAATATTTACTTGCTCCCTTTCCCCCATCCCCCGCCCTATCCACACATAGCCCCTAGCTGCGCAAGCGCAGTTAGGGAGGGAGAGGGAGGGGGGTAGAGAGGGAGGGTACAGGGAGAGGGAGGGGGAGGGGGGGTAGAGATTGACAGGAGGGGGACGGGGCACGCGGCGTCACAGGGGACGGCTGGTTCCTGAACACAATACTCCACCACTCACCCACAGGTCCCAATACTCACCGCTCCCTAGACAGGGGGGGGGGGGGGGGCAAAGAGGGAGAGGGGGGCAGAGAAGGAGGGGGCAGAGAGTGCAGAGGGTCTCTTTCCACACTGTCTCTTTCAATCAATCAATAGGTTTATGTGTTTCTCGCTCTGAGAGATGACTACAAACCGAAAGATAGACACAAACTGCTGGAGTAACTCAGCGGGTCAGGCAGCATCTCTGGAGAAAAGGAATGGGCCAGAGATCTCCAGGGAGGCTGCCTGACCCACTGAGTTACTCCAGCACTTTGTGTCTATCTTCCATTTAAACCAGCATCTGCAGTTCCTTCCCACACAACATTCAACACAGGTCTTTTACCATTTCTTCCATTCTGTTTTCAATGCTGCCAGAAACAATGTTGAGAATCCATTTTCTCTCCTCGAGACGTTGCCTTTTTTCTAATGAGCTTTAGTCAGCTGCTGTTTCCAAGGCAGGGAAGACGCAACCTCACCCTGTAATTATTGCCAAGGCTGGATTTACACAGGGATTGGATCAGTGAACGCGGCACTGAGACGGAGAATTGGAATGTCTTCGCCATCATTATGCTTGTGGAGTTCAGAGCACACTTCTTGTAGGTTGAGGAGGCTGGGACTCTATTCCTTGGAGCGCAGGAGGATGCGAGTGATCTTATTGAGGTGTAGTTTAGTTTTTTTTGTTAGTTTAGTTTAGAAGGCGGGGCCACCGGGTCCGTGCCAACCAGCGATCCCCACACATTAACACCACCCTACACCCACTAGGGACAATTTTTTTAAACATTTTACATTAACCTACAAATCTGTACGTCTTTGGAATGTGGGGCCACATTTATCCGCATTAAACTTCATCTGCCATGCATCTGCCCACTCCCTGTCCAGGTCACCCTGCATTCTCATAGCATTCTCCTCACAGTTCACACTGCCACCCAGCTTTGTGTCATCTGCAAATTTGCTAATGTTACTTTGAATCCCTTCATCCAAATCACTGATGTATATTGTAAATAGCTGCGGTCCCAGCACCGAGCCTTGCGGTACTCCACTAGTCACTGCCTGCCATTCTGAAAGGGACCCGTTAATCCCTACTCTTTGATTCCTGTCTGCCAACCACTTCTCTATCCATGTCAGCACTCTACCCCCAATATCATGTGCCCTAATTTTGCCCACTAATCTCCTATGTGGGACCTTATTAAATGCTTTCTGAAAGTCCAGGAACACTACATCCACTGGCTCTCCCTTGTCCATTATCCTAATTACATCTTCAAAAAATTCCAGAAGATTAGTCAAGCATGATTTCCCCTTTGTAAATCCATGCTGACTTGGATCGATCCTGTTACTGCTATCCAAATGTTCGGCTATCTCATCTTTTATAATTGACTCCTGCATCTTCCCCTGATGTATAAAATCATGAGAAGAATAGATCGGGTAGATGCACAGAGTCTCTTGCCCAGAGTGGGTGAATCGAGGCCCAGGGGACATAGGTTAAAGGTGAAGAGGAAAAGATTTAATAGGAATCTGAGGGGTAGCTTTTTCACACAAAGGGTGGTGGGTTTATGGAACAAGCTGCCACAGGGGGTAGTTGAGGCTGGGACGATCGCAACATTTTTGAAACAGTCAAACAGGTACATGGATAGGGCAGGTTTGGAGGTTTATGGACCAAACGCGGGCAGGTAGGACTGGTGTAGCTGGGACACGTTTGGGTAAGTTGGGCCGAAGGGCCTGTTTCCATACTGTATCGCTCTATGACTTCTGTCACCGGCAGCTTTATGCCCTCTTCAACCAGCTATTTCTTTATGCCTTTCATATTTCAAAACATATTAGCAACATCTCTGTTGTAATTTATGCACAGCAAGAAGCCATCATTTGAAATTGAAAGGAGAATGTCCCTGATTTTCATAATTCCCATTTTCACCACAGTGCAGCATTAATATTGTGCAGTTCATAAGTAATAGGACCAGAAGTAGGCCATTCGGCCCATCGAGTCTACTCAACCATTCAATCATGGCTAATTGATCTTTCCCTCTCAACCCCATTCTCCTGCCCATAACCCCTGACATCACTACTATTCAAGTATCTGTCAATCCCCGGCTCAAAAATATCCACTGACTTCCACAGATTCACCACCCTCTGACTAAATTCCTCCTCATCTCCTTTCTAAAAGTACATCCTTTTATTCATGACCTCTGGTCCTAGGCTCCCCCATTAGTGGAAACATCCTCTCCACATCCACTCTATCCAGGCCTTTCACTATTCAGTAAGTTTCAATGAGGGTCCCCCTCATCCTTCTAAACTCTAGTGAGTACAGGCCTAGTTCCGACAAATGTTCACCAAACATTAATCCAATCATTCCTGGGATCATTCTCAAAATCCTCCTCAGGACCCTCTCCAACACCAGCACATCCCTCCTCAGATATGGGGACCAAAGTTCACACATTTAATATCGTGACGTACAAAGGCTTTGACTAATATAATTGGCATTGTACATGAGAGTCGATGATCAGAAGCACAGTGGCGCTGCCTTACAGCGCCAGAAACCCAGGTTCGATCCTGACTACGGGTGCTGTCTGTACGGAGTTTGCACGTTCTCCCCGTGACCTGCGTGGGTTTTCTCCGGAATCTCGGGTTTCCTCCCACACTCCAAAGATGTTCAAGTTTGTAGGTTAATAAGCTTGGTTTAATTGTAAATTGTCCCTCGTGTGTAGAGGATAATGTTAGGGTGGTTGGGGGGGGGGGGGGGGGGGGGGGATCGCTGGTTGGCGCAGACTCGATGGGCCGAAGGGCCTGCTTCCGCGCTGTATCATTAAACTAGAACACAGATGTGCTGCATTTGGAAACGGTGGATATTCACTTTCAACACACAACATTCTAGCCGAAATGAAAACTTTACAAGTGCAACTCTCACCTCTTCTTTTGCAAGGCTGCAAAGTTCTTTTTGAAAGTAGGGCTGATCTGACTCAACAATTCCACCAGGGAATGGCTGAGAAAGCTGGGGTTTGCTGGCTTGGGATTGAAGCTGTAGGCTGTAGACCTGTTGAAAGCAGATAAATCAGTGTTGTACCACAGGCAAAAGAAAAAAAGGCATCCAAAAACATACTGCAATAGCATTGTTACTTAGTGAGTTTAACACTCTATCACTCCGCACTTGTCTCTGGGGAACGCGGATAGGTGACGATTTGGGTCGGGACCCTTCTTCACCTTACACAACATCTGCAGTTATTAAGCTGTAAGCAACCCAGCTGTTATAGAAACATAGATAATTGGTGCAGGAAGAGGCCATTCAGCCCTTCGAGCCAACATTGCCATTCATTTTGATCATGGCTGATCGTCCCCAATCAATAACCCATGCCTGCCTTCTCCCCATATCCCTAGATACCACTAGCCCCCAGGCAACTGAATCATCCTACCACAACCAAAGAGCAGTGCTGAACTACTAGCTACCTCATTGGTGACCTTTGGACTATCCTTGACCGGTCTTTACTGGCTTTACCTTGCACTAAACGTTATTCCCTTATCATGTATCTACACACTGTAAATGACTCGATTGTAATCATGTATTGTCTTTCCGCTGGCTGGTGAGCTCGCAATACGGTACCTCAGTACACGTGACAATTAACTGAACCAAACTAAACTCAGAGCAAAGGACACAAGATTCAGAGTCATAAGCCTTCCTATCTTTATTTTTCCTGAATAAAGCCTTTTATAGCCAGTTACGTAGACGGGAAATCTAATTTTGCATTCCACCAACAATATTGAGCTGGACAAAATGCGTCGGAAGGAACAACTGAAGACAAGACACAAAATTCCGGAGTAGCTGAGCGGGACAGGCAGCATCGCTGGAGAGAAGGAACAGGTGACGCTTCGTGTCGAGAAAAAAACGGGACATCTGTTTTCGTCTGAAGAAGGGTCCTAAACTGAAATGTAGTAATGAGGAACAGCAGGTGCTATTTTAGTGTTTAGAAGGGTCACGACCCAAACTTCACCTATCCATGTTCTCTAGAGAAGCTGCCCGACCCGCTCAGTTACTCCAGCACTCTGTGTCCATCTTTGTCCCAGGGGTGACAAAGACTCACAGCGGTAGGGTTGCTGCCTCACAGTGCCAGGGACCCGGGCTTGATCCTGAATACGGGTGCTGTCTGTACAGAGTTTGTATGTTCTCCATGCCACAGTGTGGGTTTTCTCCGGGTGCTCCGGTTTCCTCCCACACTCCAGACGTACAGATTTGTTGGTTTATTGGCTTCGGTAACAATTGTAAATTGTCCCAAGTGTGTGTAGGATAGAGCTAGTGTACGGGATGATCGCTGAACCCCTCCTCTCTTCTAGCTTTCTTCCCCCAACCCCCCCCCCCACAATAAGTTTGATGAAGGGTCCAAAGCTGAAACGTCACCTATCTATGTTATCCCACTTTCTCACCCACTCTCTACATACTAGGGGGCAATTTCCAAGAGAGCCATTTAACCTACAAGCCAGCTCGTCTTTGGGATGTGGGAGGAAACCGGAGCACGGCTTTGAAACATGGGAGGGAACTGGAGCTTCCGGAGAAAACACACGCAGCCACGAGGACAACGTACAAATTCTGTGCAGACAGCACCCGTAGTCAGCCTCGAACCCGGGTCTCTGGCGCTGTGTGGCAGCAACTCCACCACTGCGCCACCGTGCCGCCCGCATGATGACCAAAGCAGAAACTATTCTCCCCATTCAGAAGCAGTGAGGGCCGGAAAGAAAATACACAGCAGATGACAAAGTGCACAATACTTACTGATTGGTGTAAAAGCCTCGCGTCGACGCGGTTATGCTGACGTGCCGATCTTCCGCAGTCACCACGTACAGGTACATCAGATCGCCGTGCATCTTGCGGTTGCCGGGGGGAGGGTTCCAGCCACTCATGGTCAACACTTTCAGGCACTGCAGAGGCTGAGGAATAGAAGGAACAAAAGGCATGAAAAGCCACGCACAGTCTCTCTCTTTTCCCCCTGCCATCCATATTCCCTCCAGAGATGCAGCCTGAAGAAACAGGCCCCGTTTGCAGGGTTACAGTGGTACAGCGCGGAAACACTGAGTCCGCGCCGACTAGCGATCTCCCCATACACTAGCACCATCCTCCACACACTCGAAGCCAAATAACCTACAAACCTGCACGCCTTTGGAATGTGGGAGGGAATTGGAGTACCCGGATAAATCCCATGCAGGACACGGGAGTACGTACAAACTGCGTAAAGACAGTACCCGTGGTCAGTATCAAACGCGGGTCTCCAGCGCGGTCACTTCCCACAACACAAAAACCTGCAGCCACAACGCTCCTCCCTCCCCCCCCCGGTTCAGATTCACCAACTCAACCTCAAGAATCCAACCTTAATATTTTAGTATGAGGATCAAAAAGTTATTGAACTGTAACTTAACGAAAAGGTGGGATCTCTTTGAAACCTAGTTAGAGTGTAATGCGGAGAGGATACTTCCAGTAGTGGGGGAGTCTCGGACTAGAGGGCACAGCCACAGAATAAAAGGACATAATTTTACAATGGAGATGAGTACAACGGACAATGGCGCACAAAGTCATGAGAGGAATAGATCGAGAAAACGCACAGAAACTCT
Organism: Raja brachyura; assembly: GCA_963514005.1. The sequence continues at coordinate 7,193,362 of OY740807.1, read as the reverse complement.
TGCCCAGAGAAAGGGAATTGCGAACCAGAGGGCACAGGTTTACGGTGAGGGGGGAAAAGATTTAATAGTAACATGAGGCGTAACTTTCTCACACAGTGTGGCGGGTGTATGGAACGAGCTGCCGGAGGAGTTAATTGAGGCAAGTACTATCGCAAAGTTTAAGACAGGGACATGGAAAGGATATGTGCAGGAAATAACTGATGATACTGGTTTAAATCAAAGGTCGACACAAAATGCTGGAGTGACGCAGCGGGACAGGCAGCTTCTCTGGAGAGAAGGAATGGGTGATGTTTCAGGTCGAGATCCTGCTTCAGACTTATGTCAGGGGAGTGGGTGGGACAGAGATAGAATGTAGTCGGAGACAGTGAGGCTGGTGGGAGAACTGGGAAGGATGAGGGGATGGAAAGAGAGAGAGGGAAAGCAAGGGCTATTTGAAGTTAATGTTCATACCACTGGGGTGTAAGCTACCCAAGCAAAATATGAGGTGCTGTTCCTCCAATTTGTGCTGGGCCTCACTCTGACAATGGAGAAGGCCCAGGAGAGAAAGGCCAACTTGGGAATGGGAGGGGAATTAAAGTGCTGAGCAACCGGGAGATCAGGTAGGTTTAGGCAGACTGGGCGGAGGGGTTCAGCGAAACGATCGCCGAGCCTGCACTTGGTCTCGCCGATGTACAGGAGTTGACACCTGGAACAGCGGATACAGTAGGTGAGGTTGGAGGAGGTGCAAGTGAACCTCTGCCTCGCCTGGAAAGACTGTTGGGTCCTTGGATGGAGTCGATGGGGGAGGTAAAGGGACAGGTGTTGCATCTCCTGCATTTCCAGGGGGAAGTACCTGGGGAGGGGGTGGTTTCGGTGGGAATGGACGAGTTGACCAGGGAGTTATGGAGGGAACGGTCTCTGCGGAAAGCGGAAAGGATGGAGATGGGAAGATGTGGCTAGTAGTGGGATCCCATTGGAGGTGGCGAAAATTTTGGAGGATTATATGCTGTATGCGACGGCTGATGGGGTGGAAGGTGAGGACAAGGGCGACTCTGTCCTTGTTACGAGTCAGGGGTGGGGGAGCAAGAGCGGAGCTGCGGGATATCGAGAAGACCCTAGTGAGAGCCTCGTCTATAATGGAAGAGGGGAACCCCCATTTCCTAAAGAATGAGGACATCTCCGATGACCTGGTATGGAAAACCTCATCCTGGGCGCAGGTGCGGCGTAGACGGAGGAATTGGGAGAAGGGTTTAGAGTCTTTACAGGAAGCAGGGTGGGAAGAAGTCTAGAACCCAACAGTCTTTCCAGGTGAGGCAGAGGTTCACTTGCACCTCAAACCTCACTTCCAGTATCCGTTGTTCCAGGTGTCAACTCCTGTACATCGGCGAGACCAAGCGCAGGCTCAGCAATTGTTTTGCTGAACACCTCCGCTCAGTCCGCCTTAACCTACCTGATCTCCCGGTTGCTCAGCACTTTAACTCCCCCTCACATTCCCAATCTGACCTTTCTGTCCTGGGCCTCCTCCATGGTCAGAGTGAGGCCCAGCGCAAATTGGAGGAACAGCACCTCATATTTCACTTGGGCAGCTTATACCCCAGCGGTATGAACATTGACTTCTCTAACTTCAGATAGCCCTTGCTTTCCCCCTCTCTCTCCATCCCATTCACAGTTCTCCCACCAGTCTTACTGTCTCCGACTACATTCTATCTCTGTCCTGCCCACTCCCTTGACATCAGCCTGAAGAAGGGTCTCGACCCGAAACGTCACCCATTCCTTCTCTCCAGAGATGCTGCCTGTCCCGCTGAGTTACTCCAGCATTTTGTGGATAGGATAGGTTTAGAGAGAGGTAGATGGGATGCGGGGCTCATGTAGATGGGACATATTTGTCGGTATGGGCAAGTTGTGCCGATGGGCCAGTTTCCATGCTGTATAATTGTGACTATGAGGATAAATTTCTTTTCTTAGAGGGTGGTGAATCTGTGGAATTCATTGCCACAGACGGCGGTGGAGGCCAAGTCATTCGGTATTTTAAAGCGGAGATTGATAGATTCTTGATTAGTAAGGGGATCAGGGGTTGTTGGGAGAAGGCGGGAGAATGGGGTTGAGAGGGAGAGATAGATCAGCCATGATTGAATGGCAGTGTAGACTCGATGGGCCGAATGGCCTGTTTCTGCTCCTATGACTATGAAGTTTGAGGTCCGGTTTCTCTTGCCACTGACGCAGTTGGATGTGTTGGCGGGCTTCGTTCAGCATTTGGCGCTATTAGTATCGCACTCCCAGCATTCAAGGCATTCGGCTTTACCTTACCTTGGCATCCTTTGTCTGGGGCTGGAGGATGAGCAGTGGGCGCTCCTTGCTGCCGGGGAGAATGTGCTCAGGGGGCGTGCAGTCTATCTGCTCCAGCTCCGACCCTTTTCTTTTACGCTTTCCATTCTCTGAGAAGAAATGAGTTGAAAACTTAAATTAAATAAAGTGGGGCACGGTGGCGCAGCGGTTGAGTTGCTGCCTCACAGCATCAGGGACCCGGGTTCCATCCTGACCACGGGTGCTGTCTTTACGGAGTTTGTACGTTCTCCCTGTGACCAGTGTGGGTTTCCTCCGTGCTTTGGTTTACTCCCATGCTTCAAAGACTTGCAGGTTTGTAGGTTAATTGGCTTGGGTAAAATAGACAATCGCCCTAGTATCTGTATAAAATAAACTAAACTAAAAAATGTGGTGTTTTTTTAATGTTTTCCATTAGAAACTTTAATATCTCCTATGGGGCAACACAGTGGTGCCGCTGTTAGAACCTATTTTTGATTGGAACGGGTGTCAGGGATGATGGGGAGAAGGCAGAGAATGGGGTTAGGAGGGGAAGTAGACTTGATGGAGTAGACTAGACTAATTCTGCTCCTATAACTTATGCACATGAGCCACTGCCTCACAGCTCAAGAGACCCGGTTCCATCCTGACCTTGGGCGCTGTCTGTGTGTGGAGTTTGCACGTTCTCCCTGTAACCGCAAGGGTTTCCTCCGGGTGCTCCGGTTGCGTCCCACACCCCAGTGACATGCAGGGTACACAAAGGGCTGGAGAAACTCAGCGGGTGCAGCAGCATCTAAGGAGCGAAGGAGATAGGCGACGTTTCGGGTCGAGACCCTTCTTCAGACTGGTAGTGACGTGCAGATTTGTAGGTTATTTGGACTCCCAGTGTGTAGGGAGTGGATGGGAAAGTGGAATAACGTAGAACTAATGTGAACGGATGATCGATGGTTGGCGTGGACTCGATGGGCCGAAGGGCCTGTTTCCATGCTGTACCTCTAAACTAATCTAATTGTGCTGCCTTTCACCAAGGGCCAGACTTCAACGGGACATAAATGACGGACAAGGTTTAATTTTTATTACGGGATAATCTGCAGATTTGTTTCGTTTTTTTAGCTTAGAGATACAGTGTGGAAACGGGCCCTTTGACCCACCGAGTCCGCAGCGACCAGCGATCCCAGCACATCAACACTATCCTACACACCCTAGAGGCAATTTACACGCACACCAAGCCAATAAACCTACAAACCTGCACGTCTTTAGAGTGTGGGAGGACACCGAAGATCTCGGAGAAAATACACACAGGTCACGGGGAGAACGTACAAACTCCGTACAGACAGCACCCGTATCAGGATCGAACCCGGGTCCCTGGCGCTGCGAGGCAGCAACTCTGCCGCTGCCGTTTATTCGTAGTTATGACTTCTGTGTCACCAGCCACCTCTTGAAACCAAACTCCTGTCACAGCTGTCAAAATGCATCACACATCAACCAGCAGATGATCGGTGCAGAATTCAAACATCTGTACATGTTTGCAACAGCTGAACAATACAAGCCAGGAGCCACGATCCCCCCCATCCCCTTCATAAAGTGTAATCATACTGCGGTCAACAGGTCGATCCACACATGAAAAAAAAAAACCTCCGGCTGCCTGGTCCGCCATCGTAAACTGCGAAACCCGCCAGAGTGCGGAATTATATTAACTTTAATAAAGCTCACTTCAATCACGCAAACTGACAGTACTGACCATTCTCTGCTTTCCACAAGGGATTTGCTCAACTGCAGGTCTAAATGCACTCACCCGAGTGACAATTACTCACACGCTAGACCGGCAGGTGTTTTAGAGACTCCTAGTAGAAGCTTGCGCACCCTCCCACCAGCGGAGCAAGGTGGTGTTGGTGGACGTTGGGCCGTGCAGAGGAACAGGAATAGAGCATAGAAAATAGGTGCAGGAGTAGGCCATTCGGCCCTTCGATCCTGCACCGCCATTCAATATCATCATGGCTGATCATCCAACTCAGTATCCCGTACCTGCCTTCTCTCCATACCCCCGATCCCTTTAGCCACAAGGGCCACATCTAACTCCCTCTTAAATATAGCCAAAGAACTGGCCTCAACTACCCTCTGTGGCAGAGAATTCCACAGATTCACCACTCTCTGTGTGAAAAATGTTTTTCTCATCTCGGTCCTAAAAGACTTCCCCCTTATCCTTAAACTGTGACCCCTTGTTCTGGACTTCCCCAACATCGGGAATAATCTTCCTGCATTTAGCCTGTCCAACCCCTTAAGAATTTTGTAAGTTTCTATAAGATTCCCCCCTCAATCTTCTAAATTCTAGCGAGTACAAGCCGAGTCTATCCAATCTTTCTTCATATGAAAGTCCTGCCATCCCAGGAATCAGCCTGGTGAACCCTCTCTGTACTCCCTCTATGGCAAGAATTAGATTTGGTCTTTCCTCAGATTAGGAGACCAAAACTGTACGCAATACTCCAGGTGTGGTCTCACTAAAACCCTGTACAACTGCAGCAGAACCTCCCTGCTCCTATATTAAAATCCTCTTGCTATGAATGCTAACATACCATTCACTTTCTTCACTGCCTGCTGCACCTGCATGCCTACTTTCAATGACTGGTGTACCATGACACCCAGGTCTTGTTGCATCTCCCCTTTTCCTAATCGGCCACCGGAGCAAGGTGGTGTTGGGTGGACGTTGGGCCGTGCAGAGGAACAGGAATAGAGCGAGGGAGGGAGCAGACGTTGAGGCCGCGGGGAATGAAAGGGGGACCTAGTGGGTGGGTGGGTGGGGGCGGGAGGGGAGGGGCTGCTGCCACGAGCGGCGGCAGGCAGTACATAGGACTGTTTGGTGAACTTTTTGTAATTTTATCAGCGCCAGAAACATGGCGACTCATGTGTACTGCTTGGGTGAGGTCTGTTGTGTGATTTTACCGGGTTGTACGCAAACCAAAGCAGTTCACTGTACCTAGGTACATGAGACAATAAAGTATCAATGATCTCATTTCTCCCCTTCCACCTACAGCGCCCTCCATAATGTTTGGGCCAAAGACCCATCATTTATTCATTTGCCTCTGTACTCCACAATTTTGAGATTTGTAATACGAACAAAATAACATGTGGTTAAAGTGAACATTGTCAGATTTTAATAAAGGCCATTTTTATACATTTTGGCTTCATAGCAGTGCTTATACATAGCGCAGGTAGACAAAAGTGCTGGAGAAACTCAGCGGGTGCGGCAGCATCTATGGAGTGAAGGAAATAGGCAACGTTTCCCATTTCCTTCGCTCCATAGATGCTGCTGCACCCGCTGAGTTTCTCCAGCACTTTTGTCTACCTTCGATTTTCCAGCATCTGCAGTTCCTTCTTAAACATTTATACATAGTGCCTCCATTTCAGGGCACCATAATGTTTGGCACACAGCAATGTCATGTAAATGAAGTATTCCTTCCATTGTGAGTGGGGGGAGGATCTCAATGAAACAACCAAATAGTGAGAGGCCTGGATAGAGCGGATGTGGAGAGGATGTTTCCACTAGTCACTTGTGGGAGAGTCTAGTAGAGGGCGCAGCCTCGGAATAAAAGGACTGGAGGAGAGTAAAGGCCGGAACAAAACAGGTCGGGCACCTCGGGTAGGGTGGAGCCCACAATGGTATTTGTTGCCTGGAGAAAGTGTGATAACAAGAGGGACACAACCAGTGGAACTGGTAGGACGACTAGGGTGGGGGAGGAGGGCAGTGAAGTGACGGGAGGGACTTCAAATTCGAGAAATCAACCTTTATATCTGAAGAAGGGTCTCGACCCGAAACGTTGCCTATTTCCTTCGCTCCATAGATGCTGCCTCACCCGCTGAGTTTCTCCAGCACTTTTGTCTTCCGAGGATAACTAGAGATCTATTTTTGATGTTGGGCCATGACGAACATGCTAACGCGCGTCTGCACGAGCGATCGCTCCAAAAAGAGAGATTTTGAGAGCTCTTTTTTTTTTTTTTAAAACCAAAAAATAATTGCAATCGACTATTTACAAAAATGATACGTGTAGTACAAAGATGCAAACAAACCCCCACCATAATACAAAATAAAGCAAATATTCTTAAAGACTGAATATTAAATTACCATATCCTCATACTTATTGAGGACGCATTCCACCCGCCCCGGTGCCCAAAGGTCCCGGAAAACCCCCATGGACAGCACGCAGACCCTCTCTTCAGGGCCTGTCCCACTTTCACGACCTAATTCATGACCTCTGCCGAGCTTGCCCTTGACTCGTACTCGCAATATAGTCAGGAGGTCGTAGGTAGGTCGTGATGCTAGTCGTAGGTACTCGTGGCATCAAGTAGGTCCGGGCGTTTTTCTAGCATGATGAAAAATGTCCATGAGTAAAAAAGGTCGTGAATTAGCTCGTGAAAGTGGGACAGGCCCTTAATACCACCCGGGATTTTGAGAGAAGTTTGTGGACACTCTTCTTCCCTTCACTGTCCACCATCTTACCTCCCAAATCACCCTCCGTGAACGTGCTCAGGAACGATAGGGAATTGCAGTCAACACCATTGTAGGAATCCGACGGGTCCAGGCTCTTGAGGAGGTCTCTGATGTGCCGCACATGTATTCGGGCTTCCCGGACTGTGTACGGTTCTTGAGGAACACACGGAACAAGAAAGGGATAAAATGAGGAATTTGCTCCGGGTCAGCGGGTCGCCAGCGCAGCTCGAAACAGTGAGAAACTAGTGCGGCCCATTTTCCTTGACAGTTGGGTTGACGTATGATGGACGTTTGAAGGCCCTGGGCCTGTACTCGCTGGAATTTAGACGGATGAGGGGGGACCTCATTGAAACTTACCGAAAAGTGAAAGGCTTGGGTAGAGTGGATGTGGAAAGGAAATTAGAGATTCGTGTAGCAAAGGCACAGCAGTTATCACGGGTGACTTTAATCCACATATAGATTGGGCCAACCAAGTTGGTAACAGCGCTGAGGAGGAGGATTTCCTGGAACGTATACGGGATGTGTTTTTAAACCAATATGTTGAAGAACCGACTGGAGAACAGGCCATCCTAGACTGGGTATTGTGTAATGAGGAAGGATTAGTTAGCAATCTTGTTATGCAAGGCCCCACTTGGGCAACAGTGACCGTAATATGGTGGAATTCTGCAGTAGGAAGGAGAGTGACGCGGTTAATACAGACGCCAGGGTCCTGAACTTAAAGAAAGGAGGGCTGACGGAGGAGATGCAATGGCAAAGATTTAAAGACCGCATGGATGAACTCCAAAAATTGTTCATCCCTGTCTGGCGAAAAAAAAAAAACGGGGAAGGCGGCTAAACTGTGGCTGACGTGGGAAATCAAGGATAGTGTTAAATCCAAGGAATTGGCCATAGGAAGCAGCAAACCTGAGGACTGGGAGAAATTTAGAACTCAACAGAGGAGGACAAAGGGGTTAATTAAGAGGTTAATTAAAAAAGCACGAAAGAAAGCTTGCGGGGAATATAAAAACTCATTCTAAAAGCTTCTTTAGATATGTAAACAGGTGAAGATTAGTGAAGACAAATGTAGGTCCCTTACAATCAGAGATTGTGTAATGGGAAACAAGGAAATGGCAGAACAGTTAAATGAGTACTTAGGTTCTGTCTTCACTAAGGAAGACACAAACAATCTCCCAGAAATACTAGGGGACCGAGTGCTCAAGTAGGTGGCCCTAGAAATCGTGGATGTATTGGTGATCATTTTCCAATGTTCTCTTGACTCTGGATTAGTTCCTGTGGACTGGAGGGTCGCCAATGTAACTCCACTTTTTAAGAAAGGAGGAAGAGTAAAAAATGAGGAATTACAGATCAGTTAGCCTCACATCAGTAGTGGGGAAGATGCTTGGATCGATTATTAAACATGTTTTTTGAGGATGTAATGGATAAGGAAGAGCCAGTGGATGTGGTGTATCTGGACTTTCAAAAAGCCTTTGACTAGGTCCCACACAAGAGATCCCACACAAGAGATTAGGAATTAGAGCACATGGTATTGGGGGTAGGGTGTTGACATGGATAGAAAATTGGTTGGCAGACAAGAAGCAAAGAGTAGGAATAAACGGGTCCTTTTCTGAATGGCAGGCAGTGACTAGTAGGGTGCCGCAAGGCTCGGTGCTGGGACCCCAGTTATTTACAATATATAGTAACGATTTAGACGAGGGAATTTCATGTGACATCTCCTAGTCTGTGGATGACATAAAGCTGAGTGGCAATGTGAGCTGACTTGGATAGGTTGGGTGAGTGGGCAGATGCATGGCAGATGCTGTATAATGTGGGTAAATGTGAGGTTATCCACTTTTGTTTCAAGAACAGGAAGGCAGATTATTATCTGAATGGTGTCAGATTAGGAAAAGTGGAGGTGCAATGAGACCTGGGTGTGCTTGTACACCAGTCACTGAAAGTAAGCATGCAGGTAGAGCAGGCAGTGAAGAAAGCCAATGGCATGTTGGCCTTCATTGAGAGAGGATTTGAGTTTAGGAGCAAAGAGGTCCTAGTTGTACAGGGCCCTGGTGAGACCACACTTGGAGTATTGCGTGCAATTTTGCTCTCCTAATTTGAAGAAGGAGATTAGTGCTATTGAGGAAGTGCAGCGTAGGTTCACCAGATCAATTCATGGGATGGCGGGACTGACATATGATGACAGAATGGGTCAACTGGGCTTGTATTCACTGGAATTTAGAAGGATGAGAGGGGATCTTATGGAAACATATATAATTCGTAAAAGATTGGACAGGCTAGATGCAGGAAAAATGTTCTCAGTGTTAAAGAAGGAACTGCAGATGCTGGAGAATCGAGGGTTACACAAAAAGCTGGAGAAACTCAGCGGGTGCAGCAGCATCTAAGGAGTGAAGGAGATAGGCGACGTTTCGGGTCGAGACCCTTCTTCAGACCCTTGTTCTCAGTGTTGGGGGAGTCCAGAACCAGGGGTCACAGTTTAAGAATAAGGGGTAGGCCAGTTAGGACTATGAGGAAAATCTTCTTCACCTAGTGAATTGTGAATCTGTGGAATTCTCTACCGCAGAAGGCAGTGGAGGCCAATTCAATGGACACTTTCAAGAGAAAGTTAGATTTAGCTCTTGGGGCTAAAGGAATCAAGGGATATGGGGAAAAAGCAGGAACGGGGTACTGGTTTTAGATGATCATATTGAATGGCGGTGCTGGCCCAAAGGGCCGAATGGCCTACTCCTGCACCTATTTTTCGATGTTTTATACAAGATACATTTATTTGTCACGTGTGCCAATTGGTACAGTGAAATTAAATCACCATACAGTAAAATTAAAGAACACAACACAGAGTAGATAGAATTCAACATAAAACATCCCCACACAGCAGGATCAAACGTTTCCCCACTGTGAGGGAAGGCACCAAAGTCAGTCTCTTCCCCTGATGTTCCCCACTGTTCACCCGTGGTCGGGGCCTCCCCGAACCCTCCGCAGTCTCCGCTGCGGGCAGCCCTATTGGGAGAGTCTAGGACCAGAAGCAACTGCCTCCTAATAAAAGGCCGACCTTTAGAAAGGAGATGAGGAGGAGTTTCTTTAGTGAAAGGGTGGTGAATCTGTGGAACTCATTGCCACAGACGACTGTGTAGGCCAAGTCTGCGGATATTTTTAAGGAGCAGAATGATAGATTCTTGATAAGTGTGGTTGTCAGTGGTTATGGGGAGAAGGCAGGAGAACGGGGTTGATAGGGAAAGATAGATCAGCCATGATTGAATGGCAGAGTAGTCTTGATGGGCCAAATAGCCTTATTCTGCTCATAATCACATGAATACCTTCCACTACTTTCAGATTCGAGCCCTCCTGCAGGCCTTCGATCGACTTGAGCTCGGAGAAGTTGTCCAGAACGTTGCCTTCCAGCTGCAGGGAGAAGCAGGTCCGATGGCAGGTGTCCTCTCTGTCCATGAGGACCTGATGGATCTCCTGCACCATCTCCTGGGGAGAAACCTGCGATCAAGAGGCAACACATTAGAAAATAGGACGGCAGCTTATCTTTCTGTCAAGATATTTAAAAAATATATATATGATATGCTGTTCCTCCAATTTGCGCTGGGCCTCACTCTGACAATGGAGGGGGCCCAGAACAGAAAGGTCACATTGGGAATGGGAGGGGGAGTTGATCTTAGGATATGATTCTCTATCCTGATGCCCTGGTGGTTTCCAGCATTTTGTGCATCCATTTGGGATTCCTGGAATTTTTAATTTAAAAAAAATGTAGTGGATTTTAAAAAATATTTAAAAGCAAATTAAAATTTATTTTCTGCCATTTAAATTTTTTTTAATTTCAAAACTGACTGGACTGTAAGGAGGCGCACATGCTAAAACTCGGCCAAAGGTACATTTTAAAGTCTATAATAGTGGAGCAAGGCAGGATTATGATGGAGAAATTGTGGCCCCAACAGTTCACCAATGGTGCAACATTGAAAGTTGGAGCTCCACTAAGCACATGGGTGTTAACAACAGTAATAATCCCAGCTCCGCCATTTGATATTATAGCAGCTACAAATGTAATCTCAACTTCACATTCCCATTCAATCCGCAGTTGAGGTCATAAGGTCATAAGTGATAGGAGCTGAATTAGGCCGCTCGGCCCATCAAGTCTACTCCGCCATTCAATCATGGCTGATCTCTCTCTCTCCCACCGAACCCCATTCTCCTGCCTTCTCCCCATAACCTCTGACACCTGTACTAATCAAGAATCTATCTATCTCTGCCTTAAAAATATCCACTGACTTGGTCTCCACAGACTTCTGTGCCAAGAATTCCACTGATTCACCACCCTCTGCCTAAAGAAATTCCTCCTTATCTCCTTCCTAAAAGGTCGTCCTTTAATTTTGAGGCTATGACCTCTAGTCCTAGACTCTCCCACTAGTGGAAACATCCTCTCCACATGCACTCTATCCAGGCCTTTCACTATTCAGTATGCTTCAATGAGGTTGCCTTTAGTTTAGAGATACAGCGTGGAAACAGGCCCTTCCGCCCACCGAGTCTCCGCACCAACCAGCGATCCCCACGTAAACTAGTCCTGTACACTAGGGTCAATTTACAGAAGCCAATAAACATACAATCCTGCATATCTTTGGAACTTGACCACACCGAGAAACCCCAAGCGGTCCCAGGGGGAACGTACAAACTCCATACAGACTGCACCTGTAGTCATGATCGAACCCAGATCTCTGGTGCGGTAAGGCAGCAACTCTACTGCTGCGCCACCGTGCCGCTCATATATTTTTATATACTTCTGTAAGGTCATAGTCACACAGCGTGGAAACAGGCCCTTCAGCCCACCTTGCCCATATCAACCGACATGTCCCCTCTACACTAATCCCACCTGCCTGCGTTTGGCCCATATATGCCTCTAAACCTGTCCTATCCATGCAGCTGTCTAATTATTTGTCAAACATTGCAATAGACCCTGCCTCAGCTGGACGGGGAGAGGGTGAGCAGACTAGGACTATTCCTTGGTGTGCAGGGGGACGAGCTGTGATCTTATCGAGGTGTGCTTGTGACGAATAAATGCATCTTGTATCTTGTGTGCGATGTATAGGGGAAAATAAATGGTCGGCACGGACTGGACGGGCCGAGAAGGCCTGTTTCCGTGCTGTAATTGTTATATGGTTATATGGCATAGAGGTGAACAGTTCGTTCCATACACCCGCCACCCTCTGTGTGAAAAAGTTACCCCTCAGGTTCCTATTAAAAACCCCAGATTCCTATTAAAGGTCTTTCCAGAGAAAACAATCACCACCACACGGCAGTATATTCCCTTCTCTGTAGCTGAACTTTTCTTTCTTTAATTATAGTCCTCTTCACCTCGTGGTTCCACACTTTGATATTTAATCATGTCCTGCTGTCTGCCTGATCACAAGCCTCCTGCCATCTGAATGGGAGGTGAAGGTCAGGGATCGGATACGATATCCCCCGCACTCCGCTCTCTCCACAAGCTCAACATTCCTCCATTTTATTTTCACGCCTTTCTTTTGTCTAAATCTTATGAGCTCACTGCGAGCAGGGGAGAAAAAAAAAGGGGAAATTGCAACAAATAAAAAAGGGTGCAGACTTGCTGGGCAACTGGAGAAGCGTTTTATAGATCAATAGCAGCTGTGGTCCCTGATCACATGCAGTCTCCATCAATCATCAACAGTAGGCAGATTGAAGGGAAAAGTGTGAGCACTACAGATTAAAAATTGGCTTTACTGTCAATTGAAAGATCGTCGACATAGCTTAAGAAATGCGCGTTTCCGACATTGGAATATGGGAAATTCATATTGAGTGGGAGGAAAAAATGGCGCAGCGGGTAGTGCTGCTGCCTCACAGCAACAGAGACCCGGGTTCGATCCTGACCTCAGGCGCTGTTTGTGCCTGGAGTTTGCGCGTTCTCCCTGTGACCAGGTTGGTTTCCTCCGGGCGCTCCGGTTTCCTCCCTCTTCCCAAAGACGTGCGGGTTTGTAGGTTAATTGGCCCTCTGCGAGTTGCCCCCTAGTGAGTTGGGAGTGGTTGAGAAATTGGGATCACGTAAAACGAGTGTGAACGGGTTGATTGATGGTCGGCGTGGACCCGGGGGGCCGAAGGGCCCGTTTCCATCGAAGATAGGCACAAAATGCTGGAGTAACTCAGCGGGACAGGCAGCATCTCTGGAGAGAAGGAATGGGAGACATTTCAGGTTGAGACCCTCCTTCAGACGTCACCTATCCATGTTCTCCAGAGATGCTGCCTGTCACGCTGAGTTACTCCAGCATTTTGTATTTATCTTCTGTTTAAAGCAGCATCTGCAGTTCCTTCCTACATATTTTATAACTGGATTGAAAGATACAGCATGGAAACAGGCTTTTCGGCCCACCAAGTCCACGCCGACCATCGATCACTCTAGTTCACTAAACCAGCACCTGCAGTTCCTTCCTACACACCGGCCTGTTTCCATCCCTAAACTAACCTAAGCTAAACAGAATATATGGATATTTGCATCTTCCTCCAAGTAATCTTGTAGGAATTATTTGCATACAGCAAACCTCCTCAAACAGCAGCGACAAGGACCAGGCAATTCTCAAGAAAAGCTACGCAACCAAATGTGATTGTCCGCTCCTTTTGGCAGTGGCATGGAATAGTTTGTCTTCACTCAACAGGCAGGCTTTAATGAAAAGAGGCACAGGGTGCTAGAGTAATGCAGCAGGCCAGGCAGCATCTCTGGAGAACATGGATAGGTGACGTTTTGGGCTGGGACCCTTCTTCAGACTGACTTTGACAGCACGTTGCATATACCTTGGACAATACGGCACTCCCTTTCCGCAAAGGGGGGGGGGGGGGGAGTGGGTTCAAAGTTATGGGTTTGAAGCCAACTCAGCCAGAGCAGGAAATGGCAGCCGTGGACTGGGAGCATAGCCTGGCCTGTTAACACCCATTTAAAAAAAAATTAAGAGCGGTTTAAACCAAGGTGACATTGAAGACTCTCAGCCGAGCAAGGCTGCCGCAGTACAGCTGTTCCACAAATGAAACCCAGCAGTGTTTCATGGCTACACCTGTCTGCAATCCCTTCCCACACTAACCCCGAGTCGAGCTCCTCACAGTAACATCCATCTGAAGACACGCTGGATTTGACACACAAAATAGTGCCGGAAGCGTGGCGGCTCTGGTGTCCTGTCTCAGTGTAATCTCGTATTCGTGCACTCTTGTTTCATGTATGATTGTGCCTCTGTACAGTCAAATATTTTACTGAACTATCTGCAAAAAGTGAATTTCACTACACCCAGGTACATTTACTCTTTGTTTACAGATACAGCATGGAAACAAGCCCTTTGGCCCACCGAGTCTACTCCGATCAGCGATCACCCGTACACTAGTTCTATCCGACACACTGGGGACAATTTACATTGGTCAATTAGCCTACGAATCTGCATGTCTTTGGTGCGTGGGATGAAACCGGAGCGCCCGGAGAAAACCCACGTGGTCACAGGGAGAACATGCAAACTCCAATCAGATAGCATCCGTAGTCATGATCGAACCCGGGACTCAAGGTTCGTTGCGAGGCAGCAACTCCATCGCTCCGCCGCTCAAATGTGTTGTCTCATTGTGATCTACCATTCTTGCATTCTTGTTTTAAGTACAATTGTGCCTATAGACAGCAAGATCTTTTTACTGAACAGTGTTCAAAAAAGGAATTTCAATGCACCTGCAACAATAAAATACCATTGAAAGACCCCGGGAGCCAACAACGGCCACGATTAAACATGTAAATATGGTATTAAACCATTCTGCCTGCCCGAGTATCGGCAGTTGTACTTCCTTGGCATTCTAGAGGTAGTTGGAACTGAGAACTAAATAGCATTGATTTGATCCATCTAGTCACTAACTAATCCCAGCAAATTCAACTTTTAGTTTAGTTTAGAGATAGTTCATAAGTCCCCAAGTTCAAAAGTGATAGGAAAGAATTAGGCCATTAGGCCCATCAAGTCTACTCTGCCATTCAATCATGGCTGATCTATCTTTCCCTCATAACCCCATTCTCCTGCCTTCTTCTCCTAAGGCCTGTCTAGTTTATTGTCATGTGTACCAAGGTACAGTGAAATTAATCAAGAATCTATCTATATCTGTCTTATAAAGTGATACAGCGTGGAAACAGGCACTTCATCCCACTGACTCCATGCTGACCAGCGATCAACTGTGCACTAGTTCTATCCTACATGCTTAGGGAAGATTTTGTAGAAACCTATAAACTGCAGGTCTTTGAAATGTGGGAAGAAACCGGAGCGCCCGGAGAAAACCATCATAGTCACAGGGAGAACGTGTAAGCTCTGTACAAACAGCACCCGAGGTAAGGCAGCAGTTGTACCACTGGGCCCTGTGAAAGAGTTAACCTTCAAAGCTGCACAAGTGCAGAGTTTATTCGCAACATTTGCTGTAGACTTCATCACAAGGGCAGGGAGGAATGTTCCATGAGCACTCACGTCAAGTATGTGCTTACCGGCTAACACCAAACGTGGAACAAGCCCCATCTGGATCGCAGCTCACAAGAGCTTTGCCACTTCCCTATATGTACACCAATGATGAAAAAAGGCATGGAAGTAGAAAGAAGTAACCCTTGCTTTCCCTCTCTCTCCGTCCCTCCCCCACCCTAGTTCTCTGACTAGTCCCACTGATTGATTTTACTTCTTGTATGGCTCGCTGCCAACGATGAACCGTTCTACATTTTCTTGATCATCATCTCCTTCACACCTTGCCCTTCCATTTCTCTAGTTTCCCTCTCCCCTGACTCTCAATCTGAAGATGGGTCTCGACCCGAAACGTCACCCATTCCCTCTCTCCAGAGATGCTGCCTGTCCCACTGAGTTACTCCAGCATTTTGTGTCAACCAGTATCTGCAGGTACCTTCCGAACCAAAACCGGGAGCAGGTTTCGTCCCAGCTGTTGTCAGACAACTGGATCATCCTATCAAGAATGAGAGAGCAGTTCTGAGCTACTATCTACCTCATTGGAGACCCTCCCACTAACTTTAATCGGACACAATGCTGGGGTAACTCAGCGAGCCAGGCAGCATTTCTGGAGAAAAAGGAATAGGTGACATTTCGGATCAACATGTCTGAAAAAGGGTCTCGACCCAAAACTTCACCTATTCATTTTTCTCCAGAGATGCTGCCTGACCCACTGAGTTACTCCGGCATTTAAACTTCAGTTTAAACCAGCATCTGCAGTTCCTTCCTACATGTCATTAATCAGACTTTACTGGACTTTATCTTGCACTCAATGTTATTCCCTTCGTCCTGTATCTGTACACTGTGGATGGCTCGATTGTAATCCTGTATAGTGTTTCCGCTGACTGGTTAGCACGCAACAAAAGTTTTTCACCGTTCATAAGATCATGTGATAGGAGAGGAATTAGGCCATTCGGCCCACCATGTCTACTCCGCCATTTAATCAGGGCTGATCTATCTCTCCCTCCTAATCCTCCTGCCTTCTCCCCATTACCCCAGACACCCGTACTAATCAAGAATCACTGTTCCTTGGTACAGGTGACTATAAACTAAACTTCAACGCTAGCAGCTTCCAAAATGCAAGCAGCAGGAGGAGAGATTGTGTGGGAGGGGTAGAAAGGACACAACCTGTGGAATTTGTACTTTTCCGTGGGGGAGCATGCGGGTTTGCAGGCCTCTGTAAATTGCCGTTAATGTGTGGGGAGTGGATGAGAAAGTGGAATAACATTAAACTGGTGCGTAAAAAGAAAAGGCAGAGTGCTGAACTAACTCAGCGGGTCAGGCAGCATCTCTGGAGAACGTGGATGTGACGTTTGGGCTCGGGACCCTCCTTCGGTTGGAAGGGTTCCGACTTGAAACAACACCTATCCGCATTCTCCAGAGTCGCTGCCTGACCTGCTGAGATACTCCAGCACTTTGTGTCTCTTTTTGTAAACTTAAAGATAGCGGAGTCAGGGGATATGGGGAGAAGGCAGGAACGTGGTACTGATTGGGGATGATCAGCCATGATCACATTGAATGGCGGTGCTGGCCTACCGAATGGCCTACTCCTGCACCTAATGTCTATTCTCTACATAGTTCTATCTACATAGAACTAGTGTGAAGGGGTGATCAGTGGTTGGCGTGGACTCAGTGGGCTGAAGGGCCTGTTTTCATGCTGTATGTCTAAACTAAACTAAAACTCACACCACTTTGGTGAGTGGTACACCTACCTATGGCAACACAGATTAAAGTGTGCAAAGGGGTTTTACAAAACAAAAGGCAGTATTTTTTTTTATACATGGCATAATAGCGGTTGTATACATGGCCCTTGGAAGTCAACGAGCCCATCAAGATTCATTCATATTGATCACAAGAATTAGGATTTCGTGAGTCGAGTCGGAAATGAATGAAAATAGCAAGCAGTGGTCCATTCACTGGTATAAGTTCCACTGTTAAATTATGCAGGTCTTTGAACCCTTCAAGGAATTTTAAAGTTCCAGCTTTTACAGCTAGGTTTAGGGTTCAGGTTTATTATTGTCACGTGTACCGAGGTACAGTAAAAAGCTTTGTTTTGCCCGCTATCAATCAGATCAGATACACAACACAGAAATACAAGCAAGTCAAACTCAAGTACATTAGGTACAGCAAAGGGGAAGATACAGAGTGCAGAATATAGTTCTCAGCATTGTAGCGCACCAGCGACAAAGTCCAATGTCCGCAATGGGGTGGAGGTGAATCGGACAGTACACTAGCTTATGGAAGGGCCGTTCAGAAGCCTGATAACAGAGGGGAAGAAGCTGTTCCTGAGAGGGGAGAAGAAGGAATGACCGGGGTGGGACGAGTCTTTGATCATGTCGGCTGCTTTTCGAGGCAGCGAGAAGTTAGATGGAGTGAGTGGTGGGGAGTCTGGTCTGTGCGATGGACTGGGCTACATCTACAACTCCCTGCAATTGCGTGCGGTCTTGGGCAGAGCTGTTCCCAGACCAAGCTGTGGTGCAGCCCGACAGTATGCATTCTATGGTGCATCTGTAGAGGTTTGTAAAAGTAATTGGAGACATGCCGAAAATTCCTCAATCTCCTGAGGAAGTAGTGGCGTGGGTTGCGCCTTCTTGGCTGTCGTATCAATGCGGTTGCCGATTGGTATGGACTCGGTGAGCCGAAGGGGCCGGTTACCAAGTAACAACATGGTCTAAACTATCACAGATCAGCGGTAATACTATGGCAGGTGAGTATGACTGTGACAGATCATTGCAATATTAACACCAAGGAACTCGAACCCTCCACCATTTCCACCGGCACCATTGATGATGATTGGGGCGTGTACTCCACCAAGCTGCCTAAAGGGATATCCTAGCTGATATCAGGCTCTTTTATGCCACTCCATGGTTTACAATCCTGTTTGCTACCTGTACGGCAAATCAAGCTTCAAGGTTTAGGTGAATGCTTACGGAGTTCGCTTGGCCAGCTTACAACCCAGTGGTCTGAATATTGATTTCTCTAACTTCAAGTAAACCTTGCAATCCTTACAGATTCAAACCTAATTGTCGCGATCTCAAGTGAAGCAACCAATAACTGGGTGAGGTGTAGATGGAGTGGGAAAAGATTAAATAGGAATCTGAGGGGTAACCTTTTTCACGCAAAGGGTGGTGGGTGTATGGAACAAGCTGCCAGAGGAGGCAGTTGAGACTGGGATTATCTCAATGTTTAAGACGGGTACATGGATAGGACAGGTTGGGAGGGATATGGATCAAGCACAGGCTGGTCGGACTAGTGTAGCTGCGTCATGTTGGCCGGTGTGGGCAAGTTGGGCGGGAGGGCCCCGTTTCCACACTGTATCACTCTGTGACTATATTCAGAAAGATAGGACTCTATTCCTTGTACAAAATCATGAGATGAATAGATTGGGTAGATGTACAGAGTCTCTTGCCCAGAGTAGGGGAACCGAGAACCAATACCCTCAAGTGCAAAGTCCGGTTAGTTTAGTTTAGAGGTACAGCGCGGAAACAGGCCTTCGTCTCACCGTGCCCACGCCGACCAGCGATCACCCACACACTAGATCCATCCTACACACTAGGGACAATGTAGAGAGCCAATTAACCTACATGTCTTTGGGATGTGGGAGGAAACAGGAGCGCCAGGAGAAAAACTATGCGGTCACAGGGAGAACATGCAGACTCTGTACACGTAGTTGGGATCGAACCCGGGTGTGTGGCGGTGTGAGGCAGCGACTCTACTGCTGTGTCGTGCTAACTGTGCTGTCCAAAGACAACAGGAAGAGAGGGAAATGCAACCAAACCGCTTTAAACTTTGCACTCTCAGTGCGATCTGAACCTGGTGCTCTGTTTACATAACATGGAGTTGTTGTTCATTCCACACTCCGAGTTCTTGCAGATAATAATCACCAATTGTAAATGTGAAGGTCATATGCACTAGCAAAGAAAACTGAAGTATTAGATCACTGCCTGTACTAGAAATTCAAGAGTCTTCTAACAAAAATAAAGTCACTGTTTCCTCACAAAATACAAGGTCAAAATACCAACATTTATTGCCCACTAATATTGATTTTGCCAACTTCAAGTAACCCTTGTGTGAACCAGAGCGCATAGGTTCAAGGTGAAGGGGAAGAGATTTAATAGGAATCTGAAGGGTAACTATTTTTCACACAAAGGGTGGTGGGTGTGTGGAACGAGCTGCCGGATGAGGCTGGGACTATCCCAACGTTTAAGAAAAAGTTAGACAGGTACATGGATAGGACAGGTTGGGAGGGATATGGACCAAGCACAGGCTGGTCGGACGAGTGTAGCTGGGACATGTTGGCCAGTGTGGGCAGGTTGTGCCAAAGGGCCTGTTTCCACACTGTATCACTCTATGACTATTAATTACCCTCATAAAGATACGACTCTATTCCTCGGAGTGCGGGGGGGTGAGGGATGACCTTATAGTGGTGTTCAAAATCATGAGAGGAATAGATTGGGTAGATGTACAGAATCTCTTGCCCAGAGTAGGGGAACCAAGAACCAGAGGACATAGGTTCAAAGTCGTCTTGAATCTCATTGTTTGTAACTCGTTTTCATCTGGCCCACAACTAACAATGGCCTGTTTCCTTTATCATTGTTACTTTTTTGCATATCTTTCATTTATTCTATATCACCTCTATCTCTCGATTCCCTTTCACCCGACTCGCAGTCTGAAGACAGGTCTCGACCCAAAATCACCCATTCCTTTTCCCCCCAGAGATGCTGTCTGACCCGCAGATTTAATCCTGCAGTTTGTGCCTGTCTTCTGTCCAAACGCTGCTCCACGTTCTGTGATGAACAGAAATGCTGTGAAATCCAGAGTGTTTGTTTAATACGGTGGCGCAGTGGTAGAGTTGCTGCCTTACAGCGCTGTCGACCCATGCTCGATCCCGGCTACGGGTGCTGTCTGTACTGAGCTTGTACGTTCTCCCCGTGACCTGTTGGGTTATCTCCAAGATCTTCAGTTTCCTCCCACACTCCAAAGACGGACAGGTTTGTAGGTAAATTGGCTTGGTAAATGCAAAAATTGTCCCTAGTGTCAATATGGTGATAGTGTTAATGTGCGGGGATCGCTGGTCAGCGCAGATCCGGTGGGTTGAAGGGCACTGTCTTTCCAAACTAAACTAAACCAGCTGAGTCGGGATCATGAGTTGCCATCACACTCACCTGCAGATCGAATGGTTCTATCCCGGGGGCGTGCATCTTGACGGTGAATCCTGTATCCTGGATGACAATGACTTCTTGATCATTCCCATCGTCGGCACGAGTCTCACCCTCTCCCTTCTCGTTGTGGTCTTCTGCCTCCGTGTGGCTGTGTCCACTGTCCCCATTCACGAGTGGCATGCCTGAGGAATGGGCTGCAACAACAAGATATATCGGATGAATGAACACAACCGGCTCTGCGCGAGTCCATGAGTCATAGGAGCAGAAGATAAGACACAAAGTGCTGGAGTAACTAAGCGGGCCAGGCAGCATCTCGGGAGTAAAGGAATAGGTGGCGTTTCGGGTCGAGACCCCGCATCAGACTGAGTGCCAGGAAGGGGAGGGAACCTAGAGGTGTGGGAAGGTGCAGGACAAAGCAGGGCCGGCACTGATGGCTCAGGAAAGGTGGAGCCCACAATGGTCCATTGTTGGCAGGGCGACGTAGTGATAACGAAGGAGCACAAATGGAGAAATTAGCGAGGGGACTAGGGTGGAGAGAGAGGGAATGCAATTAGGCCATTTGATACATCGAGTCGATTCTCTCCCGTCAAATTTGGCTGATCAATAACCCTGCACTTCCAATAACCAACATGCCACCAAGAGTAAATAACGAGGGCAGCACGGTGGCGCAGCTGGTAGAGCCCGTGCCTCATAGCGCAAGAGGCCAGTGTTCAATCCTGACCTCAGCTGCTGTCTGCGTGGAGTTTGCACGTTCTCCCCGTGACCGCGCATGGGTTTCCTCCTCCGAGTGCTCCGGTTTCCTCCCACATCCACAAAGGCATGCAAGTTTGTAGATTAATTGGCCTCTAAGTTGCCCCTGTTGTGTATGGTCGACATAGAACTAGTGTGAACGGGAGATCAACGGTCGGCGAGGACACGGTGGGCCGAAGAGCCTGATTCCCTGCTGCATCACTAAATCAAAAGTGTGCTTTATGAACAGGTCGATTTTCTGCACGTAGTAACAAGGAACTGCAGGTTCTGATTTATCAAAAGTGCTGGAGTAACTCAGCAGGTCAGCCAGCACCTCTGGAAAACATGGATAGGTGTCATTTCAGGTTGCAACCCTTCTTCAGGCCCTGTACGTTCAGGGACTGGCCAAATGAAATACAATGATGTACAATTTGTGGTATACAGATATATTCAATTGGACAAACCTTTTAATGGAAAAATGCTTCAGGGAAAAATTAAACTAGAGACCTCATAATATTGATCTTTTTCATCTTGGGGTGAGAACAGGGGAGGGAATAGATTATCACAGACAGCTGCCTCCTTCTGTGGGATAATGAAGCTGAAGGCAATCAATGCAGAATTCACCCATGGCACAGTACCCAGTTAATTGCAACTCCAATGCTTCCTGCTAAATTATATTCATCTGTTCTCCACAACAAACGTGCACATTATCCGTTTGATGATTGGGCGGCTGCCTTACAGCGCCAGAAACCCGGTTCGATCCCGACTACGGGTGCTGTCTGTAGGGACCCGTGACCTGCGAGGGTTTTCTCCGGGTGCTCCGGTTTCCTCCCACCTACAGGTCTGCAAGCTAACTGGCTTTGGTAAAAATGGTAAATTGTTCCCCAATGTGTAGGATAGTGTAAGCGTGCAGAGATTGCTGGTTTGTGGGCCAAAGGGCTTGTTTGCATGCAATATCTCTAAACTAAACTGCAAGGAACTAACTACTTATATTAACAATGTTACAAAATTTTGAGATTTTAAAAATCAAGTCTGCAATTTATCCCACCAGATAAAGCATAAAAAGAAGTTTAATTTGACACCTAATTTACTTTCATATCTTCAGTATTAAGAAAGTTATGGCCATTTTCATACTCGGAAATGAGCATCTTGCTTCCCATTGCCTTTCAATTGACTTAACTCAAAAGCTGTGATCTGGAAAAGTTAAAAGCCCATAACATTCTTAAAAATTAAGAGAACTCAATGAAATTTTCAGTTATTATAGATTGAAGCATTCTGAAACAAATATTAAACAATCTTACTTGGATTACCGGAAATTAAAGCATATAATTAGTTAGTTATCTAATTGTAGCTAATTACAAAATTCAATGAGTAGATCTAAACATCTATCAATTTCTTAAGAAAAGATAAACTTTTTTAAAATTGCCTAAGTGTCCAAATAACATTCACACAATAATCCACAATATAACATAATTTTTAAATCTCATTTTCATGAATTTCTGGGCCAAATGGAAGGAATTTAGTGTTTTATGCCTGTAAATTAATGGCCATTTAAATCAACTAGCGAGTGGGTTTTAGTGGAATGCGGTGGATTGGAACGTTGCGGTTAGCGGTGAAGTCGGGGGGAAAAATACTGGGGGTTCATACATTTTTTGGGGACCCCATTTTGCAACATAAAAATATTATTAATGCCTCCCGAAAAACCAACTTTTAATATAAAAATAAAGTATTTACCTTTTTTTCTCCCCTACGCAAAATGCTTCCGGTTGTCTGCGCTCACGGCTTTTGAAGGTGATTTTTAAATTACTCTAGTTAATAAATAATCTAGAGTAATTTAAAAATACCACCATTCATTAAATGTCGGAGCGATTTTTCTTCAGCAACCAAATCGCCCGACATTCATCGATTATCCAGGCCTGTGGAAAAACGGCACTTTAAGCCCGCCCCCCTCTGAAAGGCGCGTAAGTCGCGCACACGGGGAGCGGCAGAAGTGCAGCGCCGCTAAAGGTAAGTTTTGCCACATACCTACTTATATTCATGCCCATTAATGAGATATTGAGAATGCAATCGAGCCCAAACCATGTCAGACACACGGGCCACATTAACAGGTTTAATTCTGCAGAGCATGTGGGGGGTTGTTATCATAAGGAGCAAAATTAAGCCTTTCGGCCTGTCGAGACTGCTCTGTTATTCCCTCTTAACCCCATTCACCAGCGTTCTCCTGTAACCTTTGACCCCCCTTATTAACCAAGAACCCTTTCGATCTCCACTTTAAAAATATCCCACAACTTGTCTGCGGCAATGAATACCACAGATTCACCACCCTTTGGCTAATGAAATTCCTCCACATTTCCTCTCTAAAGGTACGTCCTTTTATTCTGAGGCTGTGCCCTCTGGTTCTATACTCTCCCACTACTGGAAACATCCTCTCCACGTCCACTCGATCTTGGCCTTTCATTGTTTCTATGAGGTCCCTCCTCATCCTTCTAAACTCCAGCGAGTACAGGCCCAGAACCATCAAACGTTCCTTATACGTTAACCTAAACATCGCAGACGATGACACAACTTTACTTCTGGAGGCAATAAAGATTATTTTCCGTGTTTTCTCAGCTGGCACAGTCTAAGGGATATGATGCGGTTAAGTGGTTTAAAGTGAGAGGGGGCACTATTTAATAGGAACTTGAGGGGTGACCTTTCCCACAGAAAAGGTGCATGGAACGGGCTGCCGGAGGAGGTCGTTGAGGCAGGTACTATCGCAATGTTTAGACAGGTATATGGATAGGACAGGTTTAGAGGGTTATGGGCCAAGGCGAGCAGGTGGGTATAGTGCAGGGGTGGGGAACCTGCAGCCTTCTAGGCCATTAAGTGCGGCCTTTTGAATGAATCCAAATTTTGAAGAACAAATCCATTTAGTTTTATTAACATGTTTTTGTACATCTTTTATTATTTTTATTTTAATCTTAAAATGAACGTATTTAAAATATCAAAGAGTAAAGGAACATTCAACAAAATATTCCCCCCCCCGACTGACGACCACAATTAAAACATTATAAGTCATGAGGGCTATTTTAACAAAATAATGTACATTTTGAAGTATATCTAATTGGGTTTCTTGGATGCGGCCTTGTTAGATTACAGCTAACTTAATGCAGCATTCCAGCATGAAAATGATCCCCATCCCTGGTCTAGTATACATGGACATGGTGGCCGGTGTGGGCATGTTGGGCCGAAGGGCCTGTTTCCACACTGTAGGACTCGATGATTCCGAGTTACTGGACCGGAGAGCCAAAGGCCTGAACCGATGAAAGATTCTAGTTCAAATCCTACCCTGACATTTTTGCGCTATAAATGGAGCAGGAAGGGAAGTGGGGTAAAGGCCAAGATCGGATCAACACGAGCTTACTGAGGTCTTCAGGGCCATATGGCTCAACATCTGTTCGCTTTCTTATGTTAGTGCTGTGTTAATGGCAAAACTAGGTAATTAGATCCAGTTAAAATACAACAGTACAGCACATGAACAGCCCATTCCACCCACAATGCCTGTGATGAATATGATGCCAAGACCATCTCTTCATTGATAGATTCTTGGTTCGTACGGGTGTCAGGGGAGAAGGCAGAGGAATGGGGTTGAGAGGGAAAGATAGATCAACCGTGATTGAATGGCGGAGTGGACAATGCGCCTAATGGCCTAATTCTGCACCTACTACTTATGACAATATTTCTTAACACATCTTTACAAAGTTATTCTTGCTAAAGATCGTTAGATGTCCACCTTTCAACTTCACGCCAACATTTTCTCTTCATGTGCTTAGAGGAGCCAAGTCACCAGGATCTGGGACAAAATAAGGCACAAGGTGCCGGAGTAACTCAGCGGGTCAGCCAACCTCTCTGGAGTCATATAGTCACAGAGATACAGTGTGGAACCACACCCTTCGGCCCAACTTGCCCACACCGGCACAACAACGTCCCAGCTACAATCCCACTTGCCTGCGCTTGGTCCAGTTCCCTCCAAACCTGTCCTACCCATGTACCTGTCTAATTGTTTCTTAAACGATCGGATAGTCCCAGCCTCAACTACCTCCTCTGGCAGCTTGTTCCATACACCCACCACCCTTTGTGTGAAAAAGTTAACCCTCGGATTCCTATTAAATCTTTTCCCTTTCACCTTGAACCTATGGTCCTCGATTCACCTACTCTGGGCAAGATACTCTGTGCATCTACCCAATCGATTCCTCTCATGATGTTGTACATGTCTATAAGATTCCCCTTCATCCTCCTGTACTCCATTGAATAGAGACCCAGCCTACTCAACCTCTCCCTATAGCTCACACCCTCTAGTCCTGGCAACGTCCTCGTAAATCTTCTCTGAACCCTTTCAAGCTTGACAGTATCTTTCCTATAACATGGTGCCCAGAACTGAACACAATATTCTAAATGCAGTCTCACCAACGTCCTATACAACTGCAACATGACCTCCAAACTTCCGTACTCAATACTCTGACTGATGAAGGCCAAAGTGGCAAAAGCCTTTTTGACCACCATCTCTGGAGGATGTGGATAGGTGACGATCTGGGTCGAGAACCTTCTTCAGTCTCAGTGGACCGTTGTGTTTCCGGTTGCTTGTCACTTGTCTCAGTCCCATTTCTACTCTACACAACCTGTTCTAAATTGATATGACAATGCTCAACACTAATGTGAAGAAGGGTCCCGACCCGAATCATCCAGGGATGCTGCCTGATCCGCCGAGTTACTCCAGCACTTTGTGTCTTTTTTTGTAAACCACTGTCTGCAGTTCCTCGATCCTACCTGTGGGACAAAACAGTCCCGTCTAGTTCGGTCGGGGAGTTAAGGAGGGATTCCGTCTTCCACGGGTTAAAATGTGCCATCCAAACACAAGAAAATAATTAAACGCTGTCAAATATCACACTGAATTAATCGGTGGTGGCCAGAATTACAGCTGCCAGCTTTAAGCATCAGCTGGTTTCAGCTGCACAATTAATATAATTAACCGGCTACTCTCTATCAAGAACAGAGGGTTTCTTTTGATTTGTGTTGGAAGGAACTGCAGATGCTGGTTTAAACCGAAGATAGACACAAAAAGCTGGAGCAACTCAGCGGGACAGGCAGCGTCTCTGGAGAGAAGGAATGGGTGGCGTTCAGGGTCGAGACCCTTCTTCAGACTTTATTTTGATTTGCCTTTCTGCACCTGGCTCCGCATGAAGAAGTCTCTTTCTCTTGCTTCTCCTCCGTAGAGCTGTTGCGCGTTGGCCCGACCCCTCTGCAGTGTCAGGGAGCTCGGCGCAGTCTGGCGGGTGGTGGGCGCCCAATATTTCCGCCGCTTTTCCGTCCGGCTGCATCCTCGTCCCTTTCAAGCGGCGGTCGTTTGTTCGCGGCGGGGCCGAACCCACCGGCGAATCCCGCTTTCCACCCCTTCTCGCACTCTCGAGGCGCGGAGCCACAAGGTCAAGTTCCGGCAAGACAGCAAGCCCGTGGTTTAATGGTGAACGGCGGCACAAGCCGTCTGTGATGTTGTCATCTCCAGAGGGATGATCTTTGGTGGCCACAAGCTCGACGCAAGACTGCTCCGTCTGACCCTCTCTAGCGCCACCTTCCTGTACAAGACCACACTCCGGGCTACAGCTCGATAATTCGCCCCATGAGCCCAGGCCGGCGATTTTCTCTTTCTCTGCCACATCTGCCGGGTCAGCTTTTTCCAGGGGGGTCTCCTCGGAGTACGGCGTGATGTCCTTGCTGCAGTCCGTGCACTCTGGCCTAGGATCAGCTTGCCAGACCCAAGGTGGGAAGTCGCGGTCTTCCACCTGCCCCGTGAGCCCGTCAAGGGCACGAGGGAGGCCGCCAGACACCGGCGCAGAATCCACCAGGCGTGGCGTCTCCCTGTTCACACCGCCTTCCTCCTGGCCCGTTGGGACTGCGTCTCCTCCAAGACCGTCCTCGAAGCCGGCAATGTCAAAGGCCGGAGATGCGCGCCGGTGCTTTGGGCCGAAGCCGTAGGTTGTGGTGCTGCTCAAGATGAGGTCAGGGTAAACTTGCGACGACTGCACCCCCGCCTGCACGGTTTTATCCGAGGTGTGGGCGTGGGACGGCGGTTCCGCCTGAGGGTCGGGCAGCAGTGGCGCGCGGTCTGCGTGTGGGTGGTCTTCACCCCGCGGCCTCATCAGTACAGAGTCCGTCAGGAGCTTGCAACAGGTAACAACCCGGTTACCCATCACTGGCCCGCCCGGCAACCCAGGGGCAATCCAGCCGTGTCAATGCTGAGGAACGACACTAGGAACAGCACGAGGGGCGAGACCAATGAGGAACGACAAGACTGGGAACAGGAGGACAGAGAGGATGAGGAACGATGGAAAGCCTGGCTGCTACAGATGTCCAAAATGAACGGGATTCAGAGTGAAACCAGCTCCCACACCGAGCTTGCGGAGCAGACTAGAGGCAGCCGAGATCTGAAAGAGAGTGGGGCAAAGCCTCCTGAATATTTCCAGTGGCCTAATGAAACCTCACAGCAGCTGTGACTGCCGAGCTGCCCACATGCCTATGAGTGGATTTCTGGCGTGTCGATGCACATTGACTGTGGACATCAAGGACACAGGCCCCGGCCCAACATAACACTTCTTTGCAACAGGCATGTTGTGAAGATTTTTAAAGACCTCTTGCTATTGCTTGTAAAACAGCCGGGTGTAAGACAGCGTTAACATCAATCTCTCCGCCCAGGAGAGAGGGGGATGCATGCTGATTTTTGTTACCCGGAGAATCCGAGCAAGCCGAGATTCTGATGGGAATAAAGGCTGCTCTTTCAGGCAGCGTGACATCCATTACAATCAGACTGTTCAAAGCTCTTGCTTGGCAGCAGCTGTGAGAAAATGTCAAAGCCAGCTTCACGAACCATCAGCTGAGGGCTACTCATTCACACCGGCGTGCACGTACACCTACACTGGGCCTGACTGCAAGACCTGGACACATCTTCCAACTTCAACTGGAAACAATGCAGAGAAGATTTACGAGGTTGTTGCCAGGACTCGAGGGCCTGAGCTACAAGGAGAGGTTGGGCAGGCTAGGACTTTGTTCCTTGGAGTGCAGGAGGACGAGGGGTGATCTTTAGAGGTGTATAAAATCACGAGGGGAATAGATTTAGTTTTAATTTTAGAGATACAGCATGGAAATATGTTGTTTCTGCACCGACCAGCGATCCCTGCACATTAACACTACCCTACACACACTAGGGGCAATGTTACATTTACACCAAGCCAATTGACCTACAAACCTATACGTCTTTGGAGTGTGGGAGGAATACCAAAGATCTCGGAGAAAACCCACGCAGGTCACGGGGAGAACGTACAAACTCCGTACAGACAGCATCCGTAGTCAGGATCGAACCCGGGCTTCTGGCACTGTAAGGCAGTAGCTCTACCGCTGCGCCACCGTGCCACCATTGGAAGTTGGAAAGGGTGCAGAGAAGATTTACGAGGGTGTTGCCAGGACGAGAGGGCCTGAGCTATAGGGAGAAGTTGGGCAGGCGAGGACTTTATTCCTTGCAGCCACTCATGAGGGGAATAGATTTAGTTTAAGTTTTAGAGATACAATGTGGACACGGGCCCTTTGGCCTACTGAGTCTGACCAAGGCCGACCAACGATCCACTCTGCACCAGTTATATCCCACACACACACACCAAGGTCAATTTACAGAAGGTAATTAACCTATAAACCTGCACGTCTTTGGAAAGTGGGAGGAAACCAGAGCACCTGGAGAAAACCCATGCAGTCACAGGGGGAACGTACAAACTCCGTACCGACAGCACCCGTAGTCAGGATGGAAACCAGGTCTCTGGCGCTGTGAGGCAGCATTCTGCCGTTGCGTCACCGTGCTGTCCGGTGAATTGGGTGAATGCTCGGAGTCTTTTACGGGAATCAAAAACCAGAGGGCATAGGATTAAGGTGAGAGGGGCAGGATTTAACACAAACCCAAGAGGCAACTATATCAACTGGATCTATGGAACGAGCTGCCGGAGGCGGTGGTTGAGGCAGGTACTATAACAACATTTCAAAGACACTTGGACAGGAGGCATGTGGGCCAAACATGGGCAAATGGGTCGAGCTTAGATGGGGGACCTTGGTCAGCATGAACGAGTTGGGCCGAAGGGCCTGTTTTGTACAGGATGACTCTTTGACTCCAATACCATAAATAGGAGAACATTTGCAACAAATCAGTCGTAGAACCAGAAAATCTTAAATAATTGGAAAAATTACTTTTTCAGGAATCAGCTATTTTTGGAAAGACATTGAGTGTGAAATCATTAACTAAATGCTGCCTGACCCCCCGCTGAGTTACTCCAGCTTCTTGTGTCTGTCTTTGGTTTAAACCAGCATCTGCAGTTCCTCCCTACACATTAACTAAATACAATTGACTTTGTGCAGGTCAAGCTAAAAAAGGTTAACTGTTATGGTATAAAATCAGGGAGCCCAAAATGGATCAAGCTCCAAGGATCAACAACTTAATGAAAAGATTAACAAGGCACAATAAGCAACAGCCACACGCCAGCACATCCGTGTTTGGACTCCCTGCACAGCCAAGCGTGTTTCTATGTTAGAAGAGTCCCACTCCGAAATGTCACCTATCCATGTTCTCCAGACATGCTGCCCGACCCGCTGAGTTACTCCAGCACTTTGTGTCAATCAATTCTAAAGCCAGCCTCTGGTAGCATGTCTTAACTAGTTTAGTTTAGAGTAGGGACAATTTACATCTATACCAAGCCAATTAACCTATAAACCTGTACATCTTTGGACTGTGGGAGGGAACCGGAGATCCCAGAGTAAACCCACTCGGTCTCAGGGAGAAGGTACAAACTCCGTACAGACAAGGACCCGCAGTCAGGATCAAACCCGGGTCTCGGGCGCTGTGAGGCAGCAACTCTACCGTTGCGCCACCGTGCCGCTCTGTCTTTGGAATATCTTTGGCAAAATGATCATCGAGTGTGTGAAAAATGAATACAAGGCCACTGCAAAGCGATAATAGGCAGTTACTGAGGGTCAAAGGGATGAAAAAATAATGAACTTTCAGGTCTGGTGCAATCTTGATTGGAAAAAACAAATAAAATGATGACACTCAGTAACAAATATTGATATGGTACAAAGTGCTGGAGTAACTCAGCGGGGCAGGCAGCGTCGGAACCCTTCTTCATACAGATATGGAGAGGTGATTCTTTTTAATTTCAGATTTCAGATTGATAATCCAGCTCTCTTCCTATGGTCCCGTCCGAACCTGAAACATGAAGGTAGACAAAAATGCTGGAGAAACTCAGTGGGTGCATCCTTCGGCCCGAAACATTGCCTATTTCCTTCACTCCATAGATGCTGCTGCACCTGCTGAGTTTCTCCAGCATTTTTGTCTACCTTCAATTTTCCAGCATCTGCAGTTCCTTCTTGAACATCTAACCTGAAACATCGTCTTTCCATGTTCTTCCTGACCCGTTGAGTTACTCCAGCACTTTGTGTTTTATTTTCTGTAAACCAGTATCTGCAGTTCCTTTTCACGCTGTATCTCCAAACTGAACTAAAATAAGCGGACGCAAAGTGCTGGAGTAACTGAACGGGTCAGGCAGCATCTCTTGGAGAACATGGATAGGTGACGTTTCGGGTTCGGGACCTTCCTTTAGATCTGACCCATCTCCTGTCCATGTTCTTCAGAGAAGCTGCCTGACCCGCTGAGTTACTCCAGCACTTTGTGCCTTTTTCTTTTGTAAACCCAGATCTGCAGTTCCTTGTGCCTCCATTAATATTGTACAGATCTGACACTTGGTCTATCATCTGCTGGTGTGGGGAGATAAGAGGTCAGAATATAAATGTCTAGTTAAACTTTACTAAGTAATTCAACCTGCGTTAGGTGTGAATTAAGGCCAAAGTGCTTTGTCTCTTCCTTCCAGCCAGTAAACAGCCAGATTTATTTTCCTCATACCACAAACGCAGCTGAGAACAGCTAAACCCCTCGGGAAAAGGCAACAAGTGCCAATGAGGACCGGAAATCAAATTCAGTCCCCTTAACGGAGCAAACGGCGCATAAAGTTTCGAGCACACTGCCACCCTCTGCTCACTGAATGCTACACAGATATTTCTCCAGCCTCCCCTCTGAGAGACACAAGCTTGTTCCTAGAACAACAACCAGACCATTTTCTTCAAATGGCCTGCGATCTATTAGTCACACAATGGCAGGCAAAACAAATCTTTGAACGCTGCCGAACCAAAAACAAGGTCACGATCGTTTAACATAACAACGTTCATGTGAATGGGGGCGAGGATTGGTATTTAAACCACAAAACATGTAGTTTTTGACAAATATGGAGCATGAAATTCATTCCAATGAATGAATTCTTACATTTGAGACTTCTGATAGAAGTATGTGGAACGTAGCAAGCTGCGCGGAGCTCTGGTAGAATTATATAAAATTGTGAGAGGCACGGTGAAGCAGAGGTAGTTGCTGCCTTACGGGCCTGTCCCACCAGCATGCAACTCCATGCGATGAGCGCGACCTAACGTGGTCGCTTGAGCCGTCCGGCGTCGCGGGGCCGGTCCCACTTCGATCGCCGGAGCTGTGCGGAATTGTGTGGAGTTTGTCCCGACATCGCGCGGGGCTCCGAAAAACTGACCGTTCAAAAATTCCGCGCGGCAACGGCTTGTCGGCTCGCAGTCGCCTCGACGCATAACACACCGCCTCGACGTTGTGCCTCCGTGAACCTATCTGTAGGTGCTTCCGTGACCCTATCTGTGTGTGGCTCCGTGGCCCTCTGTGTGTGTGTGGCTCTGTGACCCTCTCTCTCTGTCCTGGCGAACTTACCTTTGAGACTTCGCTCCAAGTTCGCCTCACTTTGCACCACTCACCCGACCTCCGCGCGGCCCCTGCTGCCGGTTTGGTCGCGCTTGCCCCATGCAGGCGCATGCTGGTGGGACGGGCTCTGTGCGGGGATCACCTAACCTCCGCGCGGCCCTCGCTGCCGGTTTGGTCGCGCTCACCGCATGGAATCGCATGCTGGTGGGACAGGCCCTTTACAGCCCCAGAGATCGGGGTTCAATCCTGACTACGGGTGCTGTGTGTACAGAGTTTGTACGTTCTTCCTGTGACTGCGTGGGTTTTCTCTGGTTGCTTCGCTTTCTTCCCACACTCCAAAGGTGTACAAGTTTGTAGGTTAATTAG
The DNA here is from genome assembly GCA_963514005.1 of Raja brachyura. The sequence continues at coordinate 7,161,010 of OY740807.1, read as the reverse complement.
CTTCGGTAAAAATTGTAAATTGTCCCCAGTGTGTAGGATAGTGTTGGCGTACGGGGTGATCGCTGGTCAAGGTGGACTTGGTGGGCCAAGGGGCCTGTTTCCATGCGGTATCTTTAAAGCCTGAAGTGTTATCCTGAAGATAAACACAAAATGCTGGAGCAACTCAGCGGGACAGGCGTCATCTCTGGAGAGAATGGGTGATGTTTCGGGTCGAGACCCTCCTTTGGACTGTTCTCAACCGGAAACGCCAACAATTCCTTCTCTCCAGAGATGCTGCCCGTCCCGCTGAGTTACTCCACCCTTTTGTGTCTATCTTCGGTTTAAACCAGCATCTGCAGTTCCTTCCTGCACCCAAAGACTTATCCCTCCTCTTTTTCACCTTCATGTCGAAGCATTTGCCTCTGTCCATTATCTCCCCCTCACCTTCCTGTAAAGGTATTTGCCCCTCTCTTCAGAGCCCCTGCATTGCAGCAGCCACCCGTGCCTGATGCACTGATTTATGGCCTTGTCCCTGCACACGTTCTGCCTGAACACACTGATTTATTCACCTTTATGGGACCTCAGAACATCTACCCCCTCACGTCAGAATGTATTTTAAAATACCCAATAACATCAACATCAGTAAAGTTGGATATATTCTTGATGCAGCACTCACAGAATCCCGTTCAAAAGAATTGGAACACAATGATAAATGAGCTTGGTACATTAAAAATGCAAGAACCAATATGAATATCTATGCATTGGCAGCTCGAAATTCAATAATAATTCACAAAGCTACTTCCTGAGGAGACAAGGAATTTGCTCTGTCTTCCATGACACTTACAAACCTCTACAGATGCACCATAGAAAGCATACTGATTATTGATTAGTACGGGATGAGTTGATTTATTCATTTAGTTTATCCTTCTTAAATGGTACATCACTTATTTATGATTTATCACTATCCAGTTGATTAGTACGGGTGTCGGGGGTTATGGGTAGAAGGCAGGAGAATGGGGTTGAGAGGGAAAGATAGATCAGCCACGGTTGAATGGCGGAGTAGACTTGATGGGCTGAATGGCCTAATTCTGCTCCAAGAGCCTATGAAGTTCTATGGAAGATAAAGATCGAGGGAATTTTGGGACGGTGGTCCTTGGCAGCTTCTTCTTCTTCTTCTTCTTCCGTGTGGCGTGCACAGCCTAAAGTTGTAGGACAACTTGTTCTATTTGATCTTCTGTTTGTGCACGTCGAGTTGATTCCATTAGTCGAAACGTGGCGGACCACATAAAGGTTGCAATCTTCCACCCCCTTGGCAGCTTAAGGATTGGGCATAAATTAAATTCAGGGTTGAGCAGGAGGCCAGAATGGGAGGATTGCAAAGATAGAGAGGACAGTTAAGGGGCGAGAAGAGATTTCGGAGATAGGGAGGAGGCAAATTTATGGACAAATTAGAATTTATGCTGCTGTCCTTGTCCTACCGAGTGACCACTGGAATGTTACTGTGGGGATTTTTTTTTAAAGCTGATACAAGGTTTTATTTGCAGAGTGAAAGAGAGCAAATGACAGGAAATGGGTGTTATACACTGGTCACCTGACGATGCTGTCCTTGAACCATTACAGAAGCAGCAAGGCCGATTCAAGGTTATCACAAACCTAATATATGATGAAAGGCAAAGCCCAGCTTGCTTTCGTTGGAAAAGAAAAGGAGAGAATGAGATGCGATCTCTTCCAAAAGATTACTGCAGGGAAATTCACAAATATCTGATCACCGTAATAGGCTAAATATTAATGACTAATTAAAATGGCGATGTACAACAGTACATCTGGTAGCAAGGAACTGCAGATGCTGATTTAAACTGAAGATAGGAACAAAAAGGTTACGAGGTTAATTCCCGGGATGGCGGGACTGGCATATGTTGAAAGAATGGAGCGACTGGGATTGTATACACTGGAATTTAGAAGGATGAGAGGGGATCTTATTGAAACATATAAGATTAATGGTTTGGACACCCTAGAGGCAGGAAACGTGTTCCCGATGTTGGGGGAGTCCAGAACCAGGGGCCACAGTTTAAGAACAAGGGGTAGGCCATTTCGAACAGAGATGAGGAAAAGCTTTTTCACCCAGAGAGTTGTGAATCTGTGGAATTCTCTGCCTCAGAAGGCAGTGGAGCCCAATTCCCTGGATGTTTTCAAGGGAGAGTTAGATAGAGTTAAAGATAGTGGAGTCAAGGGATATGGGGAGAAGGCAGGAACGGGGTACTGATTGTGGATGATCAGCCATGATCACAGTGAATGGCGGTGCCGGCTTGAAGGGCTGAATGGCCTACACTTGGACGTATTGTCTTTTGTCTATTGTCTAAAAAGCTGGAGTAACTCAGTGGGACAGGCAGCATCTCTGGAGTGAAGGGATGGGTGACGTTTCAGGTCGAGATCCTTCTTCAGACTGAAGCAGGCGCTGTAAACATGAGCAGAATATAAAGTGCTGGAGGAATTCAGGGGGTCAGGCAGCATCTGTGGAGGGAATGGGCAGACAATATCTCGAGACGGGATGCTTCCTCAAATCTTTCCGAAATGTCATCTATCCATTTCATGAGTTGAATGTTTTAGGAACAGAATTAGGCCAATCGGCCCATCGAGTACTCTGCCATTCACTCATGGCTGATCTATCTTTCCCTCTTAAACCACATTCTCCTGCCTTCTTCCCATGACCCCTGACTAATCATGTCCCTCCACAGATGCCGTCTGACACCCCCCCCCCCCCCCCACATCCCAAAGTCGGACGGATTTGTAGGTTAATTGGCCTGCTGTAAATTACCCCGAGTGTGCTGGGAGAGGATGTGGAAGTGGAATAACATAGAACTAGTTTGAATGGGTGATCGATGGTCGGTGTGGACTCGGTGGGCCGAAGGGCCTGTTTCCATACTATATCTCTAAAACTAAAAGTAAAACAAACTCTTCCTGAAGGAGAACAGTAGATTTAGAATGCGCAGAGAATTATCAGACCAAGTGAAAAATGTACAATTGAAACTGCGGCACGATGGTACAGCGGCAGAGTTGCTGCCTTACGATGCCAGAGACCCAGGTTCGATCCCGACTACGGGTAATGTCTGTACACTGTGACCTGTGTGGGTCTACTCCGGGAGCTCCAAAGACATGTGGGCTAGTAGGCTAATTGGCTTGTTAAAAATTGTAAATTGTCCCTAGTGTGCGGTCGGGCAGTGTTAGTGTGGGGATCGCTGGTCGGCGCAAACTCTGTGCGCCAAAGGGCCAGTTTCCGCTCTGTATCTCACAAACTAAAAACTACAGGAAATGTAGCTGATGAACTAATCATCTTAGAACCGTAAATGTGACTTAATTAATGAGCTGGATGTTGTGTTAGTGTTTCGATTATCTAACAAACACAAGTGCCATCAAAATGGTGGCTGAACTCACCTAATAATTTACTCAAAGTTATGAAAAGAACCTTATTAATGCAACAACTGAAGAGGTCATGGTACAGTTGTACAAGACATTGGTGAGACTGCATTTAGAGTATTGTGTTCAGTTCTGGGCACCATGTTATAGGAAAGATGTTGTCAAGCTGGAAAGGGTTCAGAGAAGATTTACGAGGATGTTGCCAGGAGTTGAGGGTCTGAGCTATTGAGTAGGTTGGGATTCTATTCCTTGGAGTGGAGGAGGATGATGGGTGATCTTATAGAGGTGTCTAAAATCATGAGATGAATAGATCGGGTAGACGCACAGAATAGGTGAGTCGAGGACCAGAGCACGTAGGTTTAGATTGGGTAGATGCACAGAGTATCTTGCCCCGAGTAGGTGAATCGAGGACCATAGGTTCAAGGTGAAGGGGAAAAGATTTAATAGGAATCTGAGGGGTAACTTTTCCACACAAAGGGTGGTGTGTGTATGGAACAAGCTGCCAGAGGAGGTAGTTGAGGCTGGGACAAACCCAACGTTTAAGGAACAGTTAGCAAGTACATGGATAGGACAGGTTTGGATGGATATGGACCAGGCACAGGCAGGTGGGATTAGTGTAGCTGGGACATGTTGGCCGGTGTGGGCAAGTTGGGCCGAATCTGATGCATCCAGGTGATGCACTCATACCTTTAAAGTGTACAAGCCAGGTACATTAGGTGAAACTTACACTGAACATTCATTGAATAAAGTGACCGTGATTAGTGATCAGCTGAATTTAAAACACTGTTTAAATGTAAATACTTAACCAATTACATAAATCTGTACATGTAATTGTTAGAACTGTGAGATGTGGTATAGAATATAAGTTTGTACAAAGAATACATTTAAGTGCTTATTTGTATCAAGTATGCACTTACAGAATTATTTATTTCAATGAAAAATGACAGGGACACAAAGGAGTTGAGGGTAATGAGTAACAATGTATTGGACCAGATCCGAATTACAAGAGGTGGTGCTGGCAAATAGAATTTGAATCTGGCAAGTGCATTTGAATCTGGCAAGTGCATTTCACTAAAGTCAAACTAGGACAGGACTTACACAATAAACACCTTTGAGAATGTTGCAGAGCAGAAAGGTCTATTGATATGGGTAGAAACCGTAGACACAAAATGCTGGGAATAACTCAGCGGGACAGGCAGCATCTCTGCAGAGAAGGAATGGGTGGCGTTTCGGGTCGAGACCCTTCTTCAGACACACGGTTCCCTGAAAGTAACCACACAGGTGTTGTAGGAGGTGTTTGACATGCTAACCTTCAACAGTAAGGGTTGCGAGTGCAGGAGTTGAAACCATAACATATAGAAGCAGAATTGGTCCATTCGGCCCATCCGGCGTGCTCCACCATTCGATCGTGGCTAATCGATCTTTCCGTCTCAATCCCGTTCTCCTGCCGTCTCCCCGCAATTCTTGATGCCTTTACTAATCAAGAACCTATCAACCTTCATTACCACTGGGTTATAAGCTGCCTAAACGAAATACGAGATGCTGCTCCTCCAATTTGTGTTTAGCCTCACTCTGACAATGGAGGAGGCCTAGGACAGAAAGGTCAGTGTGGGAATGGGAAGGGGAAGGGGAATTAGAGTGTTTGGCAACCGGGAGATCTGTACCAGGTAGGTCCAGGCAGACAGAATAATGCACTTGGTTGTGGGTGGAACACAATTAGATTTGGTGAAGATAGACTTGTGTTGTCCACATGACTAGCAAGAAGCAGGCCCCAATATTCCTTCCACTACTTTGTACCAATGAGTGGGAAAACCACCAGACAGCTTGAGTTTTAGAGCTTATAGTTTTATTGTTACATTACAGGTTTGACAACCAGAGGACACAGGTTTACAGTGAAGGGGGAAAGATTTAATAGTAATCAGAGGTGTAACCTTTTTGCACACAAAGGGTGGTGGGTGTAGGGAATGAGCTGCCAGAGGAGGTAGTTGAGGCAGGGACTGTCGCAACATTTAAGAAACATTTAGACAGGTACATGGATAGGACAAGTTTTGAAGGATATGGGCCAAACAGGCAGGTTGGACTAGTGTAGCTGGGGCTGCACGACTCTATTAGTGTGGCTATCTGTATTTTATGTGATATTGTCAACTTCTTCATTCATATTAATGGGGAAAAAGGGATGTGGTAATCTGACACCCTTAAAGATTAATGGTATCGATATATGGCTTCAGAACCATAAAGATCTTTCATAAAAGGCACATACTTTCACTCAAATCCTCAGTGCAAAACAATCTCAAGGAGTCATCCAGCACAGAACCAGGTCATTCAGCCAACTTGCCCATGGTGACTGAGATGCCCCGTCAAAGCTGGACACATTTACCCAGAGGGTAGTTAATCTGTGGAACCTATTGCCACAGAGGGCTGTGGAGGCCTCGTCAGTGGATATTTCTAAGGCAGAGATAGACAAATTCGGGATTAGAACGGGTGTCAAGGGTTATGGGGAGAAGGCGGGAAAATTGGATTAGGAGATCAGACATGATTGAATGGCGGGGTAGACTTCATGGGCCGATTGGCCTAATTCTACTCCTATAACTTGTGAACATTTCTCCACATTTAACCCTTACCCGTCTTAATATTTCCTAACCATGTACTTGTCCAAGTGTCTTTTAAATGTTGTTATAGGGCCTGCCTAAACTACCTCCTCTGGCAGCTCATTCCCTATACACACTTAACCTCTGAGTGAAAAAGTTGCCCCTCGGGTTCCAATTAAATGTTGTCCCTCTCACCATAAACCTATGTTCGCTGGTTCCTGATTCCCCTAGTCCGGGTAAAAGACTGCGCTTAACCCTATTCATTCTCCTCATGATTGTGTACACTTTCATAACATCACCCCTCAGCCACCTGTGCTTCAAGGAATAAAGTCCTAGCCTGCCCCAACCTTCCCCTGTAGCTGAGACTTGATTCCTGGCAGAGTCCTCATAAATCTTCTCTGCATTCTTTTCAGATTAATATCATGCTTTCTATTTCAGTCACCAAAACTGAACAATACTCCAAATGCAGCCTCAAAAAATGTCTTGTACTCATATATGACGTACATTCTACATCAACCCCCGATTTTCCGGCACCCTTGGTTCCAGAGCCTTGCCGGATTATCCGTTTTGCCGAACCAACACAGGTCACGGCCTCTGAGAGGAGTCGAACGGTGCCGGGACGGTCGGCCTAGGCCGCTGAGGAGCCAAGATGCCGGCCCGCAAAGTCGGCCTCGGAAGTCGGCTATGGGAATGGATCTGCCGGCTCCGGCAGGGCCGGATTTCCGGAGCCCCGGCCGCAGGGGGCAAATGCAACCCGCCGATTGACCGCGGAAGTCCCAATGAGGTCGAGATCAGCTGCCTCTCCCGGCCCAGGCACCACATTTTCGAGGGGGCTTCCGGGGCAATTTAAAGTGCATTCTCAGAATTTTGTTTCCGGATTAAATGAGGTGCCGGACCACCGAATGCTGGAAAATCAGTGATGGACATGGATTATACAAAGTTTAACACGGAACACCCAATTGCCCTCTCAAGACCTTGAGGGATATAATCACCGTTTAATACGTACGCACCATCTGCTTTTCAAATATGACTTTAAGCATTGTGTCACATCATTGGAAGCAATTATAATTCTGCATTGTGGTACCAAGACTGGAAATGGCACTTCATTTTCTGTTAGGTTGATTAATGGTTCAATTGCGGGTTAGGGGTAGGGGTGGGGAGGGAGTGGGTGGCAACCATGCTCAGTGGACACATTTATCCAGGATTCCCCTTTCAGACTGCAAGCCATAGGCCTTGGCTATACAGAGGGAGGTCAGCATGGGTCTCAGCATAGATCTCAGCCATCCATCGTCCATAGAATACACACAGGTCTACTGTGAGCAACACCTGCACTTCTTGTGAGGAGATCTACCAATTTAACCCCCTCCCTCCCCCCACAACCCCCCTCCCCTTTCCCTATACCCCACCTGGACTCGCACCCATTTCTCCCCTCCCTCTCCCCTGCCATGTACATTCCTTCCTCTGGCTTCACAATTCACAACTCTTCAATCCTTTTGTCTCACACTTTTTTTTCCTCTATCTCTGGCCTCAGTCCACCATCTGCCAATTGAACCCCTCCTGTGTTTACCTATAATCTGTCCCGCCTCTCTTCCAGCTTTCTCTCCCCCCCCCCCCCCCCCCACACACACACAAACAGTCTGAAGAAGGGTCCCTACCCTTATCCTCTGAATTACTCCAGTACTTTGTGACTTTATTTTGTAAACCACCATCTGCAGTTCTTTGTGGCTCCACAGTTTCCTGCCCTCCCCATCTACCTTTTGCCCCATCAACAATCACCTGTACACTAGTTCTGGGTTTTGCCTTTACATGCGGTATGAAGGGCTGCCTCACTCACTGAACGACAGGCACCCCTCCAGTCCACACTACCTAAATATTGTCCACTATCTTTACATTACCCAGTGCAAATGTGTCTTTACACCATTGATAGACAAAATAAAACATAAAGATTCCTGCTACCTTAATGGCACGGTGCCGCAGGGGTAGAGTTACTGCCTTACAGAACCAGAGACCTGGGTTCGATCCCGACTACAGGTGCTGTCTATACGGAGTTTGTACGTTCTCCCCGTGGGTTTTCTCTGGAATCTCCGGTTTCCTCCCACATTCCTAAGACGTGCAGGTTTGTAGGTTAATGGACTTGGTATAATTGTAAATTGGCCCTAGTGTATGTAGGATAGTGTAAGTGCGCAGGTATCGCTTGTCGGCGCGGAATCAGTGGGCTGAAAGACCCGTTTCTGCGCTGCATCTCTAAACTAAACTAAAGGCCACTATCAGTCACATCTTTCTAAACCCTCCCTTTCCACCTTCTGTAGTCTGTTCTCTCCACAACTCCTTGGTTCACTCATCTCTTCCCACCGAAACCACCCTCTTCCCAGGCACATTCCCCTGCAACTGCAGGAGGTAGTCATACTCATACAACGTGGAAAGAAGCCCCTCGGCCCAATCTACATTAGTCCCACCAGCCTGCGTTTGGCCCATATCCCTATATATCACTCCTAACCATGTAAATGTCCACGATAGTACATGCCTCAGCTACCTCCTCCGGCACTTCGTTCCATATACCCACCACCCTTTGTGTGCAAAGGTTATCTCAAGTTATATTAAATCTTTCCCCCCTCACCTTAAACCTATTGAGATGTAACGCCCATGTCAACACCTCCTCTCTTCCATCCAGTGTCCACCAGCAGCCCTTCCAGGTGAGATAGAGGTTCACGTGCATCTCATTGAACCTCGTATATTGTATTTGGTGCTCCTTTTTACATGGGTGAGACCAAACGTAGTCTGGGCGACCATTTTGCTAAACACTTGCCCAGTCTGCCAGGGCCTGTTGGATCTCCTGGTTGCTAACCGTTTTAACCTCTCTTTCCATTCCTCTACAAACCTTTCTGTCCTGGGCCTCCTCCATTGTCAGAGCTAGGTCACATACAAAATGGAGGAACAACACTTCACATTCTGCTTGAATAGCCCACAGCTCAATGGTATGAACATTGAATTCTCCAATTTCAATTTATACTCCCCGCACCTTTCCTCACCCCAGTGTGAACATATTTCTCCCACCACACTCACCCAACTCCTTTCCCCTCCTCCAAAGGCTTATCTCCCATCCCCAAATCACATATGTTCCTTTTACACCCTCCCCCCCTCCCAATTTCCCTCCCCAACATGCAGTTGTATAGGGCTCTGGTGGGACCACATCTGGAGTATTGTGTACAGTTTTGGTCTCCTAATTTGAGGAAGGACATCCTTGTGATTGAGGCAGTGCCGCGTAGGTTCATGAGATTGATCCCTGGGATGGCGGGACTGTCATACGAGGAAAGATTGAAAAGACTAGGCTTGTATACACTGCAGTTTAGAAGGATGAGGGGGATCTTATAGAAACATATAAAATTATAAATGGACTGGACAAGCTAGATGTAGGAAAAATGTTCCCAATGTTGGGTGAGTCCAGAACCAGGGGCCACAGTCTTAGAATAAAGGGGAGGTCATTTAAGAGGTGAGAAAAAACGTTTTCACCCAGAGAGTTGTGAATTTATGGAATGCCCTGCCACAGATGGCAGTGGAGGCCAAGTCACTGGATGGATTTAAGAGAGAGTTACAGTGGCTTGCAAAAGTTTACATACCCCTTGAACTTTTCCTTATTTTGTCACGTTACAACCACAAACGTAAATGTATTTTATTGGGATTTTATGTGATAGACCAACACAAAGTGGCGCATAATTGTGAAGCGGAAGGAAAATGATACATGGTTTCCAAATTTTTTTTACAAATAAAAAACTGAAAAGTGTGGCGTGCGAAAGTATTCAGCCCCCCTGAGTCAATACTTTGTAGAACCACCTTTCGCTGCAATTACAGCTGCAAGTGTTTTGGGGTATGTCTCTACCAGCTTTGCACATCTAGAGACTGAAATATCTGCCTATTCTTCTTTGCAAAATAGCTCAAGCTCAGTCAGATTGGATGGAGAGCGTCTGTGAACAGCAATTTTCAAGTCTTGCCAGAGATTCTCAATTGGATTTAGGTCTGGACTTTGACTGGGCCATTCTAACACATGAATATGCTTTGATCTAAACCATTCCATAGTAGCTCTGGCTGTATGTTTAGGGTCGTTGTCGTGCTGGTAGGTGATCCTCCGCCCCAGCCTCAAGTCTTTTGCAGACTCTAACAGGTTTTCATCCAAGATTGCCCTGTATTTGGCTCCATCCATCTTCCCAACTCTGACTAGCTTCCCTGTCCCTGCTGAAGAAAAGCATCCCCACAGCATGATGCTGCCACCACCATGTTTCACAGTGGGGATGGTGTGTTCAGGGTGATGTGCAGTGTTAGTTTTCCGCCACACATAGCATTTTGCATTTAGGTAAAAAACTTCCATTTTGGTCTCATCAGACCAGAGCACCTTCCTCCACATGTTTACTGTGTCCCCCACATGGCTTGTGACAAACTGCAAACAGGACCTCTTATGGCTTTGTTTCAACAATGGCTTTCTTCTTGCCACTCTTCCATAAAGGCCCGATTTGCGGTGAGCACGACTAATAGTTGTCCTGTGGACAGATCCTCCAGAGTTACCATGGGCCTCTTGGCTGCTTCTCTGATCAATGCTCTTCTTGCCCGGCCTGTCAGTTTAGGTGGACGGCCATGTCTTGGTAGGTTTGCAGTTGTGCCATACTCTTCCCATTGTCGGATGATGGATTGAACAGTGCTCCGTGAGATGTTAAAACTTGGGATTTTTTTTATAACTTAACCCCGCTTTAAACTTCTCCACAACTTTATCCCTGACTTGTCTGGTGTGTTCCTTGGGCTTCATGATGCTGTTTGTTCACTAACGTTCTCTAACAAACCTCTGAGGCCTTCACAAAAGAGCTGTATTTATACTGAGATCAGATTACACACAAGTCGACTCTATTTACTAATTAGGTGACTTCTGAAGGCAATTGGTTGCACTGGATTTTATTTAGGAGTATCAGAGTAAAGGGGGCTGAATACTTTTGCACGCCACACTTTTCAGTTTTTTATTTGTAAAAAAAAATTTGAACACTATGTATCATTTTCCGTTCCACTTCACAATTATGCACCACTTTGGGTTGGTCTATCACATAAAATCCATTTACGTTTGCGGTTGTAACGTGACAAAATGTGGAAACGTTCAAGGGGTATGAAAACTTTTGCAAGCCACTGTAGATAGAGCTCTTGGGGCTACTGGAGTCAAGGGATATGGGGAGAAGGCAGGCACGGGTTATTGATAGGGGACAATCAGCCATGATCACAATGAATGGTCGAAGGGCCAAATGGCCTCCTCCTGCACCTATTTTCTATGTTTCTATCCCCTTCCACCCATATCTCTACTTTCAGCTTCACATTTCACTCCTTCTCTTCTTTCTTTACTTAGTTTAGTGTAGAAATACAGTGCAGAAACCTGGCCTTCGGTGAACCAGGTCCACGCCGACCAGCGATCCGCGCACACTAGCACTATCCAACACACTAGGGACAATTTACAATTTTTACCAAAGCCAATTAACCTACAAACCTGTATGCCTTTGGAATGTGCAAGGAAACTAGAGCACCGGAGAAAACACACGCGGTCACACGAAGATCGTGCAAACTCCACACAGACAGCAGCTGTAGTAAGGGTCAGACCCGGGTCCCTGGCGCTGTAAAGCTGCATCTGCACTGCTGCGCCACTTTGATAACCTTTTGTCTCTTCACCGCTAGATGATTGCACCCACCTGCCCATAATCTCCCCACATGTGTGTCTACTTGCATTTACCAGGCTCCCACTCCATCAATCTGAAGAATTGTCTCAACCCAAAATGTCCGTTTATTTCACTCCACAGAAACTGCCAAACCCGCTGAGTTCCTCCAGCTTTTTTTCCCCTCAAGATTCCAGGCGGGCCAAAGGGTCAGATTCCACGCTGTTTCTCTAAGCTAAACACCTGCAGTCTCTAATGACCTCGAAAATTAAAATGTGTTTAGGATCAAGTTCAGGTTGGGGGTTCTCCAAACCTACTGCAGCACAGTGGCGCCAGAGACTCTGGTTCAATCCTGATTACGGGTGCTGTCTGAAAGGAGTTTTTATGTTCCCGCCATGACTGCGTGTTTTTTCTCCCAGTGTTCCGGTTTCCTCCCACACTCCAAAGACGTACAGGTTTGTGGGTTGATTGGCATTGATAAAAATGTAAATTGTTCCTAGTATGTAGGATAGTGCTAGTGTATGGGATGATCGCTGGTCGGCGGGGACTTGCTGGGCCAAAGGGCCCGTTTCCGTGCTGTATCTCTAAACTAAACTTGACCTTCAGGGGCAGAGCTGCCACAAACCTGCCGCTGGTGGCATCCAACTCCATCCCATGAAGGGCAGGAGCCAGGAGTCACCGTCCATGTTGGGTCAGGGGTTGACAGGAAGGGGGAGGCAGGGTGTTATTCTAACGGGGAAGGGCATCTGGGCCATAACTGGGAGGGGATAGTTGGGTCATAAACTGATTAGAAAGGGGTAGTTGAATTATATAAAAGGAAACAAAATGTTGGAGTACTTCAGCAGGCCAGGCAACATCTCTGGAGAACATGGATAGGCAACATTCCAGGGTCGGGACCCTTCTTCAGTCTGGCCCCTCGTCCCGACCTAAAACGTCACCTATCTATGTTCTCCAGAGATGCTGCCTGACCCGCTGAGTTTAGAATTTAGAGGTACAGCATGGAAACACGCCCTTCAGCCCACACCAACCAATGATCACCCATTCACACTAGTTCGATGCTATCCCATCCTACGCTCTAGGGGCAATATACAGAGGTCAATGTGCCTGCAAATCTGCACATTTTTGGAAAGTGAGGGGACACTGGAGAAAACCCAGGCGGTTCACAGGGAGAACATACAAACTCCGTAGACAGCACCCGCAGTCAGGATCGAACCTGGGTTTCTGGCGCTGTAAGGCAGCAATTCTACCACTGCTCCACCATGCCTCTCATAATTTAATATAATTCTACCAGTTCTTCCCGCAACCCTGCATTCCATATACTTCTATCATGTGTCAAATATAAGAATTCATCCATCGTAAAATGAATTTCGTGCACCGCATTTGTTCAAACCCACAGAGTCACGAAGGAGAACGTACAAACTCCGCACAGACAGCACCCGTAGTCAGCATCGAACGCGGGTTTCTGGCGCCGTGAGGCAATGCTTCAAACCAGTACTTTATGTCCTTTGGTGTAAACCAGCATCTAGATTTCCCTGCTGCTACGCAGTTGGGATATATAATGACAGGGAGGAGGCACCCGGGTCAGAGACTGATGTGGAGGGGGTAAAAGAGTCAGGAGGTGATGGGGAGGGCTGGGTCAGGAGCCCACAGACAGGTGCAGACGGGGGAGGCAGCACATAGGGAGAGGCAGCTGGGGCTTACACTGACGGGGAAGGGGAGGTCAGGTCAGGGGGCAGCTGCTCCAAGGGCAGATGGGGAGGGGCAGCTGGCACAGGTGCCCCACAGAGAGAGGGAGAGAGCAGCTGGGTCATATACCTGCAGGAGGGTGGGAAGATGGGTCACATTGTGACGGGTGGGAGGGGGGAAAATGGGAGGTAATTGGGTCAGGGGAAGAATAATCGAACACGGGAGGGGGGCAGCTATGACTGGGGCCCAGAGGAAGGGGGGAGTTGGGTCACATTCCAGGAATGAGTTGGTTGGCTTATGACGAGCATTTGGCAGCGCTGGGCCTCTACGCGATGTAGTTTAGAAGGTTGAGGGGGAACCTCATTGACACTTACAGAATAATGAAAGGCATAGATAGAGTGGATGTGGAAAGGATGTTTCCACTGATGGGAGAGTCTAGGACCAGAGGTCATAACCTCAGAATTAAAGGGTGCCCTTTTAGAAAGGAGATGAGGAGGAACTTCTGTAGTCAGAGGGAAGTTAATCTGTGGAACTAATTGCCACAGAGGGCTGTGGAGGCCAAGTCAGTGTATACTTTTAAGGCAGAGATAGATAAATTCTTGATTAGAACGGGTGTCAACGTTATGGGGAGAAGGCAGGAAAATGGGATTAGGAGGTGGCGTGTACAGGACCCCACAGGGGAGGGGTGAGATGGGTTTATATTGTCACAGGGTTGACACAGTGGTTGTGTTATATTGTTATAGAGGGGGGAGATAGGTTTATATTGTCTCAGGGAGGAGGAGGTGGGTTTATATTGTTCTAGAGGGAGTGGGGTAGTTGTGTTATATTGTCACAGATAGTGGGGTAGTTGTGTTATATTGTCACAGATAGTGGGGTAGTTGTGTTATATTGTCACAGATAGTGGGGTAGTTGTGTTATATTGGTCTGACGGATGGGGTAGTTGTGTTATATTAGTCTAGAGGGGAGGTAGGTTTATATCAAAGATTATAGAGGTTTATATTGTCTCAGGGAGGGGGAGATGGGTTGACATTGTTCTAGAGGGAGGGGGAGCCGGCTGTGGGCCCACTGCCCCTGTCCCGCCCCCAGCAACCGGCCTGGACGTGAAGGAGCCGCCATTCGCTTCCGGGCCGCTGTATTTAGTGGGGAGAGGGGGCGATGAGGGGCTGTGGAGCTGCCCGGTGGAGGGGGAGAGGGGAGGGGGGGAGGGGGGGGGGGGGGTCTGTGCCCCGTCGCCCAGTCCCAGCCCCCCGTCTCTCCCCGCTGTCCCGGCCACCGGCGGCGGCGGTGAAGGTGACCTTCAGCCGGGGGCCTAGGGCCAGGCTGCCGCTCCCCGGCTCCGGCTGGGGGTGGAGAGCCGGGGCATGAGGGAGGGAGGGAGGGAGGGAGGTTGCCCCCCTCATCCTCCTCCTCCCCTAGGCCGCGGCTCCAGCCTCGGCCTTTCCCCAGGACCAGGCCCGGTGGCTGAGGGGGCGCCGCGGGCTCCCGATACCCGGCCCACAGACACACTCACACCCACACCAGCCCCCTCCCTGCTCCACACTGCACCCCAAACCCATTACACCCCCACACTTTACTCACCTCCCTCCCAGTCCCCTACCCTTTGCCCACATTGACATTCCTCTTATCCACCTCCTAATCTCTTATAATAATAATAATCTTTCCCTTATCCACTCACAACCCCCTCCTCACCTATTTTAAATCACCTTTGCCTTATCCCCTCAACCCATTACAGCCACCAGACAGACACAAGCTCCCCCCCCCCCCCCACACACACACAATACCTCTCCTTTATCCACCTCCCTCCTAACCCCCTTTAAATCAGGATTAACCCCTTTAACCCTCCCCAGCCCCCTTTACCCACTTCACACCCACCTTTCTCCACACACACCCCTTTCCCCCACCATGTCCATACCCCACTTTTCCCCTTTTACACACCTCCATCTTAACCCCCATTTACCCACCTCGCCCCTTTCTTCATCCACCCCCCTTCCTTACCTCCACTCCTTTACCCTCCTTATCCCTCTAACCTTTCATCCACCCCCTACTCCCCTTGCCCCACTAACTCCCCCCCAATCACCCGACCTGCCTTCCTCTTACCTAACCCCCCCCCCCCCAACCCCCCAACATCTCACCTCTTACCCACTACACACACACCTGCAAAAGGGACACACACCTACAAGGACTTGTCCTCCCTTCACCCCCCAACAAGCCACTGAACATCATAGCTCTGATTCTGGCACCAACATTGCACTTCTGGGGTCACAGTATTTCATCAGGACACATTGAAACGTGGAAGGAAGGTTGTGTAACCGTCTGCGGGTGGGAATGGAAACCTCGTGTGTTTTGCACGACCAAGGGTTATATACATATATATGTGTGTGTGTGTGTGTGTGTGTGTGTGTGTCTCCCCCATACAAGCCTTAGTTGCCCCAGTTACACACAGAGACAGAGACAGAGCCCGGCCGGGGACTCGTGTACTGTGACCTTTAACTCACCCGCCTCTCGTTTAATGTCACAGCCCCTCTCGCCGCCCTCTCCGGTGTCCTCCGCCGCCGCCGGGCACGTTTCGTCTGTCTTGCTCACCATTCTCCCCTCTGTTGCTCCTGGGCTGGTTGCAAGATGCTCACAGACAGACACACACACACACTAGCACAGTGCAGGCTGAGCAGCGCACGGAAGCACAGCGCCGGCTCGGCTGCCAACACACGTGCTGTCAGAAGGGTTTTTCTCTCTCTTTCCTCTCTCTTCTCTTCCCCCTCCCTTCCCTCTCCTCTTCCAAGGGGGGTGGGTCTGATACGGCTGGCGAGACGTCCCAACCTTGCTCCTTTCGAAACCACACTTAAAGTTTGCCCTGATCTTGAAACAAATTGTGTGCAACGCAGAATCAACCAAAAAAAAACACATTTATTGAGACCTTATATATTTCTTTACAGATTGTCCGCAACTCAATATCACTCACCACCCACCAAAAAATAGATGCCCATTTTTTGAGATTTTATACATCTTTCACAATTAAATCACCCCTCGCCCCCAAAAACAAATAATTGCACATTTTGAGATTTGATGTAATTTTTAAAAATTCTCCGGAACTCAGTATCAATGACCCCCCCGCCCCCCAAAAATTGCATATTTATCGAGACCTTGTGTAATGTTTACGAATTGTGTGTAACTCAGTATCAATCAGCATCCCCCCCCACATTAATTTCACATTTATTGAGCCATTATGTATTTTTTTACAAATATTCTGATATTTTTACAATTTTTTTTACAAATTTAAAAAAAATATAGCACCTCCCAAAATAAAATAATTTTACATTTATTGAGAAGTTATGTAATTCATACAAAATGTCTGCAATGCAGTATCAATTAACCCCCTCCCTTTAAAAATAATTTCATATTTATTGAGACCTTTGTGTTGGCAATGAACAAATTGTCAGTAATAATCACCACCCTTCAAAAACATAATTTCACATTTATTGAGACTTTGTGTACGTTTTACAAATTGTCGGCAATCCAGTATCAATCACCACCCCTCCCCCAAAAAACATAATTGCACATTTATTGAGATTTTATGTAATTTTTACAAATTGGCTGTAGCTCAGTATCAATCGCCACACCCCATATAAATATTTGCACACTTATTGAGACCTTATGTATTGTTCACAAATTGTCTGCAAGGCAGCATTAACCACCCCCCCCCCCCCACAAAAAATGTCATATTTATTGAAACCTTATATAATTTCAGCAAATTTACAAACCAATTGTATGAATGCACAAATACCACTACACCCAAACAAATCTTCACAGGTAGGGTTACACAAAAAGCTGGAGAAACTCAGCGGGTGCAGCAGCATCTAAGGAGCAAAGGAGATAGGCGACGTTTCGGGTCGAGACCCTTCTTCAGACTGGTCAGGGATCAGGGAAACAAGAGATATAAACAGTGATGTGGAGAGATAAAGAACAATGAATGAAAGATATGCAAAAAAGTATTGATGATAAGGGAAACAGGCCATTGTAAGCTGTTTGTGGTGTGAAAATGAGAAGCTAGTGCGACTGGGGTGGGGGGGGGGGGGGGAGATGGAGAGGGAATGTCAGGGCCCGAGGGCTGAGGGAGAGGTGGGGAGGGGAGGGGGCAGTCTGGGTTAACAGAATTGAGAAAATTCAATGTTTAAGCCCAGAGGATGCAGACTCCCCAAGCGGAATATGAGGTGCTGTTCCTCCAACTTGCGGTGTTGCTCACTCTGGCCGTGGAGGAGGCCCAGGACCGAGAGGTCGGATACGGAATGGGAGGGGGAGTTGAAGTGCTGAGCCACCAGGAGGTCGGGTTGGTTATTGCGGACCGAGCGGAGGTGTTCGGCGAAACGATCGCCCAGCCTCCGCTTGGTCTCACCGATATAGATCAGCTGGCATCTGGACCACCGGATGCGGTAGATGAGGTTGGAGGAGGTGCAGGTGAACCTCTGTCGGACTTGGAATGACTGCTTGGGTCCCTGAAAGGAGTGGATGGGGGAGGTGAAGGGACAAGTGTGAAATCTTCACAAGTATTTTGATTTCTTATGCTTAATTTTTCCAAATATATTGTGTGCGTTGCACAATCAAATACAAATCCCCAAATAAGTTATTCCACGTTTATTCTGACCTTCTATACGATTTTTCGAAACAAATTATCTGCTCCACAATATCAAACACCACAACAAAAATAATTGAAAATTTAGTGGCACCTTATTGACATTTTTCTAAGGGTTTGTAGGTTAAATGGCCTCTGTAAATTTACCCCTGGTGTGTAGGGAGTGGATACAAAAGTGGGATAACATAGAACTAGTGTAAACGAGTGGATGGCATGGACTCGGTAGGCCGAAGGGCCTGTATCTCCAAGCTAAACCAAGATGTCACGTACTATTTTTTATTTGTGTTTCTTTTGCCCTCTGTCCTTTACCAAAGTCATTGTTTTCTGCCTTGGGATGGAGATACCAGTAAAAATGTGTACAAGGTTAAACTGAGGTGCTTGATGATCAGCATCGACTGAGTGGGCTGAAGGGCCTGTTTCATAGAAACATAGAAAACATAGAAAAATAGGTGAAGGGGAGGCCATTTGGCCCTTCGAACCAGCACCGCCATTTCAATATGATCATGGCTGATCATCTAAAATCTGTACCCGATGCTGTATCACCTAAAAAACCATTGGAAAAACATTATCCCACAACATAACATCAAATTACAAAACAAATTTCTGCTCAAGTCTAATTATTGAGTGTTGACAAACAATCGCTACTAAATTAATGTAGAATATAGAAAAGTACAGACACAAAATGCTGGAGTAATTCAGCATGTCAGGCGAAGAAAAGGATCTCGACCCGAAACATCACTTATTCCTTTTCTCCATAGATGCTGCCTGACCTGCTGAGTTACTCCAGCATTTTGCGTCTATCTTCAGTGTAAACCAGCATCTGCAGTTCCTTCCTACACATGGAAAAATACTGTCCAGGAACCGGCCCTTCGGCCCGTAATGTCTGTGTTGTACAGGATGCCAAATTAAACTAATCGTCAAGCTAAATTCTGGTGCAAAAAATTATCAGATGAATTATTTTATTTCTTCATGTTCTGATCTAAATGAAGCTTAATGTGCTCTGAAAAGAAAAAAAGTTTTTTTTTCCAGAATGTGAATGCTGTTTGTAATAATGATTCTCCAAAGTGCACAGGCACGAGGGACTGAAGAAAATGGTTTACAAAATAAGTCATGAAGTGCTGGAGCAACTCAGCGGGTCAGGCAGCATCTCTGGAGAACATGCATAAACCTAGCCTATCCAAGTTCTCCAGAGATGTTGCCTGACCTGCTGAGTTAATCCAGCACTTTGAGTATTTTTCTTCGAAATATATGCTTCGAAAAGCAAATATATTTGCTTGTGCAATTTCAGACTCAGATGAAGAGATGATTTCAGAGATGATTTAACCACAACTTCATATTTTTTACATGATATGCAACCACAAAATTGTCCCTTCCCCAAGAACATGGAACTCCTCCAAAACCTGTAACCTCTAGCAACATTGAACGATGAGACATGCAGGCACATGGGAATACCATCACTGGCCCGTTCACCCTCCACTCGACTTATGTTAGGTGCAGCTGGTAGACCTCCTGCGTCAGGGTTCGATGCTGACCTTGGGCATTGGCGGTGTGGAGGTTTCACGTTCTCCCTATGACTTCATGGATTTCCTCTGAGTGTTTTAGTTCAAAGTCAAGTCAAAGTCAAAGTCAAAAGAGTTTATTGTCATGTGTCCCTGACAGGACAATGAAAATCTTTCTTTGCATAGCACAACAGAACATAGAAGGCATTGACTACAATTCTATACATAAATACACCCATGAATTAATAAATTAATAAAGTGCAAATAACAGATGGAGGGATATTAATGTTCACAGTTCCGAGCCAGGTTTAATAGAGTGATGGCTGTGGGGAAGTAGCTATTCCTAAACCGGGTTGTTGCAGTCTTCAGGCTCCTGTACCTTCTACCCGAAGGTAGCAGGGAGATGAGTGTGTGGCCAGGGTGGTGTGGGTCCTTGATGATGCTGCCAGCCTTTTTGAGGCAGCGACTATGATAAATCCCCTCGATGGAAGGAAGGTCAGAGCCGATGATGGACTGGGCAGTGTTTACTACTTTTTGTAGTCTTTTCCTCTCCAGGGCGCTCAAGTTGCTGAACCAAGCCACGATGCAACCAGTCAGCAAGCTCTCTACTGTGCACCTGTAGAAGTTAGAGAGAGTCCTCCTTGACAGACCAACTCTCCGTAATCTTCTCAGGAAGTAGAAGCGCTGATGAGCTTTCTTAATAATTGCATCTGTGTTCTCGGACCAGGAAAGATCTTCACAGATGTGCACAGAAGTTTAGTTTAGAGATACAGCGCGGAAACAGGCCCCTTCAGCCCACCAAGTCAACGCCGGCCAGCCATCACCCCGTACACTAGCACTATCCTACACACTAAGGACGATTAATAATGTTTACCAAAGCCAATTAGCACTAGGAGCAATTAGGTAAATTACCCCTAGTGTTTAGGGGGTGGATGAGAAAGTAGGATAACATAGAACTAGTGTGAATGGGTCGGCATGGACTCGGTGGGCCCAAGGGCCAACTTCCACGTTGTTTCTCTAAACTAAATGAGCAAATAAAGAAACTAAGTATTTGTCAATAATGAGTCTGGAAGAAAGAAATGGCATTGGATAGAGCAATATTCTGATCATCATCTCCCGGACTGTTATTGATTGTGAAGTTGTTCCTGTAGATTACAGATTAGCAAATGTTCAAGAAAGGAGGGAGAGAGAAACGGAGAGCTACCAACTTGTTCAACCAACACCGATGGTCAGAGAAATGCTACAAATTATAATGAAGGGTGCAACAACACAACACCTGTGGGGAGGATGTTTCCACCAGTGGGAGATTCTAGGATAAGAGGTCACAGCCTCAGAGTTAAAGGACGTTCTTTTAGGAAGGAAATGAGGATAAATTTATTTGGTCAGGGGGCGGTGAATCTGTGGAATTCTTTGCCACAGAAGGCTGTGGAGGCCAAGTCATCGGGTATTTTTAAGGCAGAGATAGATAGATTCTTGATTTGTATGGGTGTCAAAGGTTATGGGGAGAAGGCAGGAGAATAGGGTTAGGAGGGAGAGATAGATCAGCCATGATTGAATGGCGGAGTAGACTTGATGGATGGAATGGCCTAATTCTACTCCTATCACTTATGACCTTATGACCTTATAGGAATAATAGAATTGAGCAGTGCCAACATGGATTTATGAAATGTAAACCTCTGCTGGAGATCTTTGAAGACGTGACCACAGAACTTAAAGGGGAAAGGCATTGAATGTAGGGTTGCTCCCTCAAAGCGAGTCCCATTTGCCCACGTTTACCCATATCCCTCTAAACCTTACCTATCCATGTGGCTATTCAAACATCTTCTAAATGCTGTGATGGTACCTGCCTCAACTACCTCCTCTGGCAGCTCATTCCATATACCCACCACCCTCTGTGTGAAAAAGTTGCCCCTCAGGCCCCTATTAAATCTTTCCCCTTTCATGTTAAATCTATGTCCTCTGGTTCTTGTTTCCCCTACTGTGGGTACCAGATTCTGTGCATCTACTTTATCCATTCACCTCATCAACAGGTCTAAAGGGCCAGACTGGGACATAAAGGTCCTGTCCCACTTTGCCGCCATTTGCACCTCATTTACGCATCATATGTAAAATAGGTCGACGCGTCGTGACGCGTGGGGTGCGCGTGGGTGACGCACGCATTGCGCACGGTGAGGTGTGGTATTGCATTCGGTGGCGCGCGATATTACGCGGAGCTCCAGGATTTCGTAGTGTAACGAAATCCTCACGCACCACCTGCGTGGCGTATCGCTACGTATGCTGACGCATTGGCGTCGCACGCTGGCGTCCCGACGTCTCACATGTATCGCGTGGTGATGCATGGTTACGTCACTGTGCGTCAACGTCTGTAACCGTGCGTTGCCGCGCGCCGCAGCGCATCGTGACGCGTCGACCTATTTTACATATGACACGTAAATGAGGTGCAAATGAGGTGCCATTCAGCCCTTCGAGCCAGCAGCGCCATTCAATGTGATCATGGCTGATCATCACCAATCAGTACCTCGTTCCTGCCTTCTCCCCATATCCCTTGACTCCGCTATGTTTAAGAGCCCTATCTAGCTCTCTCTTAAAAGCATCCAGAGAAACTGCCTTCACCGCTCTCTGAGGCAGAGCATTCCACAGACTCACCAGTCTCTGTGAGAAAAAGTGTTTCCTCGTCTCTGTTCTAAATGGCTTACTCTTTATTCTTAAACTGTGGCCCCCTGGTTCTGGATTCCCCCAGTATCAGAAACATGTTTCCTGCCTCTTGCGTGTCCAAACCCTTAACAATCTTATATGTTTCAATGAGATTCCCTCTCATCCTTCTAAACTCCAGAGTGTACAAGCCCAGCTACTCCATTCTCTCAGCATATGACAGTCCCCCCATCCCGGGAATTAACCTTGTAAACCTACTCTGCACTCCCTCAGTAGCAAGAATGTCCATCCTCAAATTAGGGGACCAAAACTGTACACAATACTCCAGGTGTGGTCTCACTAGGGCGCTGTACAACTGCAGAAGGGCTCTTTGCTCCTATATTCGATTCCTCTTGACGGCCAAGTGGGACAGGCCCTTTATGAACTAGAGATAATGGAATATTCAGCAAAACACAATGTGCTGGAGGAACTCAGCGAGTCAGGCAACATTTGGGGAGGGGATGGGCAGAAGGAAAATTGTGTTGGAACCCTTCTTCAAACTGATTGATTCTGAAGAAGGGTCCCGACCCGAAACATGGACTGTCCATTCCCTCCACAGATACTGCCTGACCCGTTGTGTTACTCCAGCACTTGTTTTTTGTTGAAGTGCCAGATGGGGTTTTTCAGCTCGTATTTGTTAAGATCCAACTTACCGATATCCTTCTGTAGACCAACATTTAAACGCAACCTCCCAGTTGCCAAACGGTTTAATTCTCCTTCCCATACTCACACTGACCTTTCTGTCCTGGGCTCCCTCCACTGAGGCAACATGCAAATTGGAGGAACAGCACCTCATATTTTGCTTGGCCATCTTACGACCCAGTGGTATGAGATTTGATTTGTATAATTTCCCTCTCTCTGCCCCTCCCCCACCTTAGCCGTCCTGCTAGTTCCACTGTTTACATCCATATATCTCATCGTTATTACCTCTTCCACAGCCAACAATGGATCATTGTGGGCTCCTCCTTTTCTTGGTCATCGGTGCCGGTTCTGATTTGTTCTGAACCTTTGCATCAAAGATCCAATAGCGAGCAAGATAGATCACTCGATGAAAAAGACGTAGTATGGTCAGGGGCAGATTCATGGGTAATTTTCGGCCCCATTTCCGTAACCGGCTTCCGTCCCTGCACCAAAGATCCCATAGGATACTAGTGCGGAGACGGAAGCCGGTTACGGAAACAACCTCGTAAAAATAAAAGTTATTTGGGAAAAATCTTCTTATTTTCAGAATTTAAATTTATTAACACAAACTGTTCCCCCGCAACGTCGATTACACTGCGGGTCGGGTCAGGTTATGGAAATGGATGAAAAAAAGGCCCATGTTCCGTTCCGATGCGTACCACACGTCAGCCCATTGCATTTAGCAGGAGTGGTCTATCTTGCTCCGCTATAGGATCTTTGTTTTGCAAACCTCTAGTTTCTCTCCCCTCTTACTCTCAGTCCGAAGAAGGATTTCGACCTGAATTGTCACCAATTCCTTCTCTCCAGAGATGCTGCCTGTCCCGCTGAGTTACCCCAGCATTTTGTGTCTATCTTCGGTGTAAACCAGCATCTGCAGTTCCTTCCCACACAATTATTGGTTCCCGACTGTTTAGACAGTGGCATCTTGAATAAGAACCTCAGGACATGGCACAGAGTTCGGCTGCTTTGATGTCTTGATGTTTCTACGCAGTTGGAATGGAGCAGAAATTGAAATAGACTTTAGAGAGCAGACAGGAGAAAGGATTCGCTCCATCACACTGACCTGTCCTGTAATCGTGGTGAAGTGATCTCATCAGTCAGCATCAGCTGTGCTCATTTATGGAGCACTAGCATGGTGTTGTGGGCTGAAGGGACTGGTTTCCAGAGGGCTAGTATGGACATTGTGGGCCGAATGAATTCTTGGGCTTGCAACTCATTCACTGAGACCACACACTCACACACTCACACACAGACACTCACACATACACAGACACTCACACACACTCACACAGACACTCACACAGACACTTAAACAGACACTCACACAGACACTCACACACACAGACACTCACACAGACTGACACACACACACACACTCACAGAGACACTCACACAGGCACTCACACAGACACTCACACAGACACTCACACACAATCACACTCACACACAATCACACTCACACACAATCACACACACACAATCACACTCACACACAATCACACTCACACACAATCACACTCACACACACAATCACACTCACAAAACACATACACTCACTGACTCACACACCATATATATTCAGATTCAGATTACCTTTATTGTCATTCAGACCTTTCGGTCTGAACGAAATTTCGAATTTATATGGCAGTAAACATTCTTGAATTCTCACACGGCAGAGCGCAGCCTCTCCACTTTGGGGCTTCCGCAATCAGCGGCACTTCCGCAATCAGCGTGACCTCTGCACTTATTGGAAATTACGCAATCAGCGCGACCTGTCCACTAAGCGGAAGTCACAAAATGAGCGGGACTTTTGAACAACAGTCGGACCTAATAAAGCATTGCAGTTTCAAGCACAGGCAGGGCAGCAGGCCAAACAACTCATGGCATTGTCATTAAGGACTAACAAATAATTTATTGCAAGTACATTGCAGACTCACAGTTCAGTTGATTCACAGCTTAGAATGAGAGTCGTGGCCTCTCCCTCGCAATCTTGCAGAGTGACTGAGTCACGTCCAGGTATCCTGGGTTTTATAGTCCTGCCCCCCCCTCCCCCCCCCATCCCCACCCCCCTCTGGAAGGGGCGTTACCTTCATTGCGGTGATATACAGTCAATAGGATCTAAAGGTTTTTTAAACACTCATAACTTTTTTATTTTTCATCGATGGGAAAAATCCTCGGTGCCGCCTCAGCGGAGGAGGACTGTGAGTAAGATGGCCAAAAATCATAGCGACATAGGGTAGCGTTTTTTCCTAAAATCAATATGCTGCACAGACAGGAAGGGGTCAAGATGAGACTTTTAATTATATAGATAAACTCAGTGAGCTGTTCTATGCATTCTGCATTGTTTGAGTTGGTGACCCTAAGGCTATCCTTTGCTGGCTTTACCTTGCACTGAACGTTATTCCCTTATCATGTATCTGTACACTGTAAATGGCTCGGTTGTAATCATGTATTGTCTATCTGTTGACTGGTATAGCACACAGCAAAAGCTTTTCACAGTTCCTCTTAGTACACGTGACAATAAATTAAACTGGAAGTTTGTGTTATGCATGGCGATAGTCTTGCCGATCTGTATGCAAAAAGTATGCAACCAGCGATCCCCGCACATTAAAACTATCCTACACACACTAGGGACAATTTTACATTAATACCAAGCCTATTAACCTACAAACCTGTACGCCTTTGGAGTGTGAGAGGAAATCGAAGATCTCGGAGAAAACCCACGCAGGTCATGGGGCGAATGTACAAACTCCGTACAGACAAACACCCGTGGTCAGGATCGAACCTGGGTCTCTAGCACTGTAAGGCAGCAACCCTACTGCTGCACCACCATGCAAGCGCTGTAACTCCAAACTAAACTAAACAATATTGCAGCATCTGCAGTTCTTTGTATCTCGGCCCATTCAGATTTTGGAATGCTTGACTGCATTCCAGTGGGCTACATTTTTGACATGGGTTGTGTTCCACTCGCAGGCTTCATTATATAACTGAGACAGGAATGTACCCAATATAAAATGGATGCTTTTGCTTCAGGGAGAGGAATTGGCTGCAAGAACAATGCATTACTTCAAGTAAATCTGTGCCTCGGTGACCTGCAAGCTGCAGCAAATGGTGTATCCTCTGATTATGTCCGAGGAAAAGATACCAGGTGATATACGGTAGAACAAAATGGCCTCCTATACAAAGCAGCTGTTCCCATTTAGTTCCATTAAGTGTAGGCTCACCTCTCACCTCTAGGTAGCTGGACGTTGTCGGCAATGACTTTGATGTGGAGTGAATATTATCAATGTAAAATAATTGCAAATCCCAGCAATAAGATATTTATGCATCTTAATTTATAACACATCTCTTGGTTTGAACTGGACGTTCCAGCTGTTGTATGGGTGTCCAATGTAATTTTACCCACTCACAATGCAGTTATATATATCTAGAATTGTTTATTTTCCACTGCTCATCAAATAGGGAAGTGTTATTAATTTTGGACACATTGCCGTAGCGGTAGAGTTGCTGCCTTACAGAACCATACAGCTGTCTGTATGGAGTTTGGACGTTCTTCTCGTGATGAGTGTGGGTTTTCTCCGGGTGCTCCGGTTTCCTCCAACACTCTAAAGACGTACAGGATCGTAGGTTAATTGGTTTGGTATAAAATTGTATGTTGTCCCTAGGGTGTGTAGGGTGGTGTTAGTGTGCATGGATCGCTGGTTGGCGTGGAAAAAGTTTTATGTCTAATATATATATGTATCTAGATGTGTGTGTGTATTTTTCATATATATATATATGTATATATAAAAGGTAGACACAAAATGTTGGAGTAACTCAGCGGGACAGGCAGCATCTCTGGAGAGATGGAATGGGTGACGTTCTGGCTCGAGACTCTTCTTCAGACTGATGTCAGGGGAGTGGGCGGGAGAGAAGTAGAATGTAGTTGGAGATAGTAAGACTGGTGGGAGAACTGGGAAGTGGGAGGGGATGGAGAGAGAGGGAAAGCAAGGGCAACTTGAAGTTAGAGAAGGCAATGTTCATACCGCTGGGGTGTAAGCTGCCCAAGCGAAATATGAGGAGCTGCTCCTCTAATTTGCGCTGGGCCCCACTCTGACAATGGAGGAGGCCCAGGACAGGGAGAGACAGAGAGAGACACAGAAAGACACAGAGAGACACAGAGAGAGAGACATTTGTTCACGCAGTGCTGCCTCACCTCTTTTCCAGCTCCCCCCCCCCCCCCCCACACACTACACTCATTCTGAAGAAAGTGCTGGAGTAACTCAGCGAGTCAGGCAGGAGCTCTGGAAAACATGAGACGTGGGGGGGGGGGGAAACAGGATCACCCGTAGAAAACCCATTCAGTCACGGGGCGAACATGCAAACTCCGTATAGACAGCACCTCGAGCTCAGGATTGATCCCAGGTCTTTGGCTCTGTGAGACAGCAGCTCTACCAGCTGTGCCACTATGTACATTTTCAGCAAGTGACAATGATATTATAACTATGCAGTGTTAAGTGCAGTGTCTAAATCTGTTAAGCCAACCTAGCATTTAATATATGAACTATTAAGTTCCAAAAGGCATAATCATACAGAATGCTAAAGTGCAAAGTACCATTCGCTTTATGTTTACAATGGTATTAAGTTCATAAGTTCATAAGTGATAGGTGCAGAATTAGGCCATTCGGCCCATCAGGCCTACTTCACCATTAAATACTGGCTGATCTATTTTTCCCTCTCAACTCCAGTCTCCTGCCTTGCCCCCATAACCCTGGACAACTCTTAAAGATGTTATTGAAATCAAAATATTTTTCATTGAAATCCTCAGTTTAGGGACTACAATGTAGAGAAACTCTTTGAGGAGGAATTGCAGATGCTGGAAAATCGAAAGCAGACAAGAAACTCAGCGGGTGAGGCAGCGGGTGTGGCAGCATCTATGGAGAAAAGGAATCGGCGACATTTCGGGTCGGGACCCTTCTTCAGACTGATGTCGGGGGGGTGGAAAGATAGGAAGAGGCAGAGATAGTAGGATATAGTCATGCAGCACAGAAACAGGCCCTTCGGCCCAGCTCATCCGTGCTGACCAAGATGCCCCTGATCTTCGCTGGTCCCCCTTGTCTGCGTTTGGCCGATATCCCTCGAAACCTTTCATGTACCATCTATTTGTTCACCTCTAGTTTTGATGCAGCAGAGAACAGAACAAGCAGTGGAAGAAATTTATATTCTCAACAATTTCCTTTCTATTTTGCAACTTGCGTGCAAAATGGTTTCAACTCCAATTGATAACTCACAACCCTTAAAATAATCACCTGCGGCTTGGAAAACAACATTTTAAATACAGCAACAATACAAAATAGGTAAGAAAATATATGGACTTTGAACAGTTTATCATGTCAGTGAAATTTAGAAGAAGAAAGATTTATATGTTGGGTCTGTGAACATATTGGCATTTTTACAAAAAATATAAAAATCTGCTTAATCGCACAATTGAAAGATTAATTATTAACAAAACAGTTTAAATAGCACTGTTAAACAATAATAATAGTTTTGAACAAAATAAAGGATTTACATTTTTTTTTAATATTGAATGATCCAACAGAAGTTGCTTTGCATTTATAACTCCAAATTCTCAGGCATTCAATTCCCAGACAGGTCTCTCTGCAATCTCTCCAATCCCACCTTCTCACCTCAGATTTTCCATGCCCTGCCTTTGATGATCGGCCAAATTACCCTCTTCATTCCGAGCCTCCACATCCTCCGACATTTCCGTCACCTCCAACGGGATCCCACCCATCTTCCCATCCCCACCCCTTTCCACCTTCTGCAGAGACCGGACTATAAGTGGAAATCCCGGGGCAGGGGGGACACGTCCCCTCCATGTTTTGAGAGGTGGGGGACAATCCCCCTCATGTTTTGCAATCAGGATTTTTCAATACAGTGAAAAAAAATCTATTAAAAATCTCCGCTTTCCGCGAGACAGTGGGGGGGGGAGGGCGTCGATAGGCAGACGTCGGTCAGCAGGCAGTGGGGGTTGGGGGGGGACATGATGATTCACAGCGCGATGATTGGAGGAGGGAGGTGTTGGTCAGAGGCGGAAGTAGGGGGGTGGGACTGAGGATAGAGCGTGGTGATTGGAGGAGGGAGATGTTCTGGTGGAGCAAAGATCATAGAGCGGAGATTAAATCAGCCTGTTCGCCGGGCCTTTCATCGCCCAGCGCAGCTTAAAATCAGCCCTGGGATCTTCCATCGCCCCGCGGTCAAATTGCTGCATCGAGGCAATCGAGGCTCCCGATGTTTAAGACCCCGCCGGGCGATGTAAGATCACGTGGCCAGTTTTAAGCCACGCCGGCCGATTGAAGCCCCATGATTCGGGGCGGACGAAGCTGCTGTTGCTGGAGTTTGGAGTCAGTCACCAACCAGGTCAGCTCCCGATGTTCCCGATGGCCGAAGCCTCAGAAGTCTCGCGTGTGTGTGTGTGTGCGCATGCGCGTGTGGCCGCCAAGAGATTATGTCCTCCCCCATGTTTTTAATAGCGATTTCCGCCCCCGGAGACCGCTCCCTCTGCAATTCCTTGGTTCACTCATTCCTTGGTTCACTCATTCCTGCGACCTACAATATATTCAGGAAAGTAAGAAATAATTTACAAGTCTACACTTCCTTGAACTGCCAGTGTCCACGGCTAAATAATGCTAACGGGATCCTGGACCCATGTACACAAAGTGATAACCGAGTAAAATTGACCATTATTGACCACTCGACCTTCTGCTAGGTAGACACAAAAAGCTGGAGTAACTCAGCGGGACAGGCAGCATCTCTGGAGAGAAGGAATGGGTGACGTTTCGGGTCGAGATCCTTCTTCAGCTGGGACATTAAGCTGCACGTTACACCTACGATCTTGATGTTTCAATGGATTCTTTATTATCACCTGTCCAAGGTACAGCAAAGTACTATTTTTGCATTTAGTTCAGCAAGACTATCACAACATATATGGGTCTCGACCCGAAACGTCGCCTATCTCCTTCGCTCCTTAGATGCTGCTGCACCCGCTGAGTTTCTCCAGCTTTTTGTGTAACCCTCGATTCTCCAGCATCTGCAGTTCCTTCTTTAACACATATATACACAATCCCCTGGTTAGAACAGATTGTTCGGAGCAGCCCACGGAGTCCAAATGCAAGAGGTGCCATTTTGCAGTCCCAGCTGCAGCTGACCACAAGGGCCTGTCACAGCCATCACCTCCATTCCAGTCGTCCCGCGAGCCGATGTCCTTTTCAGTCCTTGTTCCCTGGGGGTGGGGTGCCTCCTGCAGCTGACCTTGAGGACGCTGAAAGTAAGACCCCACCCCCCCGGTTTGTGGAGCTGAACCGTTTGTCCAGCGATCGCTGGGCCTGTTGTTGGGCCGGACCAACTTCTCTCTCTTCCCACTCTGGGTGGGTTCCCAGTTGTTTACTTCAGTTTAGTTTATTGTCACGTGTACCGAGGTCCGGTGAAAAGCTGTTAAAGCTGTTAAAGAAGGAACTGCAGATGCTGGAAAATCGAGGGTACACAAAATGCTGGGGAAACTCAGCGGGTGCAGCAGCATCTAAGGAGCGAAGAGGATAGGCTGGCTAATCTACTTTAGTTTAATTCAGAGATACAGGCCCTTTGGCCCACCGAGTCTGCACTGACCAGCGATCCCTGCACACTAACACTATCCTACACACACTGGGGACAATTTACACTGATTCCATGTATAAAAACCCAAGTCAATTAACCTATAAACCTGTCAAAGAAGGAACTGCAGATGCTGGAGAATCGAGGGTACACAAAACGCTGGAGAAACTCAGCGGGTGCAGCAGCATCTAAAGAGCGAAGGAGATAGGCGACGTTTCGGGTCGAGACCCTTCTTCAGACTGGTCAGGGATCAGGGAAACGAGTGATATAGACGGTGATGTGGAGAGATAAAGAACAATGAATGAAAGATATGCAAAAAAGTATCGATGATAAAGGAAGCTGTTGTAAGCTGTTTGTAGTGTGAAAATGAGAAGCTAGTGCGACTTGGGTGGGGAAGAGATAGAGAGAGAGGGAATGCCTGGGCCCGAGGGCTAAGTAGAGGTGGGGAGGGGAGGAGGCAGTCTGGGTTAACAGAATTGAGAAAATTCAATGTTTAAGCCCAGAGGATGTAGACTCCCCAAGCGGAATATGAGGTGCTGTTCCTCCAACTTGCGGTGTTGCCCACTCTGGCCGTGGAGGAGGCCCAGGACCGAGAGGTCGGATACGGAATGGGTGGGGGAGTTGAAGTGCTGAGCCACTGGGAGGTCGGGTTGGTTATTGTGGACCGAGCGGAGGTGTTCGGCAAAATGATCGCCCAGCCTCCGCTTGGTCTCACCGATGTAGATCAGCTGGCATCTGGAGCAACGGATGCAGTAGATGAGGTTGGAGGAGGTGCAGGTGAACCTCTGTCGGACTTGGAAGGACTGCTTGGGTCTCTGAAAGGAGTGGATGGGGGAGGTGAAGGGACAAGTGTAGCATCTCTTGCGGTTGCAAGGGAAAGTGCCCGGGGAAGGGGTGGAGCGGGAGGGAAGGGAAGAATTGACAAGGGAGTTGCGGAGGGAGCGGTCTTTGCGGAAGGCAGACAGGGGGGGAGATGGGAAGATGTGGCGAGTGGAGGGGTCACATTGGAGGTGACAAAACTGGCAGAGGACTATCTGTTATATGCGCCGGCTGGTGGGGTAAAAGGTGAGGACCAGGGGGACTCTGCCCTTGTTGTGAGTGGGGGAATGGGGAGAGAGGGCAGTGTTGCGGGGTATGGAGGAGACCCTGGTGCGAGCCCCATCTATAGTGGGGGAGGGGAATCCCCGTTGTCTGAAGAACGTCTGCAGTTCCTTCTTTAACACCTCCAACTTGCGGTGTTGCTCACTCTGGCCGTGGAGGAGGCCCAGGACTGAGAGGTCGGATACAGAATGGGAGGGGGAGTTGAAGTGCTGAGCGACCTATAAACCTGTACGTCTTTGTAGTGTGGGAGGAAACCGAAGATCACGGAGAAAACCCACACTGTCACGGGGAGAACGTACAGACACCGTACAGACAGCACCCCAGTACTTGGGGTCAAACCCAGGTCTCCGGTGCTGTAACCGCTCCACCACCATGCCACCCCAGTATTTTCTGCAAAATACTGAAGATGCTGGAATTTGTAAATAGAAACGTACATGTACTAAAATGACAGAACTCAATATAGTCAAACATGGGGGAGAAATCCTGCCTGGTCCCAATGTTAGAGAACACAGAACATTGAACAGTACAGCACAGGAACAGGCCCTTCGGCCCACAATGTCCGTGCCAAACACAAAGCCAAGACCAACCCTTATCTACCTGCACATAATCCATATCCCTCCATTCACTGCCTATCCATGTGCCCGTCTTAAAGTTTCATCAACACATGTATGGGCCCTATATCTGAGGAAGGACGTGCTGGTGCTGGAGAGGGCCCAGGGGATGTTCACGAGAATGATCCCGGCGATGAGTGGGTTAATGTATGATGAGCGTTTGACGGCACTGGGTCTGTACTCGCTGGAGTTTAGAAAGATGAAGAGGGGACCTCATTGGAATTTACTAAACAGTGAATAGAGTGGATGTGGAGAGGATGTTTCCACTAATGGGAGAGTCTATGAACAGAGGGCAGAGCATCAGATTGAAAGGACGTACGTTTAGAAAGGAGATGAGGAGGAATGTTTTTAGCCAGAGGGTGGTGAATCTGTGGAATTCATTGCCCCAGACAGCTGCGGAGGCCAAGTCATTGGGTATTTTTAAGGTGCAGATTGCCACATTCTTGATTAGGGCGTTAAGGGTTTCCTTTCACGAGTCTGTAGGGAGTGGATGAGAAACTAGGATATTGTAGAACCAGTGTGAACAGGTGATTGCTGGTCGGCATGGAATCAGCGGGCTGAAGGGCCTGTTTCCATGCTGTATCTCTAAAAGTAAACTGAAGTGCCTGAGTATTCGTAAGGGGACGTGGGAGGAAACCGGAGCACCCGGATGAAATCCACGCAGTCACAAGGCGAACGTGCAAACTCCACACAGACAGCACCAGAGGTCAGGATGGAACCCGGGTCTCTGGTGCTGTGAGGCAGCAGCTCGACCCGCTCCTTCACCGTGAGCATCTCCACAACCAAATCATCTGAAGCTCTTCCCCATCTGTCTGTGACATGTCTGCATCTTGGTTTCAGTGTACAATGGAGCTGAGAGTTCAATGGAGAGAACACCCTCTCCAGGAGACATGGTACAATGCTCTCTGGCTGATACGCTGGCAGAATGAATTATACAATCTATAACACTATAAAACTAGCGTCTCAGTTCATAAGTTCATAAGTTCTAGGCACAGTGTTAGGCCATTCGGCCCATCAAGTCTACTCTGCCATTCAATCACGGCTGATCTGTCTCTTACTCTCCTGCCTTCGCCCCATAACATCTGACACCCGTACTGATCAAGAATCTGGCAGTCTCTGCCTTAAAAATATCAATTGACTCGCCCTCCACAGTCTTCGGCGGCTGATTCACCACCCTCTGCGAATCTCATTTAATATTATCATCATACTAATTATTATGCATGGTCCTAATTGCTTGGAAAACCCTACCAAAGCTTTGTGTTAATTGCAATAAATGCACAGAATAAGAGAGTAGTTAAAAATAACTTTATGGAGTCATAGTCGTACAGTGTGGAAACAGGCCCTTCGGCCCAACTTGCCCATGCCGGCCAACATGTCCCATCTACACTAGTCCCACCTGCCTGCGTTCGGCCCATATCCCTCTAAACCTGTACTTTCCATGCACCTGTCTAAATGTTTCTTAAACGTTGCGATAGTCCCTGCCTCAACTACCTCCTCTTGCAGCTCATTCCATACACCCGCCACTCCTTGTGTGAAAAAATTGCCGCTCAGGTTCCTATTAACTCTTTCCCCCCTCACCTTAAACCTGTGTACCCTTCTCCTACTCTGGGCAAGAGACAGACCAGATCTATTCCTCTCATGATTTTGTACATGGTCTTAGAAGCAAGGAACTGCAGATGCTGGTTTATGAAAAAGACACAAAATGCTGGAGTAATTCAGCGGGCCAGGCAGTATCTCTGGAGAACATGGATAGGTGACGTTTCAAGTCGGAACACTTCTTAAACTCATGTGTGCAGTTCGGGGGTAATGGCCTCAGGTTTATGAGGTATTCATATTCAAAATTGTACTCAGGAATGCATTTGTGTTTTTCTTTCAGATGAGAAAATGTACCATGGAAATCCAATGGATAAAGGGACATCATTTGCCAGGGTCATGGCCTCACCAGCTATCCTGATAGAGAAAGACTATACAAATGGGAGATTCATCACCATCCCCCCCTCCCTGTTCCTCACCTGGATTTAGACCCATATCTCCCCCCCCCCCCCCTCCCACCACATATATTCCTTCCTCCGGCTTCACAATCCATGCGTCTCCTATCTGATCACGCTGATCACAAATTTCTCACTCTCTGTCGTGAGAAATTCTCTGATCAACAAAAATTTCAAAACTCATATCAACTGCATGGGCCGCAGGTGTTGGAGAGCCGGGGCTGAGGGAGAGATGGAAGCAGAAGCAGCGGCGGGGACAGATGTGGACAGGGAGCCGGGGCTGGCGAGTGTTTGCCGGGCTGGCGAGTCGCTCGCTGCAGTTCTGGTCATGGAGCAGCCTCAGTCCAAGAGTCCCGGGCGGTCTGAGGCGTCGGAAGCATTGCGCCGCTGCCGTGAGAGTCTCTGTGCCAAATTCGCCCAGGTGACCGGCATGGACCAGGCTGTGGCTCGGTGCATCCTGGAGGACAACCAGTGGCTGCTGGAAGTAAGTACCAAGCACTGGGTAGAAGCGGTGGAAGATGGTGGCCTTCAAATGGGGGTGGTTAGAAAAAGCATCCTGCTTGCCTGCTAGATTTTCACTTACTGTAACTGCAGGAAGAAAATTCCTGATGTTGGGGGAGTTCAGAACCAGGGGTCACAGTTTAAGAATAAAGGGTAGGCCAGTTAGGACTGAGATGAGGACAAACTTTCTTCACGCAGAGAGTTGTGAATCTGTGGAATTCTCTGCCACAGAGGCAGTGGAGGCCAATTCACTGGATGTTTTCAAGAGAGAGTTACATTTAGCTCTTGGGGCTAATGAAATCAAGGGATATTGGGAAAAAACAGGAAAGAGGTACTGATTTTAGATGAACAGCCATGATCATATTGAATGGCAGTGCTGGCTTGAAGGGCCGAATGGCCTATTCCTGCACCTATTTTCTATGCTTGAGTATGGCAATAAAACACGACCACGATTTTAAAGCATTCATGCATGATGGAGGTATAATGTAGTCATAGAGTGATACAATGTGAAAACAGGCCCTTCGGCCCAACTTGCCCACACCCGCCAATATGTCCCAGCTACACTACCTGCTTTTGGTCCATATCCCTCCAAACCTGTCCTATCCATGTATCAGTCTAACTGTTTCATTAAATGTTGGGATAGTCCCTGTCTTAACTACCTCCTCTGGCAGCTTGTTCCATACACCCACCACCCTTTGTGTGGAAAAAGTTACCGCTTAAAATGTTACCTCTTAAAAATACTTCAAACAAAAAACATTGAAATCATACTTCTACATTGCTCTAAAACATGATTTGAATACATCAAATTTTTAAAAGTCCCTATCGTAGTCCCTAAAAAGTCCCACATCCTCCCCCCACTCGGTTGCTCCACTCCCTCGCTGGGTACCCCCAAGGCCAGTGAGCAGTGATCGCCCAACCTCCCCACTTTCAAAAACGCTCCACGGCCCCTGGTTCAGATGGAGAGCACTGCCAGATGAGAGTGGGGAACTGAGGACAGTTGTCCATGATGTCTGGATCCCAATGCTCAGCGCTTCGTGTTTTGGAGTTGGCTAATGTTATTGATTTGTAATTAGCCTGATTTGTAATTAGTTGACAAAACGTTAATTTATTAATCTGGAATATCCAGGGGGATGGGATAAGTGTAATATTAAAATGACATGCAAGGTGTCAGGCTGCCTGTCACAACATACAGCCCTGATAACCCATTATTTCCTCCAGTTAAATATTGGGAAGGTAGCACTATTGTCATTTGCCACTCAACTATTATGTTTGTTTACCTCACTGACTATTTCTAAATCCCCCCGCCCCCCAAATTCCTTTGACAGGTTGAATAGAAATGTCCCCCAATCTCATTGTTTTATTAATTGAACACGTAGATGAACATCCTCAAGGAGTGTAATCAGATGGAAACTGATTCATGTGCAATGTTTAAGAGCTTGTTCAAAGAAGGGGAATATTTTAAAGGAGTGACAGAGATACTTGCAGGGGAATGTGTGAGGAGGTTATTATTTTTCTTTAGTTTTAGCTTGAACCAGGACATCTGAAGATTCAAAGTTTAATATAGTAATTGTGCTGATACTGACTCCAACCAACCACGTAATGAATATCATCCATTCCAGAGGTTTTATTTTTCTGATGCCATTTAAACTTCACTTGGATTTCAATCATTTTAGTGTAAAAGTAATGGGGAATGGGGAGCATTGGAACAATAATTTGTCCTCGGTACATATTAACCATAATATAATAATGTATGCATGTTGGTAGGTGCAATCAAAACAAAGACTTTTTTTATCATTGTTGTGTTATGAATACCACAGAAAATATTATGAACTCTCAAGATCACATTTAATAGCATAATATTGCTTAAATATACAGTTATTGGACTTTGCATTTTGGAAAAGTCCCAACTGAGAGGAAGACGGCAAAATACTGAAAATATTGGAGGTGAAAATGACTTCAGGACAGTTTGTTAGGAAAATGAAGGAAATGGTAACAGAATACATACTGCTGAGTGATTATAGTTTTATGGATGAGAAATTGTGTTCAACCAATTGATGACTTCTTTCATGAAGCCAATGGATGTAGCAAATTTTGTTATACAAAATTTGGTCCGTGAAGTGCCCCATAAACGATTACCGCATCAGATAAGCACCTGTGGACTTGAACGTAATCGGTTAAGTCCCGGGGGTCAGATATGGGGCTTTATTTGTGGGCCAGATGTATTGTCAGTGCAGAGGGGCTAGGAGCAAGGCCAAGTGTGCATCCAGTCAAGGTCTGGAATAGTACTAGGTGTGCAGCCAAAGCTGGGACAGTGGGAGTGTTCAGCACTGGGAATCTAAGCAGGTAAGCAGCAATGTAAGCAGGTAGAATACGGGGCTAGGTGTAAGGCTGGACTCAGGGTCAGGAATGAGAGAAGGTATGCAACTGGAGTCAGGGTTAGGAGTAGTACCAGTTGTGCAGTGAGACCCAGGTTGGCCAACATGGGCCAAGTGTTTGATTATAATCTGATTTCCATACATGAATACACTAAGATCATTCATGTGCTGCACCGGTTGATCAGAGCCTGGCTCTACTGTGGAATGTAATTAGGAATGAAATTTAGCCTAACCTTATTCATAGCTAATCCAATTTAAAGCATAAATATTGCATTCAAGTGTAAGTTAAAAGACTCGCTACAGTATGCACCAGATTGCACAATTTCAAGCTGAAAAATGCAAAAGCTCCGTACTAAAGGGAGGGGGGGGGGGGGGGGTTTGTCCCCCCTCCCCCCCCCCCCGTCGCTACGCCCCCTCGGGCTTGGTCTCGCACAATTTCTCACTCCCAACTCTCACCCAATGTTGGCGACCCTGGTATGATAACATAGAACTAGTTGATTGATGGTCAATTTGGACTCGGTGCGCCAAAGTGCCTGTTTCCATGTTTCAATTCAAATTCAAATCCAGAGATGCTGCCTGACCCACTGAGTTACTCCATGAAAAGAATGCAAAGTGCTGGAGTAACTCAGTGGGTCAGGCAGCATCTCTGGAGAAAATGGATGGGTGACTTTTCGAGTCGGGACTCTTCTACATACTCTGTGCGTTCAGAGGGGGTGAGGTTAAAGTGTCTGGGGGGAGTAGAGGTCAAGATGGTTGATGTGGTGTCGGCAGCTGGAAGTGAAAGGGCCCAGAGAGTGCAGCAGGCCAGTGGGGGATGGGGTTGGGGGGGGTCCAAGAGAGGGAATGTTGGAGACACATCACTTTGTGTTCAGCATTTTCTGTCTTCTTTTAAAATAAGCCAGCATCTGCAATTCCTGTTGACACAAAATGCTGGAGTTAGTCAGAAAGTTGGGCAGCATCTCTGGAGAAAATGGATGGGTAATCCATCTTTAGTTTAGTTTAGAAGGGTCCTGACCGAAAGCATCAGTCTGAAGAAGGGTCTTGACCTGAAATGTCACCTTTCCACATTCTCCAGAGATGCTGCCTGACCTACTGAATTACTCCAGCACGTTGTATCTATCTTCGGTGTAAATCAGCATCTGCAGTTCCATCCTACACATGGTGTCTGTGTTTCCTTGTGTCTAAATCTAGATAACTGACCGATTTGCACTTGCTAACTTCTTTTTTTTTAAGTTTAGCGAAATAGGCCATTCGGCCCACCGGGTCCGCGCCGACCAGCGATCCCCGCATATTAACGGCATCCTACACACTAGGGACAATTTTTTACATTAACCAAGCCAATTAACCTACAAACCTGTAGATAGATAATTAACCTACAAACCTGTACGTCTTTAGAGTGCGGGAGGAAGCCGAAGATCTCGGAGAAATCCCATGTGGTCACGGGGAGAACGTACAAACTCCGTACAGACAGTGCCCATAGTCGGGAGCTAACCCGGGTCTCCGATGCTGCATCCGCTGTAAGGCAGCAACTCTACTGCTGCGTCACCGTCATCTGCATCATCTAGGCTAATGATACACCGGAGGGAACAGAGTAAAAATTCCAGAGCAGTTTTGTCCCGCCTTTGTATCTTTATTTAAAATTCAAATATCTTTGTTCTTTTGAATTCAAATTTTAGACTGAAGTCTGAGAGACTTCTGAGAGTCAACATGTAGAACGGCTGAATTCACTTCAAAGGCATGTGACTAGGATTTGTGACAAGCTGTATTGGAGAATAAATTAGAGATACAGCTCGGATACAGGCCCTTCTGCCCACCGAGTCCGTGGCGTCCAACGATTTCCGTACACTAGGCCTATCCTACACACTAGAGACAATTTACAGCTTTACCAAAGCCAATTCACCTACAAAGCTGCACGTCTTTGGATAGTGGGAGGAAACCGGAGCTACTGGAGAAAAACCCACGCAGGTCACTGGGAGAACGTGCAAACTCCGTACAGACAGCACTCGTGGTCAGGATCGAATCCGGGTCTCTGGCGCTGTGAGGCAGCAACTCTACTGCTGCACCATCGTGCTACCCTATTCATCGCTAGATTTAACCAAAATAACGTACTACTTCCTAATGAAATTTAAACTAAAATATTTCACTGTTTAAAATGAAACAGAAACAAAGGAACAACATTGTGGTTTATTTGGAGTACTGTGAGCAGCTTTGGGCCCCATATCTGAGGAAGGATGCGCTGGCGTTGGAGGGGGTCCAGAGGAGGTTTACGAGAATGATCCCAGGAATGAGTGGGTTAGCATATGACGAGCATTTGACGGCACTGGGCCCGTACTCGCTGGAGTTTAGAAGAATGTGGTGGGACCTCATTGAAACTTACCGAATAGTGAAAGGCCTGGATAGAGTGAATGTGGAGAGGATGTTTCCACTAGTGGGAGAGTCGACGAGTAGAGGTCAGAGGCTCAGAATAAAATTAACTACCTTTAGAAAGGAGATGAAGAGGAATTTATTTTGTCAGAGGGTGGTGAATCTGTGGAATTCATTACCACAAATAGCTGTGGAGGCCAAGCCAATGGATATTTTTAAGGCGGCTATTGACAGATCTTTGATTAGGGTGCCAGGGGTTGTGGGGAGAAGGCAGGAGAATGGGGTTGAGCAGGAAAGATAGATCAGCCATGACTAAATGGTGAAGTAGACTTGATGGACCGGATGGCCTAATTCTTATCCTATAACCTATGAACATGAAGCCAATCACATTTTTATTAGCACTTAATACATTTTATTTGAATACATTTTAATACTGTTAAAACATGTCCAGCAAACATAATGGCAGTTCGAACAATCAAAATTGAAGAAATTATTAAGTAAAATAAATCTTTCTGTCAATTATTATGGCTAGATTTCATAAAGAACCTCGATATTGAAAAACTGAGTGCACCTTTACTGGGAAGGACTCCTCCAGAGATTATACAGTTTGCATAGTTAACCAATGGTACATCAATAACTACCACTAAACCTCTAAAACAAACACACAAAGGAGATCTATTTTTAAAACATATTGAATTTGTAGACATCTCTAATGATAATAATACCTGAACAAGTAAAATTAGTTAAAAATCTCTTCGGATTTTGCAAGAAAACGTTAGTTTGAAAAATACCATAGAAAATTAATTTCCTTTCAATTAAAATAGTTAAAATTTGCCCTGAGTGTCGTTAAAACATAATGAATTGTAAAATAAATATCCCAAAACTGGCATTTTCTATTTGAAGAACTTATCAATGAGTTAGAATTAAGTAAGACGTTATTTGGTAGTTTAGATATTAGGTGAGATAAAAACACCACATACCTTCAAAAATTAACTTTTCTAACGAAAGTTACACCTCAAATTGCAAATGGAAAACTTTGTTAGATCAAAGAGAGTAGTTGAGGCTGGGACTATCCCAACGTTTAAGAAACAGTTGTGCAGGTACATGGACAGGACAGGTTTGGATGGATATGGACCAAATGCAGGCAGGTGGGACTAGTGTAGCTGGGCAAATTGTAGGCAAGTTGGACCGAAGGGTCTGTTTCCACACTGTATCACTCGATGACTCTATGATTCTAAATGTTGAGTGTAGAAACCAAAGGGTGATTGGGTATTCCACCTCCAAGCTCTATACGTCTGCATTTGATGATCTCCTTACTATTTTCCGTCCAATCTCGAGTCTTACTTAACTTTTAGAGATACAGTGCAGAAACAGGCCCTTCGGTCCACCATGCCTGCGCAGACCAGCGATCACCCTGTACACTAACACTATCATACACACTAGGGACTATTTACAATTTTACCGAAGCCAATAAACCTACGAGCACGTATGTCTTTGGGGTGTGGGAGGAAACTGGAGCACCTGGAGAAAACGCAGGGAGATTGTACAAACTCATTACAGACAGCACCTGTGGTCAGGATCGAACCAGGGCCTCTGGCGCTGTGAGGCAGCAAATCTACCGCTGCTCCTCCGTGCCACCTCTGAGTAGTTCTTAGTAGTTCTCAGTTCATCTGGCTTCTATAACACAGCGTGCTATTCCCTACAAACACAAAACACCAGATCTCTGCTGAAATACAACTGCAAGTAGCATTAACAACAGTCCGTGCACAAGTCTGCTGCATCCTAATCAACAACCAGAGGGTACAGGTTTAAGGTGAAGGGGGAAATATTTTATAGGAATCAGAGGGGTAAATTTTTCACACAAAGGGTAAGAGGTGCATGGAACTAGCTGCCGGAGGAGGTAGTTGAGGCAGGGACTATCGTATCGTTTAAGAAGCAATTAGACAGATACATGGATAGGACAGGTTTGGAGGGAGATGGGCCAAACGCAGGAAGGTGGGACTAGTGTAGATGGGGCATGTTGGTCAGTGTGGGCATGTTGGGCCAAAGGGCCTGTCTCTACACTGTGTGACGCGAAGAAAACTAGAGTGCATAGATCTAGTCGGAGATAAAATGCTTCATGATAACGACACATAATTTTCACAGCTCATCATGATTGGCATGTGGGCTTTCCAATTATGGCAGTTAATATTCCTTAAATCAAACTTCAAAGTGTTTGAGCAGATCAGAACCTTGCTTCTCCTCCCACAGCCTTACGGGGCAGTTAGGATTTATTACCCTTTAAGAGGATGATGTTAAGAAAATTCAAAAGAGATTATTCCAACGTACAAGGGATGCGATGATTAAAGGGCCTGTCCCACTTTCACGACCTAATTCACAACCTTTTTTTACTCGTGGACATTTTTCATCAGGCTAGAAAAACGCCCCTACCTACTTGACGCCACGAGTACCTACGACTAGCATCACAACCTACCTACGACCTCGTGACGACCATGCTACGAGTATGAGTCAAGGGCAAACTCGGCAGAGTTCGTGATTTAGGTTGTGAAAGTGGGACAGGCCCTTTAGTGTGAACAGATGATCAATGGTCAGCACGGACTCTGCGGGCCGAAGGGCCTGTCTCCATGCTGTCTCTCTAAACTATATTAATACTGATTTAGATTCTACTGCACATTTGATAGGGAATAGATCTAGAAAATATTCCGGATGTTTACTCCATTAATATTACCGTTTCACATCATCTTCATAACGTTATAGGGTGCGCCTATGGATATTTAAGATGGAGAAATTATTGCTTCTTGATGAATCGCAACAGGATGTTGCAAGGATGTTGCCAGGACTCGAGGGCCTGAGCTACAGGGAGAGGTTGGGCAGGTTAGGACTCTATTCCTTGGAGCGCGGGAGGATGAGGAGTGATCTTATAGAGGTGTACAAAATCATGAGAAGAATAGATAGGGTGAATGCACAGAGTCCTTTAACTAAATTATGGGAATCAAGAACCAGAGGACATGGGTTTAAGGTGAGAGGGGAAAGATTTAATAGGAACCTGGGGGGCAACATTTTTTCATACATAGGGTGGTGGGTGTTTGGAACGAGGTGCCTGAGGAGGTGGTTGAGGCAGGTACATTGAACAATGTTTAAGAAACATATAGACAGGTACATGGTTTAGAGGGATATGGGCCAAACAAAGACAGGTGGGTGCACAAAAGGCTGGAGAAACTCAGCGGGTGCAGCAGCATCTAAGGAGCGAAGGAGATAGGCGACGTTCCGGGTCGAGACCCTTCTTCAAGACAGGTGGGACTAGTGTAAATGGAGCATGTTGGTTGGCATGGGCAAGATGGGCTAAAGGGCCTGCTTCCATGCTGTGTGACTGAAATACCTCACCCGTATTAGCAAAGATTCATATCCATTTATCCAGAGTTTTTTTTAGGAACAACTTTACATTTAAGTCACAATGTGCAAATAATCTACATTAAGTACTGAATGGAAAATTAATATAATTTAAATCAAAAATAATA
The DNA here is from genome assembly GCA_963514005.1 of Raja brachyura. Next base: position 7,118,080 of record OY740807.1, on the reverse strand, counting down.
CTCGACTGATGTAATCTTTAGTCAGAACAGTTCCAATGCAACTGGTCTCGTGTCCAGGAAGTTGTGGGCATTGGATCAAGGAAGATGATTTCCTCATTTTACGGGCGGCACGATGGCGCAGCTGGTAGCGTTGCTGCCTCACAGCACCAGAGACCCGGGTTCGAACCTGACCTCGGCTGTTGTCTGTGCGTGGAGTTCGCACGTTCTCCCTGTGACCTAGTGGGTTTCCTCCGGGTGCTCCGGTTTCCTCTCACATCCCAAGACACGTGCGGGTTTGTAATTAATTAGCCTGTAAATTGCCCCCTAGTGTGGATGAGAAAGTGTGAACGGATGATCGACGGTCGGTGTGGAATCGGTGGATCGAAGGGCCTGATTCAATGCTGTACCGCTGAATCAATCAATCAAGTTGAGTGGACATACTTAATATCTTGTGGCAACTATGTTCTCCCTCTCCCGCATTGTCTGGGGAAAATAATACATTATACATACAGTATCTCTTATATATATACATACATACACACACACATATATATATTTATATACACACATGTATATATACACATACACACACACATATATATATTTATATACACACATGTATATATACACATACACACACACATACATATACATATGTGGGTGTGGGTGTATATATATATGTGTGTGTGTGTGTGTGTGTGTGTGTAGATATATATGTGTGTGTCTGTGTGTTATGACTGAAAGATAGGTCAGTCATGATTGAATGGCGAAGTAGACTTGATGGGCTAATTCTGCTATTACAACTTATGAACATATGTATAATATATATATATATATATATATATATATATATATAGATACACAGCGGGTGAGGCAACATCTATGGAGAGAAGGAATTGGCGACGTTTCAGGTCGAGACCCTTCTGTCTCAATCCGAAACGTCGCCAATTCCTTCTCCCCACAGACGCTGCCTCACCCGCTGAGTTTCTCCAGCATTTTGTGTCTACCTTCAATCTTACTGGCATCTGCAGTTCTTTCTTGAACATATATGTGTGTGTATATATATATATATATAAACGAGTAATCCAAAGCCCCACCAGGTTTCCCATCCATTGTACGTGCTACTGTTGGGACCCATCTTTGGTCTGACATCATTAAGACTATGAGGAGGATTCCTTGAGTTAATGTTTGGACACCTTCACACTCTTTGCCGTCAGCGTGACTTTCTGAGTTAACAGAAAGGCCGAATCCTTCTCATAATAAGCCGCTTCGTTGACGAACACCGGGTACACGGCTCTGCTGCCGCTGTATGTAATGGTCTTGCCGTCCAAGGTCAGGAACGAGGGGTCGCCTGGATTCAGTTCTTTCCAGTCTCTGTCCTGACAAAGAAAGGAAAAGGTGTTTGTTGAATCGCCGAACGTGGACACTGGCGGCAGCATCGGCACTTATTGACCACCCTAACGTGCCCCCAAACAGAGAACAGTGCAGCACAGGCACAGGCCCTTCAGCCCACACTGTCTGTGCCAAACACAATGCCAGGACCAACTCATATCTGCCTGTACATGATCCATATCCCTCCATTCCCTGCCTATCCAAAAGTCTCTTAAACATCACTACTGTATCTGCCCCAGCAGTGCAATCCAGGCACTCACCAACCTCTGTGTTAAAAACTTCCCCCCACATCCCCCTTAAACTTTGCCCCTCTCACTTTAAAACTATGCCCCCTCGTATTTGGTGTTCCCATCCTAGGATAAAGGTTCTGACTGTCTACCCTCTCTATGCCTCTCATCATTTTATATACTTCTAACAATCCATGTCTGTCCAACGTCTCCCTGTTGCTAATACCCCCGAATCCAGATATCATTCTAGGTCAAAGGAGGCAGTTCAGAAACAGTCATCAGTAACGAATACCAAATTCCCTCAAGAACATAAATGAACCAGGTGTGTTTATAGTTTATTTCCCTCTCAACTCCATTTTCCCGTCTTCTCCCCTTAACCCCTGATACCCGTACCAACCAAGAACCCGTCAATCTCCACCTGTGATATATACATTGACTTGGCCTCCACAACCTTTTGTGGCAATAAATTCCAGCATAATCAAGGACCAGTCTCACCCCGGTCACTCCCTCTCCTCCCCTCTCCATTCAGGCAAGAGGTACAGAAGTGTGACAATGTCCACCTCCAGATTCAGGGACAGTTTCTGTAATCAGGCAAATGGACCCGTCCTCTCGCCAATTAGAGTGCTTCTGACATACCATCGACCTCATTGGAGTCCTTCGAACCACGTTTAATTGAACTTTACGTTTAACTTCACGAAACATTACACAGGTCCGCCCCTGATTTTCAAGAAACTGGATTCCCTGAGCCCCACGCATTTAATTCAGACAGAATCCCACCCCCCCCCCCCCCCCCCCGGAAGTCCCCCTGAAAATGTGGTGCCTAGGTCAGGTGATCGGCCGATCTCAACCTCACCTGGACTTCCACAGCCGATTGGCGGGTCGAATTTGCCGCCTGTGGCCGGAGCCCTGAAACTCTGGCCTGGCCAGAGCCAGCAGATCCGTTCCCTTAGCCGACACCCACGGCCGTCTTTGTGGGCCGGAATATCAGCCCCCCCCCCAAGGCCGGGACCTCTGTTGGTCCGGCAAAATGGATAATCCAGGAAGGATGCCGGAAAATCGGTAGAGGACCTGTATCCTTTATCCTGTGCCTATACTGTGGACGGCATGATTGCAGCTGACTGGTTAGCACGCAGCAAAAAGATTTTCACCGTACCTCGGTATACGTGACAATCATAAACTAAACTAAACTAAATTGGTAACTTATGCCGGGTTAAAATCAATGAATCTTGCAACCTATTGTGCACTCGCCCGCACAACATAGACTGTGGTTGAGCAATTTATACATCAGTTGGTCCAATGTAGCAATTAAGTAACTAATCTGACTCAGGAAACACACGACATCTGACCAAGGAATTAAGTAATAGGTAGCCCCACGATTCAGAAGATTTGGTCTTCTGACCTTGACAAAGTTATGGAACAAGGTCATTCAGAAAGCGGTGTTGCTATGTTAACCGGGGTGAGGTCTTGTACATTTATCAAACCCGACATTCAAACGTCCAGCTCCTCTGATCAGTTGACGAGGGTAAAGCCATGGACATTGTCCATGTGGACTTCAGCAAGGCATTTGATAAGGTTCCGCATGGTAGGCTGCTCTGGAAGGTTAGATCGCATGGGATCCAGGGAGAGCGAGCTGACTGAGTAGAAAATAGGCTTCATGGAAGGAAGCAAAGGGTAATGGTGGAAGATAGACACATAATGCTGGAGTAACTCAGTGGGCCAGGCAGCATCTCTGGAGAGTGCGCCCAGGAAGGAGTGGGTAAGCACACGATGAGCGCTTGACGGCACTGGGCCTGTACTCGCTAGAGTTTAGAAGGATGAGGGGGAATCTCATTGAAAAACACCAAATAGTGAAAGGCTTGGACGGAGTGAATGTGGAGAGGATGTTTCCACTTGTGGGAGAATCTAGGACCAGAGGTCACAGCCTCAGAATTAAAGGACGTTCCTTTAGGAAGGAGATGAGGAAGAATTTCTTTAGTCAGTGGGTGGTGAATCGGTGGAATTTATTGCCTGAAGGCTGTGGAGGCGGTCAGTGGATATATTTAAGGCAGAGATAGATAGATTCTTGATTAGTATGGGTGTCAGGGGTTATGGGGAGATGGCAAGAGAATGGGATTGAGAGGGAAAGATAGATCAGCCATGATTGAATGGCAGACTACTTGGGCCGAATGGCCTAATTCTGCACCTATCACTTATAAACTGATGAAAGAGAATGGTTGACGTTTCCCTCTGATTAGATCCTCATTAGATCCCCTCTCAGCCGCACCTGACCCAAGGACAATAGTAGCAACTAATCGCTCCGTCCACACAACAGAAGACCCTCACCTATGGCGTCGCTCAGTTAAAGAGTAAGCGCAAGGAACTGCAGATGCTGCAATCCTGAACAAAAACTCAAAGTGTCAAAGTCAAAGTCAAAGTCAAAAGAGTTTATTGTCATGTGTCCCTGACAGGACAATGAAAATCTTTCTTTGCATAGCACAACAGAACATAGTAGGCATTGACTACAATTATATTCATAAATACACCCATAAATTAATAAATTAATAAAGTGCAAACAACAGATGCAGGGATATTAATGTTCAGAGTTCCGAGCCAGGTTTAATAGCCTGATGGCTGTGGGGAAGTAGCTATTCCTGAACCTGGTCATTGCAGTCTTCAGGCTCCTGTAGGTTCTACCCGAAGGTAGCAGGGAGATGAGTGTGTGGCCAGGGTGGTGTGGGTCCTTGATGATGCTGCCAGCCTTTTTGAGGCAGCGACTGCGATAAATCCCCTCGATGGAAGGAAGATCAGAGCCGATGATGGACTGGGCAGTGTTTACTACTTTTTGTAGTCTTTTCCTCTCCAGGGCACTCAAATTGCCGAACCAAGCCACAATGCAACCGGTCAGCAAGCTCTCTACTGTGCACCTGTAGAAGTTAGAGAGAGTCCTCCTTGACAGACCGACTCTCCGTAATCTTCTCAGGAAGTAGAGGCGCTGATGAGCTTTCTTAATAATTGCATCTGTGTTCTCGGAATAACTCTGGAATAACTCATGAAATACTCTGGGATAACTCATGAAAAGTGCTGGAATAACTAATGAAATACTAGGGGGCATAGCTTTAACGTGAGAAGGGCAAAGGTGAAAGGAAATATGCAGGGCAATCTCTATTTACACAGAGGGTGGTGAGTGCCTGGAACAGGCTGCTAGGGGCAGTGCTTGAGACAGATACACCAGTGGTGTTTAAGAGGCTGTTGGATCAGCACATGGATACGTAGGTAATGGAGGGATATGGATTATGCACGGGCAGATAAGAGTTGGTCTTGGCGTCATGTTCAACACAGACATTGTGGGCCGAAGGGCCTGTTCCTGTGCTGTACTGCTCTATATTCCAACTCAGCGGGTCAGGCAGCTTCTCGAGAAGGTGGATAGGTTGAGGAGACTCCGCAGTGGAGGAGTAAGAAGTAGCCTAACCACGTTCTCCAGAGATGCTGCCTGACCCGCTGAGTTACTCCAGCACTCTGGGTCTTTTGATCATTTGGATAAATCTCTTCAGCATCCTCTACATGCGTCCTGGGTGATTGGAGGCCTCACAACGAAGTCCAGATTTCTTGGAAGGAAGGCGAGAGAGAGGGAGACCGCGGTGAGGGACATACATGTCACACGTACCTGCAGCTGAGGGTGAATGATGCCAATAATCTGTCCTTCCGCATCCCTGGGGTAGTTGACTTTCTCAAACGCCTTGTAAACATCAAGCGTACATGGTGGGAACTCCTTGCCTACATGCAAATAAATATTGGTCCCATGAGTTGAATTTAGTTTAGTTTAGTTTAGAGATACAGCGCGGAAACAGGCCCTTCGGCCCTCCGAGTCCGCGCCGACCAGCGATCCCCGCACATTAACACCATCTACACATACTAAGGCCAATTTACATTAACCTACAAACCTGTACGTCTTTGGAGTGAGGGGGCAAACCAAAGATCTTGGTGAAAACCCACGCAGGTCACGGGGAGAACGTACAAACTCCGTACAGACAGCACCTGGAGTTGGGATCGAACCGGGGACCCGGGACTCTGGCACTGTAAGGCAACAACTCTACCATTGCGCCACCGTGCCGCTCCATCACAGAAGGATTCAGACCAGCGGTTTAGACAAGCGGGCCGCCCAGACGGACTCCATTAGACCGCGGCCTGCCGAGGGAAGAAGCTGACGCTGAACCCGGCCCTGCTCATCCCCGTATCCTCATGGAGGTCTCCATAGATCAGGTAAATGCACAGAGTCTCTTGCCCAGAGTAGGGGAATCGACAACCAGAGGACATACTGTAGGTTTAAGTTGAAGAGGGAAAGATTTAATTGGAACTTTTTCACACAAAAGGGTGTTGGGTGCATGGTACAAGCTGCTGGAAGAGGTAGTTGAGGCTGGGACTATTGCAATGTTTAAGAAATATTTAGACAGTACAATGATAGGACAGATTTCGAGGGATATGGGCCAAAATCAGGCTGGTGGGATTAGTGTAGATGGGATATGTTGGTCGGTTTGGGCAAGTTGGGCTGGAGGACCTGTTTCCATGCTTCCTTTCTGGCACATCCAGAAGTTCATTAGTGCACCACTCCAAATAAAAGACAGGCACATGGATAGGAAAGGTTTAGAGAGATGTGGGCCAAATGCGGGCAGGTGGGACTAGTGTCGATGGGGCATCTCGGTCACAACTCTCTGGGTGAAAAAGTTTTTTCTCATATCTTACATTCATTTGCTCTATATCTCTCTACATCACCGTCTATATAAATCTTTTCCCTCTCCCCTGACTCTCAGTCTGAAGAAGGGTCTCGACCCGAAATGTCACCCATTCCTTTCCTCCAGAGATGCTGCCTGACCCGCTGAGTTACTCCAGCTATTCGTGACTTTTCTTTGTTCACAGAATGACATCTGGATGGCAAGAGTTAAAGAGGAGAGATGATTAGAATTGTACTGGCTGTGTATTTGGAAGGGTAAAGGTTGATTGGATTGAGGTTATCAATATGTGCGGAAAACAGGATGAACTAGATCGGGCCGGTTGGGGAATTCTGGATGAGGGGACAGAGTCTAAAAATTCACCAAGCAGAGAGTGGCCGGAAATGCTACTCTCGACTGCAAATTGTAATAGACACTAGGTTAATTAGTAACTGAAAATCTGATGTTGCTATCTTATTGCTAACCCAAAACTATTCAAAGGCACAGAAGGAGAAAGGCGATTTTTGGAGTGGGGTCACAGATTAGTAACAGTACTGACAGGCTCAAGGACTTAAAGGGAAAGCTACCATTTACTTTTAGTTTTGCTTTTAAGACTTTGGACTTCAGAGATACAGCGCGGAAACAGGCCCTTTGCCGCTTCCTACACCGCTTCCTCGCCGACCAGCGATCACCCCATACGCTCGCACTATCCAACACACTACAGACAATTTACGACTTTACCAAGGCCAATTGATTTGCAGACCTGTACGTCTTTGGAGTGCGGGATGAAACCGGAGCACCCGGAGAACACCCACGCGGTCGCAGGGAGAACATGCAAACTCCACACAGACAGCACCTCAGGTCAGGATTGAACCCAGGTCCAGGGCTATAAGGCAGCAACTCTACCGCTGCGCCACTCTACCGCCCTCAATACGCTATTGCGCCACTCTTTAGACATACAGCGAAGAAACAGGCCTTTCAGCCCACCATGTCCTCGCCAACCACCGATCATCCGTACACTAGTGACAGTTTACAGTGGCCCATTAACCTAAAAACCTTTAGAATGTGAGAGGAAACAGGAGAAAACATATGTGGTCACTGGGAGAACATGCAAACTCCACATGGACAGCATCCGTGGTCAGGATCGAACCTGGGTCTCCGGTGCTGCGAGGCAGCGGCTCTACCGCTGTGCCACCGTTGATACACTGCCATTGTATGGCAGCTCGGTAGCTCCATGTCATCCCATTATCTCATCCACTCCCTACACACATGGGGCAATTTTACAGAGGGCCGATTAACCTACAACCCGCACGTCTTTGGAAAGTGGAGGAAACCCAGGTGATCAAAGAGAGAACATGCAAACTCCACACAGATAGCATCCGTGGTCAGGATCGAACCCGGGTCTCTGGTGCTGCGAGGCAGCGGCTCTACCAGCTGTGCCACCGTGCCGCTCTGAACAAACGATGGCAAGGCCCAGTCTCACCTTCATTGTAGAAGTGTGCGAAGTCCAATGCGCTATTGACCAGCTTCCTCATGTTCTCCAAAATGTTTGCCCTCACCACACCTTGTGGCTGGGGTCCCACTTCCAGACCTGTGGAAGGCAGAGAGAAAATAAATTTCACACGGTGGTACAGCGGTAGAGTTGCTGCCTCACAGCGCCAGAGACCCAGGTTCGATCCTGACCTTGGGTGCTGTCTGTACAGAGTTTGTACGTTCCCCCCGTGACCGCGTGGTATTTCTCCGGGTGCTCCCACACTCCAAGGACGTACATGTTTGTCGGTTAATTGGCTTTGGTAAAATTGTAAATGGTCCCTAGTGTGTGCAGGATAGTGTTAGTGTGCGGGGATCGCTGGTCGGTGCGGACTCGGTGGGCCAAAGAGGCTGTTTCCGTGCTGTAAAGGGCCTGTCCCACTTGGGCGACATCATTTACGCGTCCCGACGCCCAACGCGCGCATGGCGTGCATCACGTGCGCATGGCGGTGATGAGGCGAGGTGGCGTAGGCAGTGATGCGCGGTGGTGGGACAGTGGGAGCCCAAGTGGGACAGGCCCTTAACTCTAAATTCTGGTCTAAAAGCACCTATGTGACATCCCTGCTAATTCTGACCTATCTCCACTCACCCTGAAATGGCCTCAGTTGTACCACCAAATTGTTTAAGCATAGGACATAGAACAGTACAGCACAGGAACACGATCCATATCCTTCCATTCCCTGCATATCCACGTGCCTGTCCTAAAATCTCTTACACGCCACTATCATATCTGCTTCCGCCAGCTGCTGCTCCAAGCACTCACCCCGCACATCTCCTTTAAACTCTGCCCCTCTCACCTTAAACCAATGCCCTCCAGTATTTGATATCTCCATCCTGGGAAAAAGGTTCTGACTGTCTACCCGATCTATGCCTCTCCTAATTTTATACACTTCTATCAGGTCTCTCCACAACCTCTGGCGTTCCAGCCAAAACAATCCAAGTCTGTCCAACTCTCCCTGTAGCTAATACCCACTATTCCAGGCATCAGGAAGGGTTCCGACCCGAAACGTCACCCATTCCTTTTTCTCCAGAGATGCTGCCTGACCTGCTGAGTTATTCCAGCATTTTGTGTCTATCTTCGATATAAACCAGCATCTGCAATTCCATTCAGCACATCATTCTGGTGAAGCTCCTCTGCAGCCTTTCCAAAGCCTGTACATCCTTGGGAAGGCTCAGTGAAGAGCTCTTGTGCTACTGCAAGTAAAGGGCCTGTCCCACTTGGCAGACCTAATCCACCAGTTTAGAAGACCCTAGATGAGTTGAAAAAAATGTCAAGGTCGTGTTGACTCACCGAAGTAAAGGACCTCCTACGACTAAGTCTACGACCTCCTACGACCCCCCTCGACCTCAGTCTTCCACACCTAACTACGACTAGCTATTAGTGGAAAATTACCACATGATAAAATTATGTCATGTTTGCATTTTTTCTCTCTGCAGCTGACTGACCTACGACTATCTACGACTACCATCACGACCTACTACGGCCTACCTATGACTTACCTACGAGTAAAAAGTATCCAATTTTTCCATGCCGACCTATTTTTTACTCGTGGCCATTTTATATCAGGCCGGAATAAACGCCGCGACCTACTTGAGGCCACGAGACCATTCACGAGCATGAGGAAGAGTTACGAAGACCTCCTATGACCTCGTGGCGACCATGCTGCGAGTATGAGTCAAGGGCAAACTCAGCAGAGGTCGCCAATTAGGTTGTGAAAGTGGGACAGGGGCTTAAGAGTCGTCATTGTTCAGTTTCGGTACATATGACTATGGAACACTCGACTCAGTTGAATGGATAGAGGAACTGCAGATGTTAGTTTATACCGAAGGCGGACACAAAATGCTGGAGTAACTCTGAGGGTCAGGCAGCATCCCTGGAGATAACGAATGGGTGATGTTTCGGATTGAGACCCTTCTTCAGACTGAGAGTCAGGGGAGAGGGAGACACGGAGATATGGAAGGGTAAGGTGTGAAAACGAGAGATCAAAGGGAACGTAGATCAGGGAAAATGTAGACTAGATCATTGTTAGCTAGGGGAAGCTGACAATGGAAGCATGCAAAGATAAAGTATTTATAATTTTCCAACGGGATCCCACCACGAGCCACATCATCCCATCTCCACCCCTTTCCACATTCCACAGAGGGAGACATAGAGTTCTCTCATTTTCACACCTTGCCCTTCCTTATCTCTGGTTTCCCTCTCCCCAGCCTCTCTGTCTGAAGAAGATTCTCGACCCGAAATGTCACCCATTCCTTTTATCCAGAGATGCTGCCTGTCTCCCTGAGTTACTCCAGCATTTTGTGTCCCTCAAAGAATAGAATCGGTCAGACTTCCTGGACAAACTGAACTGGACAGAGTAAATCTCAACCCATTAGAGCAGGGGTGGGCAACGTTGTTCTGCATAGGGGCCGGGACGCGTGTCTGTGAGTGGATGGCGGGCCACATCTATCACGTGTACACACGGATCCCGCCTCCATCCCGCCCCGGATGGCAGGCATAACATCACGTGTTCACAAAAGGTAGACAAAAGTGCTGGAGACACTCAGCAGGTGAGGCAGCCTCGTGCACGTCTCACCCACTGAGTTTCTCCAGCATGTATGTCTACCTTCGATTTTTCCAGCATCTGCAGTTCTTTCTTAAACGTGTTCACAGAAGGTGCGGGGCCATGCTGGCAGCTTTGCGCAGGATGTGGTACGGACAGAGCTCAGCGCTCGGCGGGCCGGATGATTACGGGAAAAAAAAAACCGCCTGTGGGCCGGTTGATTTCGGGTTACGGGCCGCATTCGGCCTGGGGGCCGTAGGTTGCCGACCCCTACTGTAGACCTTGCAAGCAGACCAACACAAAAAGCCCTCTCGTCCATTTATAATACTTTGGTACTTTGAATCGACTCCAAAATGCATTGGCTGGTCTAGGAGGGTAATGAAAAAGCATGGATTAAGGGCGCCACAGTGGCGCAGCGGTAGAGTTGCTGCCTTACAGCACCAGAGATCCAATTCCATCCTGACTATGGGTGCTGTCTGTACGGAGTCTGTACGTTCTCTCTGTAACCATGTGGGTTTTCTCCAGGTGCAGCGGTTTCCTCCCACACTCCAAAGAGGGAGCGGATAAAACCTAATCCTGCTCCTGGAAGGGAAGGAGGTTTGGAGATAGCACATGGAAACCACCGAGTCCACGCTGACCATCGATCACCCGTAGCGTAGTTCTAAGTAATCCCAGTTTGGCATCCTACACCTTATTGGCAATTTACAGAAGCCAATTCACCTACAAACCCGCATGTCTTTGGAACGTGGGAGGAAACGGAAGCATCTGGAGAAAACCCACATACAGACAGCACCCGTAGTCGGGATCGAACCCGGATCTCTGACGCTGTGAGGCGGCAGCTCTTCCAACTGCCCCACTGCGTTGGAAATTTTCAGAGTTGAGCCATCTAATTCATTGCAAAGTCTACACCAAAGGTCAGAGCCCAGTCACACAGTGGCCTTTGTGAAGTGTGTACTTTTGCACAAGATAAATTTGCACTGAACTCAATGCAGGGAAGCATCAAGTTCCAAGTCTATTCGCCAGTGCGTTCCGAATGAACTTTGATCTGGTGTGAGCCACAAACATTCATTACTCCGTGCCGGCTGTAAATCCGTTCGCACTGCTTCCCTTCCCCAGCCCTCCCGCTTGGTCTATAAGCAGCAAAGGCGACACTTTTAGTTTTTTTTATAAGTTTAGAGATACAATGAAGTTAACAGGCCCTTCGGCCCACCGAGTCCGCGCCAACATATACCAAGCCAATTAACCTATGAACCTGTGTGTCTTTGGAGTGTGGGAGGAAACCGAAGATCTCGGAGAAAACCCACGCGGTCACGGGGAGAACGGACAGGGCACCACAGGAGATCCCTTTTCCCTGTGACTATCAAACTGTAGAGGGGTAGACTGACTCCCCATTTCCCCCTTCCCCCCACATCCCCAATCCTGGACTTTCCACTCCGCATTTTAAGTTCATGCCTCATGTTGCGTTTTGTGACTGTTGGCAGACCAATTTCCCTCCTGGGATAAATACATTCCTATCGTAGCTAATCGAACCGTGACGTACAAACTCCGTACAGACAGCACCCGTAGTCGGACAACAAACTCCGTACAGACAAACCCGGGTCTCTGGCGCTGTATTGGAGAAAGGGAAAAATAAATATGTTGTCTAAAAGGGATCTCCCTCCTGGGTTATCTCCTGGGCTATCTCCAGAAATACCTAATGACTTGTAAAGCACTTTAAGAGTCAAGATGCCCTCTAGAAAAAAGGCCAGAGCAGACTCTTTTTCTTCAGAAGGCTCAAATCCTTCAATGTGCGTAATGATATGCTGCACATGTTCTACAACACTGTAGTTGCAAGTGTGATTTTTTTACGCTGTTGTCTGCTGGGGCAACAGCATTAGTGCAAAAAACAACAAGCAGCTGGACAAACTGGTTAAACGAGCTTGCTCAGTGCTGGAGGGGAGAGTGGACTCTGGGGTGGATGTGCTTGAGAGGCGTATGAGGCGCAAGGCGCAGGTCATCCAGAAAAACCCCAGGCGCCCCCTCCATGTGATTCTGGAGAGTCAAAAGAGCACTCAGGACAACAACCGGCTCCTCTCCCTGCCCTGTAGAACGGAGCGGTTCAGGAGATCCTTCACCCCTGCACCCATTAGATTTTATAATACGGACCGCTAGGCTGTAGGGGGACACTTTGCATTTTTAAAAATTGTTACTTATTGGTCTTTTAAAGTATTTATTGCTCTCAGGTATTCTCAACATTGTATTTTATGTATTTTCTGTCTGCGTTCGTTTTGAATGTGTGGGTTTGTTGGTTGGGGGCTTCTGGACACCTGAATTTCCCTGAGGGGATCAATAAAGTATTTATTATTATTATTATTAAGACTGTTTAATTGTCATATGTACCAAAAATGGAACAATAATACTCTTACTTTGAACAGCCTGTAATCACAGTACACAGAGCTAATATAAATAATATTAAAAACACCACTAATAGCTCAAACAGACTGATATCCTTAGTGCAAGCAAGACAGTTCATGGTTCGTAGTTCAGTTAGTGTTTTGTAGTGTTCAAGAGCTTGATGGCTGTTGGGAAGAAGCTGTTCTAGAACCTGGTGGTCACAGTTTTCAGACTCCTGCACCTTCTTCCCGATGGTAGGAAAGAAATGTGAGCCTGGAGAGGGAGGAGACACGTTCCAAAATGGGGATGCGGAAGATACTGTGTCAAAACAGCCTTTGTTTTCATTCAAATCTGTTGTGCAGATACCCTGGTCAGGACTGCAGGCGGACATCACAGTGCCCATGTACTAAACATTCTACAATTGTTAATCAGTGCATTAAATCCACTCCATTGAATTGCCAGTGGAATTTAGGAGACCAGGGTGGAATGTGTGCCTGGTAATGTGCAGTACTCCTGACTAGGCAAGAGAACTATAGGCAGCACGGTGGCGCAGCGGGAGACTTGCTGACTTACAGCGCCAGAGACCCGGGTTCGATCCAGACCGCGGGTGCTGTCTCCACGGAGTTTCTCCCTGTGACCGCGTGGGTTTTTCTCCGGGTGCTCCGGTTTCCTCCCACACGCCAAAGACGTCCAGGTTTGTAGGTTCTTGGTTCTTGGTTACTTGGTCCTCCAAAATATTCCAACTGGAATTTAAACTGGAGGTGGTGAAGGGAGGGGTTTAGCCAGAGAGGGTTATTGGGAAGAAAGGGCCACTTTAAATGTAGTTGCATCTGGCTGGGCAACCGTGGCTTGGTGGAGATTATTCCATGCTTTAATAGTGCGTGGAAAAAACAAATTGCTGGGGCCACAAATTGGATCGAATGCCCTCATCTGCTCCTAATTGGTTTGGGGTTGGCGTAGGTCTTGTGGTTAATTGTGGTGTATGTTAATTGGCTTCGGTAAAATTGTAAATTGTCCCTAGTGTGTAGGACAGTCCTAGTGTACTGGGTGTACCGCTGGTCGGCACGGGCTCGATGGGCCGAAGGGTCTATTTCCGCACGTATCTCTAAAGTGTAAAGGATTTCTGTTCTTAGGCAGAGGGCAGTTTTCCCAAACAGTAAATCATGATCTTTCTTGTTGAAATGTCCGTGTGAACCTCACGTCATTGCTTACCCACAGAGTGCTTGGCAACCATTCTTATCGCACCGTATTGAACCGCTGGGTTTTCGAGCAGCAACACGTTACAATTACTAAACGCCAGCGTATTCTAGAGAAGAGAGAGCACATTCATCAGAGAGATTTATTCCAATTGCCCCTGGGATATCATTGTCCCCCCTCTTCCCTCCTTATCTCCTATCATTTTCATCTCTAGCCTTTACCCACCCATCAACTAATCACCTGTATCCACCTATTAGATATGTTACAAAACTTAACTTGAGCAGCGCTGCAGTTCTGCCGCTCCCCGTGTGCGCGACTTTGGCGCCTTTCAGAGGGGGACGGGCTTAAAGTGCCGTTTTTCCACAGGCAGGGATAATCGATGAATGTCGGGCGATTTAGTTGCGGAAGAAAAATCGCTCCGACATTTCATGAATGAAGGTATTTTTAAATTACTCTAAATTATTTATTAACTAGAGTAATTTAAAAATCCCCTTCAAAAGCCGTGAGCGCCGACAACCGGAAGGATTTTGCGTAGGGGAGAAAAAAAAAAAAAAGTTTATTTTTATATTAAAAGTTGGTTTTTCGGGAGGCTTTAATAACATTTTCATGTTGCGAAATGGGGTCCAAAAAAATGGGGTCCAAACAGTATTTTTCCTCCCGACTTCTCCGCTAACCGCAACGTTCCAATCCACCGCATTCCACTAAAACCCACTCGCTAGTTGATTTAAATGGCCATTAATTTACAGGCATAAAACACTAAATTCCTTCCATTTGGGCCAAAAATTCATAAAAATGAGATTTAAAAATTATGTTATATTGTGGATTATTGTGTGAATGTTATTTGGACACTTAGGCAATTTTTTAAAAGTTTATCTTTTCTTTAGAAATGGATAGATGTTTAGATCTACTCATTGAATTTTGTAATTAGCTACATTTAGATAACTAACTAATTATATGCTTTAATTTCAGGTCATCCAAGTAAGATTGTTTCATATTTGTTTCAGAATGCTTCAATCTATAATAACTGAAAATTTCATTGAGTTCTCTTAATTTTTAAGAAAGTTATGGGCTTTTAACTGTTCCAGATCACAGCTTTTGAGTTAAGTCAATTGAAAGGCAATGGGGAACAAGATGCTAATTTCCGAGTATGAAAATGGCCATAACTTTCTTAATACTGAAGATATGAAAGTGAATTAGGTGTCAAATTAAACTTTTTTTTATGCTTTATCTGATGGGATAAATTACAGATTTTAAAATCTCAAAATTTTGTAACATTGCTACACCTATCACTTTAAAAAGGCACAATGTGCTGGAGTAACTCAATGGGTCAGGGTGTATCTCTCTGGTGAACATGGATAGGTGACGAATTAAAAAGGAACTGAGGTTATAAAACAGATTATCTTTAATCGGACTTCACTGCACATTGTCTTGCACTAGACCCGATCCTGTTATCATGTATCTACACACTGTGTGAACAAGTTCACCTAGAAACAGACTAAGACAAATACTTAAGACCATTCAAAGCTTTAAATTTAACGTCCAACGGGTGTGGTTCTAGGGACCCTGAGGCCACAGTCTACATCTGAGTTCCCCAGCAACACACAATTAACACAGTTCCACACAAACATCCATCACAGTGAATCTCCAGACATCTCCTCACTGTGATGGAAGGCAAACGTCTTAACTCTTCCCTGTTCTTCTCCCGCGGTCAGGCAGTCAAACTGCAAGAGTTTGGGGGCCGAGCCATACTCAGCTTTTTCTTTAAGAAGGAACTGGTGATGCTGGAAAATCGAAGGTAGACAAAAGTGCTGGAGAAACTCAGCGGGTGAGGCAGCATCTATGGAGCGAAGGGTTTCCTTTGCTGCATTGATGCTGCTGCACCCGCTGAGTTTCTCCAGCACTTTTGTCCACTGCTTTTTCTTTGTTCGTTGTTTATGAGAATTAAAATGTTCATTCTTTATTTTGTATTGACTCTTAAACAGAGGAGAGAGGCAAACATGTAGATTGTTTTGCTTATCAATGTTTTAAGTCGTTTTTGTGTTCAGATAAGCATCCAACCGTAATTACCATGGGGGGGGGGGGCATTAACATCGATCACCTCGACGCAGCAGTTTGGCTGCCTGACCGCAGGAGAAGAACATAGACTGTTGCCCAAAGACCCTATAGCGAGCACGATAGACCACGCAACGAAAAAGACGTAGTACGGTCATGGGCAGATTCATCGGTAATTTTCAGCCCCATTTCCGTAACCGGCTTCCGTCTCCGCACCAAAGATCCCACGGGATACTCTTGCGGAGACGGAAGCCGGTCACGGAAACAGCCTCGTAAAAATAAAAGATGTTTGGGAAAAATCTCATTTTCAGAATTATAATTTATTAACACAAACTGTTCCCCCGCAACGTTGATCACACTGCGAGTCGGGTCGGGTCGGGTCGTGTTACTGAAATGGAGGAAAAAAGGCCCACGTTCCGCTCCGTTGCGTACTACACGTCAGCCCATTGCATTTAGAAGGAGTGGTCTATCTCGCTCTGCTATAGGATCTTTGCTGTTGCCTCGGAGTCCCTAGAACCACACCCGTCGGACGTTAAAATTAAAGCTATGAATGGTCTAAAGTATTTGTCGTTGTCTGTTTCTAAGTGAACTTTTACATGTGGACGGCTTGACTGTGATCATGTATCATTTTTCCACTGACTGGTCAGCAGGCAGCATGCGACAATAAACTAAACTCAAGAATGTATAGTAGAAAAGTGTCACTTCTTCCATTTTATGACACAGTGCTAATGACTGCATTGCAATCCCATTTTCTCTCTTGTTTTTTGAGCTTAGTTTATTGTCACGTGTACCGAGGTACAGTGAAAAGCTTTTGATGCGTGCTAACCAATCAATATAATAGACAATACATGATTACAATCCAGCCATCCACAATGTGTAGATACATGATAACGGGAATAACATGAATAACGTTTAGTGCAAGATAAAGCCAGTACTTGATACGTGATAGGAGCAGAATTAGGCCATTCGGCCCATCAAGTCTTCTCTGCTCTTTAATCGTGATTGATCTATCTCTTAACCTTCCTAACCCTATTCTCCTGCCCTTCTCCCCAAAACCCCTGACACCATATCAAAGATAGTCCGAGGGTCTCCAAAGAGGTGGATAGTAGTTCAGCGCTGCTCTCTGGTTGTGGTAGGATGGTTCAGTTGCCTGATAACAGCTGGGAAGAAACTGTCCCTCAATCTGGAGGTGTGCGTTTTCACACTTCTTGTTTTCCCACAACCAAGGTATATCGCAGTATCGAATCACCCCGGAGATCACAATGGTGAAATCATTTTCTCCCCGGAAGCTGGACAATCTATTCTCTCTCAAAGGCTCCTCACGGTGGCGCAGCGGTAGAGTTGCTGCCTTACAGCGCTTGCAGCGCCAGAGACCCGGGTTCGATCCTGACAATGGGCCCTGTCTGTATGGAGTTTGCACGTTCTCCCCGTGATCTGCGTGGGTTTTCTCCGTGATCTTCGGTTTCCTCCCACACTCCAAAGACGTACGGTTTGTAAGTAAACTGGCTTGGTAAATGTAAAAAAAAATCCATAGTGTGTGTGTAGGATGGTGTTAATGTGCGGGGATCGCTGGTCGGCGCGGACCCGGTCGGCCAAAGCGCCTGTTTCCGCGCTGCATCTCTACACTAGACGAAGCTAAAACTAAAACCTACCGTGAATCTTTCACCATGTACTCACACTTGCGCAATGTATAGCGGCCAATAGGTGCAGGAGTAGGCCATTCGGCCCTTCGAGCTTGCACCGCCATTCAATATGATCATGGCTGATCATCCAACTCAGTATCCTGTTACTGCCTTCTCTCCATACCTCCTGATCCCTTTAGCCACAAGGGCCACATCTAACTCCCTCTTAAATATAGCCAATGAATTGGCCTCAACTATATTCTGTGGCAGTGAATTCCACAGATTCACCATTCTCTGTATGAAAAATGATTTTCTCATCTCTGTCCTAAAAGACTTGCTTCTTATCCTTAAACTGTGACCCCTTGTTCTGGACTTCCCCAACATCGGGAACAATCTTCCCGCATCTAGCCTGTCCAACCCCTTAAGAATTTTGTAAGTCTCTATAAGATCCCCCCTCAATCTTCTAAATTCGAGCGAGTACAAGCCGAGTCTATCCAGTCTTTCATCATATGCAAGACCTACCATCCCAGGAATCAGTCTGGTGAACCCTCTCTATACTCCCTCTATGGCAAGAATGTATTTCCTCAGATTAGGAGACCAAAACTGCACGCAATAATCCAGGTGTGGCCACCAAGACCCTGTACAACTGCAGTAGAACCTCCCTGCTCTTGTACTCAAATCCTTTTGCTATGAAGGACAAGGGCCTGTCCCACTTACGCGAATTTTTCAGCGACTGCCACAGCGGCGACCAGAAAAAGGTACGACTCTTTGGGCGACTACTCACGACCATACAGGCGTCACCCCGCGACACGTGGGCATTGAGGGCACCCACCTTGATATAATGAATCAGCTGGATGGTAAAATCATCGTTGGAAGTCTTCAGGATCAGACAGTTGCCCATGTTGGACGTGGTGTTG
Source organism: Raja brachyura (assembly GCA_963514005.1). The sequence continues at coordinate 7,099,563 of OY740807.1, read as the reverse complement.
TGAAGATCAAGGGCGAGGTCGTAGGCAGAGTCGCTGCCTTTTGGTCCAAACATCTGGTTGATTTGCTGCGCGATCTTCACCTCGTGAAGCATGGAGTCACATTGCGACAAGCTGCAGTGAACAAAGATTTCTTATTTGTAAGAATGTTTTTTGTTAAACCTGTAACAAGCACATTCAATTAGCTGGATCGCACTCAATAAATGATCAGTTCATTTGATCAGTCTGCAGAAGGGTCCCAAACTGAAATGTCACCGACCCATGCTCTCCAGGGATGCTGCCTGGCATCTCTTTTTCTCGTCCTCCTCCCTTGCCCCTCCCACTCCCCCTACATTCCTTCCACTGGCTACACAGTTTGCAACTCTTCAATCCTTTTGTCTCACACCGGCACGGTGGCGTAGCAGTAGAATTGCTGCCTTACGGCGCCAGAGACCCGGGTTCGATCCTGACTACGAATGCTTGTCTGTACGGAGTTTGCACGTTCTCCCCGTGACCTGTGCGGGTTTTCCCTGGGATCTCCGGTTTCCTCCCACACTCCAAAGGTTTGTCGGTCAATTGCCTTGGTGTAACTGTAAGTTGTCCCTAGGACAGTGTTAGTGTGCGGGGATTGCTGGTCAGCGCAGACCCGGTGGGCTGAAGGGGCTTTTGCTCGCTGAATCTCTATACTAAAACCAACTTAAACCCTCTGTTTTAACATCTCTGGCCTTTGTACAACCGTCTACCTCTCAACAACCCACTCCCCCTCGATGTGTTCACCTATGTCACGCTTTGTCCTGCCCCATCTCTCCTGCCCCTTCCAGCTATCTTTCTTCCCACCCATCCTCCCCCCATTACAAAATGTCTGATGAAGGGTCTCGACCGGAAACGTCACCTATCAATGTTCTCCAGCGATGCTGCATGATCCGCTGGGTTACGCCAGCACTTTGTGTCTTTCCCTGTCAACTCGGTGAACTGCAGGGGAACATGTGCTGAATAAACCCCAATAATTACCATGGTGAAACACTCCACCCAGTCAACACAAGGGTAAGATGCAAATGTCTCAGCAGACATTTATCCTGCTCCAGAAACAAATATGCCGGATGACGTTCGCAAACGACCACTATTAGTAAAAACAAACATTTTTTTTTCCCCCTCGAAGGAATTTCTCGTGCTGGAATTTAGGTAGCTTGCATCGTTAACCAAGCCATCGCTGCTGAACTGACAAAAGAAAAAGACACAAAGTACTGGAGGGACTCAGTGGGTCAGGCAGCATCTCCGGGGAACATGGATGCTGAAGAAGAAATGAGGGCCGCACGTTGGCACAGCGGAGTTTGTACGTTCTTCCTGTGACCACGTGGGTTTCCTCCGGGTGCTCGGGTTTCACCCCACATCCCAAAGACCTGAGGGTCTGTAGGTTAACTGGCCCTCTGTAAATCGCCCTTGGTGTGCAGGGAGCGGATGTGAATGTGGGATAACATAGAACTGATGAATGGGTGATCAATGGTTGCCGCGGACCTGGTGGACCGAACAACCTGTTTCCATGCTGTGTCTCTAAACTAAACTGAGATCGAAACGTTGCCTATCCACGGGGCGGGACCTTTCTTTGGTCTGAAGAAGGGTCCTGACCTAAAACATCACCTATGCTATATGCTATAACATCAATTGCTATATTTAAGAGGGAGTTAGATGTGGCCCTTGTGGCTAAGAGGATCAGAGGGTATGGAGAGAAGGCAGGTACGGGATACTGAGTTGGATGATCAGCCATGATCATATTGAATGGCCGAATGGCCTACTCCTGCACCTAATTTCTATGTTTCTATGTTTCTATGCTGCCTGACCCACCGAGTTACTCCAGCTCTTTGTGTCTATTTTTCTGCAAACCGGCACCTCCAGCTCCCCGTGTCTTTCCACTGCGCTGCCGAACTCACCATTGGTGACCTATATATCTATTCTGGTCAAACGCACACTCTTGTGCCTTGTGGCAACTTGACCTGAGGGCCGGCCTTTGCAATTCCCAGTTTCCACGTCTACCCGGATCAAGTGCCGCAGTCTGCAAGGAATGGCTGGGATCGCAGGCTCAGTAAGTCAATATGAAACAGCTGCGCTCCATGTTAGGAATGCCGGTGTGACCAGAGGAATGGAAATACGTTTGTAAGCTCAGGCCCCTTCTGCTTCATTCAGGAGTGTTGCCGTTAGGAATTAAGGGCTGGGTTAACAATATGTTGTAGCAAAGACTTTTTCCGTAATTAGTTCAGATTGGTTTAGAGATACAGTGTGGAAACAGGCCCTTCGGCCCGCCAAGTCCGCACCAACCAGCGATCCCCGCACACTACTGCTATCCTACACACACTAGGGACAATTTGCAATTTAACCTACACACCTGCAAGTCTTTGGAGTGTGGGAGGAAACTGGAGCACCCGGGGAAAACCCACGCAGGTCACGGGGAGAACGTACAAACTCCGTACTGACGGTACACGTGGTCAGGATGGAACCCGGGTCTCTGACGCTGTGAGGCAGCAACTCTACCGCTGTGCTGCCGTTACCGCCCAATACCCTTATAGACGGTACAGAATACAATCTTCGCCCAATAAAAGTGCTTCGGCTCACATTCCCGGCATCATTTGTTCATCAGCACCGTGGTGCAGCCGGTAGAGTTGCTGCCTCGCAGCGCCGTAAACCCAGGTTGAATCCTGACCTCGGGTGCTGTCTGTGTGGAGTTTGTACGTTCTCCCTGTGCTCCGGTTTCCTCCCACATCCCAAAGACGTGCGTGTTTGCAGGTTAATTGGCCTTCCGTTAAATTGCCCCCAATGTGCGAAAGCGGGATACCATAGAGCTAGCGTGAATGGGTGATCGCGGGTCGGCATGGACTCGGTGGGCTGAAGGGCCTGTTTCCATGCTGTCTCAGGAATCAGAATCCACAAACAAAGGACCAACGTTGCATGAAATGTCATGATCTCTTAAAGTACATCAAGGTGACATCTGTGGGAATGACCCCTTCTCCAGTCTCCACCAGTCCCCCTCCTCTTGGACTCCCCCAGATGGCCTTCTACCCTCTTTAGACCTTTCCATAGAGTCTGAAGAAGGGTCTCAACCCGAAACGTCGCCTATTCCTTTTCTCCAGAGATGCTGCCTGATCCGCTGAGTTACTCCAGCATTTGGTGCCTATCTTCCATGAAGAATACTGCTCCCTTACACAAACATATTTATCTACACGTATATCCATGCCAACAGTCTCACAAATTGTTTTTCAATCCACCCCCACCACATACTCTGCCATTCCTGATACCATCTTCCAATCTCACCACAGCACTGATTTTTCAACCCTATCTCTCCCCAATGCACAGTGGCGCACCATAATCCTTGAACACAGGGCAAGTCTGGTGACAAAGCTGTGACATTTGGTTAACTGGTTCCATTGAAGAGGTATGCATGGATCTTAAACCAAATCTTTCTGCCTCCATTCAGTCTCCAGCTGAATCTAGCCTGGCTTTTAGTTTAGTTCAGAGACACAGCATGGAAACGGGCCCCACATCCCACCGAGTCCACGCCGACCATCGACCACCCCTTCACGCTTGTTCTAGGTTATCCCACTTCCTCATCCACTCCCTACACATTTTTTACAAAGGCCAATTAACCAACAAACCTGCACGTCTTTGGGATATGGGAGGAAACCAGAGCACCCGGAGAAAGCCCACGAGGTCACAGGAAGAACGTGCAAACTCCACACAGAGGGCAACTGAGGTGGGGATCAAGCCGAGGTCGCTGGCAATGGTGCAGCAGCGACTCCCCCAGCTGTGTCTAGACCAATTGTGTTCTCCAATACAATCCAGTGGTTTGGTTTTAGTTTACAGATACAGCGCAGGAACAGGCCCTTCGGCCCACCGAGTCTGCGATGCCTTGCTATCTCCGCACACCAAGGCTCTCCTACACACACGAAGGACAATTTACAATTTTGATCGAAACCAATTTACTGACCATCGATCACCCCGCACACTAGCTCTGTGCTACACACTAGGGGCAGTTTTTATTGAAGTTTTTATTGAAGCCAATTAGCCTATAAACCTGCACGTCTTTGGAATGTGGGAGGAAACCGGAGCACCCGGAGAAAACCCATGCAGACCACAGGGAGAACTTGCAAACTCCGTACAGACAGCACCTGTAGTCAGGATCAAACCCGGGTCTCTGGCGCTGGAAGGCAGCAACTCTACCGCTGCGCCACTGTGCCAGTTGTTAGTAAAAGGACACGAAGTGCTGGAGCAACTCAGCGGCTGCATCTCTGGAGGACGTGGGGGGAGTGGGCAGTCGGTGAAAGCTGGGAGAGAGGATCGATCACTCCACTCCACCAGGGAACTTAAAATATACTGTATTGTGCAGACCACCATTGCCCACAATTATATTTAATTCATATTTCTTCACCGTTGTCATTTTAATTTAATGTTCCATAAATATAGAACATGAAATGAAAAAATAAATATATAAATGTATAACATAGAACACAGAACAGCACTGGATCAGGATCAGGCCATTCGGCCCACAATTTCTGTGCCGAACATGATGCCAAGACCAACTCCTATAATCCATTCCCTGCATATCCATGGGCCTATCCAAAAGTCTCTTAAACGCCACTGTCGTATCTGCGGGAGGTTGAGGGGAGAGGGAGGTTGTGGGGGAGGGGGTGGGGGAGGGGGTGGGGAAGAGGGAGGGTGAGGGGGAGGGGGAGGGGGAGGGGGGAGGGGGAGGGGGAGGGTGAGGGGGTGGGGGAGAGGGAGGGTGAGGGGGAGGGGGAGGGATATATACACCAAACGTTATTGTCATTTATTATGGTGTTTACAGAGCATTAAGCTATATCTGTTTCCGTACATATCTGTCGTGCTGCAGAACGTAAGAGTTTCATTGGTCTGTTTAAGGACATGTGACAATATGACAAATATTCTCGACTCTTGAAATTGGACCATTAAATGAGCTGGATACTGCACTTTAGATCTCCATCCTGTGATGAATCTTTTATTGCATGCACTGTCTCTACTGTTCTTGCTATCGCGATACCATCAGCAAAGGCCTCAAGTTTATGGTTAGTCCAGGGCACTAAAGTCAATGAAAAGCAACCGCAACTCCCAAAGGAGTCCACTTAACGCCTCTACCCTGACAGTACTCTTCACCCGAGCACTTTGTCAATTACTTTTAAAGCTATCTTCCACCCCTCCTTTCATCGGTGGTTGTAATGCAATTAGCAACTTCGTTTTTTTACAGCACGGAAACAGGCCCTTCGGCCCACCGTGTCCAGACCGACCAGCGATCCCCGCACATTAATACTATCCTACACAGGCAGGGAACACTTTTTTTTTACATTTACCAAGCCAATTTACCTACACACCTGCACCTCTTTGGAGTGTGGGAGGAAACCGAAGGGCTTGGAGAAAAAACCCACGCGCTCACGGCGAGATCGTACAAACTCCGTACGAACAACGCCCGCAGTCAGGATCGAACCCGGGTCTCCGGCGCTGCATTCGCTGCGCCACCGTGCCGCCCAAACTTCTCCTGTCGTTAAAATAATTGCCAGATAGTTCCATCTACATCAGCGATTCTAATGCAGCGGCACGGTAGCGCAGCGGTAGAGTTGCTGCCTCACAGCGCCAGAGGCCCGGGTGCGATCCTGACACGGGTGTGTATATACGGAGCTTGTACGTTCTCCCTCTCACCGCATGGGTTTTCTCCGGGTGATGCGGTTCACTCCAACACTCCAAAGACGTACGGGTTTGTAGGTTAATTGGCTTGGTTAAATTGCAACTTGTCACTAGTGTGGCTGCACTTCTTGCTCAGCCTAAGTTTTATTGTTGGGTCTCTGCACATGAAATGCCAGATATTGCACATGAAACCTACCGAATAGTGCAATAGGTTAACATACGGTGAGCGTTTTAACGGCACTGGGCCTGTACTCGCTGGACTTTCGAAGAATGGGTGGGGGGACCTCATTGAAACGTACACAATAGTGAAAGGCTTCGATAGATTGGATGTGGAGAGGATGTTTCCATTAGTGGGGGAGTCCAGGACCAGCCATAGCCTCAGAATTAAAGGACGTTCTTTGAAGAAGTGGAGGAGGAGGAATTTCTTTAGTCAGAGGGTGGTGAATCTATGGAATTCATTGCCACAGACGGCCGTGGAGGCCAAGTCAATGGATATTTTTAAGGCAGAGATAGATGGATTCTAGATTAGGGGTTACGGGGAGAAGGTAGGAAAATGGGGTTAGGAGGGAGAGATAGATCAGCCATGATTGAATGGCGGAGTAGACGAAGGGCTGAATGGCCTAATTCTACCCCTATCACTTATGGCTTTATGAAATGCCATATATTACACTTGGTTATAGCGGACACTAGCGGACACCATCCCCCCCCCATGGCCCGTTATAACGAGGGTTCACCGTATTTATGTATCTCGCCAGAATATGATTAAGTTATTTCTTCACTACATCTCCATGTGTCAAAAGTGAACATAGAACATAGAATGATACTGTACAGCACAATCTGCGCACCCCCACATAGCTCCTGGAGACTTTACCCCTCTTGCCTGAAACCAATGCCCTCTATTGAAGGCATTGATGTTTTCACCCTGGGAGATCTAGACGATCTCTCATCATTTTATACTTTATATTCTTCTATCAGCTTTCCCAACCAATCTGGCGTTCTAGAAGAGGTGAAAATAAGCCAGTCATATCCTGTGTGTTCCTTCCAACCTAGAGGCAGAGAGGGGTTAGCACGGTGGCGCAGTGGTACGGTTGCTGCCTCACAGCGCCAGTGACCCGGTTTCGATCCTGACTACGGGTGCTGTCCGTACGGAGTTTGTACGTTCTCCCACAGACCGTGTGGGCTTTCGTCGGAGATCTTCGGTTTCCTGTCACACTCCGAAGATGTGCAGATGTGTAGGTTAATTGGCTTGGTGTAAATGTAAAATTATGCCTCGTGTGTGTAGGATAGTGTTAATGTGCGGGGATCGCTGGTCGATGCGGACTCGGTGGGCCGAAAGGCCTGTTTCCGCACTGCATCACTAAACTAAAGAAAGATTACCAGTCCAAAAAACTTAGTAGGACCAAAGACAATGCATTAAAGTTCATGATTAAGGTCACTGTTGTGCAGTGCTCAAGAACCCGATGGCTATATTCTTCTTGTGGTCTTCTTATCGAATTTGTTCAGCCAGAGCTGAACGCACTTCTCGGCATCTGCATACAATGGTGTCTGTCTTGTCGCTTCTCGTGCAGCTTGTGCGTGGTGGCGGAAACATGGCCGTGACGTGAACGCTCTTTCCTTGACCCCACCTGGTGGTCAGGGAGTTATTCTTCAGTTAGTCCCAGTTTTCAGACTCCTGTACCTTCTTCCCGATGGTAGGAGTGAAAAGAGAACAGCCAGGGTGGGTGTGATGATATTGGCTGCCTTGTTGAGAAGCACCTCCTGTCGATTCCTTAGGTGGTGGCGAGGTCAGTACCCGTGATCAAGAGCGGAACTCCCTATCAAAATATGGAGGGGACGGGGGACACCATTTTTGGATGGCGGCCGCGGGCGCATGCACACACTCGCCCACACATGCGCGAGCCTTTGGAAGTGCAATCCAGCGCTAAATGCAGCTCAACTCTGCCTGTCTCACCGGGTTAACTACAGCCCTGTCTGGACAGACGGGACACCAGCGCTGCTTCTCCGCGCTGCCCATATTTCCCACAAGCCCAAGCAGGTTCACTTAGTGGGACAGGCAGAGTGAGCTGGGTTTAGCGCTGGCTGTGGGCCTGGGGGCGCCGTGCCCGTCTGACTGCTGACGTCTCTGACCACCCGTGGGGTGGGTGGGGGGGCACTCGGGTGGGGACGGGACAGCGCTGGAGAGCCGGCCGGGATCGATCCTGGCTGTGGATGAGGTGCAGGTCTGTGCCACGTCTCCCTCCTCCAATCATCGCGCTGAATCATCATGTCCCGCCCCCATTGCCTGCTGACCGACGTCTCTCTCGTCCAATCGGCGCCCTCGATCACCAGTCCCACTTCCACTGTCTCGCGGAAAGCGGAGATTTAAAAATCCGGATCACGAAACCTTGGGGGGGGGGGGGGGGGGGACGTGGCACAGACCTGCGCCTCATCCACAGCCAGGATCGATCCTGGCCGGCTCTCCAGCGCTGTCCCGTCATACTAGGGTGAATTTACGGAGGCCAATTGACCTACAAACCCGCACGTCTTTGTATTGTGGGAGGAAGCCGGAGCACCCGGAGGAAACACACATGGTCACAGAGAGAACGTGCAAACTGTACAGGCAGCACCCGAGGCCGGGATCGAACCGGGTTCTCCGGCGCTGTGAGGCAGCAACCCGCTCTACCGCTGCGCCACTGTGCCGTTCTACCGCTGCGCCACCGTGTCATCTGAAACAGGAGCAGGAAGAGTCCGTTCAGCCCCTCAGGTGTGCTGAAGGGTCCCGACTGCAAACATCACCTATCCATGTTGTCCCGAGACCTGCTGAGTTCCTCCAGCACTTTGTGTCTTTCTTTGGTAAACCGGCATCTGCAGTTCCTTGTTACTACAGCCCCTCTAACCTGTTGCATTGTTCAATATAAACATCACTGATCACGTCTTTGGGGTCACTCTCATTTTCTTAACTGACCCTCACAATTGTTGACGGTCCTGTGACCAGGTGTCTCATTCTCAACCTTGAGCTTATAAAATGGCTGAGTCCAAGGACGTATAACACCAGAGATAAAATTACTCCTCATCTCTGTCTTGATGAAATGGCTGCTTGGAGAAGGCTTGGGAACAGCTCCATCCAAGACCGCACGTAATCGCAGAGAATTGTGGACGCAGCCCGGACCATCACGCAAACCAGCCTCCTTTCCATTGACTCCATCTACACTTGACGCTGCCTCGACAAGGCCAGCAGCGTAATCACGGACCAGTCTCACCCCTGCCACTCCCTCTTCTTCACTCTCCCATCAGGCAAGAGGTGCATAAGTGCATGTAAACGCACACCAAAAGATTCGGAGACAGTTTCTCCCCAGCTGTTGTCAGGCAACTGAACCATCCTACCACAACTCGAGATGGGTTCCAACCTACTACCATCAATGTCATTGGAGAAGCTCAGACTTCTTTAATTGGACGTATCTTGCACTAAGCATTAAGCCCTTTACCCTGTATGTGTTCACTGTGGGCGGGCTGATTGTAGTCTTTCCGCTGACTGGAAAGCGTGCAACTAAAAAGCTTTTCACTGCTCCTCGGTACACACGACAATAAACTAAACTAAACATTAAACTAAACTAAGATAAACACATACTTTATGTTAATTAGGCAAGATAGGTCTTAATATCAGGAATGTGGGCCGACAGGTCTGTTCAGTGCGCCAGGACTCCTGTCTCTGTACTGTTCGGTGTTCATAAGTTCTAGGAGCAGAATTAGACCATTCGGCCCATCAAGTCTGCACCGCCACTCAATCATGGCTGATCTATCCCTCCCTCCTAACCCCACTCTCCTGGCCTCTCCCTATGTTCTAGGCCTCATATTCCTGTACTGTTCAGTCTTGTAGAGTCATCGTCAGACAGCGTGGAAACAGGCCCTTCAGCTAAACGTGACCACAACGGCCAACATGTCCCAGCTACACTAGTCCCACCTGCCCGTGTTTGGTCCTATCCATGTACCTGTCTAACTGCTTCTTACACGTTGGGATAATCCCTGCCTCAACAAACTCCTCTGGCAGCTTGTTCCATACACCCACCACCCCTTGTTCTAGATCACCCATTCCTGTACTGTTGAGTGTTCGAGGATCCCTGTACCATGCAGTGTGCTAGATCTCCCATTCCTGTACCGTTCAATGTTCTAGGACAGTTCTAGCACTCCTGTTACTGTACTGTTCAGTGTTCTAGATCTCCTGTCCCTTGTGTTGTCCAGTGTTCTAGATCTCTCTGTCCAGGTGCAGCCCACTGTTCTAAACCCCAGGCCCACATAGTCAGTTCACTGTTCTAAAGCTCCATGGCCATGTGCAGGTCACTGTTCTAGATCTCTCTGCCCAGGCACAGCATTCTAGATCTCCATGTCCCTGTGCTGTCCACTGTTCTAGAGCTCCCCGTACTAGTGCAGTGCACTGTTCTAGATCCCAGGTCCACATACAGTCAGTTCACTGTTCTAGATCTCCATGGCCATGTACAGTTCACTGTTCTAGATCTCCATGGCCATGTACAGGTCACTGTTCTAGATCTCCATGGCCAGGCACAATGTTCTACATCTCCCTCTCCACGTCGTGTTCACTTTTTACAGATCTCCCCATCCACGCGCAGTTTGCTGTTCTAGATCCCAGGTCCATGTAGTTAGTTCGCTGTTCTAGATCTCAGTGGCCATGTACTGTTCACTTTTTTAGACAGCTCTGCCCAAGCACAGTGTTCTAGATCTCCTTGTCCGCCCGGTGTCCACTGTTCTAGATCTCAATGGCCAGGTAAAGGTTCACTGTTCTAGATCTCCCTGCCCATGTACAGTGCTCTAGATCTCCCAGTACCCATGGTTTCCACTGTTCTAGATCTCCCTGTACCCACGGTGCCCACTGTTCTAGATCTCAATGGCCATGTACAGGTTCACTGTTCTAGATCTCCCTGCCCAGGCACCGTGTTCTAGATCTCCATGTCCCCATGGTGTACACTGTTCTAGATCTCCCTGTACCCCTGGTGTCCACTGTTCTAGATCTCAATGGCCATGTAAGTTCACCGTTCTAGATCTCCCTGACCATGCACAGTGTTGTAGATCTCCCTGTCCCCGTGGTGCCCACTGTTCTAGATCTCCCTGTCCCCTCGTGTCCACTGTTCTAGATCTCCCTGTCCCCTCGTGTCCACTATTCTAGATCTCCCTGTCCCCTCGTGTCCACTGTTCTAGATCTCCCTGTCCCCGTGGTGCCCACTATTCTAGATCTCCCTGTCCCCTCGTGTCCACTGTTCTAGATCTCAATGGCCATGTACAGTTCACCGTTCTAGATCTCCCTGACCATGCACAGTGTTGTAGATCTCCCTGTCCCCGTGGTGTCCACTGTTCTAGATCTCCCTGTACCCACGGTGTCCACTGTTCTAGATCTCCCTGTCCCCGTGGTGCCCACTAATCTAGATCTCCCTGTCCCCTCGTGTCCACTGTTCTAGATCTCAATGGCCATGTACAGTTCACCGTTCTAGATCTCCCTGACCATGCACAGTGTTGTAGATCTCCCTGTCCCCGCGGTGCCCACTGTTCTAGATCTCCCAGTACCCACAGTGTCCACTGTTCTAGATCTCCCAGTACCCACAGTGTCCACTGTTCTAGATCTCCCAGTACCCACAGTGTCCACTGTTCTAGATCTCCCTGACCATGCACAGTGTTCTAGATCTCCCCTGCCACGTACAGTGAGTTCCCAGTTCTAGTACTCACCTCAGGTTTTCCGCGGTGAAGGCTCGGTTCAAATCACAGTCCACATAGCGGGTGCACCTCTGCACGGCGGCCGGGTTGGTGAGGAAAGGGTGGACCTCGCACGTCGCTCTTTGGATCTCCGACCTGTCCCGGAGCCAGTGCCTGACCAGAAATACCCCCGACAGCTCATTGCCGTGGGTGCCCCCGAACACAGCGATCCTCCGCACAGCCGGCAGGCAGGCAGCTCCAACCGAGGCCATGTCTGGCGGCAACAACACAACAGACAGACAGACAGACAGACAGGAAACTACTTTCTGCAGCGAGCAAACTTTCAGACACAAAATAAACTTGGGACCAAAGTGAAACTCCACTCGTTTGTCGATTGACTTCAACTTCCCCAAGACGTGTGAACGCCGACTGTCAGGGGACGGCTGTTCCTGACATGACCATCTTCATTAAACATATGGGCGTTACTAAACACGCCCTGGTAATGAATATGAATAGGCCGCCTAGCTTACCCTCTGCTACAAGTACTCTCTGGTTAAAAATACACCAAGTGCTGGAGTGAGTTTCTGGATTTTTTCCAAGATTAGATGTATTCAAGTATTTACAATACTATTTACAATACTAAATAATTCAAATGAAAACCCACCTCCATTGTACAAATCAAACAAATATTCTTAAATATCAAATATACTATTCAATAACTATTCCCCCATCCTTATTAAGGATACATTCCACCCCCCGCGGTGCCCAGCGGTCCCGGATCCCCCCCCAGGGCGCCCGTGGGCAGCGCGTAGTCCCTCTGTAGTACCACCCGGGCGCGGACGTAACCCCGGAGAAGGGGCGGTCAGTCAGCTCGGGCACAGCCCTCTTCCGCCTGGTGCCGTGACTCGCGGATGGCCAGCTTGGCCAGGCCCAGGAGCAACCCAACCAGGACATCCTCAGCCCTACCCTCTCCTCTTGCACAGGGTGTCCATCGATGAGGATGGTGGGTGTGAAGTGCGGCCAGAAGGCAAGGAGCAGCCCCTTTAGATATTGGAACAGTGGCTGCAACCTCACACACTCCATGTACACGTGCAACACAGACTCGTCCAGCCCGCAACAAGCGGCAGGCGGCTGGTGAGTCTGAACCGCGAGTGAAACAGGTTGCACAGGACTCCTCGATGCAGTATCCTCCCCCCCAGGTCCCCGATGTAGAGGGGGAGAATCCATGTGTAGAGGGGCCTTTCTGTTTACAGGCTGATGCCCCCCCCCCCCCCCTTAATTAAGTTCCCTGCCTCTTTTAAATGAACAACCACTCTCTGGTCCCATTGCCCAGAGTAGAGGAATGGAGAACCAGAGGACATATGTTTAAGGTGAGGAAGGGAAGATTTAATAGGAATTTGAGGGGTAACTTTTTCCACACAAAGGATGGTAGGTATGGAACGAGCTGCTGGAGGAGGTCGGAAAGTCGGAGACTAAACCGTCTCCGCCACCCAGGGCCGGATTTACGTACAAGCTTCATGTGCTTAAGCTTGGGGCCTTGAGATCTAGGGGGGCCTCGGCAGGGTCGGATTTGCCTATAGGCTCCATAGGCTGAAGCCTAGGGCCTCAAAATCTAGGTACCTCCGGCCAAGGTTTTCTCTTTCCCCAGAGGAAAAGAAAATCTTGAGGAAAAAAAAATTGTAGCGCTATCAGTGTTTCCAATTTGACGGAAATTACCCGAAATTCTGGTTCCGGCCTGCTGGACGTTTTTTTGGGAAAAATTGCGACCATCCGCGCCCGTGCAGTTGGGGTAAGCCGGTGACGCAGTAGCGACGCAAAATGACGCTGTCTCTCCGCGCGTGCGTAGTGGGCCCAGGCGGGTTCAGATCTCCACTCGCACTCCACACCAATCACTGTGATGCCTCGTGTCTACTGCAGGTAAGTAGTGGAATATTGCGTTGCGGGAGTGCCTGTTTCTCCGTGCCGTGGGGGGGGGGGGGGGGGCAGGGGGGCTGCAGTGTCTGCGGCACGGAGTCGGAGCCTCGCTGCATTGGAGGGAGAGAGAGGGGGAGAGAGCAAGAGAGAGGGGGGGATGTGAGAGGGGGAAATGGGGGGTTGAGACAGAGGGGGGAGAGAGAGGGAGAGGGAGAGAGAAAGAGGAGAAGAGGGAGGGGGAGAGAGATGGAGAGGGAGGGAGAGGTGGGGGGAAAGGGATGGGGAAGGAGGAGGGGGGAGAGGGAAAGGGGGATTATCTTTAGTGAGATTGCAAAATTACGGTAGGTTTTAGAGCAATTATATTTTCTCCTCCATATGAATAATATCAAACAATTGGAACTTTCTTTTCCTTGATAACAATACTGAAAAATAAGTATTACATAGTTTGCGACTTTCATTTTGCATCATATTTTTAATGTGCACACACTAACACAGTTGAACAGTAACAGGCAATCAAATCAACACACAAAACATTTTCTAAAAAAAGGTTTGATTTACTGCAAAAACTGACAGTATTTTATTTGCAGTGTCTGCATGTTCCTTTATAACATTTTACATAACATTTAACAGTACAACTTGATTATTAAAACAAGTACGGCTTCAATTCTTGACAAAAAAAAATGTCTACAACAATGTTCCCAATCATCCCATTCCAACCACTCATTACTCTTGACTCAACCAAAATTAGTTCTGAAATATTGGTCATAAATTTGGAGCAAAAATGCTCCAAAATAAGGCTCAGAATGCACCAGAGAGCATCTAAAACCCCAGAACTTCCAGGGCCCTGGACCCCGGCCACAAGGGCCTTTGAGCTTCACGTTTGTGATATGCGCTGCGTGCACTTATTTCACATAATTGTTTTGTAATCCTGCCATACCACCCCCTTTTTTGAAAAGCTTCGTATTGGCCTGTTGTATAATATTTTTGACACTGTCATAGGCCTTTCTTACATATGCGGTCACAACGCAATGTAGTCTCTAAACAACACTTCAGTAATTTTCCTTGCCCTCCACTTCAGAATTACAATGTTTTAAGCCGATAACTCGACACTAGCACTGGCAATAAATAAAAAGCGCAGCTTTCCAGCCCTTATCTCATTGGCCACGCTCGGCTGCACATCAGTGTCAATCTGGTGGACTCTTCATCTTCCTCTCGTCGTGGGGGTGGGGGATTGGGAGGGGACTCACAAGTGGAATAGCCTAGGGCCTCTCTTCATCTAAATCCGGCCCTGCCCTCACCTGGTTTGCCAGGTGAGGAGGGGGCTGTGGACCGCCAGCAGGGCCAAATGCAAGACCCGTCAAAGAGCGGATGAGCTTCTAGTGAGCCAACGGTCATCCATGCTTCAGTAGAATCAGTGTGACCACTGTCGTACATGGCATTGTAAGGAACGATGATAAAGCACACACAGCAAAATCCTATACTTCCAGCGGCGGAAGTCTGCAGGAACTGGAGGACAGAGATGTGTGGTGCGTCCGTCACCGTTCCCGTTGGAGACCAACACCACTGCGTCGCTAATGTTTTTAACGATGTTGAATGAATGAATGAATGGAGTGCAGGAGGTTAAGAGATGATTTTATAGAGGTATATAAAATCTTGAGAGGAATCAGTCTGAAGAAGAGTCCCGACCCGAAACGTCGCCTATTCCATCTTTCCATAGATGCTGCCTCACCCACTGAGTTCCTCCAGCATTTTTGTCCACCTTCGATTTTTCCAGCATCTGCAGCTCTTTCTTAAACAGGGGAATAGATAAGGTGAATACACAGTATCTTTTACTCAGAGGAAGGGAATCAAGAACCAGAGGACATAGGTATAAGGTGAGAGGAGAATGAGTTAATAGGAACCTAAATGGCAACATTTTCACTCAGAGGGTGATGGTGGTGTGGAACGAGCTGCCAGAGACATGCCTCGTGACATATGGATTTGTAGGATAATATGCCTCTGTAAATTGCCCCTAGTGTGTAGGAAGTGGATCAAAAGTGGAATAGCATTGAACTGGTGTGAACATGTGATCGATGGTCGGCATGCACTCGTTGGGCCAAAGGACAGATGTCCATGCTGTATCGCTAAACTAAACTAAACTAAAATATGCTAAATTAAACAAAACTAAAGAGGTAGTTGAGGCAGGTACAATAAAAACATTTAGAAGACGCTTGGAGATGGATAGAAAATGTTTGGAGGGACATGGGCCAAATGTGGGCGAATGGGACGAGCTTCGATGTGGCATCTTGGGTTGGGCTGAAGAGCCTGTTTCCATCGTGTGACTCTATCATAATCACACCCATGTACAAGAGTGTGATCGTAGTGTACGAATGGCAACGAGCTTGTTCCTTTAATACCAAAGAATGATTTACCCATTCATATTTTTGGAATAACTGGCTGAAATTTACCGCTGACAGAATAGTCATGTATTTGTTTTTTCCACGACGTATCCTACAAGGAGGCAGGCATAGCTGGTGCCCATGTGCATGCCCATAGCTATGCCTTGGATGTGGAGGAAGTGGGAGGAGTCGAAGGAGAAGTTGTTAAGGGTAAGGACCAGCTCTACTAGGCGGAGGAGAGTGTTAGTAGACGGATATTGGCTGGTTCTGCGGTCGAGGAAGAAATGGAAGGCTTTAAGAACTTCCTGGTGGGGATGGAGGTGCAGTGACTGAACGTCCATAGGTCCATGAGGTAGGACTTATGTAGGGAGAACAAGGAGGGAAGAAGACAGAGACTCTAAGACTTTTGCCTTCCACCACAGTGAGGATGTGTTTGGTGAACTCACTGTGGTGGATGTTAAATTTGTGTTTATTGTGTGTTTTTGTTACTTTTAATATATGTATGACTGCAGGCACGAAATTTCGTTCAGACCGAAAGGTCTGAATGACAATAAAGGTAATCTAGTGGGGGCCTGGAAAACGGAAGTCATTGAAGAGATGAAGAGTGTGTGAGATGTCATGGACACAGGTAGTGAGGGATTGGACCAGGAGGGAATAGGATGGAGTCGAGGTATGTGGAAATTAATTCAGTGGGACATGAACAAGCAGAAACAATGGGTCTGCCAGGTCAGTTCTGTTTGTGGATTTTGGGACAAAGATAAAATCGGGCCCTGCGGGGCTGGGGAACGATAAGGTGGGATGGAACTGCTGATGCCACTTACACTGAAGACAGACACGAATAGATGGAGTAACTCAGTGGGTCGGGCAACATCTCTGCAGAAAGTGCATAGGTGACGTTTCGGGTCTAATTTTTCAACATGTTGAAAAAATCGTGCCCATCATAATGAGGCCGCGACTGGTTCCCAGAATGCGGGAACTCCTCACGACCATGAAGGCGACTCCCTGGCAACCACCCACGAACATCCGGCGACTGCAGAGTCTCCTGCAGTCGCTTTAAAAGTTGCCTAAGTGACAGGCCCATTAGGCAACAACCCTACCGTTGCGCCACCTTGCTGCGTAACTTCAAGTTCAAGTCCAAGTTCAAGTGAGTTTATTGTCATGTGTCCCTGATAGGACAATGAAATTCTTACTTTGCTTCAGCACACAGAACATAGTAGGCATTGACTGCAAAACAGATCAGTGTGTCCATATACCATATATAAATATATACACACATAACTTTTGACTCTCTTGGCTCTGTCTCTTACTTAAGATCAATGGTTGGGACTTGTGAGCCTTTTAACTTGCCACATGTAAGTCCGAACTTGAATGTTGTTATTACTAGTAGACACAAAATGCTGGAGTAACTCTATGGAGAGAAGGAATGAGCGACGTTTCGGGTCGAGACCCTTCTTCAGACTGATTTTATTATTTTTTATTAGTTGTTATGCAGCATAGTTGTTTTATTGTCTAAGGAATTGGGAGTGGAGCCAAAAGCAGAACAAGCAGTAAGCAGCACACATCTGTACTTCTAACACATGATGGAGGGAAGTCACTGACTCATCCCACAATAGTGTCCTGTCTGCAGTGACTCTGATGCCTCCAGCAATCACTGTCATCTTCCTCTTTATTAGGAAGATAGACGCCAAAAGCTGGAGTAAAACCGCTGTCTCACGGTGCGAGTTGGCCCACGAGTGACCCCGAGTTTTCACTCGTGGTGATCACGTACAGCCAACGTAGTGGGAACGTCGGAACTCGCGCGATCAACTTGTCCACTCGTGGCGCTAACGGCAGGTACCTGTGAAACTTGTGAACTCGTGAAAAAAGTCAAACATGTTTGACTTTATCCACGAGTCAAATTTCGTGGTCAAGTTTAAAATTGAAACATTTAAACTCAGACTTATATCATAGTGGCCCGTGCGTTAAGGTTAGTGATTCGTGCGTCTACCGTGGGAACTCTTTAATAGACACAAAATGCTGGAGTAACTCAGCGGACCAGGCAGCATCTCTGGAGAGAAGGAATGGAGTCGAGACCCTTCTTCAGACTAACCCAAAACGCCACCCATTCCTTCTCTCCAGATATGCGGCCCGTCCCGCCGAGTTACTCCAGCATTTTGTGTCTATCTATACTTTAGTTTCGGATATGATCAAGTGTAAGAAACGCAAATCAGACTACCTTCACATCAGAGAATCCTAATGTTCCTAATTTGGCCGAGGCACTTCACTGTCCGTGTGTAGGAAGGATCTGCAGATGCTGGTTTACACCGACGATAGACACAAACATGCTGGAGTAACTCAGCGGGACAGGCATCGCATCTGGAGAGAAGGAATGGGTGATGTTTCGGGTCGGGACCCTTCTTCAGACTCCCCGCTCATTCTTCCCTCGTCGATGTGAACTTGTGGGGGTGCGAGGAATCGGGCGTCGCTGGGTAAGGGGAAGAGAGGTTTTACTGCTGAATTATGCGCAACAGAAGCATGAAGTGGGGGTAAGGTCCGTTTAAACTATCTTGTCGCCCCCCCCCCCCCCCCCCCGCAATGTTGGGAGAGAGCGGGAGACTCGATCTTTGGAGGGAAATCATAAAATGTATAGGGATGTTTCGGGCCGGGACCCTAAAGGTTGACTACCCGTTTCGCAGATGCCGTTCCTAGCCCCCCTCTCACTCCTCCCCACCCATAGTCTTTGCCTTCTCCCAATTCCACCATCCCTCGCCCCCCCCCCCCCCCCCCCAAACCTGTCCTCGCCTGAACTGCTGAAGATAACCGAGTGCTTTAAATGCGAATCCCGGCCTGCGGCAACAACACACGCCCTGAGCGGGAGAGGAACTTGGTAACTCAAGAGCAAACGGGAGGGGAACTTAGTAACTCTGGAGACGATCTCGGAACATCGCAGATTACCATACCCGTGGGAACTCGCCACAAACACTTGCACATCAACTTGGAATATCGTACACAACCATGAGTCTGTCACTCTGGGTCACTCGTGTGTCAACTCGCACCGTGAGACAGGGCCTTTACTCAGCGTCTCAGGCAGCATCTCTGGAGAAAAGGAATAGGTCGAGACCCTTCTTCAGACTGAGAGTCAGGGGGAAGGGAAATGAGATATACAGATGGTGATGTGGAGAGATTTGGAACAGATGAATAGGAAAGAACTGCAGATGCTGATTTAAATCGAAGATAGACACAAAATGCTGGAGTAACTCAGCGGGACAGGCAGCATCTCTGGAGAGAAGGAATGGGTGACATTTCGGGTCGAGACCCTTCTTCAGACTGATGTCAGGGGAGTGGGCGGTGCAGAGGTACAGTGTAGTCGGAGGCAGTAAGACTGGTGGGGGAACTGGGAATGGGCAGGAGATGGAGTGACAAGACCTGGGGTGTGAGCTGCCCAAGCGATATATATGAGATGCTGTTCCTCCAATTTGCACTGGGCCTCACTCTGACAATGGAGGAGGCCCAGGACAGAAAGGTCAGATTGGGAGTGGGAGGGGGAGACGGGAGAAAAGCTCTACGTCGTGACGGGCCTGGAACTCGTTGAGGTGGGGGCGGAGGGGAAAAAAGGGGAGGCCCCTGCTGAGGACAGACGTTCCGTATCAGGAAGGGGGAGGTCAGGAGGGATGGTGAAGACAAGACCAGGTTGGGGGCTGGGGTCGAAGGAGGGCAGGCCACCGACCCTCGCCGCGGCCATCCGCTGACCGGGGCTAACCGACGCTTTGTCCGCTGACCCGGACTCCAGCCCCCCGCAGGCCTCCATCAGTAACTCCGTTGACCCTCGCCACTCCACCGCCCACCAGGCTTACCTGAGTCCCAGGCTCAGCACCGGGCCCACAGTCTCCACAATGCAGAATCCAACTGCACGTGGTCAGACTCTGCTGGGTCCTACTGCCCCCCCCCCCCCCCCCACAGGGAACCGCATTAGAGGCTCCACTGGTTAGAGTCATTGAGTGCTACAGTGTGGAAACAGGCCCTTCAGCCCAACTCGCCCACACCAGCCAACAATATCCCAGCTACACTAGTCCCACTTGCCTGCGCTTGGTCGATATCCCTACAAACCTGTCATATCCATTTACCTGTCTAATTGTTTCTTAAACGATGGGATAGTCTCGGCCTCAACCACCTTCTCTGGCAGCTTGTACCATACACCCACCACCCTTTGTGAGAAAAAGTTACCCCTCAGATTCCTATTAAATGGGGGTGTTTGATAAGGTCCCACATGCATTTGATAAGGTCCCACATAGGAGATTAGTGGGCAATATTAGGGCACATGTTATTGGGGGTAGAATGCTGACATGGATAGAGAAGTGTTTGGCAGACAGGAAACAAAGAGTAGGGATTAACTGGTCACTTTCAGAATGGCAGGCAGTGACTAGTGGGGTGCTGCAAGGTTCGGTGCTGGGACCGCAGCTATTTACAATATACATCAATGATTTGGATGAAGGGATTCAAAGTAACATTAGCAAATTTGCAGATAACACAAAGCTGGGTGGCAGTGTGAACTGTGAGGAGGATGCTATGAGAATGCAGGGTGACTTGGACAGGTTGGGGGAGTGGGCAGATGCATGGCAGATGAAGTTTAATGCGGATAAATGTGAGATTATCCACTTTGGTAGTAAAAACAGGAAGGCAGATTATTATCTAAATGGCGTCAAGTTGGGAAAATGGGAAGTACAACGGGATCTGGGGGGTCCTTGTGCATCAGTCTATGAAAGTAATTATGCAGGTACAGCAGGCAGTGAAGAAAGCAAATGGCGTGTTGGTCTTTATAACAAGAGGAATTGAATATGGGAGCAAAGAGGTCCTTCCGCAGTTGTACAGAACCCTACTGAGACCACACCTGGAGTATTGTGTGCAGTTTTGGTCTCCTAATTTGAGGACGGACATTCTTTCTATTGAGGGAGTGCAGCGTAGGTTTACAAGGTTAATTCCCGGGATGGCGGGACTGTCATATGCTGAGAGAATGGAGCAGCTGGGCTTGTACACTCGAGTTTAGAATGATGAGAGGGGATCTCATTGAAACATATAAGATTGTTAAGGGATTGGACATGCTAGAGGCAGGAAACGTGTTCCCGATGTTGGGGGAGTCCAGAACCAGGGGCCACATTTTAAGAATAAGGGGTAAGCCATTTAGAACGGAGACGAGGAAGTGTTTTTTCTCACAGAGAGTGGTGAGTCTGTGGAATTCTCTGCCTCAGAGGGCAGTGGAGGCAGGATCTCTGGATGCTTTCAAGAGAGAGCTAGATAGGGCTCTTAAAATTAGCAAAGTCAGGGGATATGGGGAGAAGGCAGGAACGGGGGTACTGATTGGGAATGATCGGCCATGATCACATTGAATGGCAGTGCTGGCTCGAAGGGCCGAATGGCCTACTGCTGCACCTATTGTCTATTGTCTATTGTCTAAATCTTTTTCCCTTCACCTTGAACCTATGTCCTCTGGTCCTCCATTCCCCTACTCTGGGCAAGAGACTCTGTGCAACTACCCGATCTATTCCTCTTATGATTTTGTACACCTCTATAAGATCTCCCCTCATCCTCCTGCGCTCCATGGAATAGAGACCCAGCCTACTCAACCACTCCCTATAGCTCACACCCTCTAGTCCTGGCAATTTCCTCATAAATCGTTTCCGAACCCTTTCAAGCTTGACAGTATCTCTCCTATAATATGGTGCCCAGAACTGAAAATATTCTAAATGCGGTCTCACCAACGTCTTATACTGCAACATGACCTCCCTACTTCTATACTCAATATTCTGACTAATGAAGGCCAAAGTGCCAAAAGCCTTTTTGACCACCTTATCTACATGTGACTCGACCTTCAGGGAACCATGTACCTGTACTCCTAGATCCCCCTGCTCTACAATACTACCCAGAGGCCTACCATTTACTATGTAGGTCCTGCCCTTGTTCGACGTCCCAAAATGCAACACCCCACACTTTTCTGTATTAAATTCCATCAACCATTCCTCCGCCCACCTGGCCGATCGATCCAGATCCTGCTGCAATCATTCACGACCATCTTCACTAACCACTAACCACTAACTTTTGTATCAACAGCAAACTTGGTAATCTTGCCCTGTATGTTTTCATCCAAATCATTGATATGGTCCTCAGAGGGCGGTGGAGGCCGGTTCTCTGGATCCTTTCAAGAGAGAGCTAGATAGGGCTCTTAAAGATAGCGGAGTCAGGGGATATGGGGAGAAGGCAGGAACGGGGTACGGATTGGGGATGATCAGCCATTATCACATTGAATGGCGTTGCTGGCTCGAAGGGCTGAATGGCCTACTCCTGCACCTATTGTCTATTGTCTATTGTCCATGTAGATGACAAACAGTAACCAAAAAAAGGCCCAGCACCAAATCCTGAGGCATACCTCCTGTCACAGGCCTCCAGTCTGATAAGAAACCTTCTACCATCACCTTCTGTTTCCTTCCATGGAGCCAATTTGCTATCCATTCAGTTATTTCTCCTTGGATCCCATGCGATCTAACCTTCCAGAGCAGCCTACCATGCGGCACCTTGTTCAACAGCTTACTTCTACCCCATCTCCCTTTAACCAGATGGACCCAGCTAATCCCCACCCATTCAATAGTCCTCATGCCCCTCGTCTCTGACCACCCACTATCCCCCCACCAGACATCGCCTCGGCCTCCATCTACTCACCTGCCCTCCTCTGACCCCAACCCCCACCCTCTACCCTCTCTCAACCTTTTTATTTCCAACTGTTGGCGGGCCATCAACTGTCTCATCTTTTCCACTCCCCTTATCTACTCTAACCCCTCCAAACCCTGTGAACGTACAGCCTTCCGCTCACTCTGCAACAACCCTGACATTATGATCAAATCCGTCGACAAGGGAGGTGCCGTGGAAGTCTGGGGCACTGACCTCTACTGGGCTGAGGCCAGGCAACTACTCTCAGACACTTATCCTTGGACCATGATCCCACAGACAAGCACCAGGCCTTTATATCACATTCCATTTCTGATTTCATCACGTCCGGCTCTCTGCCGCCCAAAGCCTCCAACCTTTTCGTTCCCCAGCCCCCCACGGCCTGGTTTTACTTTCTCCCCAAAATCCACAAATAGAACTGTCCTAACAGATTCTTTGCTTCTGCTTGTTCATGTCCCACTGAATTAATTTCCACATACCTCGACTCCATCTTATCCCCCTGCTGCAGTCCCTCACTACCTATGTCCAAGACATCTCATACGCTCTTTGTCTCTTCAATGACTTCCGTTTTCCAGGCCCCCACTACCTCATCTTTACTATGGACGTTCAGTCACTGCACCTCCATCCACCACCAGGAAGGTCTTAAAGCCCTCTGTTTCTTCTTTGACTGCAGAACCAGCCAATTTCCGTCTACTAACACTTTTGTCTGCCTAGCAGAGCTGGTCCTTACCCTCAACAACTGGAATGAGGTTGACAGCACGTAACCATCAAAACAACATTGATAGTTTAGTTTAGTTTAAAGATACAGCATGGAAACAGGCTCTTCAGCCCATCAGGTCAATGTCGACTATCGAGCACTCACTCTAGCACTTTGTGTCTATGAACAACTCAGCGGGTCAGGCAGCATCTCTGGAGAAATGGGATAGGTGACGTTTTGTGAAAAGACCCGTTCACACTGGTTCAATGTTATCCTGCTTTCTCATCCACTCCCTACATACCAGGGGGCAATTTACAGATGGCCAATTAACCTACAAACCCTTCTTTGGGATGTGGGAGGGAACCGGAGCACCCGGAGGAAACTCATGAGGTCACAGGGAGAACGTGCAACCACCACACAGACAGCACCCGAGGTCAGGATCCAACCCGGGTCTCAGCGACTCTATCCAACGCGACATCGTGCTGCCCTATGATTGATAATTAATTGCCTCTTGATAACACTGTGACAATCCCCTTTGGTGATAAATTCAATGTGGACTAAAAGGGTTGGCGTGACTTAAAATGGCATTTTAAGTCTCTCACTATCAACTTCCTTAGAGTTATTATTGACCAGAAACTTAATTACTCTAGCCACATAATCAATGTTCAATGGTCCTTTATTATCGCATGTAGCTAGATATAGGACATTTTTTTCTTTTGTGTACAATTCAGTAAAATATTACCATACATAAGCACCATCGTACTTAATTACAAGGGTGCAATGATTGGAGTGTAAGAATAGTAGATTCATTGTCACCACAATTCCGGCATCGTCTTGTATACATCAGGTTTCAAAGGGGAGGCACGATAGTGCAGTGGTAGAGTTGCTATCTCACAGCGCCAGCGACCCGGGTTCGATCCTGACTACGGGTGGTGCTGTCTGTACAGGGTTTGTACCTTCTCTCCGTGACCTGTGTGGGTTTTCTCCGAGATCTTTGATTCCCTCCCACACTCCAAAGACGTACAGGTCAGTAGGTTAATTGGCTTGGTATAAATGTTAATTGTCCCTAGTGCATGTAGGATAGTTTTATTATGTGGGGATCATGGGTTCACAAGTTATAGCAGTAGAATCAGGCCATTCGGCCCATCGAGTCCACTCCGCCAATTATGGCTGATCTCTGCCTCCTAATCCCATTTTCCTGTCTTCTCCCTATAATCCTTGTCACCCGTTCTAATCAAGAATTTGTCTATCTCTGCCTTAAAAATATCCACTGCTTGGCCTCCACAGCCCTCTTTGGCAATGAGTTCCACACATTTACTACCCTCTGACTAAAGAAGTTCCTCCTCACCTCCTTTCTGAAAAAGCGCCCTTTAATTCTGAGGCTGTGACCTCTGCTCCTAGACTCTCCCACCAGTGGAAACATCCTCTCCACATCCACTATCGATGCCTTTCATTATTCCGTGGGTTTCAATGAGGTCCCCCCTCAACCTTCTAAACTCCGGCGAGTACAGGCCCAGTGCTGTCGAACGCTCATCATATGCTAGCCCACTCATTCCTGAAATCATTCTTGTAAACCTCCTCTGGACCCTCTCCAGAGCCAGCACATCCTTCCTCAGATCTGGGGCCCAAATCTGCTCTGTACTCCATATGCGGCCTGACCAACACCTTATAGAGCCTCATTATTACATCTCTGTTTTTCGTATTCCAGTCCTCTTGATATAAATGCTAGCATTGAATTTGCCTTCCTTACTACAGATTTGACTTGCAAATTAACTTGTTGGGAGTCCTGCACCAACACGCCAAGACCCTTTGCACCTACGATTTCTGGTTTCTGTCTCCATTTAGAAAATAATCTACGCCTTTATTCTTATTACCGACTCTGCACTTTGCTACACTGAATTTCATCTGCCACTTTCTCTGCCCACTCTCCTAACCTGTCCAAGTCCTTCTGCAGAGTCCCTGCTTTCTCTACACTACCTGCCCCTCCACCTATCGTAGCATAATCTGCAAACGTGGCCCACAAAACCTTCAGTCCTCTTATCCAAATCATTAAGTAAGTAAGCAAGTTTGTTGGCCAAGTATTCACATACAAGGAATTTGCCTTGGTGCTCTGCCCACAAGTAACAACATGACATACAGTGACAGTTACGGATGACTCAGAAAATACTAAACATTAATAATAATAAAACATTCATGATAAAACACCATTGATTAAGCATGTGAACCAACAAAATACCAGATCAAAGGGAGGCTACAGATTGTGGATAAAAACTGTTTCTATGTCTGGCTGTGGCAGCTTTGACAGTCCAGAGTTGCCTTCCAGAGGGAAGTGATTCAAAGAGTCTGTGGCCAGGGCGAGAGGGGTCAGAGATGATCTTGCCCACTCACATCCTAGCCCTTGCAGTGTACAGTTCTTAACTTACAACATGAAGAATGGCGGGCCCCAGCACCGACCCTTGTGAACTCCACTAGTCACTAGCAGCCAACCTGAAAAAGCACCTTTTATTGCAACTCTTTGCCTTCTGCCAACCAGCCAACCTGTTGGTTAGCATGGACTCAATGGGCCGAAGGGCGTGTTCCCACGCTGTCTCTAAACTAAAGTACAGAGGTTCATCTAGGCCCGTTACCCTGGATTGGAGTTACAAAAGGTCGGCCTGGCCTAGCAATGCTGTTGATGTGTACGAAGGAACTGCAGATGCTGGTTACACCGAAGGCGGACACAAAATGCTGGAGTAACTCAGCGGGTCAGGCAGCATCTCTGGAGAAAAGGAATAGGTGATGTTTCGGGTTGGAACCCTTCGATGTTGTCGACGTTCTCCATCCCTGCTTCACGCTGCTGCAAGCCGTGTCTGACCCGCGGGCTCATCCCACCTTCGTGGCGCCCCCTGGGGCTCTCGATCCACTCAACCCCCAGGCTGCTGCAGTGGCCCACTCCACCCACACCTCGGCCCACGAAGCACCAGCCCCTCGCCTCCCGCAGCCGACCTCAGAACCCCCCAGAGCATCTCCAAGGGATAAGGTGACGAGACCCCCACCCCCTCACCGGCAACAATCCTCTCCTCTGTCCACCATTGCCATCTTGGATCACTATCTGACCATCAATTTTATTGAGGAAAACACAAAGTGTTGGAGGAATTGTTTCCAGTGGCGGCGCCTTGTGGCTGCATCTGTCTTTTTTCTTTTTCCTTTTGTCTTGTTAGGAGTATGTTTTTGGTTTATTTTTAGTTGCGTAAATGTGGGGGGGGGGGGGGGGGCGGGGGAAAAGTTTTAATCTCTTCCTTGAACGGGGACGTGACCTTTTCCTTGTCGTGTCTCCGTTTCGCTGGGGTCTAACGCCGTGGAGCTGGCGGCCTACAACCGGAATCGACCTGAGGGCTCCAGTCGTAGGGCCTGCGGACTCACTTACCATCACGGAGCTGGCTGACTTCGGAGGCTGTGGTGGCACTGCGGCTGCGACCCAACTTCGGAGTTTCGGAAGCTTCGGCCGCAGGCCCTGTGGACGATAAAATCGGGAGCTCGCAGGTCCCTGGTAGGAGACCGATTTTCGGGAGCTTCCGCAACGGAAACATCACCGCCCCGAATTGCGGGGTTTGAATCGGCCCGTCGCAGGGTCTTACATCGCCCGGCGCGGCTTAATCGCCCGCGGGACTTACCATCGCCCGCCGGGGGCTTTAACATCAACAGCTTCGATCGCCTCGACGCAGCAGTTTGACTGCCTGATCGCGGGAGAAGAACAGGGAAGAGATAAGACTTTTGCCTTCCATCACAGTGAGAAGGTGTTTGGAGATTCACTGTGATGGATGTTCGTGTGGAACGGTGTTAATTGTTTTTTTTGCTGTTATGACTGCAGGGAACAAAATTTCGTTCAAACCTTTATTTATTTGACTGACAATAAAGGCATTCTAATTCTAACTCATCGTGTCAAGCAGCATCAGATCAGATTCATGTGCACCTCCTCTAAACTCATCTACTGCATTCGGTGTTCCCGATGTGGCCTCCTGTACATCGACGAGACAGAGCGTAAACTCTGCGACCGTTTCTCCCAACACCTGCTGGATCTCCCGGCTGCTCACCGTTTTAACTCCTCTTCCCATTCCCACTTCCCAGAGACTTTTGTGTCCTGGGCCTCCTCCATTGCCAGAGTGAGGCCACACACAAACTGGAGTAACTGCGCCTCATATTCTGCTTGGGTAGCTGACAACCCAGCGGTATGAACATTGAATTCTCCATTTTAGGTGACTACAAAACTCCCCCCCTCCGCATTCATCCCCCACAACCTCCCCCCTCCACCTCTGCTGTCTCTCCTGCTCTCCACCTCGACTTATACCTATTTCTCCC
The DNA here is from genome assembly GCA_963514005.1 of Raja brachyura. The sequence continues at coordinate 7,072,200 of OY740807.1, read as the reverse complement.
CTCCCCTTCCCTCTCACCTCCATTCCTTTCTCCAGATTCACAATTCGCAACTCTTCAATCCTTTTGTCTCAAACCTTCTGTCTTTTCATCTCTGGCCTTTGTCCAACCATCTGCCAATCTTAACCCCACCTCATCTGTCTCAACCTATTACCACCCAGGCTTTGTTCTGCCTCTCATCTCTTTCAGCTTTCTCTTCCCCCTCTCTGTCCTGTAAGCAGTCTGAAGAAGGGTCCTGACCCGAAACATCACCAATCCATGTTTCCTGACCCTCCGAATTACTCCAGCACTTTCTGTCGTTTGTTTTATAAACCTGCATCTGCAGTTCCTCGTTTCCAGTCAGATCTACAGTCCTTTGGACCCTTGGTTCAATCAGCTCACATTCACCACCAGCTCAGTTCCCTTCCCGACTTTACACCATTAAACCTACACTTTGACCCAGCTGTGGCTTCATCAGGGTAAGAGCTACATTTTGTAACTGCAATAAAATGGAGGCCATGCAGTCGCGAGTGACTCATCTCCCGATGCTTCCAAGTCGTTCCACCATCGGCAAGGCACAATTCAGGGGAATTATTCAAGGGACTCACTGCTTGTATCTCCAGCAACTCAACAATCTCAACACCATCCAGGGCAAAGGTGTGCACTTGGTCGGTAACTCATCCACCATTTTCATATTCTCCACAACCACCTCACTGCTTACAAAACGCACTGTCGTTACTTGGAGTTACACGGGTGGCGCAGCGGTAGAGTTGCAGTCTTATAACGCCAGAGACGCAGGTTCGATCCTGGCTACGGTCTGTACGGAGTTACCACGATCTCCCTGTGACCGCATCGTTTTCTTTTTCCGGGTGCTCCGGTTTCCTCCCACGATCCAAAGAAGTGCAGGTTTGCTGGTTAAAACCGGCTTCTATAAATTGTCCCCAGTGTGTAGGATAGAACTAGTGTAAGGGTTATCGTTGGTCAGCACAGACCCGGTGGGTCGAAGGGCCTGTTTCCAGGCTGTAGCTCAACACTAAATTAAACTAAACTTGTAAAAAGTCACAAAGTGCTGGAGTTACTCAGCAGGTCAGTTACTCCAACGTCTTCGGAGAACATGGATAGGTGACATTTCTGGTCGGAATCCTTCTGCAGTCTGATTAAGGGTCCCAACCCAAAACATCACCTGTTCATGGTTAAAGAAGGAACTGCAGATGCTGGACAATCGAGGGTTACACAAAAAGCTGGAGAAACTCAGCGGGTGCAGCAGCATCTAAGGAGCGAAGGAGATAGGCGACGTTTCGGGTCGAGACCCTTCTTCAGACTGGTCAGGGATCAGGGAAACGAGAGATATAAACAGCGATGTGGAGAGATAAGGAACAATGAGTGAAAGATATGCAAAAAAGTATTGGTGATAAAGGAAGCAGGCCATTGTAAGCTGTTTGTGGTGTGAAAATGAGAAGCTAGTGCGACTGGGGGGGGGGGGGGAGATGGAGAAGGAATGTCAGGGCCAGAGGGCTGAGGGAGAGGTGGGGGGGAGGCAGTCTGGGTTAACAGAATTGAGAAAATTCAATGTTTAAGCCCAGAGGATGCAGACTCCCCAAGCGGAATATGAGGTGCTGTTCCTCCAACTTGCGGTGTTGATCACTCTGGCCGTGGAGGAGGCCCAGGACCGAGAGGTCGGATACGCAGTGGGAGGGGGAGTTGAAGTGCTGAGCCACCGGGAGGTCGGGTTGGTTATTGCGGACCGAGCGGAGGTGTTCTGCGAAACGATCGCCCAGCCTCCGCTTGGTCTCACCGATGTAGATCAGCTGGCATCTGGAGCAACGGATGCAGTAGATGAGGTTGGAGGAGGTGCAGGTGAACCTCTGTCGGACTTGGAATGACTGCTTGGGTCCCTGAAAGGAGTGGATGGGGGAGGTGAAGGGACAAGTGTAGCATCTCTTGCGGTTGCAAGGGAAAGTGCCCGGTGAAGGAGTGGAGCGGGAGGGAAGGGAAGAATTGACGAGGGAGTTGCGGAGGGAGCGGTCTTTGCGGAAGGCAGACAGGGGGGGGAGATGGGAAGATGTGGCGAGTGGAGGGGTCACGTTGGAGGTGACGAAACTGGCGGAGGTGTTCTCTAGAGATGCTGACTGACCCACTGAGTTACTCCAGCACTTTGTGTCTTTTTTTTTTCTAAATCTGCATCTGCAGTTCCTTGTAACTGCTTGTGTTGGCTACTCTGACAATACCTTCCAAATACCTGCAGTCAACTCTACACCAAAAATGGCTCAGGTAATAGATGCATAAAACCACCACTGTCCACTGGATCCCCTCCACCTCTGTCATTATTGAAAGATGGTTCTAAATTATGGCAAAATCTTGGAAAAAGATGCTTAAGATCTATCCAAAATGCTGGAGTAACTCAGCGGGACAGGCAGCGTCTCTGGAGAGAAGGGATGGGTGACGTTCCGGGTCGAGACCCTTCTTCAGACGGATCTTCAACAAGATGCAAGCAGAACTTTCACCAAATACAGTTCAGGAAGACAGCTCTACCTTAGTTGGATGTGGAAGGTGCAGTCTCACAAACTTAAATGTCCTAGAACATATGAGTGGGCAAACTTTTTAAATATCTTATCTTCTGCAAAACCAACATATTATCTGACATATTTTCCATGTGACTTATTATTACGTACACATGACACATTCGGGCAGCACGGTGGCGCAGCAGTAGAGTTGCTGCCTTACAGCGCTAGAGACGCAGGTTCAATCCCAACTACGGGCGCTGTCTGTGTGGAGTTTGTACGTTCTCCCCGTGAGCGCGTGAGTGTTCTCCGAGATCTTCAGTTTCCTCCCAAACTACAAAGCTGTACGGGTTTGTAGGTTGATTGACTTGGTATGAATGTAAATTGTCCCTAGTGTTTGTGGGATCGCTGGTCAACACGGATTTGGTGGGTCGAAGGGCCTGTTTCCGCGCTGTACCTCTAGACGAAACTAAACTAAACCCAAACAACCCATGTGACCATTGTGCACTCCACCTTTCCTAGGTCATTTGTTCTGAACCTTTTCATATGTCTAGTGGCCCTCTCCCCTGACTCTCAGTCTGAAGAAGAGTTTCAACCCGAAACGCCACCTATTCCTTTTCTCCAGAAATGCTGCCTGACCCTCTGAGTTACTTCGGCATTTTGTGTCAACTCCAAAGGCTGCCTGAATTAAACTTAATAGAGTGCAGGCAGGATTTACGAGGATGTTAACCATAACCATATAACCATATAACCATATAACAATTACAGCACGAAAACAGGCCTTCTCGGCCCTTCCAGTCCATGCCGACCATTTATTTTCCCCTAGTCCCATCGACCTGCACTCAAACCATACCCCTCCATTCCCTTCCCATCCATATACCTATCCACTTTACTTTTAAATGTTAAAATCGATCCTGCCTCCACCACTTCTGCTGGAAGATCATTCCACACAGCCACCACTCTCTGAGTAAAGAAGTTCCCCCTCATGTTACCCCTAAACTTCTGTCCCTTAATTCTCATGTCATGCCCTCTTGTTTGAATCTTCCCTACCCTCAATGGGAAAAGCTTATCCACGTCAACTCTGTCTATCCCTTTCATCATTTTAAAGACCTCAATCAAGTCCCCCTTAATATGTTGCCAGGACTCAAGAGCCTGAGCTACAGGGAGGGGTCGAGCAGGCTAGGACTTTGCATCTTGGAGTGCAGGAGGATGAGGAGTGATCTTATAGAGGTGTATAAGGTCATGAGGGGAATAGATAGGGTGAATGCATAGAATCTGTAAACCGCAGTACAGGAATCAAGAACCAGAGGACATAGGACACAGGAGAGGGGAAGATTTAATAAGAATGTGAGGAGTAACTTTTACTAACACATAGTAGTAGGCCCCACTCGGTCAAGACTGACCATGGGTGATGCACCCTGGTCGGATGCAAGCCTGGGTGATGTCATGTGGAGGACAGGCTGTTGCCCATGCAGCACGTCCCCCTCTCCACGTCGCTGATCGATCCAAAGGAACAGCAGGGCCGTTACAGTTTGGCACCAGCACCGTCGCAGGAGCTGCCAGAGCGAGGTTGTAGACAACGATGAACTGCCTTAGGGGCTCCGACTCCGATTTTTCTTGAGGTTTACTCCTGGAGCCTTTTCTATGACTGGATATGGCCACAAGGCAGTAGAGGTTTTAAATCAGAGTTTTCCCTCTCCTAGATGGACTGCCTTCCCAGGCTGACGAGCCCCATCTGCCCCCATCTACACACACACATAGGGTGGTGTTTTATGGAATGAGCTGCCAGAGGAGGTAGTTGAGGCAGGTACTATAACACCGTTTAAAAGACATTTGGACAGGTACATGAATAGGAAAGGTTTAGAGGGAATGGTCCAACCGCGGGCAGTTGGGACGTGTAGATGGGGCATCTTGGTCGGTGTGGACAAGTTGGGCCAAAGGCTCTTTTTCCATGCTGTATGACTCTATGACTCAGTGGTCAGGGGCTATGGGGAGAATGCAGGACAATGGGGTTAAGAAGGAACGATAGATCGGCCATGATTGAATGGCGGAGTAGACTTGATGGGCCGAATGGTCGAATTCTGCTCCCATTACTTATGAACTTCTGACTATTTTCTTCTTTCTTACGATTATTTACTTCACATTCCTTCCAACGGTGACTGTGAGCTCTCAGCTCCATCCCAAGAGAGGCAAAACATTTCCACTTCATGTTTACTGCAAGCAGCTGATTTGCTACCTCAGCTCATAACCATCTGCATTCACCTGTTTACCGCACTCTGGTTTTGTCAGCTGTTTACTAAAATGCTCTGTGGCAAATGTAGAGGATAACGTTTCCACTTGACAATTACAGTAGCTTGCTTGTTATTTGCTTTGCTTTAAGTTTAGTTTAGTTTAATTTAGATTAATTTAGAGATACATCGCAGAAACAGGCCCTTCGGCCCACCGAGTCCACGCCGACCAGCGATCCCCGCACATTAACATGTCCTACACACATTAGGGACAATTTACAATTTTAACAAAGCCAATTAACCTACAAACCTGTATGTCTTTGGAGTGTGGGAGCATACCGGATATTCTGGAGAAAACCCACGCAGGTCACAGGGAAAACGTGCAAACTCCATACAGACAGCACCCAAGGTCAGGATCGAACCTGGGTCTCTGACGCAGTAAGGCAGCAACTACCACTACGCCACCTCTCCGCCCTTGAACTGGATCCAGTTAATGAACTGGATCAATTACATTTTGACCAGCAGGTATTTAAATACTGGACAAGTTCTGCAGCTTCAATGACCCATTTAGTACTGGTTTACTGTCAACACAATTTTTCTATTCGATACGCTGCAATGTTTGGTACATTATAACATGGGGAATTATTTGCTGAATGGTAAATGGAAATATATGTGCCTTGGAAATATGTTACACTAAATCCAGAAATGAGCATGAAATGTGTTAGATTGTTCACAAATAGGACATACCTGCTGGAGCTGCTGCCTCAGAATGACCGGAGACCCGGGTTCGATCCAGACCTCGGGCGTTGGACCTCCATCCTGTGTGGAGTTTGCACGTTCTCCCTGTGATCACATGGGTTTCCTCCAGGTGCTCCGGTTTCCTCCCACATCCCAAAGATGTCAGGACCGAGATGAGAAGGACTTTTTTCACACAGAGAGTGGTGGGTCTCTGGAACTCTCTGCCACAGAGGGTAGTTGAGGCCAGTTCATTGGCTATATTTAAGAGGGAGTTAGATGTGGCCCTTGTGGCTAAGGGGATCAGAGGGGATGGAGAGAAGGCAGGTACGGGATACTGAGTTGGATGATCAGCCATGATCATATTGAATGGCAGTGCAGGCTCGAAGGGCCGAATGGCCTACTCTTGCACCTAATTTCTATGTCTCTATGCCCGGGTTTGTAGGTTGATTGACCTCTGAAAATTGCCTCTGTGCAGGTAGTGGATGAAAAGGGGGGATAACACACTGTAGATCGGGTGTGAAGGGGTGATCGATGGTCGCCGTGAACTCGGTGGATCGAAGGGGCTGTTTCCATAATGTACCTCCAAATTAAACTAAACATCTCAAAATCAGACTTTGTAATTAGCGTTGGTGAAATTAGGATTTCATGAAGTTCAGGGTAATATCTAGGCTTCAGACTGATTGGACATGTTAAAGAACATTATGCAGAGAACTACACAGAGAATGATATACACTTGTACCATCTATGAGATGCTTATCTAAGATGTATCTAGGTGCTTATGTATAGTGATACTCGTACTGAACTGTAACCAAAAATGTCACTGTACCTCGGTATACGTGACAGATAAAGCATGTCATTGTCATATTTAGACACATAGAAACATAGATAAATAGGTGTAGGAGTTGGCCATTCGGCCATTCAAGCCAGCACTGCCATTCAATATGATCATCTGAAATCAGTACCCCGTTCCTGCTTTTTCCACATATCCCTTGAATCCTTTAGCCCCAAGAGCTAAATCTAACTCTCTCTTGAAAGCATCCAGTGAATTGGCCTCCATTGCCTTCTATTTGAGTTCTGTCTGGTTGGCCCAGTTAAGGTCCAATTATTCAATGGTCCAATGGTCCATTAGCTGATCTATCTCTCCCTCCTAACCCCATTCTCCTGCCTTCTCCCCACCTCTGGCACCCGTACTAATCAAGAATCTATCTATCTCTGCCTTAAATATATCCGCTGACTTGGCCTCCACAGCCTTCAGCGGCAAACAATTCCACAGATTCACCAAATTCTGACTAAAGAAATGTCTCCTCATCTCCTTCCTAAAATAATGTCCTTTAATTCTGAGGCTGTGACCTCTAGTCCTAGACTCTCCCACTAGTGGAAACATCCTCTCCACATCCACTCTATCCAAGTCTTTCACTATTCTGTACATTGCAATGAGGTCCCCCCTCACCTTCTAAACTCCAGCGAGTACAGGCCCAGTGCCGTCAAACACTCCAAGATACAGCAAAATTATTTTTTCACATGATCACAAAGTCCTGTTGCAGCCATTGTCTCCATCTAGATTGTCCCACAAGCTACCGTCCCTCTCCTCGCCCGGCCACCTTCAGCCTTTGTTCTTGCCTCCCATAGCCGACCTTAGTTAGTTCAGGGCCTGTCCCACTTGGGCGTCATTTGCGCGTCACGCAGATGGCGGGCGAAGATTTTGTACATCCCAAAATCCTGGGGCGCCGCGTGCGACCACACATCACTGCCTACGTCACCACGCACCATCCTCGTGACGCGAAAATGATGTCACGTAATTTACGCGCAAATGACGGCCAAGTGGGACAGGCCCTTTAGTTTAATTTATTGTCACATGTACCTAGGTACAGTGAAATTCATTTTCGTACACAGTTCAGGGAGAAGCTTTTTGTTGCGTGCTCAACAGTCAGCGGAAAGATTATACATTATTACAATCATTCCTTCCACAGTGTACAGAAACAAGATTAAAGGAATAATGTTCAGTGCTAGATGAAGTCCAGAAAAAGTCTTATAAAAGGTAGATTCTAGCCCAGGACCGCTCTCCAGAGGGATATTAGATGGTTCAGTTGCCTGACCACAGCTGGGAAGAAACTGTCCCTGAATCTGCATTTTCACACTTCTGTACCTCTTGCCAGATGGGAGACTTAAGGGCCTGTCCTACCAGCATCCGACTCCATGCGATGAACGCGATCAAACTAGAAACGGGGGCCGCGCGGAGGTCGGGTGATCCCCTATACAGGGCCGTTCCCACCAGCATGCGCCTGCATGCGGCTAGCGCAACCAAACCGGCAGCGAGGGCCGCGCGGAGGTCGGGTGAGTGGCGCAACGCGGCGCAAAGTGAGGCGAACTTGGAGCGAAGTCTTAAAGGTAAGTTTGCCAGGACAGAGAGGGGCACACACACAGAGGGCCACGGAGCCACACACATAGAGGGTCATGGAGGCACCTACAGAGAGGGTCACGGAGGCACGATGTTGAGACGGTGTGTAATGCGTCGAGGCGACTGCGAGCCGACAAGCCGTTACCACGCTGAATTTTTGAACATAGTCAGTTTTTTGGAGCCCCGCGCGATGTCGGGACGAACTCCGCACAATTCTGCACGGCTCCGGCGATTGAAGTGGGACCGGTCCCGCGACGCCAGACGGCTCAAGCAACCACGTTAGGTCGCGCTCATCACATAGAATTGCATGCTGGTGGGACAGGCCCTTTAACCTTGATGATGCTGCTGGCCTTGCCGAGGCAGCGTGAAGTGTAATTGGAGTCAATGGAAAGGAGGTTGGTAAGAAGGTAAGACGCCCAGTTCTTCTTACCGGCCCTTTGTACTGACGACTGCTACAGTTGCCGACTCCCTCCACCCTTCGGTTCCCAGGCTCAGCGGCTTCCTACTCCAGGCGGGTTTCCAGTCCCTGGTTCCGCAGTGGGCAAATTGAATTGAATTGAATTTCCTTTATTGTCATTCAAAGAACTTTGAACGAGGTTACGTACCATGCAGTCATGACAGAAAAAAATCAACAAAACACACAATGAACATAATTTAACACAAACATCCATCACAGTGAATCTCCAGGCACCTCCTCACTGTGATGGAAGGCATAAAGTCTTCAATAAATCTAGTTAAAATTGGTTTTAGTCTTGGATGGTGTAAAATGGAAGCGCAATGATGCAATTTCAGAAAGAAAGAACTATCTTTAATCAGACTTTACTGGGCTTTACCTTGCACTAAACATTATTCCCATGTCCTCTATCGGTACACTGTGGCTATACCTGATGAAAGACACAAAATTTTGGGGTAACTCAGTGGGACAGGCAGCATCTCTGGATAGAAGAATGGGTGGCATTTCGGGTCTTGACCCTTCTTCAGACTGAGATTCATAGGAGAGAGAGACACAGAGGTATGGAAGGGTAAGGTGTGGAAATGAGACATCAAATACATCAGACACCCTCGCCCAGGCGACCCAGCCGGGGTTGATCAAGCCCCGACTTGCGTCCCAGTAGCAAACGCCCATGGATCAGCCATCTTAATCCAAAACCACCTCGTGGCTTTCTCTGCGGCTTCGCTTGCGGATTGAATGGCCCTCTTCTTTGCCAGCCCCGTAAAGCCCAACTGGTTGAGGACTTTGCAGAGTGAGCGTCCTGCAAAGCCTCTACAGCCCACCTCTATGGGCTCATAGTAGGTCTTCCAGCCGCTGTGCTGACACATCTCCACCAGTTCCTGGTACTTTGCGCGTTTCCCCTCATTAGCCTCTTCAATACGCTCTTCCCAGGGCACTGTCAGAATGATTTCCAGAATGATTAGCTGTTTTGTCACTTCGGAGGTGATGATCATATCTGGCCGGAATGATGTTGCTGTGATGTTGCTGTGGAAATTTCAGCTGTTTGCCCAGATCGACGTGCAGCTGCCAGTCAGTGGCTGTGTAGAGGAGGCCCGTCCTTGATTTTGGTTGTGGTCGAGGCTTCTCTCCAGCTTTGACAAAAGTGCAAACTGCAGCCATTCATTCCGGTTGCTGGCTGGGGCCACTCAATCCGTTGCTGTGGAACTACTCTGCAGGGGTTGGGAGACTCTAGTGCGTGGAGGGACTGAGCTCTGTGGGGTGAGTCCTGGCCGGGCTCCTCCTGCGTCTCACCAGGTTCAAGGCCTGTGCGCTGCACCTCTTTCTCCTTCTCCGAGCATTTCATTCTCGCCCGATGGATGTTTAGGCCGCGGTGGTTCTTACACAGCTTTCCGCAAATGCATCTTATACGCGTAGTCAGGTCGTTTGCGTGGGCCAATAACCTTTGGTCCGTCCTATTGGAGATCTCATCCTCCCCCCCCCCTCTCGGGATCTCCTGGGGGCATTTGTTCATTAGGCCTTTCTGTAGTGTTGTTGGGTCACGAAAGACACAGACTGGGGTGCTAACCCAGCCTGTCCCGGGTGCCGTCAACTGTATCTCCAGTTTGAAAGGTCATTTCTTGAAGTTGAATGTCGTGCAGATGGGTCTAAAGTTACAAAAAGCCCGACCAGAGAACAATTTTCTTTCTCTTGAATGCATTATGACAACAGAATGAATCATGACAATTTTAATCCAGTGCCTTCCAGCCTGTATTACCAACAACAGGCTTATTAATTCTAGATTTAGTTAATGGCCTGAATTTAAATTGAACACATGCTGTGCGTATTTTAACTCATGTACAGTCTATTCCGCATTTGTAAGACAGCAGGAGCACTTTCCAAAAGTGGACTCTCAGTAGAAAGTTAATTCACAAACTTCGTTCTTGGCAATGGGGCAACACAGTGGTAACCATGGTAACTGGAAAATAAATGGTCTTGAGAGAACAGGAAGGAATCAATGGTGGATAAAAATAACAGATCGCCAATTGGTTCAACGACTCAATGATACTTTATGAATGAATAAGTTTATTGGCCAAGTATGTTCACATGCAAAGAATTTGCCTTGGTGCTCCGCTAGCAAGTGACAACATGACATACAGTGACACATAAAACATTAAACATGAATCATAAATCATTATTGATTGACACATGTGCCTAGTTACAGTGAAATGCTTTGTTTTGTTGTGCATACAACCAGGTAACATCACACAGCAGACCTCACAGTGGTAGAGTCGCCACCTCAACAATATCCCACACACACTCGGGACAATTTACAATTATACCAAGCCAATTAACCTACCAACCTGTACATCTTTGGAGTGTGAGAGGAAACCAGAGAAAACCCGGGGAAATCCCACGCAGGTCACGGGGAGAATGTACAAGTCCGTACAGACAGCACCTGTAGTCAGGATCGAACCCAGATCTCTGGCGCTACGAGCGCTGTAAGGCAGCAACTCTACCCCTATGCCACCACGCTGCCCTAATATCAAATTATCAAAGATAAATAATAATAATAATTCAGTAATATCAAAAAGATCCAGAGACGTTAATGTCGTAGTTTAGTTTAGTTTATTATCACGTGTGCTCATTTTCGTACACAGTTCAGTGAAATGTTTATGTTGCGTGTCTGCTAACCAGTCAGCGGAAATACTATACATGATTACAATCGATCCGTCCACTGCGCAGATACAGGTTAAAGGGAATAACGTTTAGTGCAAGTTAAAGACCAGAAAAGTCCAATTAAAGATTGTCCGATGGTGTCCAGTGAAGTAGATAGTGGCTCAGCACCACTCTCTAGTTGTTGTTCTTCTTCTTCCGTGTGGCGTGCACAGCCTAAGGTTGTTGGGCAACTTGTTCTATTTGATCTTCCGTTTGTGCACGTCGAGTTGATTGCATTAGTCGAAACAGGGCGGACCACGTGAAGGTGGCAATCTTCCACCCCTCTAGTTGTTCATAGGATGGTTCAGTTGCTTGATAACAGCTGGGAAGAAACTGTCTCTGAATTTGGAGGTGTGCGTTTTCAAACTTCTGTACATGGCCTGTCCCACTTAGGCGATGTTTTAGGCTACTGCTGGCGACTAGGCTGTCGCCACATGGTTGCCAGGGTGTCGCCTGTATGGTCGGGGTCGTCTCCTCAGTCGCCCAAAGAGTCGTAGCGTTTTTCTGGGCGCCGCTGGATTTTGAAATGTCTGAAACATTTTGGCGACCATCAGCGACCCGGGGGCTTGTCATAGCTTGCCTTCTCCTGACATAGGTGCTGTCGTAGGTTGTCATGGGTTGTTGCCAGGATGGCGTAGGTTGTCGCCAGTGCTGACTTCGGTGAATTCCATTGTTGTAGTCGCCTGCAGTCGCCTAAAAAATCGCCTAGTGGGACAGGCCCTTACCTCTTGCCTGATCATAAGGTCACATGGTCATGTGATAGGAACAGAATTAGGCCATTTGGCCCATCATGTCTACTCCACCTTTCAATCATGGCTGATCTATCTCCTGCCTTCCCCCAATAACCCCTGCCACCTGATGGGAGAGGGAAGGAGTGGGGAGAAGGGGGAGTGGCCGGGTGAGACTTATTATACAGCAGGATGCAATTAAACTCCTTGGCCACATGAAGCTCACAGAGTAAACAACATCTATACAACAGGCACATTGCCCACGATGTCTGTGTTGAACATGATGTCAGGACCAACTCTTATCTGCCTGCACATACTTCATCCATATCCCTCCATTCCCTGCATGTCCATGTGCCTATCCAAAAGTCCCTTAAATACCGCTATCTTTTCTGCCTCCACCACCAACCCTGTCAGCGTTTTACAGGCACTCACCACACTCTGTGTAAAACACTTGGCCCGCACATCTCCTTTAGCCTTTGCCCCTCTCAACCTAAAGCTTTCTGCTACATATAGGGCAAGGCTAAATACCACTAGAATTAGATGACTGAACTTTATTGCCCTCCATCACATTGGGAAACGCTGTGGTGCATGTTTATGCTAAACTCTATCGTGAATTGTCTTCTGTTTTTTGTATGGCTGTATGGTAACTCAAATTTCGCTGTACCAATTGGTGCATGTGACAATAAATGTGAACTTGAACTTGAAATCTGTACCCTATAATGGGCTGCAGACTGCAATTAGAACCAGTCTGATGTAGGGAGGTGCACCTCAACTTTGTTTGGTGTGTTCACTTAGTCAGACTACTCTCCCCTCACCCCCCCATTCTGTGCTTTTCCAGGTGCGACAGAGGTTCACCTGCACCTCCTCCAACCTCATCTGTTGCATCCACTGCTCTAGATGTCAGTTGCTCTACATCGGTGAGACCAAGCGTGGGCCTGGTGATCGCTTCGCCGAACACCTCCGCTCGGTTCGCAATAAACAACCTGATCTCCCAGTGGCTCAGCACTTCAACTCCCCCTCCCATTCCGAATCTGACTTTTCTGTCCTGGGCCTCCTCCATGTCCAGAGCGAGGACCACCATAAATTGGAGGAAGGAGCAGCACCTCATATTTTGCTTGGGCAGTTTGCACCCCAGCGGTATGAACATTGACTTCTCTAATTTCAGGTAGTCTTACTTTCTCCTCCCCTTCTCAGCTCTCCCTCAGCCCTCTGGCTCCACCTCTTCCTTTCTTCCTTCCGCCCCCCCCCCCCCCCCCCCCCACATCAGTCTGAAGAAAGGTTTCGACCCGAAACGTTGCCTATTTCCTTCCCTCCACAGATGCTGCCTCACCCGCTGAGTTTCTCCAGCAATTTTGTCTATCGGTGCTTTGTCCCGTTTGTGGAGGTACATATTTTCAAATTCATATTTTAGTTTACAGATACAGCATAGTGCAGGCACTTCGGCGCACCGAGTCCACGATGACCATCGATTATCCGTTCACACTAGTTCTATGTTATCCCACTTTCACATCCACTCCCTACATTGGGGGTTAATCTACGAAGGGCCAATTAACCTACAAGCCCACATGCCTTTGGGATGTGTGAGGAAACCGGAGTACCCAGAGGAAACGCACATGGTCACAGGGAGAACGGGCAAACTCCACACAGACAGCACCCGAGGGCAGATCGAACCCGAGCCTCCAGCGCTGTGAGGCCGCAGCTCTACCACCTTGCTATTAGTTCCTTGAACCGTAGGGCAAAGACCCCTACTCTGAGTATCTTCAGTACTTCCAACAATTGCTTGATCTCCCACCTCGCACAACAGAGTAGGTATGTTACAAAACTTACCTTCAGCGACGCTGCAGTTCTGTCACTGGCCGTGTGAGCGACTTTGTCGCCTTTGAGGGGGGGGGGCGGGTTAAAATGCGGTTTTCCCTTGCCATCCGGAATTATATTTTCTCGGAGTGCGAGCTTTTGCTAAAGATTCGTTGCGAATGCCGGTAAGTGAAATTTTTTTTTTTTAATCTCCCGACTATTTCAGCGCTGCAGTAAAATAAAAATTAGCTTCTAATGCCGTGAACGCCGACAACGGGGACGGATTTTACGTAGGGGACAGGTAAAGGAAAGCCGTTTATTTTTTCATATAAACTTGCTTGTTTAGATGACCTTAATCAACATTTCATGTTGTGGAACGGTGATTTATTCCCCATATGAACCGGCAGTATTTTCCCTGCTGATATGGGGTTTAAATTCACCGCAACCACAACATTCCAATCCATCGTGTTCCAGAAAATCCCACTCGCAAGTTGATTTAAATGGCCATTAATTTACGGGCATTAAACACTAAATTCCTTCAATTTGGCCTATACATTAATGACAATTAGATTTTAAAATCATGTTATATTATGAATTCTTGTGTGAATGTTATTTGGACACTTAGGCTTTTTAATTTTTGTTAATATCTTCTTAAGAAATGGATAGATGTTTAGATCTAGTAATTGAATTTTGTAATTAGCCTCAATTGGGTAACTAACTAATGATAGGCTTTAATTTCAGGTCATCCAAGTAAGATTGTTTCATATTTGTTTCAGAATGCTTCAATCTATAATAACTGAAAGTTTCTTTCAGTTCCCTTAATGTTTAAGAAAGTTATGGGCTTTTGACCGTCCTCGATCACAACTTTTGTGTTAAGTCAATGGAAAAGCAATAGGGAACAAGATGCTAATTTCCAAGCATGAAAATGGCCAAAACTTTTTTAATACTGAAGATATGAAAGTGAATTAGGTGTCAAATTAAACTTCTTATGCTTTCTCTGATGGGATAAATTGCAGACTTGATTTTTTAAATCTCAAAATTTTGTAATATTGCTAGACAGAGGTGTTGTTTTGTGAAGTACTTCACACACCAGTCTCATTCTGGCTGGTCTTTGATTCAAAGACTGTAATGATTCAAAGCTTTGGAATGCCTTCACGTCTCTGCCATTCACCTCCATGGATGCTGGCTCTGGATACAAACTAAAGTGAACATCAGAAAACTTGGCACTTGAATACTTAGAACATTCTTACTTAGCGCTGATGAACCAATCCAACAATGCTTTGTCAGTAAAGGCCACAAAGTGCTGCAGTAACTCAACGGATCAGGCAGCATCTCTGGAGAACATGGGGCAGCATGGTGGCACAGCAGTAGTGTTGCTGCCTTACAGCACCAGAGACCTGGGTTTGATCCTGACTAAAGGGGCTGTCCCACTTGGGTGACCTGATTGGTGAGTTTAGAAGAATTTGATAAAATGACATGTTGAAGACCTCCTTCGACCTCCTTCGACTATGTTGAAGACCAGCTTCAACTAGCTACGACTAACCGGGAAAATTGGACACCGAATAGTGGAGAGTGAAGGCGACCTCCTTCGATCTCCTTTGACCTCCCTTCGACCTCCCTTCGACTATGATGAAGACTATCTACGACTACCTTCGACTACTTTCGATTACCTACGACTAACATGCCGACCTAGTACGATTAAACCTACGAGTAAAAAAAGTATTGATATTTTCCATGGCGACGTTTTTTTACTCAAGTGCATTTTTTAACATATTGAGAAAATGCCGCAACCTGGCTAAGGCCTCGAATACGCGGAGACCACTCTCGAGCATGAAGGAGAGTTACGAAGGCCTAGTGTCGACCATGCTACGAATACGAGTCGAGGGCAAACTCGCCAGAACTCGCGGATTAGGTCGCCCAAGTGGGACAGGCCCTTAAGGGTGCTGGCTGTATGGAGTTTGTACGTTCTCCTTGTGGGTTTTCTCCAGTTTCCTACCACATCCCCAAGACGTACAGGTTTGTAGGTTAATTGGGTACCGTAAATGATCACTAGTGTGGATAAAACTAGTGCATGGGTGATGGTTGGTCGGCACAGACTTGATGGGTTGAAGGGCCAGTTTTCACGCTGTATCTCTGAACTAAACTAAACATGCAGAGGTAACGTTTTGGATCGGGACCATACTACAAACTGATTATAGTGGGGCGGGAAAGAAAGCTGGGTGAGAGGAGAGACAAGACAAAGCATGGCAGGTAATAGGTGAACACAAATGAGTTGGGGGGGGGGGGGGGGGGGGTTGATCGGCAGATGGTTGGACAAAGGCCAGAGATTAAAACAGAAGGTGTTAGACAGAATGATTGAAGTGTTGCGAATCATCAGAGTGTCTCTTACTAATGTGGACAAAAATGCTGTAGAAACTCAGCGGGTGAGGCAGCATCTTTATGGAGCGAAGGAAATAGGCAACGTTTCGGGCCGCAACCCTTCTTCAGACTGATGTTCAGACTCTTACTAATGGTCATTTGAGATTTTGGTAGCATAATCCCTCTATATTTTCAATGGAATTAGGAGTGTCAAGTAAATGATAGAGGCAGACAAGGAATTTCATTTTTTAGGGGACATTCTGTACTCTTTAATACTAATCATGGTATTCGATTAAATTATTCTAAATGGCCACTTCTTCATCACATAGACTGTTTTGGTCTTTTGGATTTTAGCTAATAACCTAAGATGCTTAGCTTAATACTGGTCTGGCCAATTTATTACGTGGCTTGACCTGACTGATATTTTCAAGCATGCAGTATTAAAGAATCAGATTACAGCTGGAACTAAAAATGTTAGTTATTTCTAATTAAGTTTGATGAGAAGCCGTGTTGAGATACAGAGATGTGCTTTTTTGCTTCCATCTTGTGGTCATTTTAATAACATCGCATTTATAATCATACAATTCTTGCTTTGGAATGTAGGTTGATTAAATTTTCAGAAGAGCATAATTATCAAAATGTTGGGAATAAGGTGCTTATTGAATCTGTAGGAAGGAACTGTGGGCGGCAAGGTGGCGCAGCAGTAGAGCTGCTGACTCACAGCGCCAGAGATCCAGGTTCGATCCTGACTACGGGTGCCGTCTGTACGGAGTTTATACTTTCTCCCCGCGACCTGCGTGAGTTTTTTCCGAGATCTTCAGTTTCCTCCCACACTCCAAAGACGTGCAAGATTGTGGGTTAATTGGCTTGCTATAATTGTAAAATTATCCCTAGTAGGATAGTGTTCGGTTGCAGGGATCGCTGGTCGATACGGACTTGGTGGGACGAAGGGCCTGTTTCCATGCTGTATCTCTAAACTAAACTAAACTAAACTGCAGATGCTGATTCACACCAAATATAGACACAAAATGCTGGAGCAACTCAGTGGGCCAGGCAGCATCTCTGGAGAAAAGAAAGAGGTGACATTTTCGCCTTTCCTTGATCATCAGTGCTGGTTTTGATTTGTTCTTTTTTCTGTACCCATCCAGGGTAAAGCATCTGCTTGACTGGACCCCACCCATCACCTGAAACATTTCTCCCTTCTGTCCAATAGTGCACATTAGCTGCTGTGGCATCACCTACAACATGCACGAGGCTACTTTTACAGCACTTTCCAAAGCCATTGCCTCTCCCACCAAGAAAGGCAAGGGCTTCAAGTTGATGGGAACACCACTGCCTACATATTCCTTTCACGCAACATCCTACTGGGAAACATAGTCTTTCCTTCATCATCCATGGGACCTTAGATGAAATCTAATGGAATCTATGGAACTATGAATCTATGGAATCTATGGAAAAATAGATTATGAAAGAAAACTGGCATGGAACATAAAAACTGACTGCAAAAGTTTTTATAGATATGTGAAGAGAAAGAGATTAGTTAAAACAAATGTAGGTCCCTTGCAGTCAGAAACAGGTGAGTTGATCATGGGGAACAAGGATATGGCGGACCAATTGAATAACTACTTTGGTTCCGTCTTGACTAAGGAAGACATAAATAATTTGTCAGAAATAGCAGGGGACCGCAGGTCAAAGGAGGAATTGAGTGAAATCCAGGTTAGTCGGGAAGTGGTGTTGGGTAAATTGAATGGATTAAAGGCCGATAAATCCCCAGGGCCAGATAGGTTGCATCCCAGAGTACTTAAGGAAGTAGCTCCGGAAATAGTGGATGCATTAATGATAATCTTTCAAAATTCTTTAGATTCTGGAGTAGTTCCTGAGGATTGGCGGGTAGCAAACGTAACCCCTCTTTTTAAGAAGAGAGGGAGAGAGAAAACGGGGAATTACAGTCTAACATCAGTAGTGGGGAAACTGCTAGAGTCAGTTATTAAAGATGGGATAGCAGCACATTTGGAAAATGGTGAAATCATTAGACAAAGTCAGCATGGATTTACGAAAGGTAAATCATGTCTGACGAATCTTGTGGAATTTTTCGAGGATGTGACTAGTAGCGTGGATAAGGGAGAACCGGTGGATGTGGTGTATCTGGACTTCCAGAAGGCTTTCGCATGGTCCCACATAAGAGATTAGTATACGAACTTAAAGCATACGGCATTGGGGGTTCAGTATTGAATTGGATAGAGAACTGGCTGGCAAACAGGAAGCAAAGAGTAGGAGTAAACGGGTCCTTTTCACAATGGCAGGCAGTGACTAGTGGGGTACTGCAAGGCTCAGTGCTGGGACCACAGCTATTTACAATATATATTAACGATCTGGATGAGGGAATTGAAGGCAATATCTCCAAGTTTGCGGATGACACTAAGCTGGGGGGCAGTGTTAGCTGTGAGGAGGATGCTAGGAGGCTGGAAGGTGACTTGGATAGGCTGGGTGAGTGGGCAAATGTTTGGCAGATGCAGTATAATGTGGATAAATGTGAGGTTATCCACTTTGGTGGCAAAAACAGGAAAGCAGACTATTATCTAAATGGCGGCCGAATAGGAAAAGGGGAGATGCAGCGAGACCTGGGTGTCATGGTACACCAGTCATCGAAAGTAGGCATGCAGGTGCAGCAGGCAGTGAAGAAAGCGAATGGTATGTTAGCTTTCATAGCAAAAGGATTTGATTATAGAAGCAGGGAGGTTCTACTTCAGTTGTACAGGGTCTTGGTGAGACCACACCTGGAGTATTGCGTACTGTTTTGGTCTCCAAATCTGAGGAAGGACATTATTGCCAAAGAGGGAGTGCAGAGAAGGTTCACCAGGGATGTCAGGACCGTCTTATGAAGAAAGACTGGATAGACTTGGTTTATACCCTCTAGAATTTAGGATATTGAGAGGGGATCTTATAGAAACTTACAAAATTCTTAAGGGGTTGGACAGGCTAGATGCAGGAAGATTGTTCCCGATGTTGGGGAAGTCCAGGACAAGGGGTCACAGTTTAAGGATAAGGGGGAAATCCTTTAAGACTTGAAATATTTTTTTCACACAGAGAATGGTGGGTCTCTGGAACTCTCTGCCACAGAGGGTAGTTGAGGTCAGTTCATTGGCTACATTTAAGAGGAAGTTAGATGTGGCCCTTGTGGCTAAGGGGATCAGAGGGTATGGAGAGAAGGCAGGTACGGGATACTGAGTTGGATGATCAGCCATGATCATATTGAATGGTGGTGCAGGCTCAAAGGGCCGAATGGCCTACTCCTGCACCTAATTTCTATGTTTCTATGTTTCTAACTGCTATAAAAAATGACAGCACTATGAAAGTATGTTCAATAGAAGGGCTACATTGATTTAGGCCGAGATGGAGTACAAATGGAGAGGATATTTCCAGTAGAGGGAGAGTGTAGGATCAGAGGGCACAACCTCAGGGTAAAAGGACGTACCTTTAGAATGGAAATGAAGAGGAATTTCTTTAGCCAGATTGTGATGAATCTGTGGAATTAATTGCCACAGGCGGCTGTGGAGGATGCCACTGGGTATTTTCAAAGCAGAGATTGACATGTTATTGATTAGTAAGGGCGTCAAAGGATATGGAGAGAAGGCAGGAGAATGGGGTTGAGAGGGAAAAATAGATCAACCATGATCAAATGGCAGAGCAGACTCGATGGACCGAATGGCCTAATTCTGCTCCGATGTCTTACGATCTATGATCTTATGAAATGTACTCACCTTACGAATAACAAATATCAATAGGCATTAGATGCTGATACTGGAAACCTAGAGAGCATCTGACATCAGGTGATAAGTGGCAAGTAATATTTGTCAGACAAAGGCCATCTTCATTCAGAGAGTGTCTGACTATTTACCTTTGATTTGAAATAGTACAATGTCCATTGTAAAATTGCCCCACCATCATGGAAATCACTATTTACCAGGATCTCAAACCCTAGATCCCATACAATGAAAACATAAAATAAAACTTATCATAACGTGCTGTAATATGGAGAAGGTGCAAAGATTGTGTCTATCCTTGTGTAGGAAGGAAGTGCAGATGCTGGTTTAAACCAAAGATAGACACAAATAGCTGATGTAACTCAGCGGGACAGGCAGCATCTGCCTGAAGAAGGGTCTCGACCCGAAACATCTCCCATTCCATCTCTCCAGAGATGCTACCTGTCCGGTTGAGGACATTCTTTTAGGAAGGAGATGAGGATACCTTTCTTTAGTCAGAAGATGGGGAATATGTGGAATTCTTTGCCACAGAAGGTTTGGAGGCCAAGCCAGTGGATATTTTAAAGGCAGAGATAGATTATTGTTTAATACACGAGGTGTCAGAGGTTATGGAGAGAAGGCAGGAGAATGGGTTTAGGAGGGAGTGATAGATCAGCTATGATTGAATGGCAGAGTAGAGTTGATGGGCAGAACGGCCTAACTTATAACTCCAGCTTGTTGTGTCAATCTTCGTGTTTATCTTTGGCCAAGTCAAAAAGTTGGGTTCAATTACGTCAGTTGGGGGGGGGGGGGGAGGGGAGGGGTGACGTCACGTCACGCGCGGGGTGGCCGGCCGGCCGGGGACGTGATGACGTAGCGGGCGAGGCCGGGCTCCCGCCGCCGCCTCGTGTCGCCGCCGTTTGCCGCGCGCTGGGCGGGAGGGCGGGAGAGAGAGAGAGAGAGGCGTCTAGTGGACGACGCCAACACGGCTCCACCGCCCGGAGCCGGAGCCGGAGCCGGAGCCGCGGAACGGCTCACCCCTTCCACCTATGTGCAAAAGCACAACACGTCTGCGCCCGAGGTTCGTCAGGTGATTTGTGACTGAAATGGCGCTGGTTTGGGGCTTTCAGTCGGGAGAAAATAAATCTGTGCATTGGATGCACTAGGGGAAATAAATCTGTGCATAGGATGCACTGGGGGAAATAAATCTGTGCATAGGATGCACTAGGGGAAATAAATCTGTGCATAGGATGCACTAGGGGAAATAAATCTGTGCATAGGATGCACTGGGGGAAATAAATCTGCATTGCATGCTCTGGGGGGAAATAAATCTGCATTGGATGCACTGGGGGAAATAAATCTGTGCATAGGATGCACTAGGGGAAATAAATCTGTGCATAGGATGCACTAGGGGAAATAAATCTGTGCATAGGATGCACTGGGGGAAATAAATCTGCATTGCATGCTCTGGGGGGAAATAAATCTGCATTGGATGCACTGGGGGAAATAAATCTGCATTGGATGCACTGGGGGAAATAAATCTGCATTGGATGCACGGGGAGGGGGTGGGGGAGGTATAAAACTTGGATGCACTGAGGGGGAAATAAATCTGCATTGGATGCACTGAGGGGAAATAAATCTGCATTGGATGCACGGGGGGAATAAAACTATTGGATGCACCGAGGGACAATAAATCTGTGCATTGGATGCACTGAGGGAAATAAATCTGCATTGGATGCACTGAGTGTTTTGAAAGGGCAAAGATGATTGGAAATGGCCAGCATCCTTCCAATGGAAGAGGATCCTACAGATAGATCACAAATGCTGGAGTGACTCAGGGGGACAGGCAGCATCTCTGGTTGAGATTTGGAATGGGTGGTGTTTGGGTCGAGATCCTTCTTCAGACTGAGAGTCGGGTGAGGAAGACACAGATATGGAGGGCAAGGTGTGAAAAGGACAGATCGAAGCAGGCAGTGATCAAGGAAATGTAGAATGGTTCATTGTTGGCTGAGGGGAAGGTGACAACGAGGCATTCGATCAGTAAAATTAATCAGGAGGACAGTGAAACGGGTGGGAGAGGGACTGAGAAATCAATATTCATACGAGTGGCCCAAGCAAAATATGTGGTGCTCCAAATTACGTTGGGCCTCACTTTCCCTTGGTGTAAAGCAGCATCTGCAGTTCCTTACTACACATAAGAGCTTCTAACATCTGGATTTGGCCTCAGTTGCCATGGAGTCACAGGAGTAAGAGAATTTTGTATTAAATAGCATCACTAATTCCCATTAAAACCCCAGATTTACGCCTTTCACTGGAATGATGGGAGGGGTATGTGTTTCTAGCACCACTAGTTTCTAATTAAAACCCAAATTTACTCCCTGGCTTTTCACAGGAATTAGAGGGTTGTGTGTTAAATAGCACCACTAATTCCTATTTAAACCCCAGATTTACTCCGTGGCCTTGGCGTGTTACTAACGGATACAAAGTCTACAAAGGTCGATAAGCATTGACAATAGAATAGATAAAAATATATCTGTATGCTATTTTAGTTGCACTTGGCAAGGATTCTTCCACCTTTCGGTTTCCCAGTTTACCCACTGACCTTCAGGTTTGCTCCTGCTCTCTGCTCCACATCTTCTTGCAGTGTAATAAAGTTTTGGAAATCAGTAAAAGTTGCTTTGGAGAGAAACACGAGGCACCAGACACTGACATCTGGAGCAAAGAGACAAACTGCAGGAGGAACTCAGCAGGGTAGGCAGTATCTATGGAAGGAAATGGGCAGATGATGTTTCCGGTTGGGACCCTTTTTCAGATATTTGGTATTCAAGCAACTTGTCGTGGAACCTACAGGAGTTCTGTGCCCCTGGTACTCGATCATCAATGCTTTATTTAACATTAAGGGTGAACTGACCAAAATGACAAGGATACAGCAAGAAGTCTTCTGCACCTAGAGTGCACGTTTATATATCTGACCATTATACTAAACATACCTGGAATATCTGATAGAATTTGGTTCTATTTGAGGCTGGTCTAAGTTACAGATACTCCAAGTAGAATTTGGAAGAACAGAAGCACAAATTATGATCTTCGTTTGCTTGAAAATGGGAGGTTATTAACAAAGTGCAGAGCTAGCTGTTAAATTTAGTCTGGTTTTCCAATGACTTGTTTTATTGATTCTCCATATTCAGTGAGCAGAAGATATGTGCTGACAAAGTGATTCCTTGTCTGGTTTTCAATTTGATCTCAGCGCTGATGGGTGAAGTGATGTGACAAATGGTAGTCCTTAACAATTAACTGGCCTCAAAATGCTTCAGTGGCAGGAGTTATTTTATAATCCAGTGGTATTATTTTGTACGAGGGTCTGAAGAAGGGTCCTGACCCAAAACATCATCTATCCATTTTATCCAGAGATGCTCCGTGACCCACTGCATAACTTTCTGTATTTTGGTAAACCTGCATCTGCAGTTCCTTGTCTCTTTTTACTGCTCTACTGCAAAATCTCCTCAAGGTATACCTAATTTGAAGGTTACACAAAAAGCTGGAGAAACTCAGCGGGTGCAGCAGCATCTAAGGAGTGAAGGAGATAGGCGACGTTTCGGGTCGAGACCCTTCTTCAGACTGGTCAGGGATCAGGGAAACGAGAGATATAAACA
Source organism: Raja brachyura (assembly GCA_963514005.1). The sequence goes on along the minus strand of OY740807.1, from coordinate 7,048,935 downwards.
GTGATATGGAGAGATAAAGCAAGAACAATGAGTGAAAGATATGCAAAAAAGTATTGGTGATAAGGAAAGCAGGCCATTGTAAGCTGTTTCTGGTGTGAAAATGAGAAGCTAGTGCGACTTGGGGGGGGGGGGGAGATGGAGAAGGAATGTCAGGGCCCGAGGGCTGAGGGAGAGGTGGGGGGGTGGGGGGAAAGGAGCAGTCTGGGTTAACAGAATTGAGAAAATTCAATGTTTAAGCCCAGAGGATGCAGACTCCCCAAGCGGAATATGAGATGTTGTTCCTCAAACTTGCGGTGTTGTTCACTCTGGCCATGGAGGAGGCCCAGGACCGAGAGGTCGGATACGGAGCGGGAGGGGGAGTTGAAGTGCTGAGCCACCGGGAGGTCGGGTTGGTTATTGCGGACCGAGCGGAGGTATTCGGCGAAACGATCGCCTAGCCTCCGCTTGGTCTCACCGATGTAGATTAGCTGGCATCTGGAGCAACGGATGCAGTAGACGAGGTTGGAGGAGGTGCAGGTGAACCTCTGTCGGACTTGGAATGACTGCTTGGGTCCCTGAAAGGAGTGGATGGGGGAGGTGAAGGAACAAGTGTAGCATCTCTTGCGGTTGCAAGGGAAAGTGCCCGGGGAAGGAGTGGAGCAGGAGGGAAGGGAAGAATTGACGAGGGAGTTGCGGAGGGAGCGGTCTTTGCGGAAGGCAGATAGGGGGGGAGATGGGAAGATGTGGCGAGTGGAGGGGTCACGTTGGAGGTGGCGAAACTGGCGGAGGACTATCTGTTGTATGCGCTGGCTGGTGGGGTGAAAGGTGAGGACCAGGGGGACTCGGCCCTTGTTGTGAGTGGGGGAATGGGGAGAGAGGGCAGTGTTGCGGGGTATGGAGGAGACCCTGGTGCGAGCCTCATCGATAGTGGGGGAGGGGAAACCCCGTTCTCTGAAGAACGAGGACATTTGCGATGACCTGGTGTGGAACACGTCATCCTGGGAGCAGATGCGGCGTAGTCGGAGGAATTGGGAATAGGGGATGGAGTCCTTACAGGAAGCAGGGTGGGAGGAAGAGTAGTCCAGGTAGCTGTGGGAGTCAGTTGGTTTGTAGTGGATGTCAGTCAGGAGTGTGTCACCTGCAATAGAGATGGGGAGGTCAAGGAATGGTAGGGAAATGTCGGAAATGGTCCAAGTATATTTGAGTGCCGGATGGAAGTTGGTGGTGAAATGGATAAAGTCATTACTGATTCTCCAGCATCTGCAGTTCCTTCTTTAACACCATACCTAATTTGAAGTTCTCCTCGTCTCTCTGACGAGAGTTCTGTGAGACCGTCTCTCACTGCTCTCTCTCTATGATGCCTGCCCAGTCTGAAAAAGGGTCCCCAACTTAACTATCACTTATCCATGTTCTCAAAATATGCTGCCTGACCCACTGAATTACTCCAGCACTTTGTCTTATTTGTTCAAGTTCACATTTATTTGTCACATGCACCAATTAAGGTCCAGTGAAATTTGAGTTCCCATGCAGCCATTCTATCAAAAAGAACACAATACACAACAGAATTTAACATAAACATCCACCACAGGGGAATCAACATTCTCCACTGTGATGGAAGGCAATAATGTTCAGTCAATCTTCCTCTTTTGTTCACCGTGGTCGGGGCCATGAACCCTCCGTGGTTGCCGCTACGGACAGCCTCTCTTGTCGGGATGAACAAAACTCCGACGTCGGGACAGGACGGAACACACACTCTTGGAGTTCCCGAATCGGCCACTTGCTTACCGGACACTGCAGCTTCACGATGTTATAGGCCGCAGGCCGGTGGTCGAAGCACTTCTAGCGATCCCCGGCAAGGGATCCCAGGCTCCGCGATGGAAAGTCCATGCTGTGCCCATGGCTAGAAGCTCTGCAGAACGCGGTTTAATGATGTTATAGTCCGCAGGCCGGCGGTCGGAGCACTTCTGACGATCCCCGGCAAGGGATCGCCCCACTCCACGATGTTAAAGTCCCTCTGCACCTGCTGCTGAAGCTCTGGGCCAGTCTCCGAGAAAGGCAGGAGCTAGCTTCTGCAGTTCCTTGTCTCCTGATGATATGTTTTATCTAAGTTCAAAGGATGCTAATTACAATCGATGTTAACTGGTCTTTTTTTCATACGGGTTAATGAATTCAAATATACATTAAATCGTGATTTTTGCAATTACCATTAATATTGGTCTTCAATCCTATAGGTTGCCGAATACATGACTGTATTCTGTAATTCGGAGATTTAACCATGAAGAGAAATATTAGTGATAGTTCTACACGAGCAACGTCAGGTACTTTTATTTAGCAAATGTTTTTCATCTATGAAAAAATCTTATTTGAAGTATTCATTACAACCTTTGATGTACTCTTTGTAATTTTATTATCACATTTGATATGATCTACTATCCTCCACTATCAATCTGTTTTTATTTTTTAATTTATTCTTTCCTTCCTTCACTTTTGAGTCAATGACACTTAGTTGCTCCAGATTATAGCACCTGCAGCCTGTTGTGCCTCCATCATCACAGTGACAGACCTTTTGGGCTGTATGGCCTATTTGTGTGGTAAATATGCAACTAATTGCATTGCAATATTGGTGGTTTCCCTTCGACATTTAATGTTATTGTAGAAAAAGAAAGGTTAAATCTGTCCAAAGTAACTGCATTAACAATTAATGTCACTGTTTAATCACTGAATTTCTTTTAAGTGATCTTTACCCTTTTCATTTTGTTTTGTAAGAACCTTTTCCCCTGAAGCCTTTCCATAAGCTGCGTCTTCATATTATCCATTTGAGATATTCACAAACTAACAATTTTACTTTGACGTCCTCGGTGAAAGGCTAGGGTACAATGAAAGCAAGTTTTGCCCATGTTTGGTAATTTCTATATAACACTAGACTGAGTGGGACCCGTTGGGTCCCAGCATCACACGGGAGGGCTGGTCCCCCAACGCAATATTCCACCTCTCCACCAATTCCAATATTGGTGGCCGGGGGGGGGGCTTTCTGGGATGCTAGTATGGGTGTGTGCGCTGAAGGGATTGGTTTCCAGAGGGCTAGTATGGACATTGTGGGCAGAATGAATTCTTGGGCTGGCGGCTCAGTCACTCACGGCTGGTGGGCTCGCAGTTGACTAACGGCTATTCCTTGAAATTCCATTTCAAGTAGGGTGCAAGGGAACCAAATTCAAGTGCAGTTTCATACCATTTCAAGCAGGGTGCAAGGCCACTAAAGACAGTGACCTCTCCCCCATCTTGCAGAGACTGAGCCACGCCCACACTTCTGGGTTTCATAGTCCCCCACCAGAAGGGGCGTAGCCTTCATAGCATGATTGACAGCAGAGAGAATCTCAACATTTGTAAAACACTAATAACTCTTTTATTTTTAATCTATGGGAAAAATCCTCAGCACCTGATGAGCGGAGGGGGACTGAGTAAGATGGCTAAAAATCACAGCCGTACGTGGTAGGGTTTTTTCTAAAATCCATATAAAGCACAAACAGGAAATGGTCAAGATTAGACTTTTAATTATATAGAAGGCAAGGCAGCTCTAATTAGGCAAGGCAGCTCTAATTAGGTAGCTCTAATTAGGCAAGGCAGCTTGCTTTAGCACTTTCAAAACCATAGGCAAGGCAGCTTGCCTTAGCACTTTCAAAACCATAGGCAAGGCAGCTTGCTTTAGCACTTTCAAAACCAAAGGCAACACAGCTACTTTAGCATTTTCAAAACCAAAGGCAACACAGCTTTAGCACTTTCAAACCAAAACACACTTTTGCATTTTCAAACTACATTTTTAAACCACATTACTGACAGGTCAGTAAAACCACTCACAGTTTAGTAGACATGTGTTCAGTGTTATTCACAGTTCAGACTGAGAATTGCGACCTCTCGCTCCCCCATCTTGCAGAGTACTGAGGCACTTCCACACTTCTGGGTTTTATAGTCCCTCCGGAAGGGGCGTGGCCTTCAGCAGAGAGAATCTCAACATTTTTAAAACACTAATAACACTTTTAATTTTCATCGATGGGAAAAATCCTCTTGCCCTGCGCAGTGGAGGGGGACTCTGAGTAAGCTGGCCAAAAAACACAGCCGTAAGTGGCAGTGTTTTTTCTAAAATCAATATACAGAACAGGAAGTGGTCAAGATAAGACTTTTAATAATATAGATTTGCACTTTAATTACACTTCTGGTAATTATGATTATGGAGATTGCACTAATTTATTTAAATTGTGTTTTTCAGGGTGTCTTCCTTTATTACTTTTCAACCAAAAGAAAAGAACCCGATTGCCATTAACTTCAAATCCTAAGGAACATGAGTTGGGCTCCAGTAGTAATTTTCCTACACCAGAGAGTTTTGATTCACCACCTGCGGGTATCTAAGTTGATTCCTTTCCTAACATTCACCATTTTGTTGTGCTCTGCTTGTTTTCATGACTATTTCTCCAAATTGTTTCTCTGAGCATGTTTATCTAAGGAATGTGAAGGTGTTTTGAACAACACTTAGAAAGCAGTAAATGCTTTTTTCTTTCAAAGCAATTGGGAAATGTCAAATTTACTGCTAAATTTGAAAAAAACTACTTAAGAATCAGGGCATATTTTTACTCAGTCACAATTTGGCTGTTTAGAACTAATAAATCTTTATTGTGATGGCAAACATTTTCTTACGTTGTACAGCGTGAAAACTATCCTAATTAAATAGATATATCAAATGCTATTGTAAAAAGATCCTTTTTCTATTTCAACTCTCGAGGAAAAGTTTGACACGTTTAATTGTTAAACTTTAAGGCAGCAGAGGATCTCTACAAAGCAGACACCAAAATAATCAGCCAACAGTACTGAACAATTACAGGACCGAGTTTCAATATCCCAGTATGAGGAGCAATCTGGGCAGTACAGCTAGTGGGATGACACCAATGCCAAATTCAGCAAAAACGACAAAAAACAGGTAGATTATACAATATTAATTCTGAGCATATATTTGTATTTGAATTGCTGTAAACATAAACATCTATTTTAAATCAGCATTCTTAAAGAATATCAGTAGAAACCTTTAGAGACGTTTCTTTAAAAACACATTTAACCAGCATATTTTTTATTTTTTTTTCAATTTAAACATAAAGCATTAAAATAATTTGATTGCTGAATGCATTTGGGTAATTAAGGCAGCCTACGAGCATCATATTGTGACCATTGCAGCTTTCCCAGTAGAATAAAAAAACATAATTTGAAAAATCAGGAACGGAAAATGTTATTCTTTGCATTCTGCAAGCTTGATGCTCTTTCTAATTGCCTACAGGTGGAGGAGTAAAAACGTGAGCAACAAGTTACAGTGTTATGTGACCAAACTCTCAAAGAACATTCTCTGTGGTGGTTGATTTTCATGGCTATTTCTCCAAATTGTTTCTCTGAGCATGTTTATCTAAGGAATGTGAAGGTGTGATTGTGGTATGAGATGGGTATTGTGATTGTGGTATGAGATAGGTATCTTTGTTTTCCTTTTGTACCTTTCTCCAGACTTTCACAAAGATGATTATAGACCCTTTTGAAGCCTCTCCTCAATGCACAGCCTTCTGGGGTGGCTCTTCCATAGGTTTCACTTTTATTTTAATAGCAAAATATTGCGGACTCTGGAATACAATGAAACATACTGGAAGTATTGAGCAGGTCAGGCAGCATCTGTGGTATGAGAAATAAGGCCATCATTTTAAGTATTTCATCAGAATTTTTATTTATCTGATCATTGTTGGTATCGCCTTTCTTTTCCAGCCCCACCTGCAATTTTCACACAGAGATATACCAAGATTTTTTTTAAAAATGCAAGTCCTGTATCCATGTCATGTTAAAACTGTCATCCGCTTAATCTATTGGCACCCAGTATCTGTACAACACACAGTATCTATGGTATCTGTATAACACCTAGCTCTCCTCTCTGAGTAGTTCTAATTTCTGTCTCTATGCTGCCAAATTGCTTCACTGATATCTGTCTTCATTGATTCATAACTTCCTTCAGATGAACATAGGAAAGATGAGTCATCATCTTCAATGCCAACTACAATTTCAGTCCTTTGCCTTGTCAATATCAAAGATTACTTATGGTTTTGGTACCTGGTTATTAGTTGTACTGAATTTACATGACTCTTGTAATGTGGCCTGTAACTATATTGACCTCTGTATGTTTTCTATGGTAAGCAGGTCTCTTGTTACATGTTTTATTCATCAGTAGACCGATGAAGCAAACAGCCCTTGTAAAAGTCCTGATGCACAAAATGTAGTATTATGGTTCACAATCACAGATAAAGCTATTTTTGTCTTTGTGGTAGATCTAATCTGAAACTTGTGCTCAGTGAAACAGATGCTGAAGGCATTTAAGATGCATCTGCATGTGAAGACTCAAAGTGCTATTTACCCATCACTTTATCCCCACAGTTGCAACTGTTTTTCCTCGTGCAGAGGAATGTTGTTGTGAGACCACAACTGTTAGCGGCAGGGGGGAAATAGTGTTTGCAAATAAATAAATCTGGTGTTGCAAAAATGCAGCATATGCGAATGCAAGAAATATCAAAAGACAGAAATGTTAAACAAACAAAAGACACAGTTTTACATAAGGAGCCAATTCCTTATAAGGTTCTTTTAATTGTCCTTTGTCCTTTGGTTATTTTTATTGTCATGTGTACCAAGGTCCAATCACATTGTTTTTGCATACAGATCAGTAAGATTATTTCCATTCATAAGTACAATCCCTAATTAAGTGCTGAATGCATAGAAGCAGACCAATAAGTCGACATGCAAGGGTAGCCAGATTTCGGCCATTTTCAAAGTCTCAGCTGCAGCTGGCCATAAAGGCCCATTGCAGCCTTTGCCTCCATCCGGATCGTCCCGCGAACCATTGTCCCTCTCTTGCCCGGCCTTCAGGTTTCATGTCCTGTGGGGAGGGGGGGGGGGTGCCTCCTGTAGCGGACCTTGAAGCTGTGGAAGGTAAGACCCCCCCCTCAGTTCTCCACACCGGCGCTTTGTTCAGCATCCACTACCATAGACGACTCCCTCCACCATCTGGTTCCCGGAACAGGAAATGAGCTTTGGACAAGGCTCCCTCTCCAGACGGCTTCCCCGGGTTCTACGGCGGGTGAGCCGGGCCTGCTGCCGGGGCATGGCAGTAGTCCGTGGTCCTTCGGGAGCTCTGGCCGTACGTGACCTTCTCCCAACTATGTTAGCTTTATGTTAAAATAACAAATCAAACAGACATTGTGGGAGGCTTCAAAATATACTGGGCTCAAAATTGAATTGGCAGTTATAATCTGGACTCCTGGACTGCTAAATGGGGTGAAATGTGTACCTGGAAGGTTCAGAGCTATTTGCATGACACACTTTCACTCAATCTGATTTCTTAGCAATATTTCATTAATCAGGTTGTCATATAATTTTTAGCTTTCATAAAGTTTATTTTGGTTACTTGTGCTGTAGAATTCTGTAGGATAAATCCAGTCAAGTAAACTTTACCATTATAATCTTAGAAAAATTGCAATAGATCACATGCCTTTGAGGTCTTTGGACTATCTGCAATTAGCAGATAAGATGAAAGAACATTCAGGGTTATATAAATATGCTATTGGAGAAAACACATAAATACTTTGTCCTGAAGTTAGTCAAGTGACATAAATTGTGAAATTTGCAGTCTTATCTTTGAAATAGCTTTGTGGATTTTTTGGAAAAAAAGAATTGTTGACTTTTTTGTCTGGAGCAGCAGTGTCAATTGTAGAGTCTGTTGAGTTTGGAGAAATGTCTCCAATGCTTGTGTTGCTTGCTTTGTCAATAAACAAAATGGAGCAATTGGAGGAGGACCTTCAGAGGTTGAGTGCACAGATTGGACGTGGCCTGCAGCGGCATGGAGCAGCAGAGCAGCAGTGACGAACTGCAGTTCTGGTTAATCCTGGGCTTTGGGAGTCCATAAAACACTTTTAACAAACTGAAAAACTCCTTGAGTTGTTCGAGTTACCATATTGCTGGACCTCATCTGTCATGTGGTCTGATTAATTGTTCTGCATTTCATGGAGTTCTCACTGGACTTTGCCCTACAAGTGCTAGAAGCTTGTTGACGCAGAGGTAACATCATTCTGCTACTTGTCAAAGGCATTGCACTTTTCTTACAGTAGTTTGTTGATCTAATTGTTTACGTCAAACCAGTCCCGATGAACCCACTGCTCAGATCCACTGCAGCACCGTGAGCAGTTTCTAACTGCGGCCAGTAGGAAATTCAACGGCGACCAGGGAGCACACGGGGTGGCGACCGGTGCGAGATGAGCAGGGAGAAGAAAGAAAGACTGGTGTGGGACAAGTCTTTTTTATGTTGGCTGCTTTCCCATGGCAATATGAAGTGTAAATTGAGTCATTAATAATATCCCATGTTTGCAACTATTGCCTGTAGGAGGGTGAACCAGAGTAATGCCTCCAGTGCCTTCAAAGTTGGCTGCAGGAGGTGCTCCCAGGACACAAAGATGGCTGGGTGAGGAGAGAAGAGGGATGTTAGTTTGCGGGGACTCCTCCAGTATACCAAGTGACCAGACTTTGAATAATAGCGCTAACAATGGCAGCGCCAGCACATGTAATATATGCAAAAAGAATAACCTTGTAGTTGCATATGTGACAAAGTACCATTGAACCATTGAAGAACAATCTTTGCTGATTCAGTCACCATCTGCTTGAACTGGTTCTACTTTCTAGTCGGGTCTCCAGTCGATGGTCTATGAGCAGCCAGAGTGTCGTCAAGGTGAAACTGGTATTTCTCCCTCACATCTGAGCGCTGTAGCTTCATAGTGTCGAACGTGGCTCAGGTAGGCTATGGCTGCACTGGGACAGCGGGAAAGCTCATGATAGATTTGACCAGTTTGATCTATCCAGTACTCTCACATGGCTCTGATGACCCTGCCTGCAAATAATGACATAATCGTTAAGATGCTACTGCGTGGATTTACGGGACCTTATACCCATTGGATAGTCTGAAGAGTGTGTCGGTGATGGTGAGATTACACTTAGCACATAGGTGCAGCCCGATATCGTACTATTGAACAGTTTTTATACCAAATCCTGTGTCTGCTCAGACATGCCCTAGGCACATGACTGTGCACTGCTAGGTCACTTTCCTGGGCATGAGTCATCTTGTTGATTTCTCTTCTCTCCCCTCTCACCCCATCCCACACAGTTTTTGGTATAAAACTTATTCGATAGTACATAAGGCTGAGGCTCATTGATAGTAGAATATTGCCAATTCAGTGAAATAAAAAGTATTGAGTAACTCAGCAGGTCAGGCAGCATCCTGACTGATACTGCTTGACCTGCTGGGGTACTCCAGCACTTTGTGTTTCATTCAACATTCCAGCATCTGCAGTTCCTTGTGACTTCAAAATATAAAACACGTTAACTCCAACCCATATCCAACAACACATCTGTCCAGACACAAAACAATTTCGGGCACATCATAATTTGTAATGTTTTTGTAAAATTAGAATAAGTAGTTGCAACAACATTTACTCGGCACTATAGATTAAATTACAGTAATAAAAGACAATAGATTTGCCAACAAACATAATTAGAACGGTGTGATAATTGAAGCCTATTATGATCAAACCATATAATTATGCATCAATTATATTGAATTTGTTTATATTCTATATGTATGTGTAAAATTTGAGGAAGAAACCTGATATGGTTAACATCAACAATACCATAGAACTGATTGTTGACTTCAGAAAGGGGAGGTTGGAAAACTCCAGCTTTCATCAATAAGATTAATGAGTTAGAAGCTTTAAATTCCTGGACATTAACATCTCGGATGACCTGTCCTGGGCCCAGCACATGGATGCAATTATGAAGAAGGCACACCAGTGCCTCTATTAGAAGTTTAAAGTGATTAATTGTAAGTCTGAACATCCTAACAAACCTTTGAAAGTAAGCCGACTGGTTGCATCGTGGCTGGTGCGGCGATTCCAATGGATAGAAACAGAAGAAGCTGCAGAGAGTGGTGGACTCAACCTGGTCCATTACGGGCGCAGCTCTCCCCACTGTCAAAATCATGAAGAGCTGCCTCAAGAAGGCAGCACTCATCATCGATGATCCCCACCATCTGGTCCATGGATTCTTCTCATTGCTACAATTGGGCAGGAGATACTGAAAGACTAAGACTGACGTTCCACTCAAGTGGGTTGAGGAGCGGATATCTTCCTGCGTCTATCATCAAGTATCCTCACCATCCGGGCAGGAGGTACGGAAAGTACTGAGACTGAAGTTCCACACTAGCAAGTTGAGGAACAACTATCTTCCTGCATCTATCATCAAGGATCCTCGCCATCTGGGGCTATCTCCTCACTGCCACAACTGCAATGGAGCTACTGAAAGTATTGAGACTCAAGCTCCACAACCCCTGGTCGAGGAACAGCTATCTTCCTACAAGTCTGAAGAAGGTTGTCGACTCGAAAAGTCACCCCTACCTTCCCCCTCGGAGATGCTGCCTGTCCCACTGAGTTACTCCAGCATTTTGTGTATATCTTCCTACAACCTCAAGTTTTGTTTTGTTTAGTTTAGAGATACAGTGTGCATTAACACTATCCTACACACTAGGGACAATTTACCAAGCCAATGAACCTACATACCTGTATGTCTTTGGAATGTGGAAGGAAACCGAAGATCTCTGGGAAAACCCATGCAATCACGGAGCGAATGTAAAACTCTGTAATTTATGTGTAATTTGTTTTCTGTATGTTTGAGTGTATGTGCCTGTGACATTGCCTCAAGCAAAATTTTTCATGATACCTGTACCTCACTGTACTTGTGCATTTGACAGTAAACTTGACTTAACTGGATATGGTTATGGTCCTCTAGGGGCACTGCACTGACAGCAGCCTCTGCCTGCAGCCCGTTTGTTTTTCCTCTTTTTTTAAATTTTTAGTCAGTTTAAAGTGTTTTTTTGGGGAAACTTTAACTTTTATATGTGGGGGAGGGGGGCAGGGTAAGGGGGAAACTGTTTCCCAGTCGCTTCCTGGCGGGGACGCGACTATTTCTCCGAGTCGCGTCCTCGCCCCCCACCTCGCGGCTTACATCCTGGATCCGAGCGGCCTTTCCTGCCGGGGACCGGGAACCGGACCAGAGCTGCAACAGTGTAGGCGCGGCGGTGGAGTCACCGCGGAGCTGGCGATGCCTACCTGGGTCGCCGTTGGAGCTCCAGAGCGTTGGGCCGCTGCTCCAACATCGTGGAGCTCTGGTTTGGGAAGCTCCCAACGCGGGCGGCGCTGACCGTCATCGTGGAGTCCTAGGGCCCTTTGCCGAGGGCCTCCAGCGTTGAATCTCCACCTGGCACGGCCTGCGGACTTTGGGACAGGGGAGTAGGAGGGGGCCGACTCAGGGTCCAGGCCGCTGAGGACGTCCCCTAGCCCCGACGGGCTTGAACATCGGGCCGCCTGGAGCGGCGACAGCGGAGGGCTGGGAGAGGCCCCGACCATGGGTGAACATTGGGGAACATCGGGAAGAGACTGACTTTGGTGCCTTCCCTCACGGTGGGAAATTTTGATCCTGCTGTGAGGGGATGTTTTATGTTGAATTTCTGTCTATTCTGTGGTGTGTTCTTTATTTTTGGCTGTATGGTGATTTCATTTCACTGTGCCAGTTGGCACATGTGACAAATAAAATCTATCTGTATCTGTTAATACAGGGCTGAATCATATGTCCTCTAAGTGGCTGGCCACATGTTCCTATTCCTTCGCTCCATAAATGCTGCCTCACCCGCTGTGTTTCTCCAGCATTTCTTCCTTTGCTTCTATTAAAGTCATCCTAATTGAAAAATACTTAAACACAGTTGAAATTGAATATTTTTTACAACATAATCTCTATAATATTAAAATTCTTCGTCTTGTTTGTGGCTTTGTGTGTGTGTGTGTGTGTGTGTGTGTGTCAGTATCTGGTTAATTCCTATTTTCTACCAAATGCTAGGCCACAACCTCCACATTTTCACACATTCTACTCACATTTTTCCCGTTGAGGCGATAAACATCTTCCCGTCGCAATCCCACCTATATTTCTGAAGTTTTTAATTGCTTAAAGTTTTAAAAACAACCCGAAAACTCACCCTTTTCGGAAAAGAAAACCTGAGTGACGTCACAATGCACTCGCAATGCAGGACGCGTCATTCTGGGAGGGTGGGGCACTCCAGCTCTCGCGTGGCAGAGGCTCCCGTCGGCGAGGGTGGTGCATCGGGCACTGGCTGGAGCTGAGTCTGGTGCTCGAGCTGGAGTGAGAGCCGAACCCGGGGCTTGGTGTGGGTCGTGACCGGGGCTGAGAAAGAAGCCACCACTGGAACCAAGGATGAGTCTGGGTCAGGGAAGAGCCCAGAGATGAAGTTGGGGCCTGGACTGCAGCCCAGGTGGCAGCCGAGTTGATGGCTGGAGTCTACTGCCAGGGCTGGACCGAGTAAGAGAACCAGGCCGAGCTCCAGGCCCTGGAGCTGCTCTACGATCTGGGTAGGTCCTGGGGCAGAGAATGGGAGTGAGGGATATGAGGAGGAGGGAAATGGGGTGGGGAGTGGGATGGTAGAGGGAGATGGGGGGGAGGTGTGGAGGAGGGAGATGCCGCCTCCCTATCTACCCTCACTCCCCCCCTCTCTACCCTCCCTCTCCCTCTCTACCCCCCTACCTCTCCCTCTCTACCCCTCATCCCCTCTACCCCTCCCTCTCTGCCCCCCCCCCTCCCTCTCTACCCCCGCTCTCTAGGGATTGAAGAAAGGGTGAAGGTGAGGGACTCCCGGGGGATGAAGAGAAATGAGCTGCGCTTGTGCAGTTGGGGGATATGCGTGAGTGGTGCAATATTGCATTGGGGGAATGGGTGAGTGGTAGAATCCTACGCTGGGGGTCAGACCCAGTGGGAGCAGACCCAACGATTACGTTTTTAATCGTTTACATTTTTTGAAACAGCCTTTCCGGGAAATAAACTCACCCTTTTCGGGAAATAAAACCCGAGTGACGTCACAATGCACTCGCAAGGCAGTACGGGACACTGGGAGGGTGGGGCGTTCCAGCGCTCGCGTGGTGGCGGCTCCCGGCGCCTGAGGGTGGTGCCGCGGGCACGGGCTGGAGCCGAGCCTGGGGCTTAGTATGGGGCCAAGAAAGAAGCCGCCACTGGAACCAAGGACGGGTCTGCACTTGGTCTAGTTTAAAATAAAAAGTTGGTTAATTTAAATTATCACAGTGAAATAACCACCACCCGCTACCCAAACCTAGCTAAATTTTAATCAAGTTTGGGAACCCTACTCAAATTAATGGAGTTACTACTTGTGTTACCAACCATGGTCAGCACAAATCGAAAAAGCCAAATGCAAAGTACAGCTTAACTGAATATACTCTGGAGCCACCATTGGACTTGATGTTAAATCCAGTGGTGGAGCAGGAGATTGGATGAACTGGCACCTGACATCTGGAATATCTAACCCCAGAGTCAGAGTGTGCAAACTTCGTATTGAAAGGGGCGCTGAGCTGTGGAGAACAGAGCACGATCTGACCCATTGAAGCTGGCATTACATTTTCAGAGATTGTTTATCCTCTGCCTCAGGATTTGATAGTGGAAAATAAATTGCATCCATTTTGAGTTTTTTTAATTCTGTACTATTAATAGTCTTAACAAATTAAGTGTTAATTACCCAAAACCCTGCCGCTTAGTCAACTTCTGCAACCAGAACCTCAGCATCAACAAACCCAAGAATACAGAATGTTTTCCTATGGATCTAATGTCATAGAGCAAAATAGAAAAAGCAACTGGAAGTAAGTGAGTTAAATTTGTTATTAAGTTGATTGTATTAAACTCTGGCAGAAAATTTAGTGTGGCACACCTTATTTATAGAGATATAATCCTTTGAAGAGAATGTTCAGAAGGTGACCCAAATGCTACAAATTGACTCCACTATCTTCTGTTAATCTTTGCAGCTTGTTTTCTGAGCACGTGCTTTGGCTTTGATTTTGGACTTTAACTTTAAGAAGCTGATGACAGCATGTTTTTCCTGTTGGGAATTTTACTGAGGTGAACTTCCATATCTTTTTAGAATCCTTATCTATTTTAATATTCCATTTTTTGGCAGGTATTGTTACTTGCCTTTTTTCTTTATCAAGCCGTGCAGCTCGGCAGCACATTAGCTATTTAGTCAAGAGGATGTGATTATCGTATTCCACAGAAGTGCTTGATCTGAGCCCAGAGTAAAGTTTAATAATTTGATTAATGTATATCACTTCAAAATGATTGATTTCCTACTACTTTGCTGAAACTTTGCTCTTCAAATTTTTTTAGAAGATATAGAATGCAACAAAATCATGGGATCAATTTAAACCGAGGCTTGGACAGCTCTGTAACATTATTTGAGGCCATGTTGGTTTAAATTTGTTTATTAAAGTGATATTAATTATTGCAAGAAGTAGGGGGGGAAGTAGGCTATTCAGCCTCTCGTGCCTACTTGATCATTCGGTAATATGGCTTTTTCTTACTTTAGTAGCACCTTTTAGTATTAATCTTATACTCCTTGATCCCCGTAATACCTAACATCTGTTTATCTCTGCCTTGAATATACTTAGTGACTGAAATTTCACAGCCCCATGGACAATAAATTCCAGTCATTTTAGCGCAGATTAAAATTTAATCTCAGCTCCATCCTGAATGACTTGTTCTTTATTTTGACAATGTGCCCTGGGAAGGACACTGGGATTGACCGCAGGTATGCTGCAAAACAATTGCTTAGTCTCTACCTGAGCTTGCTGATATAGAAGAGGCTGCAACAAGAGATTAGGTGGGAAGAGCTACTTGTGATTCCTTGCCTCACCTGGAATGGCTGTTAAAGTACCTTGATGGTGGTGTAGGGGAAATTATTGCATCTTCAATAGTTGCCCTGTGTCCTTGTATGCCATCTTTTAATCTCTTGCCATTTAAAAAATCCTTTGTTTCTATTTTTTCTACCGTAAGGGATGGCATCACATTTTTCACCTATACAGTTTCTTGCTCATTCATAGGCTGTCTAAAGGTCTCTGAAATTCTCTGCATCACCCTTTATGGCCCACATTGGTGTTGACCTTAATACCGTTAGTAAACTGACGTTCAAATTACCTGCAAAGCAAAGCATTTGTTATTAAGGCAATGGTCCTTGTTAACCAGACATGGCAATTTGTCAATGCCTGAGGTGGTGGTGGTGGTGAGCTGTTACCATATTCCAAGTGTTATCATCGCCGCAGCTTTATACCAAAGGCAATTGAATGGCCTGCAGCTTGTTTTATTATGAGACTAGAGAGCTGCAACTGTTTTTTACAACAGATAGTGAACATGCTTTCTATCAGAATTGTATGGCAGCAAGGAAGTATTTTATATTTTCTGTTCTGTCGGATTTAGATTATCTTTCGATATTTATATTAAAAACTCTTTGCCTATTAATGATGGATTAAAATGGTTGTCATGCAACATGAGGAGCGCATCAATAATTTCTTTACCTGAAGATATATCGGTGCTTTTGAAGTGTGATATTTTTGTTATGATTGTATTTTCTCTGTTCTTCCGTGCAAGGGTGTCATGACAAATATCGGACTGCCAAAATGTGATTGATTAAATAATGACAGGTGTATCATTTCATTTGATAAGAGAATATTATAATTGAAGGTAATCACACACAATGCTCATTTTAGCCAGGTTCATCAACAAGTACCTCAACAGAAACAAAGTCAGGAACAGAGGCAATTTTCAAGTGGATCCAACACTAAAGGGCAAAGCACTAAAACTAGTTGGAAGTAAGTGGATTGCACATCCTAGCAGACAGCTGTTCATTTTATTTACTTATGTTTTTTAACTTCAGTCACATGTAGCCATCCTTCAACAGCCTTCAGATCTTTCTGACATGAAGCAATGTTCTGAGACTTTCTGTAGCCAATGTGATGTTTCTCCATCATTAGTAAAATCTTATGCTGTTTAGATTAGTTTAAAGATACAGCACGGAAATAGGCCCTTCGGTCCACCAGGTCCGCGCCGACCAGCATATTAACACCATCCTACACACACTAGGGACAATGTTTACATTTACCAAGCCAATTTACCTGCATACCCGTACGTCTTTGGCGTGTGGGAGGAAACCGAAGATCTATATCTGTATCCAGTCTAACTTTGTAAGCTTGCTATGTAGATAATGAATCTACTTTTGTTTTAAACCAGCATCTGCAGTTCTTTCCTACACATGTAGATAATGAATTTCATTTCCCATTTGAGATGGCATTTTGCTTACATTAAAATCTATATAATACTAAAACTTTTTGTCTTGTTTGTGGCTGTGTGTGGGTGTCTATCTGGTTAATTTCCCATTTTCCTATTTTTTTCCAAACGCTAGACCAAAGCCTTTCCATTTTCACATATCCTCACATTCTTCCCGTCGAGGCGATAAACACCTTCCAGTTGCATTCCCACCTATATTTCTGAAGTTTTTAATCGTTTAAAGTTTTAAAAATAGCCCGCAAACTCACGCATTTCGGAAAAAAAAACCTGAGTGACGTCACAATGCACTTGCTATGCGGGACGGGACACTCCGGAAGGGAGGCGCACTCCAGCGCTCGCGTGGCGGTGGATGCCAGCACCTAATGCCCAGTGGGGAGGGTGGTGCTGGAGCTGGAGTGAGGCCGAGCCCGGAGCTTGCGATGGGGCCGTGGCCAGGATCGATAAAAAAAAGGCCGCCGCTGGAACCAAGGACGAGCCTGGGTCCGGAGTCAGGGACCGGCCCAGAGATGAAGTTGGGACCTGCACTGGAGCCCAGGTGGTGGCCGAGCTGACGGCTGGAGTCTACAGCCAGGGCCGGGCCGAATACGAGAACCAAGCCGAGTTCCAGGCCCTGGCTCTGCGCTACGACCTGGGTAGGTCCTGGTGCAAGGAATGGGAGGGGAGGAGGATTAGGGAAATGAAAAGGAGGAAGATGCGGTGGGGAGTGGGGTGGTAGAGGGAGATGGGGGGGGGAGGGAGACTTCTTATGTTGGATTCCTGCCCTCAAGTAGTTTCCAGGAAAACTGGAATGCTTAAACCTCATTCTGATTTCCATGAACCAGAGTTCTCAAGTGCCCTGGTTTTGTTCCCTGGTTATTTTCTTTTATTAAAACGTAGATATTTGACAATTATTTATTTGTTCTTGAGGTACTTAGAGCATTTTGAGACTACGTAAGCTTTTGTGTTAATTCAACCTGTTTCATTCTTATCATTTAGTTGTTTCAACTGAGTCACTAATAACGACAGTGTTGACCTTTACATCTTGGGCAGGAGATGAGAAAAAATTCAGTCTGGAAATCCCCTTTTATTTGGCTGCAATTCACTTTTATTGAAAATGTTACCGTGCACAGATTAGATCGTAAAAGGATACGGTTTTTATGCTTATAGTTCTAAACTAAACTAAAACGTAATTGGAAAAACTACGTGCCAGAATGTTATAAAAAGGAACTGCAGATGCTGGTGTATACCAGAGATGGACACAGAACGCCAGAGTAACTCAGTGTGTCAGGTAGTCGCTGGAGAAAATGGATAGGTGACATTCGGCTTCGGGACCCTTCTTGAGACTGATTGTAGTAGGGAAGCGAAATTCCAGGACAATTTAGGGCCGGCAACAGATGACATCAGGCAAGGAGGTTCCCTGATAGGCAGTTTGTTGGATAGAGGCAGGTGTGAGCCCTAGAGGGAAACACAGTTGTGAACTGTGCCAGAAATCTGATTTCCAGCAGGTTCCTGCAATACCTTGAACGTTTTGCATTTGTCTAATGACATGTGAAACAGAAATCTAAATGTAAGCAAAACACTATTTATTTGATAAAACAGGTAAACGAAAAGGAAACAGGAAAGTTGGTATATTTTATTTAAAGGACAAAAATACTTTGGGCAACTTTGGCTGCATATGTTCCCTAACACCCTATAGACTGGTGTTGTGACTTCTTGCGATTTCTGGCCTCAAGTAGAGATACCCAGGAAAACTGGAGTGCTTAACAGTCATTCTGATTTCCACAATTAATTATTCCAGAATGCCTTTCGGTTTGGTGCAGTATTCCTTTGGTGCAACAATCTCTTTGGAAACCTGATCGCACATGCTTATCAGATTAGGGATACTCCATGTTCTTCATGTTGTTTAGAAACAGGCAATCAATCAAAATATCCCTCAGCCTCAAAACCTGTTACAATAGGGCTATGCTAGAGTGCATCTTTTGGTGTAAACTTTAACATTTAAAGTGACAGTAATTCCGTTGTTTAGTGTGGTTATATTTAGTCTCTGTGGATTCTGTTGATTTATGCTACTCTCTTCTACTTCAAGGATTAGCATTGGACACGATGATGCAAGAAAGGAAGGAGATCAAGTGAAAAACGCAATTAACCTAAATTGTTATTATGATCATTCATGTGGCTGGGGTTATAGAACATAATTGATTAAATATATTTTTTGTGACATGGGGGACAAAAGGGGAGTGTGTATATATATATATATATATATGTATATATTATATATATGTATGTTATATATATGTATATATTATATATATATACATATATAATAAATACTCTTACAAAACTGCTTTTTCTATTGCAGAAACACTGGGAGGCAGGTGGTGGGAGCATGATGCCAGAACAATTTTGATAGTTTCCACATTTGTTTGTATGAGAATAAGCCTTTTTGTCAGTTAAGCGCACTATGGACTTCATGCCTGGGCTTTGCCTATTTTGCTTTAGCTTTATTTTTGGCTGTTTAGTTACATTATGTAATCTTTTAGCTGGTCAATGGTTCCACTGTTTGTTTAGTATTCTTTGTACAGTAAAGTAAAGCCCCATTGATTTTTGTCTGTAAGAACACACAAAGATTGTATTGTTTTTATTGAAATCTTCACAAGAAAAATGGTTTCATTGTCTGGCAAATTTAAAGTTGATTACATTTTAATGCAATTAAGTTTTATAATGTTTATATGTTCTAACTCTTTCTTTAAATTTTAGCACAGGTGTTAAACAACAGTTGGGAAACACTTGGAAAGAAAATATTAGGCCTGCAGTAAATGAAATAAAGAAATTTGCATCTACTACTGACACAAATCGTTCACAAATGAAAATTGCAGATAATTTCAGATCATCTGACTCTTACAAAGTCCAGACAGAGTCTTATCAGCAAATGCATCAGAGGTTCAAGAATTCACCCCAGAATATAGCAAGCAGTAGACACTGTGGCCAACAAAATAAATGTACTGAAAATCAATTGGTAAATAATCCTGATGATGGTGTGGATCAGGTACTTTTTCATAAATTTTGCTTAAAGTGAGTTTGTCTATATTGAATATGCAATTTGGATATAATGTTTTGCTTCCCATGATACTAATACAAACTTAAAATTAAGTCATACAGGATATTTCCACATTCTGGGAGAAATTTATCATTGAATAATGACCTAGCAATATTTTGGAGTAGAAACACTCTGAGGTGTGTGCATCCATGTGGTTCTTGTGCACCTCCGAATGGGAGTTGTTGGAGTAATATTGGTAGGGTGTGTAGGAAGGAACTGTAGATGCCGATTTAAACCGAAGATAGACACAGCGGGACAGGCAGCATCTCTGGAGGGAAGGAATGGGTGATGTTTTGGGTCGAGACCCTCCCTTAGGGGATTAGGTCTTTAGTTTTCTATGACTAGCAGGATGTTAATTTGTGAGTTTGCAGTGCTGTAGATTATTGGATGATTAGAAGATCAATGTGCAGAAAAACATATTGTATTTCCAAAATGATTTCTTCAAATGATAAATAAGATAAAGGACTCATTTAAATTAATTTAAGATTTTATTTTGTTTTCTAATCACCACACCATATTTTATCCTTTTCTTGTTTATTTAATCCCTACTGATGACATATTCAATTACTCAAGCTTTCATGATGTATTCCTGGCTTCTGCTTCCAAACCTCCCACAAAGACTCAACATTCATGCTTTTGTACTTACAACACTTGGCATCCAGTTCCACATTCTCAAAGCTGTTTTTGTAATTTTCTTCAAACGTTGTTAGTACTCATACAAACGAGCGTGTGTTTTTTTTAAAGTTTTCCTCGTTAGCATTTACTTTAAATTCCTTCATCCTTTGTAAAATCAATTAATTTTCTTTCCTTTCTTGTTTTGTCCTCTGTGCTATTATGTTTTTCATTTGGCATTTGTTCTTTTTTACTTCATTTATCGTTTCAATTTAAACACAAATTGATATTATTACAAATCATTTACTGATACAGAATTAACTCGGAGTAATGTCAACATAAATGGGCAGTCTGCAAGTTAATGAAAATTACCATGGCATCAGGGCATTGAGAGTGAAATCTGGCCAAAGGGTTATCCACTGCCTGCCTATCATTTCCCAAGTTCTTTGTATCTTTGACCCTACTTCTGGGATGATAAAACGTACATGGCATTCTTCAGATGCAATCAGTTATATCACAGCATAAATATGATGAAGTGCATGGTACTGACTGACTTGTATCTGCAGCTTTATATGTCTCCTGCAGTCAGTTTGACAAAACCCCAAGGATTCCTGAAGAAGCATTGTGTCGTGAGCTCCTGGCAGTTGTAATTAAAGTATTTATTTTCCCACACAATTTTTTGAGAGTCAGCGCGGAAACAGACCCTTCAGTCTGCGCCGGCCAGCAATTCCCGCACATTATCACGCCTACACGCACTCGGAGCAATTTACACTTATATTAAGTATACAAACCCAAGCCAATTAACCTACAAACCCGTACGCCTTTCGAGTATTGGAGGAAACCGGAGATCTCGGAGAAAACCCATGCAGTCACAGGGAGAACGTACAAACTCCGTACAGACAGCACCCGTAGTCGGGATAGAACCCGGGTCTCTGTAAGGCAGCAACTCTACCGCTGCCAGTTCTAGTGACAGCAATCATGAGCAAGAGTGCATATATATCAAGTTTTATTCCGATCGGTGAAATATTACAAAAGTTATTGGTCTGTTATTTGCCGGGATGGTGATGCCCCTTCTGGCACCCGCTGTCAATCACTGGTGGGGAGAGTAAAGCTGAAGGAGTGGAGTGTGGGCGGGGGCTGCTGTGTTTGCGGGCGCGGGCGGAGACCACCACAACGAGCCAGGTGCCGATGAGTGCAGCCGGGGCTGGGAGCCATGGAGTGCGACAGGTGCCGGGTCCTGGAGCCGGTGAGTGCGGTTGGAGCCGGAGCCACTGTTCCCACACACCCCCCTCCCACCCCCACCACACCCCCATCCTCCCACATACACAACCCCCCCTCCCCCACACACAGACCCCCCTCCCCCACACACACCCTCTCCCTCCCCACACCAACTCCCCCCCCTGCCCCACACTGTCCCCGCCCCCACACCTCCCCAACTCCCACTCCCACCACACCCGTCCCCTACCCCACTTCCATCCCCTCCCCCATTCCATTCCCACACCCCTTCCCTTGGCTGCAGAACGTCCCCGTCCCCCGGCTACAGAACGCTCCCACCATTGTGTTGTGGGAACGGGTGAGTGGTGGAATATTACATTGGGGAATGGGTCCCACCTGGTCTATTAAGCTTTTAAACGTGACCCAAATAAAGTCTCAATTCCAGGTAAATTCTGTCAATGATATGAATGTTTGAAACGTATGTTTACATAGGAATGATTGAATTTGTAAGTAGCATATTTAACATGGAAACGGGCCTATCGGCCCAACTTGTCCATGCTGACATGTCCCATCTAGGCTAGTTCTGAGGGATGGAGTGGGAAATGTTTGGGCAGTGTTTGTTCACACCCTCTCCTGATCACAACTCTAAAATTAATCTTGATAGGCCCTTTGTTATAAAATTTGCCCTCCAGCACAGAATGAGAAGCAGCTCCAACATCACAGTGCCTCCAGGAAGATTACTAATCCCAGAGACAGAAATAAACGGTAACACCAAAATCCCTATCTTTGCACATGTTGATTTCCTCCAGAGATCTTATTATGTTTTCTTAAACATTGGGCCTTAATTAACAGCTTTTGATCATGGCCTCTTTCAGCACCAGCCTTTGAATACAGTGTGCTCATTTTAAAAACTGAAGGAATTGTATATTTCCAATTAATTTGAAAGTAATGCATCTTTAAATTTAACAGTCTTGATTTGGGTCAGTTGATTTATTCATGAAAAAAACTTGCTTTGATTGTAATGGTCCCCAGATTCACACAAAGAGACACATGTATCTGTTGTGAGCATTAGCTGATGGCAAAGCAAAAGTATGATAAGACAGTGTTTGCATTGCATACCCAGTCTTCCTTGCTAGGGTTGAAAGAATATTGGGACACCTCAACTAAAGTAATCATTGCAAGTAATAGAGATTGCCATACTCTTGTTTGCTATTTTACTGGAGGAGGACAAATAGAATACTACAAGGTAGAATAGACAAGACTTCCACAAATGCAACTGGTGCATCATAAGGTCATAAGGAATTGAGCCATTTGGGCCATCAAGTCTACTCTGCCATTCAATCATGGCTGATAAATCTCCCTCCTAACCCCATTCTCCTGCCTTCTCCCCATAACTTCTGACGTCTGGTCTAATAGTGCCTCAGCTTTAAAATCCACATACTTTCTTTCCAACCCCATCTCCCTCCAAACTCATCTCCCCTTTCTCTGTACAATCCTACACTCCTTCAGTTGAGCAAAGACTGTTTTATCTATTTCTGGCCTCTTTCATTCCCAATTTCCATTGCCCCACCGTGCCCAACTGCCTTAGCTCAGCTTTGACACTCCCTCCTTAATACTACACCTCCAGCTGTTGCTCCGCTTTGTAAGGTCCACCTTAAAATGTACCTCTGTGATGAAACATTTGATTACCAGCTCTATTGTCTCATTATGTGGCTCAAATGTTCCTTTTTTTAAATAATATTTTGGGGCATTATCTCAGGATGGTTTATAACATTGAAGGCAGCAATTAAGTAAATTGTTGTTTACACCATCAATATTTCTGTTATTATTAATAGAACAAGCTGTACCTTTGCTTTTCTTTATAAACAGAAGTCAAAGCCGGTCCAGATGAAATTTGCACAACCAGAAAATTCACTACGTGTTTTGACTACAACTTTAGAAGGCCTGAAACACTGGACCCAGTACAGTGACAGATTTGCATTGTTATTTGAGGTCTTTGGTATGTGTACTTATCTTTCTTTCACTCTTTGTAAATGTATGATTAATTTCTATATTAATGTTATGCATAGATTTACATTTCCTTAGATGCCAGGTGAAAATATCCAATTTGCATTTCTTTGTATTGTGAACTGTTAATCAATCATTTATAAATTTAATTTACAGTGTCCTCCATAAGGTTTGGGACAAAGACCCATCATTTATTTATTTGCATCTGTACTCCACAATGTGAGATTTGTAATAGAAAAAATAATATGTGGTTAAGATTGTCAGATTTCATTAAAGGGTATTTTTATACATTTAGGTTTCACCATGTAGAAATCACAGCTGTGTTTATGCATAACCCTCACATGTGAGGATGCCAATTGTGGAATGCAGAGGCAAATAAATAAATGATGGGTCTTTGTCCTAAACATTATGGAGGGCACTATATATCCATCAGAAACAGGCAAGGCTGAAGTAATGCTATAAGATTATAAAATACATAAACTAATATAATGAGCATTTGAGTCGAGGAACATTTTGCAGTTATTCAAGATTTATGTCATTTAGGTGGTGTTGGTATGGCAGAGTTGCAGAGCACTGGAATTGTTCAGTAGGAGAGAAAAACAATTAACTTTTTCTTCACTAAGGATTTGTTAGAATTAGAGTGAATGAATGGAAGGTATTTTGTTTATTTAGTGTTCCACTTTTGGCAAACCAAACACAAACTGGGTGATGGATTTGCAGTACCCCGTTTCTAAATCCGCACGTGTCACTGTGAGTTTCCACTAGCTTGTCACTTTAGTTGTTCATTACACTCCTACATTCATCTCTCTTTCTTTAGCCCTCATTACTGTTTCAATAAATCTCAATGTAAATTTGAGGAACAACGCTCCATCTTTCAAGTAAGCATATTATTGCCTTCTGGATACACATTTGTATTCAACAATTTCAGATGGTTAACTGTTCAGCCTTGTATCTTTCCAAAGTTCATTTTTCCCCCCACTTTACTGTTAATTTCAAATGTCATTAATTTGTTCTTGTTTACATTGTCACCAGGCAAACCTTGTGTTACATCTTTACCATCCTCAGTCAGTTGGCACTATCACCACTTGTATCATCTAGAAACATAGAAAATAGATGCATGGCTGATTATCCAGAATCAGTACCCCTGGTCCTACCTTCTCACCATATCCCCTGATTCTGTTAGCCCTAAGACCTATATCCAACTCTCTTGAATATATCCGGTGATTTGGCCTCCACTGTGGCAGAGAATTCCACAGATCCACAACTCTCTGGGAGAAAAAGATTTTCCTCATCTCAGTCCTAAATGGCCAACCCCTCCCGAGCTGAAATGTAGCCTGTCCATTTCCTCCACAGATGCTGCTTGACCCACTGAGTTCCTTCAGCACTTTGTTCTTTGACAAGAATGTGTGTTCATCAGTGGGCCAATCTGTGATATTTCTATCTAATTTAAAAATCATCACTTGTCTACATGTTAATGCAAAACATTAATAAAATAATTATAGGCTATGAAAGTACTGGAGGAACAATTATAGGCTATGAAAGTACTGGAGTGGATCAAGCAGCATCTGCGGATGAATTATAGGCTATGAAAGAAGGGTCCTGACCCAAAACTTCATCTGTCCGTTTCCCTCCAATGATGCTGCCTGACCCACTGAGTTCCTCCAGCAGTTTGTTTTTTGATTCCTGCCTCTAGTTTCTTTTGTCTTCATAGGCTATGAATGGTAAACTAACTTATGTTTAAAAATAATCCAAGGAAGGCAGATTTGTAAATCAACAGTAGATGGCGCAAAAATCTAAAGTTTAATTCTCGAATGGGGTGCAGGAAAAATGAGTCCTTGACCATAAAGACGTAGTAAGCTAGCTATGGAAAGGGGTATTATTTCGATTCAATATTTCAAAGATTAAATCTACAGTGATTCACAGATTAGTAAATTGTTCAGGATAATAAAGGTAATATGCGCTGATTGCCAGCAACATTATTATAGTTACGGTTTGCTGGAGGGATATGTATATGTGACCTGTACCCTAAATCTGGCTTTCACAAGAGGCCCAGTCCTTTTATATAGGCTCAAATCAGGTCTACACACAAAACAAATCTCGTAGAGCAGCGGTGAGATTCTCGAACAAATTGGTTTATTCAGGTCGTGACAATATATACTAGGAAGCACTTGAAGAGATCCCAAAGTACATCACTGACTCAACGCATGTGCAACATTTCATACTATTCGCTTTACAATGGTTACTTGTGGGTACTAGATTTTGCAATAATTCAGCAGTCACATTTTCTTTGTAGTCTTTCATCCTTGTTTTATCTCTGCTCCAATTGCCTCTATCTGACTGACAGCTGGGACTTTTCTTCATGTTCTTAGAATACCATCTCCCATTTGCTTTGTTAATAGGTGTCATAAAGTGACTACTCTTATTGTATATCAATGCCCTCAGCCTGGTTTACAAACATCCTATTTTAATCTTTGCTCCACCAATTCTGGCTTTTATATTCGAAAGACATCTCTAATACACCTTCTTGGAGTAATCGCTGCGATCTCAATTCCTGCCCGCTTGACAAATATTATGGTCTTCAACTTTGTATTTTGCTTTTTTATTATGCCAAAATTTAAAATTCAGAACACTTGCAATCAGTAACTGTACAAATACTAATATGTGCAATTTAATAGTAAGATTAAATGAGAACTTACCAGTTTGAAGTTTGATCTTTATTTTTTGAGTAGTTATGATGAGGGATTACGTGAAGACCCCGCCAGCAGCATTCGCGACATTCTTCAAAGCAGTGGTGTGAAATCACAGATACCAGAGTAGACTAACATAGTAAGATAAGAGAGAACTTATATACCAGTTGACCTTTATAATAGAGGGTTTTGGGGGCGGAGCGCACCCGTTGTGTTGTTACAAGTGCCATTAACATAACCATTTTATATGTTAGTTTATCCAGAGTGAGCCCCGATATAGGTGTCCATCCTCGAAGCATAGTTAATACTATGTCTATGTCCCATGTATGTGTGTATCTGGGCCTGGGGGGGATTAGAGTTAAATATACCCCTCATCAGTTTAGATACGAGTTCAGAATCTGCAAATCAATAGGTTCATTTAATCATGGCACGGACCCGAAACGTCGCCTATCTCCTTCGCTTCTTAGATGCTGCTGCACCCGCTGAGTTTCTCCAGCTTTTTGTGTAACCCTGCACTTGTTTCATCATGTGTGGAGCACTTTTACCTCTGATCCTTACATACTCGGAAGTATTCAGGGTTACAAAATTGAATTTGTATACGAACTCCCCATCCCAGTTCAGCATACGCCCAGCCGGAAGTTCATACTTTCACAAAAAGAGAGAACAGCAGGCCATGCTGAACTGTTAAGACTAAACGCAAAAGGGGTAATTGAGAAGACAATCAGAGAATCTCAAGAGTTCGTATCAAACATTTTTACAAAAAATAAAAAAGATGCGGATGTCGCATTATTATAGATTTGACCGAACTAAATACTTCCGTTCAGTATGCCCATTTCAAAATGGACACGTTTGTCACAGCTAAACAGCTAATCTCTGATAGGTACTACATGGCTTGCATCGATCTAAAGGATGCATACTATCCAGTACCAAACAACAAGGATCATCGTAAATATCTAAAATTTGTCTGGATGGGACAGCTTTGGCAATATCTCAACCCCATCGGCTGTTCTGGCTACTGCTGTAATACCTGCAGCCAGCAGTTTAAGGATTCTCTGGAGTTTCACCTCCTGGCTCCTTATAGTTGGGCTCATGTTGCCCCAGATGGGGTTGTTGACTGCAGGCACATTTAGAGAAATGCAGTTCTCTGGAGCAAGGTATTTCTCTGCCGTGTTATTTATGGCTTGTTCCTGCAGCTGGTTGGTAGCCATGTTATTAATACTGGCTGCCAGCTTAGGATGTATCGGCAGTCCCTTCTGGGTGGGCACAGCGTGTTTATTAACCATGCCCAACAACTCTTCTGGCAGGGTTACACAAAAAGCTGGAGAAACTCCGCGGGTGCAGCAGCATCTAAGGGGCGAAGGAGATAGGCGACGTTTCGGGTCGAGACCCTTCTTCAACTCTTCTGGCACCCCTGACAGAGATAATTCTTCAGCCATTGCCCCTTCTTCAGGGTCAGCCCAGCTCTGACCCCTAATGCTCCCCTGCGAAGAGGGTGAGACATTTGGCAGTCCTTGATAGGATACTGCCGTGGGTCTGCGAAGAGACCCACTGTGACTCTGCCCCTGCATAAGCAGGTCACGCTGGAGCAATTGCTTCACCATCAGCTCCATGTGGGAAAGACGCCCGCCGTCGCTATCCGCGAACGGGGTGTCCTCAGGTCAACGGACCTGTCCGACTTCTGGGTGGTTTTGCCGGCGGACCGCGGCGCACCTGCGGTCTGTTGCAGCGAGAAGTCGGGAGCTGCTGGCAGCACCTGTAGCTCTGGAGAGACGGCATGCTGCTGGCTGCTTTCCACAGCAGCGATTTTAGCCGCTGCTCTCCTGGACTTTCTCGACTCCATGGTGTTTGTTTCGTCGCTGGAAAAACAAAAGAACACCGAGACTTACCTTTGGTAGGGTTTTAAACTTATGCTGGAGGAGCGGCGTGCTGGCGGGGTCTTCACATAGTCACTCACGTGCTCCGAAGTAAAATCTTAATCCCAGGTATAATGGGTGTACATTAGCATTCAGTTCCCAGATTCAGATCCCAGTTTCCAATAGTTTTTCCCAAATGTTCTCTACTTCTGAGCAATGCTTCCAAATAGTCTCAAACTATTCATTAACCACAATCTCACCCTCCTTCACTAGTGCCATCTAGTCAGTGTGGCGGTGTGTTATCGGAGAACATGTTTTGAGAAATCTCCTTAATGTCTCATCCGCGTAATTTCTTGATGTAATAAAGACTGCTTATCAATCGTTCATCCGATGGTACCTTCAGTTTCTTGCCTCTGATGGTGATCTGTCTCAGGAGACCCTGGATTATGACATTATGACTGGGGGGTATAATTCCGGACGTTGTTATCATATCATTTAGCAGAGTAACACTCACAAATAATGCATTAGTCTTTAAATCAATCGCAATCTTATAGTTACTATAATGTGTACATCCACGACCAGACTTGCATTATTATCTCTTCTGGGCAGGCCAGTGTTTTCCACCTTGATGACATCTTTCTAACCCAATTCCCTAGATTTAGGGTTATTATCACGTGTAACGAGGTACAGTGAAAAGCATTGTTTTGCATGTTATCAAAACAGATCAGATTTACTACATACAGTGCATTCGGAAAGTATTCAGACCCCTTCACTTTTTCCACATTTTGTTACGTTACAGCCTTATTTTAAAATTGATTAAATTCATTTTTTTAATCATCAATCTACACACATACCCCATAATTAAAAAGCGAAAACAGGTGATTAGAAATGATTGCAAAGTAATTAAAAAGAAATAACTGAAATATCACATTTACATAAGTATTCAGACCCTTTGCTATGGCACTCAAAATAGTAAGATTAAACGTGAACTTACCAGTTTGAAGTTTGATCTTGATTTTATGAGGAGTTACATTGGTGATTACGTGAAGAAGGCCTGCCAGGTCGCATGCACACCAAACTTCAAAGCAGCGGTATGAAATCACAAATAAACAACACCGAAGTACATAGTAAGATCAGTGACTCGAGAACTACCATATGATCCTTTATGAGAGAGGGTTGGGCATGGCGGGCACGTAATCACCAACGTAACTCCTCATAAAATCAAGATCAAACTTCAAACTGGTAAATTCTCGTTTAATCTTACTATTTTACTTCGGAGTCACGTGAGTGATTCCGTGAAGAGTTCAAAGCTTTGCGATTTCATGCTGCAGATTACAAATCTCAGTATCCCATTGCATTGATTAACTCGAAAGAGAAATAAATGCATTAGTAGTAACATTGCATTCAATGTAGAAATAGGGTTTATTTAACAATGTAAACAAACGACAGTACCCCTTACATTTAGGTACTTAAAATGGCATAGGCAAACAGTCCTAGATTGACAATTGGCCGATGATAAAAATTCTGAAACATCAACTCATTTGCCCATCCGGCGGCCGTCAAAATATGGTTGAAGGGCACGTCCCTCGCCTTGGCCGCCGACGTAGCTGCTGCCCTAGTGGAATGAGATGTAAACACACTATCTAAATGATACGCTGACGTTGATGCTGACCTGGTGGAATGAGATATACAATCGTCAGTGTTAATACCTGTATAACCCAGAACCTGCTGCAGCCACCTTGAAAAAAGTCTGAACCGACCTTCCTTTGTGTAGTTGTTAGTTAACTAATAAACAGCGCTGATTCCATACTTCTTAGGATTCTGGTGGCCTAGATAACATAGAAGTGAGACCGTGGGGTATTCAAAATGATCTTCAATCATGCTACCCCTAGTCTACTCTGGTTGTGTAGACCAGAATGTAAATGTAATGGCACCTGCAGCCAATTCCATCCTATCTAGCCACAATGTTTGCAATGTTTTGCCGTTGTTGTGCTGATAGAAGTGTCATAACTAAGGATGTAGCTGGAACCCCTTGGTGAAGTAATGTTCACACATTTTCAATAACCAACTGCATAATCTTGTAGTGGGAGAATTTGTGTCAAGATCTTTTAACAAGTCGATATCCGGGTTGGACCCGACAGCGTAGTGTCTCCATAACTGAATTATTGTCAATACCATTTAAAATGAGCTGGAAATGGCAGTAATCTGTACCGTATTAAATGTAACAATAACATTTAACAAAACACTTCTGATCCCCTCAATAGGAATGTACTGCTTTTTTGGGTGCTATCCCTGCACACTGCAGTGAGCACCTTCATGGCTTGATGTGACAACCTGAGGCAAAAGTCAATCGATTCAAAATGTGTAGGTCAATAATTGTTTTACTGTGCAAAAGCCGGTCTCCTGAACCACAGTTTGAAACAGCAAGTTCTTGTTTTTTGGCATAACCATATACCGTTGTGCCATAATGCCTGATGAAGCAGGCAACATGGATGCTTGGCCAGTCCGACAGTACGAACCCAAGCGAGGTCTTGCTGACTGTTTTAAGACCCGGCTAATGAGGCAAAAAATGAGGAAGACATAAAGACCGTTCCTCCTATTGAAGGGAGAAAGTATTTCTCCGCACTGTTGTGCCACATATTTTTTGCAATGAGTGAAAAACATGCGTTAACATGATGAATATTTGATGAAGTATTGAACCATGCTTTCATCATACTTCGAGATCCAACACTTATTCTGTGTTATCATCGATCTGAACTGGATGATACACCAGTGGCAAGGAGATTAATTACAGGATATTTTTCCTCGATTATCATGTTACTAACATATGTCACCATCGTAGAGTAGCAACTTGAATTTGAGCATGTAGAAGATGTATATTTGCTCAAAACCCCTTACTCATGGGTGCATTTAGTGTATATATTTAGTTGATACCAACAACTGAAGAATTAGTAACTCATACAATCTCTAATACCTTTGAGTAGGTGATGGTATTTGGAACTTCTCATCTTAGAATTCTAAACATCAGTTCATAATAACTGAATTCAACTGACCACACTACTGTAGCGAGTTTCAAATTCAATGAGTTATTGTTATGTTCAGCAATGCTGAATAATGTTACTTCATCATTGTGGTAACATTAGCCTCAGCTGATAATAGCACAAGGTTGTTAACAACGATCTAATTGCTACTTACACAATATCAGTTCCTTAATTTGCTCAGCTTTATTGCCAATTACTCTTAATGAAAATAACTCAGTTTTGTAACAGATTGCTATAAACCCAATCTCTTGCCACAAGGTGGAGACAAGGCTAATAATAATTAAAGGTAAATCCCAATGGCCAACAAACAGTTTATCCCATACTGCAAAGCTTTACTGTTATTGTACAGTTATATTGTCTTTGATAACCTTTGGAATGGGATTTGTATAAACATGTATATCTTACCTTATGAATCTGTTGTAGTCAGGAATAAGTTTTTACATTCGGAAAGTTCATATGCCCGATACTCTCCATTCTTCATAATAACATGCCAATCCTGCCTTATTGCATGGGTGGTTTGCATGAAAACTTTTGCCCAATTTCCAAACCCTGGCCATAATCCAAACTTACCTGGAATGCTCCGGCTGTGCCTCAACAAAATATTTTTACCCTTTGTGTGTTGTACAAACAAATGTAAATATTACAACTTGTGAACGGTGCACTACCCAAATTTTGGAAGTGCTAGACCCATTTAGTTGAGCATGATTGGAAGGTGCATGGAATTTCTGAGCTATCATGCTGCCCCCAGCTCCAGTGAACCGCTACTGCCGATGAGCGCCTGGGGTGCGTTCTGAACGATTACTTTTGCTCGTCGTTGGCCGAATTGATTAGTCTGCCAGGCTTCTTCCCCTGTAGAATAGACCTACCTGGATAACCAATTCAGCGGCTGGCTCTCACATCCCCCTGTTGCCGTTGTTCACTGCCGGCACATATGTGCTTGAGTATGTTCTATTGACATTTTTAGAGCCCGGAGTCATCTTGACCTTTTGCTCTTCCCTCCTCAGAGAGGGTGATTCGTAGGGAACCCTAACAGGCGCTGCAGCAGGCCGCAGGATACAAATACTGATACAAACCCATTGGCCTTAACCCAATAGAATATTCTACTGGGATGGCAACTTTGTTGTCAGGAAAAGGTACCTCTGACACGTGCCCTTCATCCCTTTGGGTGTGCCCCACGGCTATACCCTGAGACTCAGTGTCAGCAGGATACTGACCCATCTTGGTCTCTGCCTCCAAGAGGGAGACCTTTGTAGCACTGTATGCAACAGTTGCTGTATTTAGGATAGTCGTTTCAACGCACTATCCAGCCCCGGTGAGGAATTCATCCCCCGACTCCATGGGCCTTGCTCTCTAGCCCCGGTGGAGTTTCATCTCCCGACTCCACGGGCGAGCAGATATGTGTGAATTTGAGCAACCCTGTCCCAGGCGTTGCTGGCGCCGCCTTTCATAAAGGCCAGCACTTTTTGACATGAAGCAGCCCTGCATCAGGCGCTGCTGGCACGGCTCTCCCGTAGGCTGGCACTTCACACATGAAGCAGCCCTGTCAGGCGCTGATGGCATGGCTCTCTCATAGGCCAGTAATGTCACAAATGAAACAGCCCTGTATCAGGTGCTGTTGGCACGGCTCTCCCGTAAGCTGGCACTTTCATATATGAAGCAGCCCTGTCAGGCGCTGCTAGCGCGGCCTGTCCCACAGGCCCGCGCTATTGCTGTGTAAGCTCACTAAATCAACATTTTTAGTGTACAGCTTTACCTGTGAAGGGTAAAAATAATTCATAGTAACTTGTGCTTAAATAATTATAACATTGCCAGAACATATAACAATAACTTTTTACTTTGCCTTTAGCTTTTACTTAAAGAAAAACCACTATAAAATACATACTTTTTATTATAAGGAGAAACCCTTTATAGACCGACTCACCTGAGTCCAAATAGGGCTGAATGAGTCCCAGTAATTTCTTGACTGGCGACCAACGTCTGTGAACCACTGTCACTGGCTCCAGCGTTGCTTCCTTGCCGTTCCAACGGCATCCCTGCAGGCTGGGAACCGCTGACCCCCCTGTCAGCGACTCTGCTTAAATTTATTTCCGTTTTTACGGCATTCCTGCAGGCTGGGAGCCGCTAACTGCACTGTTAGTGGCTCCTTATCTCGCAACCGGATTGATTTTGCAGGTTATCCAGTTGTTGCGGTCGGACTGGAGTTTCCCCATAGACCATAACCGGCAACTCGTCGGGCTGCGAAACTGGCAGGAAAAAACCTCTGTAAAAAGAGGCTCCTGCCTGAAAACCCCTGGTAAGTAAAAAACCCAAACTTTTAAGTTTAACTTACCACCGGCAGGAGCTGTGTCCTGCCAGACTGGTGCTTGCGCCAATGCGGCTGACGTACTGGTGTGCATGCGGCCTGGCGGGCCTTCTTCACGGAATCACTCGCGTGACTCCGAAGTAAAATTGACCTTCGGTGCATCCTGTTTCCATTGATTATCTTTGAGATGTTTCTACAACTTGATTGGAGTCCACCAGTGGTAAATTAAATTGATTGGACATGATTTGGAAAGGCACACACATGTCTATATAAGGTCCCACAGTTAACAGTGCATGTCAGAGCAAAAACCAAGCCATGAAGACAAAAGAGGACGGTGACCTCCGAGGCAGGATTGTGTCGAGACACAGATCTGGGGAAGGATATAAACCAATATCTGCAGCATTGCAGGTCCCGAAGAGCACATTGGCCTCCATCATTCTTAAATGGAAGAACTTTGAAACCACCAGGATTCTTCATAGAGGTGGCTGCCCGGCTAAACTGAGCAATCGGGGGAGAAGGGCCTTGGTCAGGAAGGTGACCAAGAACCCAATGGTCACTCTGACAGAGCTGCAGAGTTCCTCTGTGGAGATGGGAGAACCTTCCAGAAGGACAACTATATCTGCATCAGACCAATCAGGCCTTTACCATGTGACGGAAGCCACTTCTCAGTAAAAGGCACATGACAGCCCGCTTGGAGTTTGCCAAAAGGCACCTAAACAAGATTCTCTGGTCTGATGAAACCATGATTGAACTCTTTGGCCTGAATGCCAAGCGTCACGTCTGGAGGAAACCAGCCACCGCTCATCACCTGGCCAATACCATACCTACGGTGAAGCGTGGTGGCAGCATCATGCTGTGGGGATGTTTCTCAGCAGCAGGAACTGGGAGACTAGTCAGGATCGAGGGAACGATGAACGGAGCAAAGTACAGAGAGATCCTTGATGAAAACCTGCTCCAGAGCGTTCTGGACCTCAGACTGGGGCGGAGGTTCGCCTTCCAACAGGACAACGACCCTAAGTACACAGCCAAGACAACGGAGGAATCGCTTTGTGACAAGTCTATGAATGTCTTTGAGTAGCCCAGCCAGAGCCCGGACTTGAACCCGATCGAACATCTCTGGAGGGAGCTGAAAATAACTGTGCATCGACGCTCCCCATCCAAGCTGACAGAGCTTGAGAGGATCTGCAGAGAAGAGTGGGATAAGTTACCCAAATACAGGTGTGCCAAGCTTGTAGTGTCATACCCAAGAAGACTTGAGGCTGTTATTGCTGCCAAAGGTGCCTCAACAAAGTACGGAATAAAGGGTCTGAATACTTATGTAAACGTGATATTTCAGTTATTTCTTTTTAATTACTTTACAATTTTTAAACACCTGTTTTCTCTTTTTTATTATGGGGTATTGTTTGTAGATTAAAACAAATTAATTTAATCAATTTTAGAATAAGGCTGTAATATAAAAAATGTGGAAAAAGGGAAGGGGTCTGAATACTTTCTGAATGTACTGTATCAATGCAATGAAGTCAAACTCAAGCTTGGGGGAAGATGACGAATGCAGAATACAATTCTCAGCATTGTCGCAATGAGTCCCATAGACAAGCTC
This sequence comes from Raja brachyura, assembly GCA_963514005.1. The sequence continues at coordinate 7,014,270 of OY740807.1, read as the reverse complement.
CAACGTTACAAATGGGGAAGATGTGAATGTGACTGCACCTATGAGAATGTGACTGCACTCCACTCTAATCCCTATCACTGTCTATCAGGCTAGCAGAGGCCATTCCCCAGCATCATTGGTCATAGCTGGATCTAATTAGCTGATGTTGGTTTGGCCAAATGAACCTTGTCAGCCTACTCACTCTAAAATCCAGGTATTCTAGCTAGAGGAGAGGAGGAAGAAGGAAGAGAGATAAAGGGAGGCATCTTCCTACTAGTTCTCTTCCCCTTCCCCAGGTTTAAGGAAGAATGAGCCACTGGGACAAACCTGAGATCACCAGCGCAACAGTATGGTCAAGAGTGGGCTACTGGGAAGAAGCCCTAGACAGCCAGATCCTCTGCTGAGGCTAAAACTGAGTGGCCGGGACAAGCCTGTGATGCCAGTTCCTCTTCCTGCCCATGGATAATGAGCGATTGTGCCCACATATAGAGGTAAAGACTGAGCCGTGAGGATAACCCCAAAACTGCCTCTTCAAGCCCAAAGCTGAACAGCCAGGATAAAACAGACTGCCAGCTCCTACTCTCAAGGCAAAGGTGAGCTGCAGGGAGAACCACTCCTCCTCCTCCGAAGTCCAGGACTGAGCTGCCGGGCCAAACCCAAGATCGCGAGCGCCACCACACATGTGACTTGACTGAAAGGGACTGAGCCTCCATGCGGTCCTGGATTTTCTTATTACCTTAAATAAAATATAACACATAAGTTCACCCTACTGTGAGTGTCGGCGTTGTCACTGCCAAACCCATGTCATCTCCGATGCCACACGTGGAGGATGCGGGAAACACTACATTAGCTACTCGCATGATGGAAGTTCAAATGGAGGATTGCTAATATGTTGATTGGGCTTCTTTATCTGGATGTGCCACTCCATACGTTTGTTCCCTTCTTGTAGCCAGAGTATCATTCAGAAGGACTTCTCTTGAAAAGGAAAACTGAATGTTAATGCACCTTGAGACTGTATGGTGCCATAGTCTCTGGTGCTGAACAAAAACGTACTACCATAATTGCGCTTGCTGCAGAACTCTGTATCTCCAGAGCCCTCTAAGGAATTGCTTTTAGAGATATTTAACTAACTAACTGGATAACTGCTGCTGGAAATACAAACAGAAAATGGTGGGAAACTGACGAAAGAAGAACTCTCTAGTAAGACCAGGACTGAGCTGATGGGACAAGCCCAAGATTGCCATTGATCGATTGACAATAAGGGATTGTTCTCCACATCCCACACCAGTTGAAGAATGAGGAAGGTCCATTTTGCGTCTGCCACAGTAAAATGGCAGCCCCACCTGAGACTTTCATTCCGGTTAAAGTAAGCTAGGGTACCTTAATGGTGTGCGCCATGGTCTCATTGAGGATTAGGATGGTCCTGGAGTTTGTTCCTTGTATCCATCGCCAATGTTGATTGTGCGTTTCAGGACTGCAGAACCTCAAGACTGCGGAACTTCGATCGTACCTGCTGGTTGGGGGATAGTGTAGGTCTGACTATTTCATGCTCCTTCCGTTGCTTACAATACAATACAATACTGTTTATTGTCATTTGAACCTCAATGAGAAAAGAACCAACATACAACACAATTTACTCAAACATCCATCACAGTGAATCTCCTCCTCACTGTGATGGAAGGCAAAGTCTTATCTCTCCCCTGCACTCCCCATTCTCCTCCCGATGTCAGAGTCAAGGCCCCCGGCGGGTGATGGTAAATAAGTCTTGCTGCCATTCAGGTCGCACCGGGCGATGCAAGGCCGTGCTCCGGGTCTTGATGTTAGAGCCCCCGGCGGGCGCTAGCAAGTCCTGCACATCTGATCCTGTATTCTAGCTTAATCAATTTGGCATATCGCAGGCTTATGCTTTTACGTGCATCAAAATAGTATTGAACCCCTGATGTGATAGTATTGAGAGACCCAGAGATATGGCAGGCTATGGTATTATAGATTACAGTTGAATGCTATTCTGTTATTGCTGGTGATGCACAGTGGTTTATGGATGCCAAATTTTGAGCTGTCAGGTATGTTCTGAATCTGTGCCATTTAGCACAATAATAGTGCTCTGGAGGTGGAACTTTTCTTTCTTTAGTGATGTGATCACCTACCAATATTGTTGTGAGCATTTATCAATCTCTTGCAAAGCATTGAATTATTCTGCATTTTAGTTCCATATCGATGGCACCTTCTGCAGGTTTTGATGGCAAAACATGGAGACAAATAGAAATGATTGTTCTCTCAAGCTGAAGACTAAATGGAAAATCTGAAGATAATCAACAGGTCAGGTATCAATGGAGAGGAAAAGTCATTGCTCACTTCAAAATGTTTGAAAAGGCGGTATTATACTTGTCAGAGAACTGCTAAATAAAAATTTAGTAAGTGGATGTTTGCGAAGTGCATGAAAGTCTTGAGGCTGCTGATGAAAAGTGTACAGATGGTTGCAATTCTTATGAGAAAAAACAAATCAGTGAATCAGATTTGATGTGACTCTGTTAAACTATATTATCCGTGACAGAAGGTAGCTATTCTTAGGCAGTTCTGGGGATTGAGGAAGACTTGCTTTCACTCTAGTTTCAATCTAATATAGAAAATGTTGTCTTACTGTGGTAACATTTTGCAAGCCACACAACAGGTTAGGATCAAATATAACAGTACTGAACTTCTACAGGTAAAAGAAACAGCACAAATCATCCATATTACATCCATCAAAATAGTTTTGGACCTCTAGCTTGGTGGTATCGAGAGAGCCTGGGATATGGCAGGCTATGGCATTATTGATTACACTCAAATGCAATTCTGCTATTGCTAATGACACACTGTTGCTTGTAGATATCAAGTTTTGATTTGTCAGATATGTTCTGAATCTATGCCATTTAGCACAATAATAGTGCTACAAACACAATGTTCTAGAGCTAAAACCTTTCCTTACAGAGACACTGCTGTAGTCACTTCTGCCAATATTGTTGTGGGCAATTACCAATTTCTTGTAAGGCATTGAATTGTTCTGCAGTTTCATTTCATACGAGTCAAGAGTGTTTTATTGTCATATGTCCCAGATAGAATAATGAAATTCTTACTTGCAGCAGCATAACAGAAGCAAAATATGAATTACACTTTTTGAAGGTTTTGGTACTAGAGCATGGAAATAAGAACCAGTGAGAGCATGGAGAGAATTAAAATGATCTTTCAGGCCCGGAGGATTGAACCTGGGTCTCTGGAGCTGTGAAGCAGCAACTCTACCAGCTGCACGACTGTGTTGTCCTTTTATAAGATGAAAACGACTAAAATGAATAAGAAAAACAAATTTATACATGTGCTATCACATTTTTGTGGACTTAATGATGAAATTACCCATACTTCATTAGTATTTAATTAGGTTCATTCTCATCAATAACTTCAGTTTTCTGTAATGAAGATAGATGAATTGAATTAAGTAAAATGGTAATTGCATTATTAACCATGCTAATTTCAAAATGTTTGAAAAGCAGGAATTACACTTGTCACAAACTGCTAAATAAAACTATAATAAGTGAATGTTTGCTAAGTGCCTGGAAGTCTTGAGGCCACTGATATTGGAAAAGTGTACAGATGGTTGCAATACTTAAGAGAAAAAACAAACCAGTGAATCAGGTTTGATGTGACTCTTTGTTACACTATATTATCCACAACAGAAGGTAGCTATTCTTAGGCAGTTGTGGGGATTGAGGAAGACTTCGTTCCACTCTAGTTCCACTCTAATATAGAAAATGTGCCATACATTTTACAAGCAACACAACAGAACAAGATCAAATATAACATTTCTGAACTTATACAGATAAGAGGAACAGCATAAAATCAAGCTGAAATTGACATGCTGCTGGTCCATTTAAATGGGTTATCGCTATTGTGATCTACCGACGGCAATGGAGTTACTGACAGTAAGGTAATTCCTGACCTTGTGGGAGGTTCACACTTTACAAGGATACAGGGCCAGGAAACACTAGGGAGGCCTCCATTGTGCCTGGAAACATGATCAACGGTATGACCTGCAAGACTGAAATGCAGGGGACTATGGCTCCTTCCCTAGTATCATTCTCTCCAATGTACAGACTCTAGCAAACAAGGTTGAGGACTTGAGGGCAAGGCTCTTTGCCAAATGGAGTTGAAGGAATACTGCGTTGTTTCATGGAGACATGGCTCACCCCCAGCTCCCCAGACCCAGCCCTCCAGCCGAAGGTTTCTCCATTCTTCACATGGCTCACCACCAAGTGACTGGAAGAGGCAGGTTGTGGATCAGCAAGGAACCCTGATCTGAACCTTCATTGTGCATTGGGAAAAGGTTAGGTGGAGAAGTCTGCTTCATTGTGCAGCTCAGACGTGGCGGCCCTAACCAAATCCTGCTCTCTGCACCTAGAACTAACCAGTGCAATGCCATTCCTTCTATCTCCCGAGGGAATTCACCTCCATCATCATGACCATGGTTTACATCCCGTGCCATGCAGCTGTTCGTCTAGTGCAGGAGAAGCTGTACGCCCTGGTCAACAAATACCAAACAACGTATGCTGGCGCCTTTCCCATCATAGACGGGGTCTCCAGCAAAGTCAATTTGAAGAAGCCACTTCCTAATTACCACCAGCACGTGTCCTGCAGCTCCTGAGGATCAACAGCCTCAGCCACTGCTATTCCACTATCAAAGATATCTACTGCTGCATCCCTCACCCTATGGGAAATTAGGGTGTGCTTCCTATTTATAGGCAGCGACTAAAGAACACAGTGAGGCCTGCACAGAGCTGGTCAGGGGAGGCAGAGGAATGACTCAACCCTTGCTTGGAGTGGGTAGATGTTCAAGAACGTGGCAAGGACATGACCAAATGAAGCACGGTTGTTACTGACTTCATAAGGAAATGCATGGATATGTGTGTTCCCAACAGAACCATTCAAGTGTTGGCTTGGATCCAAGTCATCCAGAAATGCTTCAGTCAGAAGGCTTGGATGGACCAGGAGGTCTGCAATCTTCTGATGATCAGGTATTGGGGAATTCAAGTTTGGCAATGGAGGTTCATATAAGAAGTCCATGTGCAACTTCGAAAAGGCCATCAAAAAGGCAAGGAGATAGATACTGGAGGGTGAATATGCAAACTCCTAAACTGCACCTGAGGTCAGGATTAAACCCGGGTCTCTGGAGCTGTGAGGCAGCAGCTCTACCAGCCACGTCACTGTGCCACCCTTGTTATCAGCATTTCCAACATCTGTTTAGAGTACTGGGCAGGAGATGGCTGAAGAAGATCCTGGTTATGCTTTTTGCTGTGGCAGATGTCAGTTCTTAGTTAGTAAAAGTTGACATCTAGATTTGTCTCTTCTGCAGATGATCACATACAGCATAAGCTAACTTTTCCATGACTGATGGTGGTTTACAGGCAAGAATAGTTTAACATAGCATATATTTAAAAGATCATATTGTTCTAGCTTCTTAATCATCTTTTGCTTGGGTATGTTCATAAAAGTCTGAACTCTACTCCAACTGCATGTAGCGACTGGCAGTGATGAAGAGTATTCTTAAGGAACAGTGAATTATTTTTCGAATTATCTAAACTTACGTGATTGAGGGACCTTTCTATGCACAAATTGACTGCCACATTTGTAAGAACATGTCGACAATTAACAAATAATTAGTGTGCTGGGAAATATTCGGTACCATCTGAAGATTTGAAGGGTGCTTAAATGAATACAGATTTGTATTCTCTGTCCATGGTTCTAGGCTGACTTTTCACAGGAATACCATACGTACAGTGATTTTCCTCAAAGTGAATGCCTTGTAAGCTTATATCCTGTGATTAAATAATTGATCTGATAATGATTTTTGTGGTAAGGTCCCTCATAAATTCTTTGCTTGCAAGATTTCAGGGGACAGTGATGGTTGGGTGATTCAAAATACTGGATGGCGAGTGTTAATGCCGTGGGGATTATAGGAGACCGGTGGTCGGTCGGCGGTACTGGGAACCCATCCGAAGGCTTGGCAGACGGTGGGACCAGGAGGGAGTTGGAGACGTAAGATGCGAGGGACAAGGGCCGGTAGGAGAGTGAACGGGTTAATGCCTCCAGCGCCTTCAAGGTCGGCTGGAGGAGACGCCTCCAGGCCACAAAGATGGCCGGACAAGGAAATCAACGTCGGTTCGCGAGAAATACTCCGGTACACGAGCGAGCGGGCCGACCTTACTTTGGAAATGACGATAAAACATGGCGGCACCTGCATGTGTAATATATACAAAAATAATTTCACTGTGCAGTTGCACAAATGACAAAAGGCACCATTGAACTAGTTGTGAGAATGTGAAGATTGGATGTGTTGTGTCAGCAGATTATTGGGTGGCAGTAGGTGGGTAAAGAGTTGTGACTTTCAAAACGTGGCTGGGGTCACTCCGTGAGAGAAATTAATTACATAAGAGGGAACATATATAAAGTGATTTTCAGTACTTGCTTCTTTCCCATGTTACACAAAAGCAGGTTACAGCTTCATTAGGATGGTTTGTTACGCAAGAGTGGACAGTGTAGACCATTGAGACACAATTAAAAATGACAGAAGCGGTGCCCAGGTATGTGTTCAACACTATTGAATAACATTGCAATTGTCAAGGACCTCTAAGTGTTGGCCTATCAGATGCAAGGAGGATTTAAAATAAACATCATGGACATGCATTTTACACAAATAACTAATCCAGAAGAATGTTTTCATTTTCATTGAAATGAGATTGTCAAATGCACAAAAGCAAGAGGCTCTAGTATCCAATTTATAAGCATTAAGCCTCTTTGGGAAAACGTGTCACCTGGAAAAAAATGTGGGATAACCATTCTGTATTGTGGCTACATATTTCATTTGCGTCAACAGAGCATCAATTGGGAGCCAAAGGTAGACAAAAATACTGGAGAAGCTCAGTGGGTGAGGCAGCATCTATGGAGCGAAGGAATAGGTGACGTTTCGGGTCGAGACCCTGCTTCAGACTGATGTGGGAGTGGGGGGGGCGGGAAGAGAAAGGAAGAGGCGGAGACAATAGGCTGGGAGAACTGAGAAGGAGGGACAAAGCAAGGACTATCTGAAATTGGAGAAGATATTGCAATAGATGTAGGTGGAGGAGGTGCAGGTGAAAAAGTGCAGGCTTGGCGATCGCTTTGCACAACACCTCCGCTCGGTTCGCATTAACCAACCTGATCTCCCGGTGGCCCAGCACTTCCACTCCCCTTCCCATTCCGAATCCGACCTTTCTGTCCTGGACCATTGATCCCTCTTCGACTCATATACTGTCGCTGCTGTATGAACTATCTACAAAACACCTCATTTACTTTCTTAGGTAACATATTTCTTAATGCATATGGAGACTTGCCTCTTCAGGAGAGAGGAATTCATCTCTATGATCGGAAAGCATCATGCAGTATTGACACATATGTTTGCCAAGACAGATATCGCTCTAAGTTCAGGAATTGAAAGACAACAAACATTAGTTGCTAAAGATTGAGTATGTCAAGAGCATTTTGTCAACAGAAGGGGCTGAAGGTCAGCATCTAAATAATGCGTCAACCATTGATCCCTCTTCGACTCTTATACTGTGGCTGCTGCATGAACTATCTACAAAACCCCTCAATTACGTTCCTAGGTATCTCTAACTGCACCTTCCAAACTTGCAATAATTTATTAAAAAGGGAAGATGGTGCATGAGATTCCAACCATCTATGGGCTGCTTTCCAAATCACGTACCATCTAGACTTTGAAATGTGTCCATCATTATCACATGGTTAAAATACTAGAACTCCATGCTCAATAGCAATCATAGGAATACCTTCAGAAGAAATAGAGCGGTCCAAGAATGTGGCTCACCGCCACTGCCTCTAAGAAAGGAGGGGTGGGCTATAATTATTGGCTTTTTAGCAACACCAACATTCTGATAAATAAAATCCAGATGCTGTGATAAGACTTAATCCATTTTATGAGAATTGTTAGTTTCTCACCACAAAATCTGTCTCAGAAAATAGTACGCCTTAGATCAAATCATTTCCCTTTGGTTTTTTAATGCTGAATGATCTTTCTTTTATATTGATTATCTGTGTAGCTATTTTATGCACTTTGTTCATTCACGCAACTACAAATTGAATCAGTATTAATGATTAAGTATCATGCCCTGTCTTCTCTAGGGTTGAAAATGCATCTTATTTTAACAGGTACGTTTGTTATAAATGAAGGTTTAAAACATTATTAAATACGATTTCCTAGTGAGAAACAAAAATCAATTATTAATGAATAAATTCAAAGTAAGTAACTTGTCTTTAGCATAGTAAATTGACACCTATTTACATCTGAATAATAATTTCTGTTTATAGCTACTTTAGATTCCGCTGTCATTTCTGGAGAATACAGTGCCAAACATTTCCTTCTGAGAGATAGAAAAGAATCGGTTCCTTGTGTGTTCTATGAAACAGTAAGTATAGCACTCCATATTGTTTAGGGACATTGGAAAATTGTTTTTTTTCATGATCATAAATCACCTCTGGTTTATTAAGATTCCTGCATTTTTTTTCAAAACCAGTGTATCTCAAATGCCTATAAACACCTAAGAAAATAAATAGTGATTGCATATGATATTTCAATAAATCAGTTAAATTCAATAAATCAGTTAAAATATGACATTAGTGAGGCTGCATTTAGACTATTGTGTTTAGTTCTGAGAACCATATTACAGGAAAGATGTTAAGTTGGAACGGGTACAGTGAAGATTTACGAGGATATTGCAAGACTCAAGGGTGTGAGTTATAGGGAGAGGCTGGGACTCTATTCCTTGGAGTGCAAGAGCACGAGGGGTTATCTTATAGAACAATGAATGAAAATGCATATCTTTCATTCATTGTTCTTTATCTCTCCACATCACCGTCTATATCTCTTGTTTCCCTGATCCCTAACCAGTCTGAAGAAGGGTCTCGACTCGAAACGTCGTTTATCCCCTTCGCTCCTTAGATGCTGCTGCACCCGCTGAGTTTCTCCAGCCTTTTGTGTACCCTCGATTCTCCAGCATCTGCAGTTCCTTCTTTAACAGGTACATGGATAGGATAGGTTTAGAAGGTTATGGGCCAGATGCAGGCAGGTGGGACTAGTGTAGGAGGGACATGTTGGTTGGCGGGGGCAAGTTGGGCCTGAGGGCCTGTTTCCATGCTGTATGACTCTGATTCTAATAACTAGGGAACAGGAAAGACACAGATTAATAACAAAACCTTTTCCGAAGGGGAATCCAGGTAGAGTACACTTTGAAGAATATCTGAGAAATGGCAAGTGAAGTGAAGAGGATCTCATAAAATATAGGTAACAAAGGGAGGTGCATCTGAAACAAGGCAAATAAATTGTATGCATGGAAATAAAAAATAAAATAAACCACACAGTGATGTCAGAAGTAAAGATAGCAATAGGTAAAATCAAATGAGGGTAATTGAAAATCAGAGAAAGTGGTACCAGGAGCATCTACAGCTTCTTGCATCTCTGAGCTCCACCAGTAGTTTCTTTGTTGCTCCAGATTCCAGTATTTGCAAACACTTCTCAAGATTCAAGAGAGTTTATTGTCATGTGTCCCTGATAGGACAATGAACAATGACAATAGGACAATGACAATGAATTCTGTCTTTATTTAAAAGAATAGTCTGAAATTTCCAACAAATGGGGAGCTATTTGCACCAGCCATTGACACACATGGTAAGGAGGAATCTACCCTTTGTGGATTTGTCAGTGCCACCTTCCTGATTGAAGCCATCCCAGTCCTTAAACACCAGTAGTCTGGCTTTGTATGTCTAAATTATGACATGATGAGAGGATTAATTCAAGAAAGAACTGTAAATACTTTACTGCTTCAAACATTTCCCTGCAACATCTGGGCCCTGTAACCTTGAAAGGCGACTAGATGATAACGTAAGAATCAAGAGATAACATAAATTCAGAGGGGGAAGATTTCTTTCTGTTTAGCCTACTCACTGGTGAAGTGCCAGAAGAGTGGAGTGTGCTAATGCTTTGTTAAAAAAAAACACAAAATTAAAACAAAACCAAAAAACACTGCAAATATGCACCAAATCAGACCACATGTGTGGCAGGAGAAACAGTTAGCATTTCAGATCGGAAACCCTTTGTCAAACGTTCTGACTAGAGCCAGATACGGTGATGGAGGAAGATATAATAACAACGTTTAAAGGCAGCTGAATAGTAGCTTGGATAGGAAAGCAGTAGTGGATATGGGGCCAAACACAGACAAATGAGATTATTGTAGATAGAAACCATGGTTGATGTGGTTGAGATGGATGGGCAAGGATGGACAGTAAGAGACTGTTTCTGTGCTGTAAGTTTCTATGATAGTATAAACTTCTTGAAAAATAAACCAAGTGCACTTAGTATCTTAAAGTTCCACATAGAAGTCTAGTAATTTAACCCAGTAGTGTGGAGTTTAAAAATAAATCCTAAATGATGTAGCAAACTAAATATGTCCAACCCATGCAGAATAGCAATGAATACATTGAATGTTAAACTACATATCCAGAATTGTAGGATGTATGCCAGAGAAGAGAATTATCTTACCAATTTACACCATTGTAGTCAATGATTCAAATGCTGCAATCTGTACTGGTAAACAACAAAGATGTTGATTGTCTAGAGGCAGTACTGTAATGAGCAATGAGGTTAATCTCCAGTGTGGCATGTACATTATATATTCAGTCTGGAGAAAAGTGGGAATATGGAAATGAGAGTCCGTGCTGACTAACAATCCACGCACACTAGCACAGGACAATTTACAATTTTTACTGAAGCTAATTAGCGTACAAACCAGTATGTCTTTGGAATGTGGGAGGAAACCGGAGCACCCAAGGAAAACCAACGTGGCTTTGGGGAGAACATACAAACTCAGTACAGAGAGCACCCGTAGTTAGGATCGAACCTGGGTCTTTGGCGCTGTAAGGCAGCAACTCTACCGCTGAGACACCTGGAGATACTAGTGAGTGAATCTTATTAAGTATTGTTAAGAATATAGAGTAAGTAAACACTTCAATGTAGCTGCAGGATTCTAAACCAAATTAGATGAAGCTACTTTTAGATTACCCGGCCCTTCCATCCAGTACCATGTTTACAAAGCTGTTGTTCTGCTGCTGCAAGTAAGGATTTTATTGATCTGTTTTGGGACATATGACAATAAAACACTCTTGACTCTTGGTCAGGATAGAATAGTAGAGGAAAATAAATCTATAACTGGATTATAGATTATAATGGATTATAGGTGAATGTCAATTTTTAATCTAATTGTCATTTTTAAATTTGGCCACATGATGGAGCATTTTACTGTTGGAAAACTTTGGGTGTCATTATGCTTTCAATCCAATAGATCCTTAGCTTTTTTTTAATATTAGGACATTTCTCATAGTCTATACCTCTGTTTGATTATCATAGTTTTTCAACGTGAATCTAGTGTTCATTATGCAGAGAATGATGATGATAAACTGAGAAGACAGTTCCAGCATCAGACGCTCACACATTTTGATGGATACAAAATGTAGTTTAGAACTCTTGACAATAAGGTTCAAATGGGCAACCTTGAAAGCTATGTAGTGTTTACACAGCCTTAACAAATTGTTATCACTTCACCAACACCAGCAACTGGCACTGTGTCCATTTGTCAATGATGAAACAAATGGCCATTTGGTTACATGATGGAGATTGGATATTTGCTGTTTTGCAGTGTTTGTTCCTTCAATCTTGAGTTTATACTTGCCCCTTCTTCAGCCAGAGTTCCTTGAAGGAGAGTGGATTTAATCAAGTCATCTAATGGAGAAAAAATCTATTGAAGTAAAAATTATTAGTAACTTTATATCGGCCTATAAAATAGAAATTGAAGGGTTAATTTACTTTGAGCTTAATTTGTTTCTTGGGCAAGTATCAGAATAACAAAATATGCTGTTCGAAATCTATACAGCATTAATAATTTACGAATGAAAATGAGTATCAGGTAATCTTGCCCATCTGATAATTAGTAAACATTAATATTCATTAAATGTAAGTGAAAAAGTGCTTTTTTACACAGCTGCCTTACTTTTCCAAATTGATATCAGAATATAATAGCTTTATTCTGCGGATACAGTTTACAGTATTTTCACCATAAATTAATTTTGCTCGACTAAATTTAGGAGGTGTGAAAATATATTTTCTTATCATGAACATCCATTCGGTCAAACCTTTGTTAATATTTTTGATGTATTCTTTGCATAGAAGGACAAATTAATGTTAAAAGTATTTGAAGAGTAACTGTCGACATTAATAATTGCTAAACACGTATAAAACCATAAAGAATAATGACATGTAATATACTCTATGCCATTATTATTTATGATATTTTAACAGTGGCATTAACCCAGTGCCTTCATCAAAGTACTATAAACAAAAACGCTATTATGAACATGTAAAAGGGTTTTCAAGTAATATCTCTGACATTTACTAATAGTCTAATTCATACATTATTAAAACTTCTTACAATGAAGTAAGAAGAACATTTTCTTTCCATAAATCTTATTTTCATTTATCACTAATTTAGATTCTGTTATTTTGTCAGCTTTACCATGGTAAATTAAGATTTCACCATTTCTCATTTCAATTTGCTATGTCATCAATCACCACACAATTCTGAGCATTGAGTGATTCTGTTCCAAGAATTTCTGAAATCTCACTCTTGACTCAGTTGAAATATTAAATTTATATAATATTACCAGATGATTGGTCATAACAGGGAAAATTCTACAGTTCTTTCTCTTACCAACAAAGGGATTTGTTCTTCTTCAGCTCAAAAGTTGGAGCAGATTTAGGCCATTCAGCCCATCAAGTCTACTCCGCCATTCAATCATGGCTGATCTATCTTTCCCTCTCAACCCCATTCTCCTGCCTTCTCTCCATAACCCCTGACACCCTTGCTAATTGAGAATGAATCAATCTGCTCCGTAACAATATCCACTGACTTGGTCTCCACGGCATTCTGTGGCAATGAATTCCACAGATTCACTACCATCTGACTAAATAATTTCCTCATCATCTCCTTTCTAAAGGTATGTGCTTTTATTCTGAGGCTAGGGCCTCTAGTTCTAGACTCTCCTATTAGTGGAAGCATATTTTTCACATCTACTCTATCCAGGCCTTTCACTATTCGGTAAATTTCAATTAGGTCCTCCCTCATCGTTCCAAACTCCAGTGAGAAGAGGTCCAGTGCCATCAAACGCTCAACATATGTTAACCCAATCATCCCTGGGATCATTCTAGTAAGCCTCCTCTCAACCTTCTCCAATGCTAGCACATCCTTCCTTAGATATGCGGCCCAAAACTGCTAATTTAAGAATTTGAAGAAGGTAAAAATAAAGAAAAACAAAGCAGGCAAAATTGTAATGTTCTTTGGCATAAATAATTCTAATACTTCAATAAGCTTTAACTTGTTTTATGTGTACTATGATCAATGAAAATAATTCCAGGACAATGCTTTTCAGAATCAACTGATCTGTTTGCCATACCAGTCAGGAAAAAAACAAATCATATTTGATAAATTGCATTTTCTAAAGTTCAGTGGAATTGTAGTAATTGTTCTTGATTTCACCAGTACAGGCACACCACTTGTAATTACTGCACTCCCAGGCACTCGTGCATTGGGCACAAAGGAACAATTTGCTTGGGGGAAGCATCATAAAGTGACATGTCCCTGAGTGACTGCAGGGTCACAAACAACACAGTGGAAAATCCCAGTTGCTGAAACTCCTGTGGCAGCTCTCACTGCTGGTAGGCCTTGCCCTCAGCTCTACCAGCTGCCAAAGCTATCAGGATCTTTTTCTTGACAACTAGAAATATATAAAACTATTGAAATTAGATGACAATTATCTTTTTAAATAAACAAAATGATCCAAAATTGTTAACATTCTTTTAAATATTTAAGGATTCTCTACAGCTACAATCCCTATTGAAAATAATCAGATGCTGCGTAGGGTTTAATCTGGCACAGGACCCAACATTTGATTCCTCAACAGAAATGATGAGCGAATCAGTGAGATCCAGTTCTGTTGGTGATCTCCATGGATACTCCAACAGTGAAGCATATTGGAGGATATCATGTCAGCTATCTGTGAATAAATTTGAGACTGTGTTTGACTAGACATGTGAAATGCTGGCACAGTAGACAGATTAATGTTAACAAGAGTGAGCATTTACCAGCAACACCCAGGCAATTGTATTGAGGGTTTTGACATTTTAGCTTTCTGGAATATATTGGGATACAAAGGCCAAAGGACAAGTTGGCTCACAAACTTGTCAGAAACCATTTCTTCAGCTTCCATATCTGCCAGATGAAAATTTCTAATTTTTTACTTTTCTGGTCTGAAAGTTAAAGCTAGGTCTTTCTAAAGCACAAATGAGAAACATTTTTGAATGCAGTTGGCAAAAAAAGATGGCAACTCCTTAATTGGTTGTCCCGATAGACTTATGATAGGTCTTGTATCTTTGTCCTGATTTTCAAGGCATCTCTACCAAAGTTTTCAAAATACTACTGCCAAATTGTCTCAGATTTGGCCCTGATAAAAATGTACAAGAGTATCCATGGAGATCACCAACAGAACTGCAACTCACTGATTTGCTCATCATTTCTGTTGCGGAATCAAATGTTGCCAGATTAATCTGTGCCAGATTAAACCCTGCGCAGCATCTGATTATTTTCAATAGGGATTTGCAATATGTGCCTGTGCAGTCACCATATTCTCTTGCACAATTAACAATCAAAACTTGGTTAGACATCAACTTTAAATAAAAATCTTATAGATTTTTACTAGGTGCAGGTTTGAAGCGACATGGGGCATCAGTTGGCATGGGGAATTAGGTAATGTGTTGGCATGGTAGAACAACTTTGATGTGCTAAATGTTTTGTTAATGTCCTTTCCATTGTGTGTACACTTGTTGGAATAACATTTTATTTCTGTAGCTTTATACTACCAGTGGATATGATGCACCGGTTACAGTCATAGAATCATACAGCATGAAAATATGCCCTTTGGCCTAACCAAGATGTGTTTCGGTGCTGGTCCCATTGGCTTATGTTTGTCCCATATCTCCCCTAAACCTTTCCTATTCATGTACCTTTCATGTAAAAGTTATGGCCTCAGCCACTTTGGCTGGCAGCTCATTTCATATATCTACCACCCTCTTTGTAAAAAAAAAAGTGGCTCTCAGCTTTCTGTGAAATCTTTCCCCTCTCACTTTAAGCCTGCGTCATCGAATTCTTGATTCTCCAATCCTGGGAAAGATGTTAATTTACACTGAAGAAGGGTTTCGACCCGAAACGTTGCATATTCCTTTGCTCCATAGATGTTGCCTCACCCGCTGAGTTTCCCCAGCATTTTTGTCTACCTTCCATTTTCCAGCATCTGCAGTTCCTTCTTAAACATGTTCATTTACACGTTCTATCCCTCTTGTGATTTTATACACCACTATAAGATAATCCCTCAGTCTCACCAACTCCAAGTAATAACTTCCTTGCCTTCCCATCCTCTCCCTATACTTCAATGATCCATGTTTGTTTTCTAATTTGAGCGGCCATGAGCCGGGGAATATTATGATGGTAGGTAGAGTTATGGCACCTTTTCAGGGTGGCTTTGAGAACATCCCGAATATTTTAGTCCCTCTTCCTGGTAATATCCTATTGAAATTGAGGTTGGATTTGAGTGTTTATTTCAAGAATCTGGTGTCCATTGCATTAAAGATGTGCCCTGCCTGCCCATGGAGTATGCTGAGAGTAATTTGGACGTCGATGGTGGGGATTTTGTTCTGGGGGAAGACACTGATGTTAGATTGCTTATTCTGCCAGTGGATTTGAAAGATTTCTGCCAAGTCATCTTTGAGATATCTCCAATGCATTGTGGTATCTACAATGCACTGTTGTAGGTCGCCATATGTCACAAGCATAGGGGAGGTCCAAGTGCTGTCCTGTAAACATGAGCATTGTGCCACATGTGAGATCTTAATCTTTTTCCTCAGATGACCAAATACTGTGAGGTGTGCTGATGACTCCCAAGATAGGGCAACCTATCCCTTCAAATTGTATAAGGTCTTATATTATCTTTAAAAAATGGAAAATGATTTTTATCATTTTAACTACTAGCAACTTAATCTAAAATTTATATAACATCCATTTACTTTCTAATGGATAAATGTAGCACTTGAGAGTTGTTTCTATTTTGACTTTTGGCACTGTTGCCATTAGCATTAATGTTGGTAACATTTGTAGTCTCCAGGTGTCTTTGAAATGTTTCCCACTGAAAGCTGATATGATGGTTGATGCTGTCAAGCCTTGTATTTGCTTATTTCAATAGGACCGCGACCTTCCAAGACTGATCAGAGGACAGATACACAGATGCATGGGCACCTATGACAAGAAAAGAAATATCTTTAAATGCGTCTCGGTCAGGCCTGCTTCAATTGTAGAACAGAAAACCTTCACTGAATTTGTCAGTGTAGCAGATGCTGAGATGACACAGTTTGTTAAGGCTCTGAATGAAGTCTGAGTACTCTTTCATAATACAAGTTTGTACAACATGGGAGACTTAAATGTCTGCGGAAATATTGTTTGGAATTTAAATTTCACACTGTTTAGAAATCTTAATTAAAAAATTGCAACTGTAGATAGATGCATGTGAATTCATGTGAAAACATTGATGTGTATTCAAAGATGTCCATAGAACCTTTAAATCCCTGGTTTAAATTTGAATTTATGTTTGCAGAATCATTTGTTTAATTCCATTACATCAAAAAAGTTTAATTTACTATGCTGAAGTGGGGTACCTGTTGTACACTTCCAATCATCCTTAATTTAGATTTGTTTGCCTGTATCTTCGTAAAAAGTGTTTGTTGAAAAGGTTTCAAAAAATCTCACACGTTAATTGGAGGTCAAAAGAAAGTCAGAGGAGCAATCAAATCTCAAGTTTTGTCATCTAACTTCTGGGATTTTATTTCTACTTATGTAATTTGTGCAGCTTCATATGCAAAATTGTTAAAATGTATTCATTTCTTGTGCTATTACAGATAGTCAGTAAGCTCCTTATCTGACTGTATAATGATCGCATAAGAGGATTAATAACTGTGACATTATTGAGCAGTAATCATCTTTTAGGCATAAAGTTTTCATTCTGTATGTTTTCCGTAAATACATCAACATATATTCTGCATTGTTCGCTGTTTAATACATTTTGGATTATCTTCATTAAAGCCTACGAATCCGCTGCATTTATGGCTCTTTATTGTTACTTAAAAATGGCTTCTGGACTACAAAATAATAATGCTGTAAAAAATGTATCAGCACTTGCGTTACTAACCTGTTTTATAAACTTTCTGTTGAGATCAGTTAATATTCTAAAGTAAATGCTATATGTTAGCTTAAATACAAATCACTTCCTTTGAATTTTCATCAAGAAGAGTTCACCAATTCTATGGGATGTTAAAGGACCTCAAGAAGAAAGGAGAATCTAGGAGATCAACTAGTTGTTCCAATTTAGTTTACGTAATGGGTGTTATATACAGCGCCCTCCATAATGTTTGGGACAAAGATCCATCATTTATTTATTTACCTCTGTACTCCACAATTTGAGATTTGTAATAGAAAAAAAAAATCACATGTGGTTAAAGTACACTTTGTCAGATTTTATTAAAGGCCATTTTTATACATTTTGGTTTCACCATGTAGAAATTACAGCAGTGTTTATACATAGTCCCACCCCCCATCTCAGGGCACCATAATGTTTCGGACACAGCAATGTCATGCAAATGAAAGTAATCATGTTTAGTATTTTGTTACATATCCTTTGCATGCAACGACTGCTTGAAGTCTGTGATTCATGGACAACACCAGTTGCTGGGTGTCTTCTCTGGTGATGCTCTGCCAGGCCTGTATTGCAGCCGTATTTAGCTTGTGCTTGTTTTGGGGGCTAGTCCCCTTCAGTTTTCTCTTCACCATATAAAAGGCATGCTCAATCGGGTAAAGAACGAGTGATTGACTTGGCCACTCAAGAATTGACCATGTTTTAGCTTTGAAAAACTCCTTTGTTGCTTTAGCAGTATGTTTGGGATCATTGTCTTCTAGAATGAACCGCCGGCCAATGAGTTTTGAGGCATTTGTTTGAACTTGAGCACATAGGATGTGTCTATACACTTCAGAATTCATTATGCTACTACCATCAGCAGTTGTGTCATCAATGAAGATAAGTGAGCCAGTACCATTAGCAGCCATACATGCCCAGGCCATAACACCCTCACCACCGTGTTTCACAGATGAGGTGGTATGCTTTGGATATTAGGCTGTTCCTTCTCTCCTCCACACTTTGCTAATGCCATCACTCTGATATAAGTTAATCTTCGTCTCATTTGTCCACAAGACCTTTTTCCAGAACAGTGGTTGCTCTTTTAAGTACTTCTTGGCAAACTGTAACCCGGCCATCCTATTTTTGCGGCAAACCAGTGGTTTGCATCTTGCAGTGTAGCCTCTGTGTTTCTGTTGATTAAGTCTTCTGCGGACAGTGGTCATTGACAAATCCACACCTGACTCCTGTTTCTGATCTGTTGGACAGGTGTTGGTTTTTTTTCTTTATTATAGAGAGAATTCTTCTGTCATCAGCTGTGGAGGTCTTCCTTGGCCTGCCAGGGCCTTTGCAATTAGTAAGCTCACCAGTGCTCTCTTTCTTCTTAATAATATTCCAAACAGTTGATTTTGGTAAGCCTAAGGTTTGGCTGATATCTCTAACAGTTTCTCAGTTTCAAATGGCTTCTTTGATTTTCATTGGTGCAACCTTGGTCCTCATGTTGATAAATAGCAATAAAAGTTTCCAAAGGTGATGAAAAGACTGGAGGAAAGACTAGATGCTGGGAGCTCTCTTATACCTGCATTAAGGAGGCAATGAGCAATTACAAACGCCTGTGAAGCCATGTGTCCCAAACATTATGGTGCCCTGACATGGGGAGGGACTCTGTATAAACATAGCTGTAATTTCTACATGTTGAAACCAAAATGTATAAAAAATACCCTTTAATAAAATCTAACAATGTGCACTTTAACCACATATGATTTTTTTCTGTTACAAATCTCAAATTGTGGAGTACAGAGGCAAATAAATAAATGATGGGTTTTTGTCCCAAATATTATGGAGGGCACTGTAGAATATGTGAGTGGTGTGCATTCAAATCTTGAACATGTCCTTCAGATTCTTTGCTCAAGGAATGAAGATTTTTTTAAGGGCAGACCTAAAGATTGGTGACACGTTGAACACAATGTTTAGATTGAGCCAAGAAATGTAACAAGAATTGTCTTTTACATAATGCAAGATGACGTTTTGGTAACTTTGGCTGATTAGATTAGATGTTTTGTCAATCTCACATGCTTTATCACAAGGGGGTGTGACACAGATTGGTTGTTATACTTGGCTGACAACTGGGGAAAAGCGTGCGAGAGACCATTTCACAAGGCTTGCAGGTAGTGTGGTACCCAATTGGAACACAGGAGACAAGGCTATGACGAACATCCCAATTTGGCTCTGCCATAGAGCCAAACTGAGAGGATTGTAATTTAAACAAAGTGAACAGGTCAGAAGGTGGTTGAAAAATTCATACAATGCTCCCGACAGTAGCTGTTTTCAGCTTAGTATTTTGTTCATAAGGCTTTTATCTTTGCCATAATAAACACAATCCCCAATTTACACCATAATGTCTGGGCCAGCTAGATACCCTTAGGGGTGATCTTAATCGAGAACTAATTTAGACAAAAATGATACCTCGTAACATTAAGGTAGCTACCTGTACAGTGTGGACGGCTCGATTGTAAACATGTAGTATTTTCATTGACCGGTTAGTACGCAACAAAAAGCTTGGTACATGTGACTAAACTAAATTTCTATGATTCAGCCTCAAATATGTTTTAATGTAAAAATTAGCTTGCTGGTAATCGGAATGTAGCACTGTAGAGTAAGATCACTGTGCTGGGAGTATGAAGCGTGTCAAATAGTGATTGGTATGTTTGGCGACTCTTGCGACTGAATTGTTCTGCAATATCAATGGGAAAGTTCTATTAAAGGTGATGCAACATGTTCAGATGTTAAATTCATATTATAACTCAGTTTAAATGAAACACGTTTCCGGAAACAAGATGTGATTATGTTTGATTCCAATAATGCAGCCTCAGTAACATGATTTTATGTCATGGTTACTTCATAATTGTGCAACCTACAGGATCTCTCGACTGGTGCATGGAGCTTCAGTAATTAATTCCTCCAGAGAGGTACCATCAGTAATTTCCTTCAAATCATTTTATGGTAAATCAGTCATGCTTATGATGTGTTTCATTTACTTGAAGATGATTTGCTTAAAAGGTTCACTTTTTAGTGAATGTATGTTATTATCTCTCAGATTTATAGCCATTTTTTAAGCCATTTCATCTGATTTGATAGTCTGTGCCACTACATTGCCCTTCAGTGGGTGAACCTGCTTAAAACAGATGCAAACTAAATAAGTAAGTTAATTTAAACTGACAGGGTTTGTAAGTCTCAGGTCCAGTTGTAAGAATAGACATTGGAGAATGGTGGATTACTGAAAATAGATGACGTGTTTTGATCGACATAATTATCTTTACCTTGAGGCATCTTTGAGTTATGAGATTTAGTTGCACTTGATTTATTTTTCCACAATCACCTTGTATTGTCGTAGGGACTTGGTTAAATAATTAACCAGTGATATGGAGAGTAAGAAAAATAACATTTAACATCGTACAGAGTCTCGTGCCCAGAGTACAGAGTCTCGTGCCCAGGGTAGGGGAATTGAGATCCAGAGGACATAGCTTTAAGGTCAGGGGGCAATTATTTAATAGGAACCTGAGGGGTAACTTTGTTTCACAAAGTGTGGTGGGTGTATGGGACAAACTGCCAGAGGAGTTTGTTGTCCTATCACAACACCTGTAAGAAACATTTAGATATTTACATGGTTAGGATAGGTTTAGAGGGATAAGGGCCAAATGCAGGCAGGTGGGACTAGTGTAGATGGGGCATGTTGGTCAGTGTGTGCAAGTCAGGGATGAACCTGTTTCCGTGCTGCATGACTCTAAAGCCATGTTTCAGTCACACCCTGTAGAAAGCTAGAGATTTCCAATGGAAATAAAAATGTTGGCCCATTTGGATAATTGCCCCTTTACTAGAATAGTCTGAAACTAAACCCATTGGCCAACTTGTCTAAACTGACATGCATTTCCCTCTACATCCCGTATTTACCTATTTTTGTAAAAGTCATATTGTCTTACAGCATGAAAACAGGCCCTTCGGCCCAACTTGCCCACACTGACCAGCAAAACCATGTTGATAATCCATAATCAGCCCTTGATCATCTAAGTGCATGTGTATCCTACCCATCAGAATACTCTCCACAGTAAGTTGCCGATCGCAGATGTTAAGCTCACTGGCTTGTAGTTCCCTGCCTTTTTCCTGCAGCCCTTCTTGAATAGAGGCACAACATTTGCCTCCCTCCTTTCTTCTGGCACCTCGACTGTATTTAATGACGACTCATAAATCTCAACGAAGGCTTCTGCAATTTCCTCTCTAATATCGATGTAACAATGGTCGCTGCCTCACCTGAGTAATATTATTGGGGTGCAAAATGTGTCCTCAACAAATATGGTTAAAAGCCCATTCTGTTAGTGGCTGCGTGGATCTGAAATTCAGAAGAAGAACTACAATGTGAAACCACTAGCATATTGCATGCTTAATGATTTGACCAAACACCCATTTTTACTTCCATTTTCCCAGTGTTTGACTCTCTCACTTAGTGTTAATTTTAAGTGGATAACCTTGCTCATTATTGATTTTCCACCGGATTAAATTATCCGGACTCGCTTTCAAATATCTTCGCAATTTAAAAGCCTTGATTCCCTGAACCAACAGAAATAGTTCAAGAATCACAAATCCCTTTACGTGATTATATTTCCCTGGCATCATCTTGACAAACCTACAGAATGCAATTTCAGTGCCTTTAATGTTCTTTCCCCTCACTATTTCCACGATCTCTACTTTTGTGTTAGCATTAAATTGAGGTGTTGTTTCCTTTGCCAAAATTCAGATAATTATATTCCCAGAGAAGAAAATTGTAGTTAATTGTCCATATATATTTATTAATTGAATAACTCGTTGCATGCCCATATTACTTGTAATGGATGCCTGTAATATAAATAAAAACAGAAAATGGGAGCAGGTTTAGGCCATTTGGGTCAGGTACATGCTGCCATTTGATGGCTGATTCACCCAGTGCCATATCTCAGTCTTGTTCTCCCTCCATTCCCTTTGTTTACATTTACATATTGAAATCTACGTCCCTGCCTCCTCAAATACATCAAATGTCTTGGCCTCTTGCAGAAAATTGCACAGCGTTCAGCACAATGAAGACATTTCTCCACAACTGAAACACCATGCTAAATTTCTGACCCCATAGCCTAAAACTCTTATTTCAGATTCCCCATCTGCGGAAATGGTCTAAACATAGCCAATCTAATTAACCCTGTCATGATTGTGTACATTTCAATTATATCCAACTCTAGTGTAGACATGACTATTCCACTCAATTTCTCCTCATTACACAGTTGGGCCATGCCCAGGAATCAGTCTTGTGAACTTTTATTTCATTCACTGTACGCTCCATTTAAAAAATGGATGGTTAGCAGCCATTTTATATGTGCAAATCCTGCACAAAAGTGATTTCATCCAGATTTGATGTGCAAGCAATCATTCCTGGATGGCATTGTATCCACTGGTAAATTTGCCTGGGTACTTTCATAGGTTGGGGCATTGAATATAAGAACCAGGACGTCATGATGCAGCTTTATAGGACTTTGGTCAGGCCACATTTGGAGTATTGCGGGTGTTTCTGGTCTGCCAATTGTTTTAGCTTTAGAGATACAGTGTGGAAACAGGTCCTTTGGCCGAAATAGTCCACGCTGACCAACAATTACCTGTGCACTAGTTCTATTCTACACACTAGGGGCAATTGCCAGAAGCCAATTAACCTACAAACCTGTGCGTCTTTGGAATGTGGGAGGAAACTGGAACACCCAGAGAAATCCAATAGGTCACAGGGAGATCGTGTAAATTCCGAACAGATAGTGCCTGGAGTCTCTGGCGCTGTGAGGCAGCAACTCTGCTACTGTGCCACCTTGAATTCCAAGGAAGATGCGGAGCCTTTGGTAAAGGGGCTGTCCCACTGTGGCGACCTAATCCGCGAGTTCAGAAGACTGTCTTCGACCTTCAAGCTCGACGGCACTCGCCTGAAAAACCTCGAGCTGGGTCGACCGTCAGTGATGAAACCGCGAGCTGGATCAACCGTCAGCGTTAGAGAGTGCGGAGAGGGGAGAAGGAGTGGAGACACGCTAGACAACTTTTAATAAAGATTAGCGGGCATTTAACATTACCAGTCGGTTTACTTACCTTTTTTTTCTCAATGCGCTATACTTCCGGCTACCCTCGAATTCCTTCGACTACCCTCGATTACCTACGAATGGTATGCCGTCCTACTAGGACCTACCTCGACTAAACCTACGAGTAATAAAATATCAATTTTTTGCACGGCGACCTTTTTTTACTTGAGGGCATTTTTTCAGCATGTTAAAAAATACGCCGTGACCTAGCTGAGGCCTCGAGTACGCGGGGACTACTCTCGAGCATGAAGGAGAGTTAAAAAGACTTACTAGGACCTCGTGTCGACCATGCTGCGAGTATGAGTCGAGGGCAAACTAGTCTGAACTCGCGGATTAGGTCGCCACAGTGGGACAGCCCCTTAAGGGTGCAGAGGAGGTTTACCTGAATGATGCCTGAATAAGGGTATTAGCTAAAGGAAGAGGTTGAACAGAATTGAACATTTATTTCTGGATTCCAGAGGTTGCAGGAAGATCTGGTAGAAGTATGTAAAATTATGAGGGGTAGACAGTCAGAACCTTTTCCCAGTATGGTAATATCATATACCAGAGGACAGCTTTAAGGTGAGTGGGGCAAAATTGAAAGGAAATGTGTGAGGCAAGTTTTTACACAGAGGGTGGTAAGTGCATGGATCGCACTGCCGGGGTTGGTGCTGGTGGCAGATACATTAGTGGCGTTTAAGAGACTCTAGGAAAGGCACACGAGTATGCAGGAGCTGGAGGGACATGGATCATGTGCAGGCAGATAAGGGTTGGTCTTGGCATCATGTTCGACACTGACAATGTGGGCCGAAGGGCCTGTTCCTGCACTGTATTCTATGTTTTACTCATATGCACAAATCACCTCAGCAGGTATGACAATGTTTTCTCCGGAGAACATGGATAGGCAATATTTCAGATCGGACCTGTCTTCAGAGTGAGGAATCGTCACCTATTCATGTTCTGTAGAGATGCTGCCTGACCCGCTGAGCTACCCCTAGCATTTTGTCTCTTTTTTACCATTGACTCTATTTGCTTAATTTAGAAATACAACATGGAAACAGGCCCTTCAGCCCACCAAGCCCACAGCAACTATTGTGGTACATGTCCATACCAGTTTAATATTGTCCAACTTTCTCATCCACTCCCTACCCACTAGGGGCAACCTACAGAGGCCAATTAACCTACAAACCCACAATTGTTTGGGATGTGGGAGGAAACGGGAGCACCCAGAAGAAATCCACGCGGTCGTAGGGAAAACATACAAACTCCACACACTGAGGTCATAATCGAAACCCAGGTCTCTGGTGCGGTGAGGCAGCAGCTCCACCAGCTGCACCACTGTGGCGTTTCACGTGAGCAAGGCTTTTCATTGCGTCCTGGTGTCTATAAGATTAAATCAATCTAAATCTGATTCACTAAAGTTCTTATGACCACCAGGTAAAATCTCGGATACCAGGCTTACCGACATTGCTGGCTACTGATTTGGTGGCTTGCCACTTCACAACATTGCTATCTGAGACAGCAGCCAGCGTCAAATTATAACAAACCAACCTGGAGGCTGAAGGAAATGAGGATTAGGCTGAAAAACAGCAGGAGCCCAAGGAGATTAAGGATGACGAAGGCGACAAGGGGAGAAGATGTCCTTATTTCCCAGAGCAGCTGTGATGGTGATTTTTCAAAAGCATAGTCCACAGTCTAAACAAAGGGACCTTCTGCATACTCCAATAATTAGTGCTGGCATAGTTTGCCAGTTATTAACATTTCAATCACTGTGCAACTTCCAACAAATGTTGGAACAATAGAAATTCCAGCAAACACAATGCTAGCGTTTATTTCGAGAGGGCTTGTATACAAAAACAAGGATGTAATGCTGAGGCTCTATAAGGCTCTCGTCAGGCCATATTTGGAATATTGTGAGCAATTTTGGGCACCGTATCTGAGGAAGAAAATTACTTATTTTTACCATCAAGACAGCAGTCTCTGGAGATCGGTCCAGAGGAGGTTTACAAGAATGGTCCCAGGAATGAGTAGGTTAACATATAATGAGTGATTTACAACACTGGGTCTATGCTCGTTGGAGATTAGAAGAATAAGGGGGGACCTCACCACAGATTCATTACCCTCTGACTAAAGAAATTCCTCTATTCCTTTCTAAAAGAATGTTCTTTAATTCTGAGGCTATGACCTCTAGTCCTAGTGTTAAATAAGGAACTGCAGATGCTGGAGAATCGAGGGTACACAAAAGGCTTGAGAAACTCAGCGGGTGCAGCAGCATCTAAGGAGCGAAGGAGATAGGCGACGTTTCACGGGTCTCCTCCACGGCCAGAGTGAGCAACACCGCAAGTTGGAGGAACAGCACCTCATATTCTGCTTGGGGAGTCTGCATCCTCTGGGCTTAAACATTGAATTTTCTCAATTCTGTTAACCCAGACTGCCCCCTCCCTCTCCCTCAGCCCTCGGGCCCTGGCATTCCTTCTCTCTCTATCTCTTCCCCCACCCAAGTCGCACTAGCTTCTCATTTTCACACCACAAACAGCTTACAATGGCCTGTTTCCTTTATCATCGATACTTTTTTGCATATCTTTCATTCATTGTTCTTTATCTCTCCACATCACCGTCTATATCTCTCGTTTCCCTTATCCCTAACCAGACTGAAGAAGGGTCTCGACCCGAAACTTCGCCTATCTCCTTCGCTCCTTAGATGCTGCTGCACCCGCTGAGTTTCTCCAGCCTTTTGTGTACATCTAGTCCTAGACTCTCTCACTAGTGGAAACATCCTCTCCACATCCACTCTATCCACTCTATCCAAGCCTTGCACTTTTCTGTATATTTCAATGAGGTCCCATTCTTGTAAACTCCGGCGAGTACATGCCCAATGCCGACAAACGCTCATCATATATTTAATGATGTCGCAAATTACTTATTTTTACCATCAAGACATAGCTTCATCCCGATTCCTATTTCATCACACGTGGGTGGCATAACTCTAAATTATCTGGATTTGTCTAAAGAAAAATCGATTTTTGATATTTGATAAAATAAATGAAAACGCTGAGGCCTCGTTAAACACAGTTTTATTCAATAACAGGTAAGTTACATAAATCTATTAACATCGGGGAAGATGCAGACAACTTAGGACACGTAAAGTAAACTAACCCGGTAATGTACTTTAAAATCCATTTGTACTTAACAACATAAGAATCATACATTTAGAATGTGAATAAACCCTAACATTCAGTTTCTTTTTTTTATTTACAACAAAATCACTGTACAAAATCGAGTTCACAACAAACATTAGAGTGGTCCCTAATAGAGTGGTTTACCCATGTCTGCAAGTGCAGTTCTGAATACATGTTCGATAGGAAAGTCCCTTAACGTTGAAGCACTTTGTTTGCGCATTGCAAGGACAGATTAAAAATAATAATTTCGTGCAGCATTACACTGGCACCATAGACTATCAGGAATTACTCGTATGACCAGCTCCTTGAAAAAAACTGAATAGTGTAGTCTCATGAAAAGTTATAGATCCGCCGTTTCAAGCTTGTATCACACCTTTTAATCCACTTTTAAGACATGGAGGTGACGTGACATCGTTTTTTCTGCTCTCTAGGGAAAAAGAGTAGCTAATAGTTTAGGATACCGAAACTGATTTTAATAGGCTATGTTGTGTAGCGAAATAATTTTAATTGTATATATATATATGCAAAAGACAAAGGCTACAAATATGCACCATGTCATTCAGCACGTGTGGAGAGAAACAGAGTTAATGTTTCAGGTCAGTTCTGACCTGCTGAGCATTTCCTGCATTATTTTACTTTAGATTTCCAGTAACTGTAGAATTTTTCTTTTAAATATACTTTTAACATTTCGTGCATAGGAATCTTTATTTCCAGCTGATTTACATTGCAAAGAGGATTATTCAATTGATATATTTATTGTTATTCTCAACAGTGGGGAATAGTTCATGCACGTTTATTTCAGTTGGTATAAGATGCATTTTTCTTGACGATTTTTCTTATCCAGTTGCAGTTCTTGCAGAGTTGTGTTAATGACTAGATGATCAATACCAATCTTGCCCCCTTCCCCATTCCCTTCCTCTGACTTCACAATTTGTGCCTCTCCTCTCCTCCTCTCACGGCCGTTTGTCTTTTTCCCATCTTTGCCCTTTGTCCACCTGTCTGCCAAGCAAAACCTCCTTCACCAGCATCATCCACCCATCACTTGTGTAGAAAAGAACTGAAGATGCCAGTTTAAACTGACGATAGACACCAAAAAGCTGGAGTGACCTGCTGAGTTACTATAGCTTTTTGCGTCTATCCACCTATCACTTGTCAGGATTTGTCCTGCCCCCACCTCTCTTCCAGCTTTCGCTCCTCTCTGCCACCCCAACAGTCTCAAGTACGTCGCCCATCCATGTTCTCCAGGGATGCTGCCTGACCCACTGAGTTACTCCTGCACTTTGTGTTGTTTTGGTAAACCAGCATCTGTTGTTCCTTGTGTCCATTATTTATTCTATCATTGCTTTCAGATTGACATTGACAATGCACAGCTTGAAATAGCTAATACAGTATGTGGCTTGATAGACCAGATTCAGATCAGAGCAGAAAATCAGGGCAACATACTGATATGCAGTTATCAGAGAAGGTGAAAGCTATTTTGGGACATATCCTGCAGTCTGTTTAATTTTGACAATCAGAAGCACAGAATTAACTAGCAGTCAAAACAAGAAAGTAATCCTCCCAAAATTAGTGCTCTTTATTGCTCACGCTGAATACCATTTGGCTGGATTTCAAATGTTTCCTTCTGATCTACCTTTTAGTTTAGTTTAGTTTAGAAATACAGCATAGAAACAGGCCCTTCGGCCCACTGAGTCTGCACCGACCGGCGATCCCCGTACACTAACACTATCCTACACATACTAGGGGCAATTTACACACACACCAAGACAATTAACCTGCAAACCTGTACGTCACTGGAGTGTGGGAGGAAACCGAAGATCTTGGAGAAAACCCACGCAGGTCACGGGGAGAACGTACAAACTCCGTACAGACAGCACCCGTAGTCGGGGTCGAACCCGGGTCACTGGCGCAGTAAGGCACCGTGCCACCCTATTTCCTGTACAGATCTTATGCACAATTCTGGATTGGAAAGGTTTAGAAGGGTGTGTGCCAAACATGTGCAGGTGTGATTAGTGTAGATGGGGCATCTTGGTTGGTCCAAAGTGCCTGTTTCTGTGCCTTGTGACTAGGATGAAGAGTCTTTGACCCCATCTCCTTTCCACAGATGCTGCTTGACCTAATGTTCCATTCTCGCATTCTTTGCTTTAATTCAGATTTCCAGCATCTGCAGCTTTTTTTATTTCCATGGACAGTGTGTATTTGGGCTTCAATAAATTCACTGTAACTTGTCTCATAGTTTGAGTTCCTCAGTTCACCTCTCTCTCCTCTGGAGCCTCCAACCAACTCATTAAAAAAATGGAGTCGCTTCCCTCAATTGCCAATTCTTTTACTGTTCACCTTCTTCTGAAAGCATTTGACCAAGGGAGGGGTGGTGATTACAATCACTTCTTCCTTTCATCAATTGTTCACATTTTCTCATTTCTAGCGGCACGGTGGAGCAGCGGTAGAGTTGCTACATCACAGCGCCAGAGGCCCTGGTTCGATCCCGACTACGGGTGCTGTCTGTACCGAGTTTATACGTTCTCCCCGTGACCTGCGTGGGTTTTCTCCGGGATCTCCGGTTTCCTCCCACACTCCAAAGACATACAGGTTTCTAGGTTAATTGGCTTGGGATAATCGTGAATTTTCCCTAGGGTGTGGAGAACTAGTGGAGATCGCTGGTTGGCGTGGGCTTGGTGGGCCGAAGGGCCTGTTTCCACTCTGTATCTCTGAACTGAACTAAACCTAATTAGATAAGTAAAGTCAGTAGCGAGGAAACAGCTGCAGGACTAGGTATTCCTCTTTTTAACACATGTAATCGAATTGCAGCAGTCCAATTATCACCCTATCTAATACAATAGACAATAGACAACAGGTGTAGGAGTAGGCCATTCGGCCCTTCGAGCCAGCATCGCCATTCTATGTGATCATGGCTGATCATCCCCAATCAGTACCCTGTTCCTGCCTTCTCCCCATATCCCCTGACTCTGCTATCTTTAAGAGCCCTATCTAGCTCTCTCTTGAAAGTATCCAGAGAACCCGCCTCCACCGCCCTCTGAGGCAGAGAATTCCACAGACTCACAACTCTCTGTGAGAAAAAGTGTTTCCTCGTCTCTGTTCTAAATGGCTTACCCCTTATACTTGGCCCCTGGTTCTGGACTTCCCCAACATCGGGAACATGTTTCCTGCCTCTAGTATGGCCAAACCCTTAACAATCTTATATGTTTCAATAAGATCTCCTCTCACCCTTCTAAACTCCAGAGTGTACAAGCCCAGCTACTCCATTCTCTCAGCATATGTCAGTCCCGCCATCCCGGGAATTAACCTTGTAAACCTACACTGCACTCCCTCAATAGCAAGAATGTCCTTCCTCAAATTAGGGGACCAAAACTGCTCACCATTGCATCAGTACAAGGATCAGAGTGTAAGATCGTTTCATTTTACAGGACTTAGTACCGCACATCCTGCAATACCCTGATCATAAGTTCATAAGTGATGGGAGCAGAATTAGGCCATTCGGCCCATCGTGTCTACTCCACCATTCAATCATGGCTGATCTATCTTCCCGCTTCACCCCATTCTCCTGCCTTCTCCCCGTAACCCCTGACACCCATACTAATCAAGAATCTATCTATCTCTGCCTTAAAAATTATCCACTGACTTGGCCTCCAAAGCCTTCTGTGGCAAAGAATTCCACAGATTCACCACCCTCTGTAAAATAATTCCTCCTCATCTCCTTCCTAAAGGAACGTCCTTTTATTCTGAGGCTAGGGCTTGTTTCCAAGCCATTTTTCTCTCTAAACACGTGGTCCAAATCCAGTTCACTCTCTACATCATTTCATCTTTCCTGACCCCTGCAGAGTCTGCTGGCCTTGCACATCTCTGAAGCACCTTTTGTTTCAGGTCTTCTCACTGTGCCAGCGAGTGTTTATAAGATCACATGTTCCTAAGAGTTAGGAGCAGAATTAGTCCTTGCGGCCCATCATGTCGACATCACCATTCAATCATGGCTGATCTATCTTTCCCTCTTAACCCCATTCTCCTGCCTTCTCACCACTACCTCTGACACCGGTACTAATTAAGAATTTATCAATGGCCGCCTTAAAAATATCCACTGACTTGGACTCTGTGGCAAATAATTCTACAGATTCACCACCCTCTGACTAAAGACATTCCTCCTCCTCTCCTTCCTAAAGGAACGTCCTTTAGTTCTGAGATTAAGCCATCTGGTCATAGACTCTCCCATTAGTGGACACTTCCTCCCCACTCAGCCCAGGCCTGCACTCAGTCAATCTTAAAGGGCCCGTCCCACCAGCATCCGACTCCATGCGATGAGCGCGATCAAACTAGAAGCGGGGGCCGCACGGAGGTCGGGTGATCCCCTGTACAGGGCCGTTCCCACCAGCATGCGCCTGCATGCGGCAAGCGTGACCAAACCGGCAGCAAGGGCCGCGTGGAGGTCGGGTGAGTGGCGCAACGCGGCGCAAAGTGAGGCGAACTTGGAGCGAAGTCTAAGGTAAGTTCGTCAGGACAGAGAGGGGCACACAGAGAGGGGCACAGAGGCACACACACAGAGGGCCACGGAGCCACACACATAGAGGGTCACGGAGGCACCTACAGATAGGTTCACGGAGGCACGATGTCGGGGCGGTGTGTAATGCGTCGAGGCGACTGCGAGCCGACAAGTCGTTGCCGCGCGGAATTTTTGAACATAGTCAGTTTTTCGGAGCCCCGCGCGATGTCGGGACGAACTCTGCACAATTCCGCACGGCTCCGGCGATCGAAGTGGGACCGGCCCCGCGACGTCGGACGGCTCAAGCGACCACGTTAGGTCGCGCTCATCGCATGGAGTTGCATGCTTGTAGGACAGGCCCTTAAACCCCTGTCCCACTTACGTGTCCTTGGCACGCTAATTACACGACCTCGTAAGTGGGACAGGCCCTTTTAGTGAATTTCTTGATGCTAGAAACCATCAACTGGATGTTTCAAGGATGCAGTACACTTGGCATTTGTCGTCAAAATATTATGCCTAACTGAACAACTTACAGTATTACAGCCATTATTTTATGTAACAATATAGTCTACTATACACAGTCTGCACTTTTTTGCTGATGTAGCAACCTGCAAACCCTTTAATAACGCAACCCCTGTCAACACTATTCTACATAAATCACACTTCAAACCAGTGAGCTGATTAATATCTGATTAAAAAAGAACCTGATTAGTATTCTAACCGTGTGTGTGCCCTGGCGGAAAGCTTGGATTTCAAGTGAGATGCATTAAATTGTATTACATTTAAAAAGAACCGCTGAAATGTATTAAGAAATGCCTTCAACTTATCACAATCGGGAATCACACTTACCCAATGAGTCACTTACCCAAGTAGCTAACCACAATTTTAATGTTTTTATTAATATATTAAAATATATTAGAAGATTAAATTAAAAGTGGTGTATCGTTTCCAGGAAATGATAGCACATCACACCACGCATTGGAGTCTCATTGAAACCACAAAAAAATATCAAGGATCAGAGAAAAGTTATCTGCCAGTAGAAAGATGTTCCCTTATGAAGGTAACAACAACATCCAATTATATTTTAACAACTTCCAATCCCATCCCTCACACCTCACTCTGTTATTCAGTCTGATGATTATCCCAGATATTACTCATCTCTCGAGCACGTAATTGTTCACAAATATAATTGATTTCTTTTTAAATTTCCAAAGGTGTGTTTTATACTCTACCTGCTTCATTATGAGTGGCTGGATTCTGGGAAGTCAAACCAGGGCTGGACCTTCAATGGTGAAGTAGCATATTGTAGAGCAGAGAGATCTTGGTGTACAAATTCAGTTTCCTGGAAGTGGCTTCGGAGATAGACAGGGTGGTGAAGAAGGCTCTCATCAGTCAGGGAATTGAGTGCCGAGGTTGGGTCGTTAACCTACAATTGTAAAAGACGTTGGCGAAGCCACACTCGGAAAACTGTGTGTCGAAAGGAACTGCAGATGCTGGTATACACCAAAGAGAGATACAAAGTGCTGGAGTAACTCAGCGGGGCAAGCAGCATCTCGGGAGAAAAAGGACGGGTGACATTTCGGGTTTGGACCCTTCTTCAGACTGAAGAAAGGTCCCGAGCCATCCTTTTTCTCCAGAGACCCTGTCTGAGCCGCTCAGTTACTCCAGCGCTTTGTGTCTATGGCGGAATACTGTGTTCAGTTTTGGTCACTCCATTATAGGGAAGATGCCTTTCAGCTGGAAAGGGTGCAGAGAAGATTTACGAGGATGTTGTCATGTCTCAAGGGCTTGAGCAATTGGGAGTTGAGCAGGCTTGGACTTTATTCCTTGGAGCGGAGGAGGCTTAATGCTGATCTTACAGAGGTGCATAAAAATCACGAGGGGAATGTATTAGGTGAACGCACAGTCTGTTCCCACGGGGAGGCCAGAAGGCACAGGTTTAAGGTGAGAGGGAAAGGAATTATTAGAAACCTGAGTGGCAACCTTTTCACTCAGTGGGTGGTGGACATATGGAACGAGCTGCCAGAGGAGGTAGTCGAGGCAGATACTATAACAACACTTAAGACATTTGGACAGGTACATGGATCGGAAATATTTAGAGGGATATGGGCCGAACATGGGTAGATGGGACTGGTTTAGATGGGGCATCTTGGTCTGCATGGATAATTTGAGCCAACAAGGATACGCCATCTAAGCCAGTTTCGACTATGACTATTTGAATTTCAACAAAATGCGGTGATCATCTATCAAAGTATATTTTCTTTATAGAAGTTGCATATTTTTTTTTACCGTAAAATGAGATCAACATCTAACATTACTCATGGCACTATACAACTGGCAAGTATTACATTTAAACAGTCATCAATACACTTCTATGTACCAGAATGCTTCCAGGATTAGAGGGTATTAGATACGAGGAGAGGTTGGACAGACTTGGATTGTTTTCTCCCTAACACCACAGGCTGCGGGGAGGGGAGACCTGATAGAAGTATATAACATTACGCCAGGTGTACATGGAGTAAACAGTCGGAATATTTTTTTCTCGGGTGGACGTTTCCAAGGTTAGCTTTAAGGCGAGAGGGACAAAGTTTAAAGGAGATGTGCGGGGCAAGTTCTTTTACAGGGAGGATGATGGGTGCCTGGATCGCCAGTGGTGGCGGCAGTTATGATGATATCGTGGCATTTAGAGCGTTTTCGATAAATGATGGTGGCGGCACGGTGGCGCAGCGGTAGAGTCGCTGCCTTAGACCCGGGTTCGATCCCGACCACGGGTACTCCTCTGCACGGAGTTCCTACGCTCTCCCCGTGACCTGCGTGGGTTTTCGCCAACATCTTCGGTTTCCTCCCACACTCCAAAGATGTGAAAGTTTGTCGGTCACTTAGCTTGGTATAAATGTAAATTGTCCCTAGTTGTGGGATCGTTTTAATGTGCGGGGATCGCTGGTCGGCGCGGACTCGGTGGGCCGAAGAGCCTGTTTCCATGCTATATCTCGAAACCAAATCCATGGACATGCTGGGAATGCAGGGGCATGAATCATGTGTAGGCAGATGAGATGAATGCATCTTGGCATTATGTTCGGTGCAGGCATTGTGGGCTAAAGAGCTTGGCCCTGCATTGCAGTTTACTATGTTCTATCTTTATTAGGGTTGGAATTGTCACTCAGTTGGTATTTGGAACCTGCTTTCGATTGTTTTTTTGTCGTTTGCCTTAATTTGGTTAACTCTTTTAAAGAATTAATATTGATTGCCAGAGTAATTATCTGCAACCCAATACAATGTTCACCATGCTTGCCTTGCTTTCTCCCTCCCCGACCAACAAAGAGGTGTTTTGGAAGCACAGACATTGGTATTCGATCATCACTCTTACCGCTGTCAGAGAGCAACGGCCATTTTACACACCAAACACTTAGGAATCAGTTCACACACATAAAACATTATGTCAAACATAGAACACTTTCTTTTGTACATAATGAACACAACTTTCTTTTGCACGAACTATTACAGTAAGTCAAAAAAAAATGGCTATCTCGTTAATTGACTAGTCTAGCTATTTGATAATAAAAGGCACAAGTTGGTTTGGTCGAAACATAGAACATGGAAAACAGAGGAATAGAATCAGTCTGTTGTTATTTCTTCTGCATCAAGTACGTGCAATTGAAAATACCATAACACAGGTTTTTCCTGCAGGTTTGGATAAAATTCTGCACTTTCAATGGCAGAGAATGGCAGTAGTAACTCGTTACGTTCACATTCCAACTCACGTGAAATGCATAATACATTTGAACCGTGGAAGGAAATGTTGGACTCCTTCCTTGGATCTGTAACGAATTGCAAGATAGGAAATGGATCGACTTCCCTTCACTTCTGTTCTAAAGTTAAACCAAAGTTGTTCTCATGACGAAGATGGACACAAAACGCTGGAGTAACTCAGCGGGTCAGGCAGCATCTCTGGAGAGTAGGAGTGGGCGACGTTTCGGGTCGAGACCCTTCTTCAGACCCACAGCGTTAAGCACAGTGTGATTTTGTCAGCTTCTGACTATGGTTCTTCTTGAACGCCCCTGACAAGGGCTGAACGTGTCACAGTTTGACCGGAGGGGAGAGGACGAGGATGGCAAAGGCCTCGTGCTGTACGGGTTACTGCGGTGCGGTGAGTGTGAAGCTGATCTCTGTGGCGATCGCTGCGGTTTACTGACCCCACTGCTTTGCTCAAGGACAACACATTACAGTGCAAGTGGCAATACAAGAACAAGATACGTTCACAAGACATAGGAGCAGAATTAGGCCATTCAGCCCATCGAGTCTACTCCGCATTTCAATCCTGGCAGATCTATCGTTCCCTCTCAGCCCCATTCTCCTGTCTTCTCCCCATTACCTTTGACAACTTTACTAATCAAGAACCTGTTAATCACCTCTTTAATAATACCCAACGCCCTAGCCTCCACAGCCGTCTGTGTCAATGAATTCCATCGATTCACCACCCTTTGGTTAATGAAGATCCTCCTCATCCCCTTTCTATTGCTAAGTCCTTTTATTCTGAGGCTGTGCCCTCTGGTCTTAGAATCATTCACCACTAGAAACGGCCTCTCCACGTCCGCTGATTACAGTGAGATTAGAAAGCAGGTTAAGGCTATGGAGCTCCACATCTCGGGTGGAAGTGTGGATGGCAAGGTGGTGCAGCGGTAGCGTCCCTGCCTCACAGCACCAGGGTCCCGGGTTCGATCCTGACCACGGGTGCTGTCTGTACGAGCTTGTACAATCTCCCCGTGACCTGCGTGGGTTTTCTCCGGGACCTCCGGTTTCCTCCCATTCTCCACTGACGTATATTGGTTTGTAGGCTAATTGGCTTGGTATAAATGTATAATGTCCCTAGTGTGTGTCGGATAGTGTTAATATGCAGGGACGGCTGGAATCGATGGGCCGAAGGGCCTGTCTCCGCTCTGTATCTCTAAACTAAGCTGTTGCCTTACAGTGCCAGTGACCTGAGTTCAATCCTGACCATGAGTACTGTCTGTGTGGAGTTTGTATGTGGTTGGGCCAGTTTCTCTCTCGGGGCGTTACAGTTTCCTCCCAGATCCCAAAGACAAAAAGGCTGGCAGGTTTAATGTAAATGACACTCAGTGTGTAGGTGAGTGGTTGAATAGGGGCGATAGAATCTTACGCGAATGTGAGAGAATAAATAGTAGTTTACGTGTAAATTGGTTGAAGGCCAGAGCGAACTCGGTGGGCCGAAGGGCCTGTTTTCATGCTCTATACCCGAACTACAAGGAGAAGATTATCCAGAGTAGGTTAATCAACAATCAGAGGACATAGGTTTAAGGTGAGAGGAGAAAGATTTAATAGTAACCTGAGGGGCAACTTTTTCACACAGAGGATGGTGGGTGTACGGAACGAGCTGCCAGAGGAGGTAGTTGTGGCAGGTACCATAACAACAGTTAAAAGACACTTGGACAGGTACATGGATAGACGAATATGGGCCAAACTCGGGCATGTGGGACTAGGGTAGATGGGGAATCTTGGTCGGCATGTAGGAGCTGGGCCGAAGGGCCTGTTTCCATGCTGTACAACTCTACAATTCCACGTGTATTTTTGCAAGCACCTGTGTAAAGGATGTTCTGGCAATTTTACCACATGAAGTCCCGCAAGAATTGACCGTTCCACAGCGCACAAAGTGATTTTGTTCCCGACAAAGAAATAAAGTCACAATTTCTCGATGTTAGGCACAGCACTGTGGAGCGTTGAGTAATCACAGGCCAACGCTGGCTTATCGACACAACTTTCAAAATCACAATGATCAATTAAGATTCAATTTGCTTCTCTATTGATCCAAGGCGGCATTGAATTTTGTAAGTCCAGGAAAGACATTATGGATGTTGCCGATCATTATTGGTGACACACCACTTAAATGGATTGCTAATGGAGTTTTAGCCACACATTCTCTGCGGATTCACCGGTTAGGTTTGTGTGCGTGACATTTGTTCACCTACTACCGGGAACTTGCAATGCATGCTCAGTCTGGTTGGTGTCTGAAGCTTTGCAGGCAAAGATTGAAATATGCGGCCTTCAATAAGGTTGTTGGCACTGTGCAGTTCTTCCAAGGGGATAGACACAAAATGCTGGGGGTAACTCTGCGGGACAGGCAGCATCTCTGGATAGACGTTGCGGGTCGAGACCCTGCTTCAGACTGAGAGTCAGGGGAGAGGGAGACGCAGAGATACGGAGGGGCGAGGTGTGAAAAAGAGAGATCAAAGGGGACGAAGCTCAAGGAAAAGGGAGAAAAGATCATTGTTAACTCGGGGAAAGTGACACCGAAGCGTACAAAGATAAAATGTAATCAGGAGGACAGGCAGACTGGTCGGAGAACTGGGATGGGGGAGGGATGGAGAGAGAGGGAAAGAAAGGGTTACATGAAATTAGAGAAGTATCTTTGTTTGGATGTATTATCAGCTGTTTAACAGATTCTAAACATTATTTTATTTTTTTCTGACACATAGTGACGTAGCTGGTAGAGCTGCCGCCTCACAGCGTCAGAGACGAAGGTTCGATCCTGGCCTCGGGTGCTTTCTGTGTGTGGTTTTTGCACGTTCTCCATGTGACCACGTGGGTTCCCTCCGGGTGCTCTGGTTCCCTCTGAAATCCCGGGTTTGTAGGTTTACATTAGTTTAGAGATACAGTGCGGAAGCAGGCTCTTGAGCCCACCGAGTCTGTGCCGACCAGCGATCGCCCCGTACACTAGCACTATCCTGCACACTAGAGACACATTACAATCTTTACCAAAGTCAATTAACCGGCTAACCTGTGGGTCTTGGAGGTGGTGGGAGGAAACCGGAGCACCCGGCGAAAACACTACACGGTCACGGGGAGAACGTGCAAACTCCGTACTGACAGCACCCGTAGTCAGCATTGAACCCGGATCTCTGGCGCTGTAAGGTAGCAACTCTACCGTTGCA
The DNA here is from genome assembly GCA_963514005.1 of Raja brachyura. The sequence goes on along the minus strand of OY740807.1, from coordinate 6,976,160 downwards.
CCACTGTGCCACCCCAGGTTCGATCCTGACCTCATTTGTTGTTCGTGTGTGGAGTTTGCACATTCTATCTGTGACTGCGTGGGTTTCCTCCAGGTGCTCCGGTTTCCTCCCACGCCCCAAAGACGTGCGGGTTTGTAGATTAACTGGCCACTGTAAATCGCTCCCCCAGCTGGTAGGGTGGGAGAACGCATCTAAAAATTAATATTTTAAGTGAGAATCTGTAATTGGCTTAATTCAAATTATAACAAGAAATCCGATAAATCGAAAACCAGAAGTAAGACATGAAGTTACCTTCTTTACGGAAATATAGAAATGTAACTTAACTTTAGGGACGCATGGCGCTGTGGTGGTAGAGTTGCTGCCTCACAGCGCCAGAGACCCGGCTTCGATCCTGACTACGGGTGCTGTCTGTACTATTCTCTCTCTGAGTGCGTGGGTTTTCTCCGGGCGCTCCGGTTTCCCCCCACACTCCAAAGGGTTTCTAGGCTAATTGGCTTCGGTAAATTGTAATTTGTAAATTATCCCTGGTGTGCAGGAGAGTGCTAGTATACGGGGTGATCGCGCACTTGGTGGTCCGATGGGCCTGTTTCCACGCTGTATCTCTAAACGTCTAAAGTTATACGAACTCAGAAAGTGTCTACTCACAGAAAGTGTCAGATATGTGGGATTCTATGTTACATATTCCTGGCTGATTTCCAATTGGCATCAATTCCACTAAAGTCCCTGGGTCCGAGCTTGCAAGGTATAATCACTCTGCATGCTTTATGAGATGGATGCTGCTCACTGCAAGTGGCAAAGTAATGCTAATGTGCAGTGTATGAATAATTGGGAATATTAAGTCAATAAGGAAATAATTTTGCTGCATGCTCAGAGGGCACCACGGTGATACGTAATGAAAATTCCAACCAGAGTATATACTTGCGTAGGAAGGAACTGCAGATGTTGGTTTAAACCAAAGATAGACACAGAAAGCTGGAGTAACTCGGCGGGGCAGGCAGCATCTCTGGAGGAAAGGAATGGGTGACATTTCGGGTCGAGACCCTTCTTCAGACTGAGAGTCGGGGGAAAGGGAAAGGAGAGATACAGACGGTGATTGATGAAGAGAGATATAGAACAAATGAATGAAAGATATGCAAAAATGTAACAGTGGTAAAGGAAACGGGCCATACATGTGTGTATGTCTAACTGATTCATTATGGCTGTACTACAAGTTCCGACCTGTCTTCACACGGACACGAAGGCCAGACAGTTGGTTCGCGGGGCCCTTTATTTAAAAGATAAACATTCGGGATTGAGTGTTAAAACCATTTGTCTAAAGAACTGCAAGAGTAGAAAATGCGCTCATAAGATTTGAGTAGATTGCAAGCCCTATTGAGAACTTGCACACCACAGATTTGATCTTCTAACCTTCAACAGAAGCATTTGCATAAGGAACTGTTGGACCAAATTTCATTTGTTTTCATCTCCATCCACCGAAGAGATTTCAGTGTGAGGTGTATCGCAGAGATTCTGATCTTACACATTGTGCAGTGACATCCAGTTTTTTGATAAGCTTGTCTCTAAAGCTGGAGACATCTGCGATCTCTCCAGCCGATTCTTTCGTTCCAGCGCATTTAAAAAAAAAACTCTTTGCAATTTGGACCTCAGAAAGAAGGCATTTAGTTCCGCCCATTAGTTAAAAGCTTGTCTTGACGTTCAGATGCTTCGGACTGACAACATATCCTGGTTGGAAGGAGAGAATTGATGCCCTATTTCCCCAAGTTGTTCAGTTCAGTTTCAGTAGTCTTCTTGTCTCCAATACAACACCATGCCGTTATTCTGTTGCTCTGATATTTTCACTGAGCCCATTGCTGTTATTACGGAAACAGGCCCATAAGACCACTGAGTGCTCGTCGACCGGCTATAACAAGAATTCTTCAACAAATTTAGCCCACCTTTATCTGCAAATAACCCAGCCCAGCACTGTCGTGAAAACCATCGCCGCTCCTTGTGAGAATTACAAATGGGCTGGAGTTGGTAGGATGATTGTTTCAAGGTTAGTTAGTTCATGTGGTGTAGCAGTAACTCACTGGACGTTACTTCCCCGTCATTCATTTCCTTGTAGCTTTTCACGTGAATTGCTAGTGTCGGACGCGCGCTGTGCATCTTGTGGAAATCAGGAAGACGTTTCACCTAATGCACTTGGGTCACAATGCAAGTTGGCCCTTGTTTGGGCTGTTTTCCTGGCTCTCTGGGATGCCTCCATTATCTTCCGCTCGTTTCTGAAGGTGTAAAAGCAGGATATTGTACAACGGCGGTAGAGCGGTCCCTTCCTCCAGCGACAAGTACTATAAAAGCGCCGGTATTGGAGTCGGTGAAAGGGATTCCTTCGGCGCATATTTGGAGAAGAAGGGCAGGAAGACTGCGAGCATGACCCCAACAATCCCCAGCATGTAGCCCCATCCGATCTGACACTCCGCAGCATGATAGATGCTGGAATCCCCGCAGTACTTCCGCACGATGGAGGAGTTCAGCCCGAATGGATAAACCAGAAGCCCAGACGCCATGATGAACACTGCAAAGACAAAGGACAAAAATCCATTAGTGCCGGAGCCTCAACCTGCAAATGTATACCACGTTCTCGACTTAAGAACGCGTTTATATTTAGTTTAGTTTACTTTAGATACAGTGTGGAAACAGGCCCTTCGGTCCACTGAGCCCGTGCCAACCCGCAATCCCCATTCACCAACGCTATCTTACATACACACGCACGCACGCACGCACGCACGCACGCACACACGAGGAACAACCTTTACAATTTTGCCAAGCCAGTTAACGTACAAACCCGCACGTCTCTGGAGTGTGGGAAGAAACCAGAGCAACCGGAGAAAACCCACGCACAGATCACGGGGAGAACGTGCAAACTCCGTACTGACAGCACCCATATTCAGGATGGAACCCGGCTCTCTGGCGATGTAAAGCCCCTGTCCCAATTTCCCGAGTTACTGATGAATTCCCCCGAGTTTTCCCTTTGATTCAAACTCAGAGAATGTCCGTAGCGAGTCCGTAGGAGTTCGTCGATATTTCATAGCGGCTTGCAATGCCAGCCGTAGGTACTCGGGGCATCAGGTAAGTCGGGACGTTTTTTCAACATGTTGAAAAATGTCAACGAGTAAAATAATAGTCCTGAGTCACTACGGCTGGCTATTACCCTAATTCTCTGAGTTTCATTCAAGGGGAAAACTCGGGAGAGTTCATGAGTAACTCGGGAAAGTGGGGCAGGGCCTTAAGGCAGCCACTCTACCGCTGCGCCACCGTGCCACCCTAAGGTCGTTACATTTCTATATTTCCGTAAAGAAGGTAACTTCATGTCTTACTTCTGGTTTTAGATTTATCAGATTTCTTGTTATAATTTGAATGAAGCTAATTGCTGTTTCTCACGAAATATTATCTCTTCGATGTGACGCACCCACGTGTTCTCACACCCACTGCGCCACCGTGCCACCCCAAATGGTTAGGCTTAGAGATACAGCACAGAAACAGGCCCTTCGGCCCACCGAGTCTGCCTTGACTGGTGAACACCCCGTACACATCCGACAGACACTAGGAACAATTTACAATTTTACGAAGCCAATTAGCTTACAAACCTTTGGAACATCTTCAAACATTTCTGGACAGATCCCATCTAATGGACAGGAACATGGATAGGAAAGGTTTAGGGGGAATCAAGAGTCAAGAACGATGTATTGTCATGTGTCCAGAAAAGGAACAATGAAATTGTTATTTGCAGCAGTACAAAAGGTACAGTGGCTTGCAAAAGTTTTCATACCCCTTGAACTTTTCCACATTTTGTCACGTTACAACCACAAACGTAAATGTATTTTATTGGGATTTTATGTGATAGACCAACACAAAGTGGCGAATAATTGTGAAGTGGAAGGAAAATTATACATGGTTTCCAAATTTTTTTACAAATAAAAAACTGAAAAGTGTGGCGTGCAAAAGTATTCAGCCCCCCTGAGTCAATACTTTGTAGAACCACCTTTCGCTGCAATTACAGCTGCAAGTCTTTTGGGGTATGTCTCTACCAGCTTTGCACATCTAGAGACTGAAATTTTTGCCCATTCTTCTTTGCAAAATAGCTCAAGCTCAGTCAGATTGGATGGAGAGCGTCTGTGAACAGCAATTTTCAAGTCTTGCCAGAGATTCTCAATTGGATTTAGGTCTGGACTTTGACTGGGCCATTCTAACACATGAATATGCTTTGATCTAAACCATTCCATTGCAGCTCTGGTTGTATGTTTAGGTCCAGCTGGAAGGTGAACCTCCGCCCCAGTCTCAAGTCTTTTGCAGACTCTAACAGGTTTTCTTCCAAGATTGCCCTGTATTTGGCTCCATCCATCTTCCCATCAACTCTGACCAACTTCCCTGTCCCTGCTGAAGAAAAGCATCCCCACAGCATGATGCTGCCACCACCATGTTTCACAGAGGGGATGGTGTGTTCAGGGTGATGTGCAATGTTAGTTTTCCGCCACACATAGCGTTTTGCATTTGGGTCAAAAACTTCAATTTTGGTCTCATCAGACCAGAGCACCTTCCTCCACATGTTTGCTGTGTCCCCCACATGGCTTGTGGCAAACTGCAAACGGGACTTCTTATGGCTTTGTTTCAACAATGGCTTTCTTCTTGCCACTCTTCCATAAAGGCCCGATTTGTGGAGTGCACGACTAATAGTTGTCCTGTGGACAGATTCTCCCACCTGAGCTGTGGATCTCTGCAGCTCCTCCAGAGTTACCATGGGCCTCTTGGCTGCTTCTCTGATCAATGCTCTCCTTGCCCGGCCTGTCAGTTTAGGTGGACGGCCATGTCTTGGTAGGTTTACAGTTGTGCCATACTCTTTCCATTTTCGGATGATGGATTGACCAGTGCTCCGTGAGATGTTCAAAGCTAGGGATATTTTTTTATAACCTAACCCTGCTTTAAACTTCTTCACAACTTTATCCCTGACCTGTCTGGTGTGTTCCTTGGGCTTCATAATACTGTTTGTTCACTAATGTTCTCTAACAAACCTCTGACGCCTTCACAGAACAGCTGTATTTATACTGAGATTAGATTACACACAAGTGGACTCTATTTACTAATTAGGTGACTTCTGAAGGCAATTGGTTGCACTGGATTTTATTTAGGGGTATCAGAGTAAAGGGGGCTGAATACCTTTGCACGCCACACTTTTCAGTTTTATATTTGTAAAAAAATTTGGAAACCATGTATCCTTCCATTCCTTCCATTTCATAATTATGCGCCACTTTGTGTTTGTCTCCCACATAAAATCCCAATAAAATACATTTACGTTTGTGGTTGTAACGTGACAAAATGTGGAAAGGTTCAAGGGGTATGAAAACTTTTGCAAGCCACTGTATATAAACACAGTACTCTGTAAACAACAAGAAAGAAGGTCAGTAGATAAGAAAAAATAAATAAATAATGGAGCAGAGACAGAACTAATGCCCCTAAGTCTATACGGTTCGGATCTTATTTGAAGGTTGTAGCGTTTAATAGCCTGATGGCTGGTGGGAAGAAGCTGTTCCTAAACCTGGACGTTACAGTTTTCAGGCTCCAATATCTTCTTCCCGATGGCAGGAGTGAAATGAGTGCGTGGCCAGGGTGGTGTGGGTCTCTGATGATGCTGGCTGCCTTTTTGAGGCAGCGACTCCTGTAGGTCCCGTCGATGGTGGGGGAGGTCAGTGTCCATGATGGACCGGGCAGTGTTCACCATCTTTTGATGTCTTCTTCATTCTTGGGCGTTCGAGTGGCTGAACCAGGCCATGGTGCAACCTTCTTCTTCCGTCGTGTGTCTTTTAGACCTGCAGCTCCGTTGAGGCGAGCCAGGCCAACGTGTCATCGTCCAGGTCAATCAGAGGGGGTATAGTCATAGAGGGGGTTCAGAGAAGGTTCACCAGACTGATTCCTGGGATGTCGGGACTTTCATATGAAGAAAGACTGGATAGACTCGGCTTGTACTCACTGGAATTTAGAAGATCGAGGGGGGATCTTATAGAAACTTACAAAATTCTTAAGGGGTTGGACAAGCTAGATGCAGGAAGATTGTTCCCGATGTTGGGGGAGTCCATAACAAGGGGTCACAGTCTAAGGATAAGGGGGAAGTCCTTTAGGACCGAGATGAGGAAAACATTCTTTACACAGAGAGTGGTGAATCTGTGCAATTCTCTGCCACAGAAGGTCGTTGAGGCCAGTTCATTGGCTATATTCAAGAGGGAGTTGGATGTGGCTCTTGCGGCTAAAGGGATCAGGGGGTATGGAGAGAAGGCAGGTACGGGATACTGAGTTGGATGATCAGCCATGATCATATTGAATGGCAGTGCAGGCTCGAAGGGCCGAATGGCCTACTCCTGCGGCTGTTTTTATATGTTTCTATGTTTTCTATGTTTCTATGACCTCGTTCACCATTCGGTGGCCAGTGTTTGGGGCAACTGGTGACTATGTGCTCTACTGTCTGTGTTGGGTCCCCACCCTCGCAGGAGGCGATGTCCACGAGGCCCCACCTTTTCATCGCTACTCCATAGCGTCCGACGCCTGTCCTCAAGTGGTTGAGGGTTGTCCACTGCTTTCGGGGCAGGTCCTGGCCAGGGACGTCCATGGGGTCATTGATGTACTGGTGTAGCCTAGATGGTTCCGCTGACTTCCACTGGTCTCTCCATCTCGTCTTGACCCAGGCGGCCTTGGAAGCGTCAGCTGGTGTTGTGCAGAGCAGCTCGTGGGCTTGCGTGGCAAAGGGGTGCCGTGACTTGAGGCACACTCGTCGTGGTGTCAACCGGTCAACATGATCTCTACCGTACACCTGTATAGGTTCAAGAGACCCTCCCCAATCCTCTAAGGAAGTAGAAGCGTTGATGGGTTTTCTTTATCATCATAAGAACATAAGGTCATAAGGAGTAGGAGTGGAATTAGGCCATTCGGCCCATCAAGTCTACTCCGCCATTCAATCATGGCTGATCTATCTCTCCCTCCTAACCACATTCTCTGCCACCTCCCTATAACCTCTGACACCCTTAAGGGCCTGTCCCACCAGCATGCAACTCTATGCGATGAACGCGATCAAACTAGAAGCGGGGGCCGCGCGGAGGTCGGGTGATCCCTGTACAGGGCCGTTCCCACCAGCATGCGCCTGCATGCGGCAAGCGCAACTAAACCGGCAGCAGGGGCCGCACGGAGGTCGGGTGAGTTGCGCAACGCGGCGCAAAGTGAGGCGAACTTGGAGCGAAGTCTAAGGTAAGTTCGCTAGGACAGAGAGGGGCACACAGAGAGGGGCACAGAGGCACACACACACACACAGAGGGCCACGGAGCTACACACATAGAGGGTCACGGAGGCACCTACAGATAGGTTCACGGAGGCACGATGTCGGGGCGGTGTGTAAACGTCGAGGCGACTGCGAGCCGACAAGCCATTGCCGCGCGGAATTTTTGGACATAGTCAGTTTTTCGGAGCCCCGCGCGGTGTCGGGACGAACTCAGGACGAACTCCGCACAATTCCGCACGGCTCCGGCGATCGAAGTGGGACCGGCCCCGCGACGCAGGACGGCTCAAGCGACCACGTTAGGTCGCACTAATCGCATAGAGTTGCATGCTGGTGGGACAGGCCCTTTACTAATCAAGAATCTATCTCTCTCTGCCTTAAAAATATCCACTGACTTGGCCTCCACAGCCTTCCGTGGGAATGGATTTCACAAATTCACCGCCCTCTGAGTAAAGAAGTTCCTCCTCATCTCCTTCCTAAAAGATTCCGTCAATGTGCTGGATCCTGGTTGTCAGCATCGGGCAATTTGGGCCGAAGGGCCTGTTTCCATGGTGTATGACTCGTATACTCTAAGTGACGCGACACACTAATGCTGTAGCTTTCAACGGAACCATCGCTAATAATAAACCCTGGAAATAGGCAACGTTTCGGGCCGAAACCCTTTGGGTTTCGGCCCGAAACGTTGCCTATTTCCTTCGCTGCGGCACCCGCTGAGTTTCTCCCGCACTTTTGTCTTCCTTGGATTTTCCAGCATCTGCAGTTCCTTCCAAAGATCCTATAGCGAGCAAGATAGTCCGCTTGACGAAAAAGACGTAGTACGGTCATGGGCAGATTCATGGGTAATTTTAGGCCCCATTTCCGTAACCGGCTTCCGTCTCCCGTCACAGCGGAGCAAAGATAATTAGTGCGGAGACGGAAGCCGGTTACGGAAACATCCTCGTAAGAATAAAAGTTATTTGCAAAAAAAAATCTTCTCCTCATTTTCAGAATTTTAATTTATTAACACAAACTGTTCCCCCGCAACGTTGATCACACTGCGAGTCGGGTCGGGTCAGGTCAGGTTACGGAAATGGATGAAAAAAAGCCCCACGTTCCGCCCCGTTGCATACTACACGTCAGCCCATTGCATTTAGCAGGAGCGATCTAACTAGCTCCGCTATAGGCTCTCTGCTTATCCTGGTGTGTTTGTTTGCAATGCATCTGTGTCAGTGGAGTCACACGTAGCAAGATGAACAATAAAAGTACTTCACTACCACTTATGCTGATGGGGCTGATCAGTCTAGGAGTGTTTCAATCTGCAATCACTCACTTCACTAAAAGCAGATCACAACCTTTTGTCAAATAATAGTTGTGAGCCATCTACCCCGTCAGCAGCATCCACAAGCAGGCAATACTCTTATTAATCCTGAGAAAATGGCACCTCGTCGGCAGACAAAGGGGGCGGCTGTAACACAATTACAATCTTTCAAAGGCCTTAGATTCTTAATTGGATTCCACTCCAAGTGCTTTCTGATGGCTGGCCCCTACTCGAGGAGTAGACTGGGTTCCGAATCGAGCAAGAGCTTCTTTGTGTCTAGTGAAGTCTTTTTTTAATCTGATACTCATTGTAGGGCTAACTATGGGGTAATGATGAGTCAGAGTATGGGATGGAGATTGGTAATTGATTGAATGGTGCCATGACAACAACCTTGCTCTCAATGTCAGCGAGACCAAGGAGCTGATTGTTGAGGCAAGGAACTGCGGATGCTGGTTTACGAAAAAAGGCACAAAGTGCTGGAGTAACAGTAGAGCTGCTGCCTTACAGCGCCAGAGAGCCGGGTTCGATCCTGACCGCAGGGGCTTGGCTGTACGGAGTTTGTACGTTCTCCCCGTGACCTGTGTGGGTTTTCGCCGAGATCTTCGGTTTCCTCCCACACTCCAGAGACGTGTAAGTGTAAATTGTCCTCGTGTGTGTGGGATAGTGTACGTGTGAGGGGATCGCTGGTCGGCGCGGACACGGTGGGCCAAAGGGCCTGTTTCCACGATGTATCTCTAGACCTAAAACCAGAATTAAAATTAAATTCCACCGATTCACCAGCTTCTTCCTCAAGAAATTCCTCTTATTTTCCTTTCTAAAGATACTTCTTGCTGCTGTGCCATCTGATCCTAGACTCTACCACTCTGCGGAAACGTCGCATTGTTACAACCATAAAAAAAACGCCCATCCACACCTCTGCTTCCTTGGAAGATCGAGGAGATTTGACGAATAACTAATCTCTTGAACTTCTGCAGGCGTAGAGAGCGTATTGACCGCTTGCATCGCGGCCTGGTTCCGCAACGTGACGCCCAGGGCCGAAGTAGATTACAGAGAGTGGTGAACACCGCCTCGGGTACTGACCTCCCCACCATCGAAGGGATCTACAGGAGTCGCTGCCTCAAAAAGGCAGCCAGCATCACCCGAGACCCACATCGCACTGGCCACGCTCTCGTTTCACTCCTGCCATCGGGAAGAAGGTATAAGAGTCCGAAAAACATAACCACCAGGTTCAAGTACAGCTTCTTCCCTATAGTCATCAGGCTCTTGAACACTATACAACACTGGGGCATCTGCGCTTTGTTGCACCAGTATTGGGGTCATTGTTTTTTTTGTTTATTATCTGTTATCTATGACTATTGTGTTTACAGGCCTTTTACGCTGCTGCAAATAAGAATTTTATTTGTTTCTATTTATTAATATAAATTATATATAAAATTATACAGTTATTGTACAACTTCAATTTTCAGATTCAGATTCAGATTCAGATTACCTTTATTGTCATTCAGACCATTCAGACCCGTATGCCAGTTCTATCCCACACACACACCTTTCGGTCTGAACGAAATTTCGTGCCTGCTCCACCTATACTTTAAGCTGCATCGGCAAGGACAGCAACATAATCAAGGATGAGTTTCACCTCATCGTCTCCCCTCTCCCATCAAGCAAAAGGTACAAAAGTGTGAAAACGCACACCTCCAGATTCAGATTCAGGGACAGTTTCTTCCCAGCTGTTATCAGGCAACTGAACCATCCTACCTACAAGTAGAGAGTGATCCTGACCTACAATCTCCCTCAATGGAGATGGGTGGACGATCTTCAATCAGAGTTTATCTTGCACCATACCCTATTCCCCTTATCCTGCGTCTGTACACTGTGCACGGCTCGACTGTAATCATATACAGTCTCTTCGCTGACAGGATAGCACGAGACAAAAAAAGCTTTTGACTATTCCTCGGTACAACGAGGCAATAAAGTAAACTAAACTAAAATGCTATTTTCAGCAAAAGCAAGAGGGCAAACTCGCAGCCATGGGTAGTACAGAGAGAACCCAATCCTTTTACGCTGTAGGCCCCTGAAATGAATCCATTAAGTAAATTATTTAACAGATGTTTTCATTAGTTCAGCACCATCTATGACGTTATTAGCTGCAAATGATCCAGTTTTACAAAGCTTTGGAAATGGTTGATTAGAGATCAAAATGGTTGCTAATTTCTTTTGTGTTTCTGCTCCTTTTAGAGGAAGCTGCTTACGTGGGCTGTGCAACGTGAAGCATATGAACATGAAGGCACACAGTTGATTGAGGGTGGTATTATATTGTAATCATAATTGCTAATTTATTCATGTCAATCTGTCTGTTCCAAAGTTTAAACTTTGGTAGATAGAGCGCAGAAACAGGCCCGTTGGCCCATCGTGTCCGCGCCGACCAGCGACCCCCCCCCCCCCCCCCCCCCGTATGCCAGTCCTATCCCACGCACACGCACGGAACAAGTTACAGAAGCCAATTAACCTACAAACCCGCACGCCTTTGGAGTGTGGGAGGAAACCAAGGCAGTCGTGGGGAGAACGTTCAAACTCCGCACAGACAGCACCCGTAGTCAGGATTGAACCCACGTGTCCGGTGTTGCAAGGCAGCAACTCGACCGCTGCGCCACCGTGCCGCACTCTCTGACATTCTGGGCACATATTGTAGCTCGGAAGAATGAATCGACCAAAAATAAATAAATAAAGTTCTTCACGTACTCAGCCGGTCAGGCAGCATACGTATGGAGAGAAACAGAGTTGCGTTCAGATTGATGGTGGGCAGCCGTAAGTGCATACGGTTATAAGTCCCAGGAGCAGAATTAGGCCATTTGGCCCATCAGGTCTACTTGGTCATTCAATGATGGCTGATCTATCTCTCTCCCTCTCAGTCCCATTCTCCTGCCTTCTCCCCACAACCTCTGACACCCGCACTAATAAAGAACCTGTCTATCTCTGCTTTACCAATACCCATTGACGTGGCCTCCACCGCCGTCTGTGGCAATTAATTCCACAGATTCACCACCCTCCCGGGGAAAACCCATGCAGGTCGCGAGGAGAACGTGCAAACTCCGTACAGACAGCACCCATGGTCAGGATCGAACCCGGTCTCTGGCGGTGTGAGGCAGCAACTTTCCAGAAACACCAGGGGACCAAGGATCTAAGGGGAGGGAAGAACTGAAGGGAATCCACATTAGTCAGGAAATGGTGTTAGGTAAACTGTTGGAACTGAAGGCAGATACATTCCCAGGGTCTGATGATCTGCATCCCAGAGTACTCAAGGAGGTGGCCCTAGAAATTGTGGATGCATTGGTGATCATTTTCCAACGTTGTATAGACTCTGGACTGTGGACTGGAGGGTAACAAATGTAGCTCCACCTTTTAAGAAAGGAGAGAGGGAGAGAGAAAACAGGGAATTATTGACCAATTAGCCTTACATCGGTAGTGGGGAAGATGCTTGAGTCGATTATTAAAGATGTTATAGCAGCGCATTTGGAAAGTGGCTCAAAGGGCCGAATGGCCTACTCCTGCACCTATTTTTCTATGTTTCTCTGTTTCTACTGCTGCACCCATGCCTCCCTAGTCCATGTTTGTGTGTGTGGTCTGAGTCTACGTATGTGATGCTGTTGTAAGCAACATCTATGTTACACCTGTACTCACAGTACCTGTGCCTGCGACAATAAATAATTGACTCGACACACAGCAGGCGGCTGTACAGCAATGAGACAATACTGGAAAATTAAAACGCTCATAAAGCATATGGCAATGCAGGTCATGTACATACTAACCAGAATGCACAGTCTAAAAAGGCTATCATAATATGTTACAAGATGAATTATTCATTTGGGATGAAGAGGGATAAAGGGCCTGTTCTACCAGCATCCGACTCCATGCGATGAGCGCGATCAAACTAGAAGCGGGGGCCGTGCGGAGGTCGGGTGATCCCTGTACAGGGCGGTTCCCACCAGCATGCGCCTGCATGCGGCAAGCGCGGCCAAACCGGCAGTGAGGGCCGCGCGGAGGTCGGGTGAGTGGCGCAACGCGGCGCAAAGTGAGGCGAATTTGAAGCGAAGTCTTAAAGGTAAGTTTGCCAGGACAGAGAGGGGCACACAGAGAGGGGCACAGAGGCACACATACACAGAGAGGGCCAAGGAGCCACACACATAGAGGGTCACGGAGGCACCTACAGAGAGGGTCACGGAGGCACGACGTCGAGACGGTGTGTAATGCGAGCCGACAAGCCGTTGCCGCGTGGAATTTTTGAACATAGTCAGTTTTTCGGAGTCCCGCGCGATGTCGGGACGAACTCCGCACAATTCCGCACGGCTCCGGCGATCGAAGTGGGACCGGCCCCACGACGCCGGACGGCTCAAGCGACCACGTTAGGTTGCGCTCATCGCATGGAGTTGCATGCTGGTGGGACAGGCCCGTTACACATTTTTGGCTAAAACTTCAATACAAATATTTTGAAATCTCATTGCTTAAACCTGGCTGCAAGGGATGAAGTGGGTGTGGGTAGAGGTGGATCAGAAGCATTTTCAATGTGATGTGTGTGATTGGAGGAATGTCTTTCTCATTTCTGACCGACAATGCCATGTTCAGTAGTGTGCGGTACCGATAAATGATCAGCAAATATGTCATTGAGGGCTTTCATTCCGAGCGATGATTTCTTCTTCGCCTCTCTTGCCACCTTTCACAAGGGTATCACGGTGGCGCAGCGGTGGAGTTGCCGCCTTCACAGCGCCAGAGACCCGGATTTGATCATGACTACAGGTGCTGGCTGAGTTGAGACGTTCTCCCTGAGCAACTCAGTGAGCCAGACAGCATCTCTGGAGAAAAAGGATGTGTTCCGCACCAAAATGTCACCTATTCCTTTTTCTCCAGTGACGCTGCCTGTCCCGCTGAATTACTCCTGCACTTTGTGTCTAGTTTTCTACTGTACCTCGCTGCACCTGGCAATAATGATAATAAACTAATCCTTGTGACCTGCGTGGGTTTTCTCCGAGATCTTCGGCTTCCTCCCACACTCCAAAGACGTGCAGGTTTGTAGGTTAATTGGCTTTGGTAAAATTGTAAATTGACCCTAGTCTGTGTTGGATAGTGCTCACCAAGTCCGCACCGACCAGCGATCCCCATACGTTAACACTATCCTACACACACTAGGGACAATTTACGCCTACACCAAGCCAATCATCCTCCAAACCTGTATGACTTTGGGGTGTGGGAGGAAGCCGAAGATCTCAGAGAAAATGCACGCAGGTCACGGGGAGAACGTACAAACCCCATACAGACAGCACCCATAATCAGGATCGAACCCGGGTCACTGGCGCTGTGAGGCAGCAACTCTACCCCTGCCCTACCATTTACTATTTTTTGCAGTCAAAGAGACCTACAACGTGGGAATGGGCTGTTCAGCCCAACTTGCCCAAACCGACCAACATGTCCCATCTGCTCTAGTTCCACCTGCCTGCGTTTGGACCAAAAACCTCTAAACCTATCCTATCCATGTACCTGTCGAAATGTTTCTTAAACATTGCAATAGTCCCTGCCTCAATTACCTCCTCTGGCAGCTCGTTCCACACACCCACTCTTTGAGTAAAAAAAGTTACTCCACAGGTACCTATTAAATCTTTCCCCCCTCACCTTAAACCTATGCCCTCTGGTTCTTGGTTCCCCTACTCTGGGCAAGGGACCCCTCATCCTCTTGCACTCCAAGGAATAAAGTCCCAGCCTTGTCAACTTTCTATAGCTCAGGCCCTTGAATCCTGGCAACATCCTTGTAAGTCTCTGCAGCCTTTCCAGCTTCACACCATCTTTCCTATAAAATGGTGCCCAATACTGACACAATATGTGGCACTTTTGAAATGATGGCCTCCTATTCTAAATGCATTCATTGTGTATAATTATGTGAATCAAGATTTATCGCCGGGGAAAGCGAATTGGGAATAAAAATAGGATTTATTTAATCTTGGTGCTTTTGGAGGAGAGCAAATTGTTTTACATTTAACCAACCTAACAATCATATCTTGCTTAATGGTTCTGAGCATGAAAGTTATGGGCAATTGAATGAAATAGTTTTTACATTAAAAAGCAGACGGTATATTGCATTTCAGCTATAAAAGTATTTATTGTAGTAAAGCACTACAGTCGAGAAGTTCAACTGAGTTGGTAGTTCGGAATACTCAATATAGTGCTCAATGGAATTAATTTCAGAGGCAGAGTGTATGTATTAGTGCCTTTTACTGGAGATGGATTTCTGGCCTTGATCGCCTTTGCTAGTGTAGATATAGAATGCACAGTAATTTATTTTGATTGAATAAGCCTTCAGTGTTTATCATGAGTGTCCCCAATATATTGGAGATATAGACTCATCGAGTCATACTGCATGGAAACAGACCCTTCGGCTCAACTTGTCCACACCGCCCAACATGCCCCATCTACACTAGTCCCATCTAAACCTGTCCTATCCATGTACCTGTCTCAATGTCTCTTAAACATTATGATAGTACCTGCCTCAACTACCTCGTCCGGCAGCTCATTCCACACGCACACCACCCTTTGTGTAAAAATGTTACCCCTCAGGTTCTCATTCAATATTTCCCCCCCCCCCCCCCCCCATCTCTGGAGAGAAGGAATGGTTGATGTTTCAGATCGAGACCCTTCTTCAAACTGTATATATATATGTGTGTGTGCGCATGTGTGTTATGTGTGTGTGTGCATGTGCATGTGTATGTGTATGTGTGTGCGAATGTGTGTTGTGTGCGTGCGTGTGTGCGTGTGCATATGTGTGTGTGTGTGTGTGTGTGCGTATGTGTGCGTGCATGCGTGCGTGCGCGCGTGCGTGCATGTGTGCGTGTGTGTGTGTGCGTGTGTGTGTGCGTGCCTGCATATGTGTGTGTGTGTGCGTGCGTATGTGTGCGTGCATGCATGCGTGCGTGCGCATGTGTGTGCGTGTGTGTGTGTGCGTGCGTGTGTGCATGTGTGCGTGTGTGTGTGCGTGCGTGCCTGCATATGTGTGTGTGTGCGTGCGTGTGTGTGTGCGCGTGTGTGTGTGTGTGCGTGTGTGTGCACGCATGCGTGTGCGCGTGTGTGTGTGTGCATGTGCGCGCGTGCGTGTGCGCGTGTGTGTGTGCGTGTGTGTGTGCTGCGTATGCGTGCATGCGTGCGTGTGCGCGTGTGTGCGTGTGTGGGTGCGTGCGTGTGCGTGCGTGTGTGTAAATTGTCTGTGGTGTGTTGGATGGAACCAGTGTATGGGTGATCGCTGGGCGGTGCGGACTCGGTGGGTCGAAGCGCCTGTATCTGTGAACTCAGCTAAACATCTTCGGTTTTCACCAGTCAAAATGCAAATGTTGATGGAGGTGGAGAGCCGGGAAGGGCCGTCTGTGGGGAATAAGTAGAGACGAGGAAAGGACAGGCAGAATCCACCCCCACTAATGACAAACAATCCCTGACACGCTCCCAGACAGAGGTTTACATTGACTAAAGGCGCAGGGTCAAAATGCCACATCTCCCTAGACAGACTGCTGTGTCACCTGATCACAAGGCCTCGTTTGACAAGGTCTATGATTGCAGTCGTTTAATCTGCAATCACCACCTGTCACTAGATGTAGGAGGGAACGTTGTGTTATTTTGTGCTATACCTGTACCCTACATCTGGCTTCACTCCGAAGATTGGCACAAAATGCTGGAGTAACTCAGTGGGACAGGCAGCATCTCTGGAGAGAAGGAATGGGTGACGTTTCAGGTCGACACCCTTCTTCAGATACTCCGATTTGGCACAAACACAAAATAAAACAGCTCGTAGATCAGTGGTGAGTTATGGGACAAGTCTGTTTATCGGGCTCCTGTTCAATGTCAGCTCCATTCATACAAGTGACCATCCTCAGCACATTTAGTCCCCTTCAAGTATTCTATGCCATTTTAAACCACCTTACAGTACATAGAAACATAGAAAATAGGTGCAGGAGGAGGCCATTCGGCCCTTCAAGCCAGCACCGCCAATCAATATGCTCATGGCTGATCGTCCGCTATCAATAACCCGTGCATGCCTTCTCCCCATATCCCTTGACTCCACTAGCCCCTAGAGCTCTATCCAACTATCTCTTAAATCCATCCAGTGATTTGGCCTCCACTGCCCTCTGTGGCAGTGAATTCCATAAATTCACAACTCTCTGGGTAAAAAAGTTTTTTCTCAGCTCAGTCTTAAATGACCTCCCCTTTATTCTTAGACAGTGGCCCCTGGTTCTGGACTCGTCCAACATTGGGAACATTTTTCCTGCATCTAGCTTGTCCAGTCCTTTTATAATTTTATATGTTTCTATAAGATCCCCCTTCATCCTTCTAAACTCCAGTGAATACAAGCCTAGTCTTTTCAATCTTTCCTCATATGACAGTCCCGCCATCCCAGGGATCAATCTCGTGAATCTACGCTGCACTGCCTCAATCACAAGGATGTCCTTCCTCAAATTAGGAGACCAAAACTGTACACAATACTCCAGATGTGGTCTCACCAGAGCCCTATACAACTGCAGAAGAACCTCTTTACTCCTGTACTGAAATCCTCTTGTTATGAAGGCTAACATTCCATTAGCTTTCTTCACTGCCTGCTGTACCTGCCCCTTACCTAACCTAACCCCATTGAGATAATAATCTGCCCCCTTGTTTTTGTCGCCAAAGTGGATAACCTCACATTTATCTATATTATACTGCATCTGCCACGCATCTGCCCACTCACTCAACCTGTCCAGGTCCCCCTGCAACCTCCTAACATCCTCTTCACAGTTCACACTGTTACCCAGCTTTGTGTCATCCGCAAACATGCTAGTGTTGCTCCTAATTTCCGCTTCCAAATCATTAATATATATGGTAAACAATTGCGGCCCCAACACCGAGCCTTGTGGCACTCCACTCGCCACTGCCTGCCATTCTGAAAAGGACCCGTTGACTCCTACTCTTTGCTGCCAACCAATTTTCTATCCATGTCAACACCCGACCCCCAATACCATGTGCTCTAATTTTAGTCACCAGTCTCCCGTGCGGGACCTTATCGAAGGCTTTCTGAAAGTCTAGATACACTACATCCACTGGCACCCCTTCATCCATTTTACTTGTCACATCCTCAAAAAATTCCAGAAGATTAGTCAAGCATGATTTCCCTTTCATAAATCCATGTTGACTTGGACTAATCCTTTTACTGCTATCCAAATGCCCCATTATTACCTCTTTAATAATTGACTCCAGCATCTTTCCCACCACCGAAGTCAGGCTAACTGGTCTGTAATTCCCTGTTTTCTCTCTCGCTCCTTTCTTGAAAAGTGGGATAACATTAGCTATACTCCAATCCACAAGAACTGATCCTGAATCTATTGAACATTGGAAAATGATCACCAATACGTTCACTATTTCTAGAGCCACCTCCCTGAGGACCCTGGGATGCAGACCATCAGGCCCAGGGGATTTATCATCCTTCAGTCCCATTAGCCTACCCAATACTATTTCTCACCTAATAAAAATGTATTTCAGTTCCTCTACCCCCTTAGGTCATCTGTCCTCCAGTACATCTGGGAGATTGTTTGTGTTCTCCTTAGTGAAGACGGATCCAAAGTACCTATTCAACTCTTCTGCCATTTCCTTGTTGCCCATAATAATAGTAAGATTAAATGAGAACTTACCAGTTTGAAGTTTGATCTTTATTTTATGAGGAGTTACGATGAGGGATTACGTGAAGACCCCGCCAGTACGCATGCGCGACATTCTTCAAAGCAGTGGTGTGAAATCACAGACAGCAACGTAGACTAACATAGTAAGATAAGAGAGAACTTCCATACCAGTTGATCTTTATAATAGAGGGTTTGGGAGCGGAGGGCACGTAATCCCTCATCGTAACTCCTCATAAAATAAAGATCAAACTTCAAACTGGTAAGTTCTCATTTAATCTTACTATTTTACTTCGGAGTCACGTGAGTGACTACGTGAAGATTTCAAAGCTCTGTGATTTCATGCCCTGGAACACCCCATGCTCACACACTGCTATGTGGGATAAGAGGATGAACGTATTTCAGACATGACACTGGCTGAAAAACAAAATAGGTATTTATTCATACCAAAACAAAATATATATCCCATATAGGGTAATTATTTAGCAGAACTCAAAATCCTTCCTGCAAAAGAGTCAGGAGAGGCCACGGGTTTGTTGTAAAAACGTTGAAACGTCTTCTCATTGCTCCAACCCGCTGTGGCTAGGATGTGGTCCATGGGTACTTCCATCATCCTAGCCGCCGAAGTGGATGCTGCTCTGGTGGAGTGAGATTTAAAAATATTAGTGTCCACCCCCGCCGCATCCAGTACCGCCCTTAACCATCTAGATATGGTTTGCACTGTGACTTTGTGGTGGGGCTTTTTGTGGCTGATAAGCAAAGCTTTCTCCGTGCCCCTGAGAGACTTGGTGACTGAAATGTAACGTGATATCAAAGTGACAATGCAGAGTCGAGTATCTGCTGGATAGGCTAGAAACTCTAACGTATGTCCAGACGATCCGGGTCGATCTTGTTTTAACAGCCCCTGCATATGAAAAATGATTTTGCCATTGGAGATAGTCATGGCATCCAGATTTAACTTGTGCAGGGACTGGACCCGTTGTGCCGTGACAAGTGCCATAATCATTACCATTTTGTAGGTGAGTTTGTCCAAGGTGAGCCCTGAGTTTGGTGTCCATCCTCGCAACATAGTCAATACTATGCTGATATCCCACTTGTGGTTGTATCTGGGCCTGGGGGGATTGGAATTAAATATTCCTCTTATTAGCTTGGACACTAATGGATGTGATCCAATGCCCAGTTGATCACTCCCCTTGCCCAGATAAGTTGATAGGGCACTCCTGGCACAATTAATGGCACTGTAGCTTAATCCTTCATCATAGTGAAGGGTAGCCAGGAATTCCAGAACTTCCGTGATGGTAGCCGATTCGTAGGTTGTGTTTGTTGTAGAGCAGAACACCTCCCACTTCCTGATGTAGGTCAGGTACTGTTTCCTAGTGGACTCCCTGCATGACGCTGAGATGGCATCTATTGTTCTGTTGGTGAGTCCGTATCCCAGAAGTGGCCGTTTCAGAATCTGCAAATCAACAGGTCCATGCGGTCATGACATGGATGGTGTTCCCCTGTGACGGGATGTATTAATAGGCTAGGTCGTTTGTTGACCCGAATACAAGGTTCTGTGGCCATCTTCTGTACCGCTGGGAACCATGGTTGGGTAGGCCAGTCGGGCACAACCAAAATACCCGATGCGGAGTCTTGTCTGATTTTTTGCAAGACCCGACTGATGAGGCAGAAGGGGGGAAAGGCATAACAGAACAAATCCCCCCAATGTAGCGTGAAAGCGTCCATTGCTACTGCCCCTGGGTCTGGTTCCCAAGCAACATATGTTGGTAGTTGGTGATTTAATCTGGATGCAAAAAGGTCGATATCTGGTGTCCCATAACGTTCTACAATATCTGTGAACACTTTCCGATCCAATATCCATTCTATGTTGTCGTTGAATTTGCGTGACCTGGTGTCTGCCACTGTGTTTAGCTTACCTGGAAGGTAAGTGGCTGAAATCCAAATTTCCCTTTGCAGACACCAGTGCCAGATATTGTTAGCCAATTCATCACATGATATCGACTTTATTCCACCCATATGATTAATATAAGCCACCACTGTGGTGTTGTCAATTTGTAATCTAACATGTACTTGGTGCATGTCTGAGCAATATGCCCTAAGGCCATGAAATGCTCCCAGCATTTCTGAATAATTAATTCCCAATGTTTCGAATAGGGTTAGCTCTTGTGCACTCCATCTGCCTCCACAACTAGTGGTGGTGTTAGTTGCTCCCCAACCTTTGGCACTGGCATCAGTTTGTAAGATGACCGAGGGATTTATGATAGTGATGGGTTTGGAACAGAATTGAGCATTTTCCATCCACCAATTTAATTCAATTCTTGCCTTTTCTGATAACTTCATAGGCCTGTCGAAATGGCCTGCATGACTTTTGAGAGCTATAATTTTAGCTCTTTGTAGGTTTTGATAATGTAGTGGTCCGAATTGCGCTGCGGGAAAAGCAGCCACTATCTTCCCAATTACCCTGGCCACCTGCCGTATGGATGGATCCCTGATGCCAGTAAGGCTCCTGCAAGCTTCTATCAAGTCCACCACCTTGTTCGGTGGTAAGGTGATAGACATTTGCACCGAGTCAATGGTGAACCCCAAGTAATCCATGGTAGTAGAGGGTTCCAACTTTGATTTATCTGGATGTATGATGAACCCCAGCTTTTGAAAGAGATGTTTTGTGGCTAGAACTGCCAATGTAGCCGTTTCCAAATTCTCCCCGACAATGAGGATATCATCAAGGTAGGCCATAACAGTATGGTTTTGTTTCCTTAAATAGGCCAAAGCTGGTTTCAATATTTTGGTGAACAGCCTGGGTGCTGATGATAACCCATTGGGTAAGGCTTTATATTGCCATAATTGTCCCATCGAGATAAATTTAAGGTATTTCCTATGATCCTTGTGTATTGGCACTGAATAGTATACATCTTTGAGGTCAATGCATGCCATGTAGTACCCATTAGCTATTAGCTGTCTAGCTGTGTCAAAAGTGTCCATTTTGAAATGAACATACTGAACAGAAGTATTCAGTTCGGTCAGATCTATGATTATGCGGCATCCGCCATCTTTTTTATTTTTGGTAAATATATTAGATACGAACTCCTGAGATTCTCTGGTGGTTCTCTCAATTACCCCTTTACTAATTAGTATTAATAGTTCAGCATGGCCCGCCGTTCTTTCTTTTTGTGAAAGTATAAACTTTCGGCTAGGCGAATGCTGGACCGGGGTAGGGAGTTCGTAAATGAATTCAATTTTATAGCCCTGAATACTTCCGAGTATGTAAGGATCAGAGGTAAAAGCGCGCCATACTTCATCAAACAAGTGCAACCGGCCTCCCACATAAGATGAATTTAGACAAGCAATGTTCCTGTGGGAGCCAGACCCACCTACCTCCAAGGTTATTGCCGGTGTTGCGGTCTTTGCCCTTGTTTCTTCTGTTGAGTTGCCGCGTTGTAGGGGTGGCGCATTTTCCAAGAAGGCCGGGCTGGGCCATGGCCTAAAAAAGACCGTTGTGCAGGTGGGCCGGCCTTCGAGCTTTCACCACCGGACGATCTGTTGTGATATCGCTGTCCGGTGGGTGTGTAGGGGTGCTGCCGCTGTTGGTAGTGAGGTTTGGAGGTACTGGGTACCTTAATCAGGCCTATGGCCTTGGCCTCCTCGTCCAGGTCTTTCACCTGTTTGGGGAGGTTATCCCCGAACAGCAGATTTGGTGGTTGAGTGTTACCTGGTCTGCATAACCTCGCAAACTTGGGGTTAAGTGCCGGTTTGATAATGCTCTTCCTGTAGTTATTTATCTCGTACCGTGTGTTACACAGCAAGGCCAGAGCATCCTGTAGTTCTTCCGGTAACTCTATTCCCACCGCAGTTCTGGCCACTGCCGTAATCCCGGCGGTCAAAAGCTTCAGGATCTTCTGAAGTTTGACTTCTTGCCCTCTAATCGTAGGGCTCATGTTCCCCCATATAGGGTTATTCACCGCAGGAACAGTCAGTGAGTTACAATTTTCAGGAGCAAGATACTTATCAGCTGTTGCATTGATGGCTTGCTCCTGAAGCTGGTTTGTAGTCATATAATTGATACTAGCTGCCAGCTTTGGGTGGATAGGTAGGCCTTTTTGAGAAGGAACTGCATGCTTGTTTACCATATCCAGTAACTCTTCTTCTTGCACCCCTGACACTGTTGGTTGTTCAGCCAACTCCCCCTCTTCAGGGTCAGCCCAGTTCTGACCCCCAATGCTCCCCTGCGAAGAGGGCGAGACATTAGGCAGTCCATGATAGGATCCTGCCGTGGGCCTGCGAAGAGGCCCACCGTGACCCTGCCCCAGCAAAAGCAGGTCACGCTGGAGCAATTGCTCCACCATCCGCTCCATGCGGGCAAGACGACCCCCGTTGCTATCAGCGAGCGGGGTGTCCTCGGGACTGGACCCAGCTGAGTCCGCAGCCCCGTCCGACTTTCGGGTGGATTTACCGCCCGACCGCGGCGAACCTGCGGCCCTCATAGGCGAAAAGTCGGGAGCTGCAGGTGTTACCAGGAGAAGCGGCACGCTGCTGGCTGCTTTCCATGGCAGCAGCTCTTGCCGCTGCTCTTTTCGATTTCCGCGACTCCATTCCTGAAAAAACAAGTGTATGTAAAGTCGCCACGCTCACCACTCCAGTGAGACTTACCTTTCGTAAGTTTTTTAAACTTACGCTGGAGGAGCCCCGCTCCTCCCGACTGTCGTTTCCGCATGCGAACGACGATATGTCGCGCATGCGTGCTGGCGGGGTCTTCACGTAGTCACTCACGTGACTCCGAAGTAAAATTTCACCCTTGCCTGCCTTCAAGGGACCCACATTTGACTCTGCTACTCTTTTTCCCGTAACATATCTAAAGAAGCTTTTACTGTCCTTCTTTATATTCCTGGCCAGCTTCCCCTCGTACTTCATCTTTTCAGCCCGTATTGCCCGTTTTGTTTCCTTCTGTTGTCCTATGAAAGTTTCCCAATCCTCCGGCTTCCGGCTACTCTTGGCTGTGTTATACATCTTTTCTTTTAGTTTTATTCTATCCCTAACTTCTCTTGTCAGCCACGGTTGCCTCCTACTCCCCTTAGAATCTTTCTTCCTTTTTGGAATGAAATGATCCTGCATCTTCCGGATTATGCCCAGAAATTCCTGCCATTGCTGTTCCACCGTCATTCCTGCTAGGATCTCTTTCCAGTCTACTTTGGCCAGCTCCCCTCTCATGCCTTCACAGTCACCTTTGTTCAACTGCATCACTGCCGCTTTTGATTTAACGTTCTCCTTCTCAAATTGCAGATTAAAACTAATCATATTATGATCACTACCTCCAAGCGGTTCCTTTACCTCGAGTTTTCTTATCATATCTGGTTCATTGGCCAACACTAAATCCAGAATTGCCTTTTCTCTGGTCGGCTTCATTACAAGCTGCTCTAAGAATCCATCTCGGAGGCATTCTACAAACTCTCTTTCTTGGGGTCCTGAACCAACCTGATTTTCCCAGTCTACCTGCATATTGAATTCCCCCATCACCACAGTGGCATTACCTTTGTTACATGCCAGTTTTAACTCCTGCTGCAACTTACACCCTACATCCAGGCTACTATTTGGGGGTCTGTAAATAACACCAATTAGTGTCTTCTTGCCTTTACAATTCCTCAACTCAATCCACAGTGACTCTACCTCGTCAGTCCGTATGTCTTCCCTCGCAAGAGACTGAATTCCATCCCTCACCAGCAGAGCCACCCCCCCTCCTCTGCCCACCTGCCTGTCCTTTCTATACGATGTATAACCCTGAATATTAAGTTCCCAGGCCTGATCCTCCTGCAGCCACGTCTCAGTAATCCCCACAATGTAAATCCCCACCAACCTGTAACTGAGCCTCAAGCTCATCTACTTTACTTCTTATAGTTCGCGCATTCATATACAATACTTTTAATTCCTTACGCATCTCACCTTTCACATCGATCCCTATTACACTTAGCCATACTCTCCTATCCCTTTGTGAGCTTCCTTTCCCGTTAATTCTGGGGTCATTAACCATCCCTTTACTCTCTTTCCCTTTAACTCCATCCTCGACTATCCCATTTGACACCCCATTTGATACCTTTGAGACAGTACCTAACGTCTTATACCCCTGTGTGTAAGAAGGAACTGCAGATGCTGGTTTAAACCAAAGATAGACACAAACTGCTGGAGTAACTCAGCGGGACGGGCAGTATATCTGGAGAGAGGGAATGGTTGACGTTTCGGGTCAAGAAGGGTTTCAACCCGAAACGTCACCCATTCCTTCTCTCCAGAGCTGCTGCCTGTACTGCTGAGTTACTCCAGCTTTTTGTGTCTGTCTTCATCTTATCCCCTGCGTTAGTGCGTAATGTCTGACACCTTTACCCATTCTCGTCCAGCAAAGTCAGCACATTTTTCCTTTTAAAAAAAATATATATATTTTCTTCTTCGGAATAATACAACTTACAGTCACCGGGCAACAAGATGGAATCTGCTCCTCTAACTATGGGTGGTAAAATTAAACGTACTCAAGCCAATTAGGAGGCACATAGTTGACGATCTCCTACACTTGAGAACACAACCTTGGAGTCTAACGGAATCAGGCCACGGCAAACACTAATGTGAGATGCGTCAACTGCATTATTTACTCAGCATGAAGCAACCGGCCAGTTTCAGTTCACTTTATTGTCACGTGGTACACCATGTTTGGCAACAGGGAGATCTCATTCCCTCCACTTTATTATTTAGTTGGTTGGCATGAGAATATTGAAGCAAAATTCTTTCACATCACTATCAGTGGTTCAGTGGCAGTTTTTGTCACACGTACCCAGATACAATGAAATTATCATGAGCGTACTCTCAAATCCTTCCCGGCTCTCTTCCCTCCGAATCTCGGTGGCCTTAAACCCTCCATGTCTGAATTATGGCCCTGTCCCACGGTACGAGTTCATTCCAAGAGCTCTCCCGAGTTTTAAAAAAATCAAACTCGTGGTAAGCACGGAGAATGTGCGTAGCGGGTACGTCGGAGCTCGTGGACGTCTCTTAGCGGCTCGTAACGCTAACGGCAGGTACTCGGGAAGACTCGCTAACGGCAGGTAAGCACGGGAAGACTCGTGAAGATTTTTCAACATGATGAAAAATGTCCACGAGAGCCCCGAGTACCGACGAGTGGCCATTACCGTAAATCTCCTAGTTCGAATCAGGGCAAACTCGGGAAAACTCTTAGAATGAACTCGTACTGTGGGACTGGGGTTTTAGTTAGTTTACTGTCACGTGTACCGAGGTACAGTGAAAAGCTTTTTGTTGCATGCTAACCAGTCAGCGGAAAGACAACACATGATTACAATCCATCCACTTACAGTGTACAGATCCACAAGGCGCTTATAGATACAGGAGTTTATTACCTTTAGAAAAAGGGACATTACTGAATATTAGAAATGGAAAGTTTCCTGTCAGTTCCACAGTCATGTGAGATTGGTTTTTATTTTGTAGAATTTATCCTGTAGATTTATCTACCGAAGGACTGATCTAAGAATGAGGAGAACTTTTGACCTGCAATTTTTTTTCCCCTCCTGCTGTTTTCAATTCTCCGTTAAAGAAATCTCGTGTGGAGGTTCGTCATAATCAGCGGTGGCTTGGCAGCAATGTACCTACCTCACACCATGAGCAAATCATCTCTGGGTCAGTGGGATTTCTAAGTGACGGGTGGGGGGTGACAGTTTTCTTGTGCATTGGTGCCCGATACTAGAGTCACAGAGTCACACAACACGGATACAGGCCCTTCTGTGCTAGTCCCTCCTGCCTGTGTCTGGCCCATATCCCTCTAAACCTTTCCGATCCATTTACTCCAGATTTAATCTAATGTCATAAGGCATAGGAGTAGAATTAGACCATTCGGCCCATCATGGCTGATTGAATTGGGCAGGAATTGGGCAGGTCTTCAAAAAAATCAGGTTTCTCGATCCGTTAATTCACTCACAGTAAGTGGCAAGTCAATTTTCACTATATACATTCACAAGTGATTGGAGCAGAATTAGGCCGCTCGGCCCATTTAGTCTACTTCGCCATTCAATCGTGGCTGATCTATCTTCTCTCTCAACCCCATTCTCCTGCCTTCGCCCCACAACCCCTGACACCCGTACTAATCAAGAATCTATATGGCAGGCTGGTCTGATTTGTATGCAAGGTGCTCCTGATCTACAGGAGGTGATTACAATAATTCTTTCTTGAATGAGTCGCTGAGACTGAAATAATGGCATTTTCTGGCAACTTGCCTTTATTGTCAAAACAATATGTTCAGAGTGGAAACGTTCTCTACTTTCTAATGAATTATGTTTTAAAAAGAATCAAAACTTCTATAGCTACTGATTTGGGACATAGACACATGGAGTCAAACAGTACAGAAACAGGCCCTTCAGCCCGACCCCTCCGTGCCGCCCAATGTCCCCCATCTGGGACTAGCAAATGGGACCCGTCCGTGTCCCATTTGCCCACATTTGGCCCAAATCCCTCCAAATCTTTCCTATCCATGTACCTGTCTAAATATCTTTCAAGTTCTGTTCCACTACCTGGCCTGACTACCTCCTCTGGCAGCTTGTTCCATACACCCACCATCCTCTATGTGAGAAGTTTCCTATCAAATCTTTCCCCTCTCACCTTAAACCTATGCCCTCTGGTTCTCGATTACCCTACCCTGGGGAATGTAAGACTCTCTACATTCACCATATCTATCCCCGTATATTAACACTATCTTACACACCCTAGGGTCAATTTACAATTTTACCAATGCCAATCAACCCACAAACCTGTACGTCTTTGGTGTGTGGGAGGAAAGCAGAGATCCCGGAGAAAACCCACACGGGTCATGGTGAGAACGTGCAAACTCCGTACAGACAGCACCCGTAGTCAGGATCGAACCTGGGTCTCTAGTGCTGTGAGGCAGTGACTCTGCCGCTGCGCCACTGTGCCGCCCCAAACCTCAAATCTTCACAGCACCTTTTTCCAACAAAAACATATATTTGTATTCTTAATGGTTTCATTTAATAAGGTCCACAAGAAGTGAAATGGTTCTATTTACATTTCTTATTTAGGCAAATAGTGTGTTGTTGAACCTGTTAATACAGTGGATTTATTCTGCTAAATCACTAAGTCCTTTCACAATCATTGGAATTAAAACAATCCATGTCTGGTCTGTGCAGTATTTCACCTTCTGTGAGCTGAATATATCGAACCTGAAACTGCCCCTGGGGCAGAACTCATTTTTACCTTGACCAGAGGGCAGGCATGGCGACTCAGCTGGTAGAGTTGCTGCCTCACAGTGCCAGAGACCCGGGTTCAATCCTGACCTCAGGCACTGTCTGCGTGGAGTTTGCATATTCTCCCTTTGACTGTGTGGGTTTTCTCCGGGTGCTCTGGTTTCCTCCCACATCCCAAAGACGTGCAGTTTATGGGTTAATTAACCCTCTGTAAACTGCTCCCAGTGTGTATGGAGTGGATGAGGAAGTGAGATAGCATAGAGGCTAGGGTGAACGGGTGATCGATGGTGGACTCAGTGGGCCGAAGGGCATTTATTCCATACTGTATCTCTAAACTAAACTAAACTAAACTATTGTTCTCTATTGTTTGAGTAGCAACCAGCAATAATTAGACAATTAGATGCTTTAAGGACCTGTCCCACTTGGTGTTTTTTCGGCAACTGCTGGCATCATTGACTGACGTATTGACGCGCGGTGTTTTTTCAAGTGTCGCAACATTTTTTCTGTCGCTGTTCAAAATCTTTTGGCGACACTGATAGGACGCTGGGAGTCACCAAAAATACAGCCAAGTGGGACAGGCCCTTTAGAGTCAAAATCGAATAAAAATCACCGGTTTGCTTTCCTTCACAACCCCCCCTACCCCCTATTCTTCAAACGTTCCACCATCTGGTACATCTAGTGCTTCATGCTTTCCCTCTGTTGGTATTCAGATGCACTTTCGCCCCATTGGGCAATGTTGAAAACTACTTTCCGCATGCTTGAGGTAAAACCCAGATGTATTCCCCGTTTGCTTAAGGATAGACGGGTCTGTAATGGGTGTTAATTACAATTCTTGCCCCCCATCCGGGGCAGAGAAAAGTCAACTGCTAACCACATTTGCCCCTCTCAAAAGGGGCGGCACTCTGGTGCAGCGGTAGAACTATGCCCTACAGCGCCACAGACCCGGGTTCAATCCTGACTACGGGTGCTTATCTGTGCGGAGTTTGTACGTTCTTCCTGTGACCTGTGTAGGTTTTCCCCGAGTTGTTCGGTTTCCTCCCGCACTCCACAGAAGTACAGGTTAATTGGCTTGGTATAAAATGTAAATTGTCCCTAGTGTGTGCAGGATGGTGTTAATTGGCGGGGATCGCTGGTCGGCGCGGACCTGGTGGGCCGAAGGGCCTGTTTCCATGCTGAAGCGCGATAAACTAAAAATCAAAACTCAAATCGTTTGCATGAGGAAAGCTACTCCACTAAACATACAAGCCGCAAATTACTTGGCATTCTGCATTACTATTTCCGTAGAAAGTATCCTGACTGGTTGCATCATGGCCTGGCCCGGCAATACCAACACACAGGAAGGCAAGAGGCTGCAGAGAGTGGTGGAGCACCCAGGGCGACGCCTGTATGGTCGTGAGTAGTCGCCCAAAGGGTTGTATCTTTTTCTGGGCGCCGCTGGATTTTCAACATGTTGAAAATTTCGGAGACCTGTGGCGACTATGACGGGTGCCGGCAAGTTGCTGAAAAAAATCGCGTAAGTGGGAAATTATGTTTAAGGTCACATATTAAATAAGATCTGGTCTATGTGATGTCAAAGTATACTTTCTTGAACTTCTACAGGTACCTGGTACGAAGTATACTGACTGGTTGCATCACGGCCTGGGTTGACAATTCTAATGCTCAGGAACTAAGGAGATTACAGCGAGTGGTAGAACTGGTCCATCACGGAGACTGACCTCAGCACCATCTAAGGAATCTACAGGAGGTGCTGTCTCCAAAGGGAAGCCAAAATCATTAAGGACCCACACCACCCTGGCTGTTCTCTTTTCACTACTACCATCGGGAAGAAGGTACAAGAGTCTGAAAGCAATGACTCCTAGGTTGAAGAATAACTCCCTGACCACCAGGTTGAAGAATATAACCATCAGGTTCTTGAACACTACACAATAGTATCCTCAACCGTGATCCTCAATGGATTGTCTTTGGTGGTACTAAGGACTTCCAAGTTTTTTGGTCTGGTATTTTTAGTTTAGTTTAGAGATACAGCAAGGAAGCAGGCCCTTTGGCCCATCTAGTCCGTCACAACCAGCGATCCCTGCACACTAACACCATCCTACACACTAACATAACAAATACTTTATTAATCCCCTTATTCAGGGGAAATTCAGATGTCCTCGCAGCACACCAATAAACATACAACATAGCATTAAAGGAATTTAACATTAAAACATAAAAACATCCCCCCACCATGGTTCCCACTGTGGGGGAAGGCACAAAGTCCAGTCCCCATCCCCATGTCCACCCAAAGTAGTCGGGCCTATTGAGGCCTCCACAATCGGCGCTATGGAGGCCCGATGTTCCCGGCTTTTCTCACCGGGTGATGGTACTCCGGCGTCAGTAGACCCTCTCAGCGGCTTGGGTGGCCAGGAACAGCCGCCTCCTTATTGGAGACCGCGGCTTCCAAGCCAACAGGCCGCGCTGGATGGAGCTCCACACACTGGCGATCTCGGCGAGAGACCCCAGGCTCCGCAAATGTAAAGTTCAGCGCCGCCGCCCGCTGCTGGCCGCTCCCCAGATCCGCGGCTCCGCGATGTTTTTTATCGGCAGTCACAGCATACCATAGTTCCAGCGCGGCGTCCCAGGCAAGGCATCGCCCACTCCGTCCCGCGATAGCGCTCCAGCGCCGCCTCCGAAGCCGAGGTTCTGGCCAGGTCCCCTCAGGAAAAACGTCGCTCCAGACCCCGCTGGTAGGCCGCGAGGACGGGTCGAAGTTGCTGCTCGAGGAAAGCCGCCTCTCCGACCAGGTAGGGACTTGAGAAAGCAGTTTCCCCCTTCCCCCCCACCACCCCCCACACATAAAAAGATTAGACCCCCAACTAACACTTTTAACGTACTAAAAATAAAGGACAATTTATAATGCTACCAAGCCAATTAACCTACAAACCTGTACGTCTTTGGAGCGTGAGAGGAAACCGAAGATCATGGAGAAAACCCACGCAGGTCACGGGAGAACGTACAAACTCTGTACAGACAGCACCTGTATTCAGGATCGAACCCATTCTCTGCGCTGTGAGGCAGCAACTACCGCTGCACCACCATGCTGCCTGTGCTTGTATTGTAGTTATTGATTTATAGCATTTTTTTGTTTATCTATATAATTAAAAGTCTCATCTTGACCACTTCCATTCTGTGCTTTATATTGATTTTGGAAAAAACGCTGCCCTGTATTGCTATGATTTTTTGGCCATCTTACTCACAGTCCTCCTCCGCGGAGCCAGCCCCGAGGATTTTTCCCATCGATGAAAAATAAAAAAGTTATGAGTGTTTAAAAAATCTTGAGATCAGCTGATTGGTCCTCTCGCCTGTCAATCACCACGATGAAGGTAACGCCCCTTCCTGGGGGGGGGGGGGCAGGACTATAAAACCCTGGATGCCTGGACGTGAGTCAGTCACTCTGCAAGATCACGAGGGAGAGGCCACACTGTCATTCTAACCTGTGAATCAACTGAACTGTGAGTCTGCAATGTACTTGCAATAAATGATTTGTTAGCCCTTAATGACAATGCCATGAGTTGTTTGGCCTGCTGCCCTGCCTGTGCTTGAGAGTGCAATGCTTAATTGGAAATGAAATGAAACAAAATGACAATACTTTGAGTTGTTTGGCCCGCGGCCCTGCCTGTGCTTGAAACGGCAATGCTTTATTAGGTCCGACTGTGTTTGGAAGGAATAAATGCTTTATTAGGTCCGACTGTGTTTAGTCCAAAAGTCTAGCTCATTTCGTGACTTCTGCTTAGTGGACAGGTTGCGCTGATTGCGTAATTTCCGGTGAGTGCAGAGGTTGCGCTGATTGCCCAATTTCCGGTGAGTGCAGAGTTCACGCTGCTTGCGGAAGTGCCGCTGACTGCGGAAGCCCCACAGTGGAGAGGCCGCGCTCAGCCGTGTGAGAAGATTCAAGAAAGTTTACTGTCATGTATATGGTGTGTGAGTGAGTGTGTGTGTGAGTCTGTGCGAGTGTGTAAGTGTATGTGTGAGTGTATATGTGTGTGTGTGCGTGTGTGAGTGTATATGTGTGTGAGTGTGTGTGTGTGAGTGTATGTATGAGAAAGTGTGTGAGTGAGTGAGTGTGTGAGTGAGTGAGTGTGTGTGAGTGTGAGTTAATGTGTGTGTGTGAGTGGGTGTATGTGTGTGAGTGTATGTGTGTGTGTGTATGTGTGTGTGTGTGTGTGTGTGTGTGTGAATATTGGAATTAGTGGAGAGGTGGAATATTGCGTTGGGGACCAGCCCTCCCATGTGAAGCTGGGACCCAACGAGTCCCACTTAGTCTAGTATTATCTATGTTTATTGCGTAATGTGTTTATCCTGCTGCAAGTATGAATTTCATTGTTCTGTTGTCGGTGGATATGACTATTAAACACAAGAAGGTTGACTCAAAATGCTGGAGTAACTCAGCGGGACAGGCAGCATCTCGGGAGAGAAGAAATGGGTGAAGTTTCGGGTCGAGACCCTTCTTCAGTCTGAGAGTCAGGGAGAGGGAGACTAGAGATATGGAAGGGTAAGATGTGAAA
Source organism: Raja brachyura (assembly GCA_963514005.1). The sequence continues at coordinate 6,944,106 of OY740807.1, read as the reverse complement.
ATGACAGATCAAAGCAGAATTTGTCAAGGCAATGTAGAATGGTTCATTGTGGGCTGAGGGGAAGGTGACAATGAGGCATACATTCAGTAAAGTTAATCAGGACAGTGAAACTGGTCGGAGAACTGGGATGGGGGAGGGACGGAGAGAGCGAAAGCAAGGGTTACTTGAAGTTAGAGAAACCAATATTCATTCGGCTGGGTGAATATTCATTCGGCTGGCCCAAAACTTTTGACTCTTGACTCCTTTGGAAGGGTTATTGATCTATTGATTTTTTTCCTTTTATTATATATTATCGTTGTTTATTGCGAATTACGTTTATCCTGGTGCAGGTATGAATTTCATTGTTCCGTTGTCGGTAGATATGACAATTAAACACTCCTCCTTTTCTGCAATCCCCATATTGCCACACAAGCAATTTGCTTCTAAATGGCCACATTAGTGATTTTTTAGTGTCTAGCTGCCCAAGCACAAAGAAATGTTGTTTTTGAGAAAGCATTATTCAGACTTCATTGGCTCATTAGACTACATGAGTAGATATAGCTCAATAAAAACAAATTGATCCTGTCCGCTCTCCCAGATGATGTGTTGGCTGGTGTCTAATTCTGATCTATCCCTCACATAAACAAGCCCCGAGCAATGGCATACCACTGGTGATGCACAAATTCAAACTCATTTCTGCTCTTCTGGTAACTGTCTCAGACCTTATTTGCAAAATGCAGGTTAAAATTACCAAGCACCACAAATTTTGCTTGGGCAGCTTACAACCCAGCGGTATGAATGCGGAGTAACTCAGCCGGTCAGGCACCATCTCAGGAGAAAAGGAATAGGCGACATTCTGGGTCGAGGTCCTTCTTCAGACTGAGACTCAGTGGAGAGGGAAATGCGCTTCTATAACTTCAAGTAACCTTTGCTTTCCCCCTCTCTCCATCCCTCCCCCATTCTAGTTCTCCGACTAGTTTGACTGTCCTCCTGATTGAAGTTTACTTTGTACGCCTTATTACCGCCTTCCCCTAGCTAACAACGATCTATTCTACGTTTTCCCGGAAAGAAGAAAGGAAGAGGCAGAGACAGTGGGCTGAGGGCGAGCTGGGAAGGTGAGGAGAAAGCAGGGACTACCTGAAATTGGAGGTCACAGTGTACGGATGCAGGATAAAGGGAATAATGTTAGTGCAAGATAAAGTCTGACTAAAGGTAGTTTGACGGTCTTCAATGAGGTAGATGGGAGGTCAGGACCGCACTCTAGCTGGTGAGAGGTCGGTTCAGTTGCCTGATAACAGCTGGGATTAATCTGGAGGTGTGCGTTTTCACACATATATGCCTGATGGGAGAGGGGAGAAGGAGGAGTGACTGGGGTGAGATATCCATCCTTGATGATGCTACTGGCCTTGCCGAGGCAGCGTGAAGTGTAGATGGAGTCAATGGAAGGAAGGTTGGTTTGTGTGATTTTCATATTGTCGTGACACAATGGTTAAATGCAGATTCTACATATTTGAAGTAATTCATCAGCAATGCACATCTCTTCAGTTCAGTTGATTCACAGCTTAGAATCACAGTTGTGGCCTCTCCGTCGTGATCTTCCAGAGTGACTGACTCACCTCCAGGCATCCAAGGTTTTATAGTCCTGCCCCCCCCCCCCCCCCCCCGGAAAGGGCATTTCCTTCATCATGGTGAATGACAGGCGAGAGGACCAATCAGCTGATCTCAAGATTTTTTAAACACTCATAACTTTTTTATTTTTTATCGATCGGAAAAATCCTCGGTGCTGCCTCAGCGGAGGACGACTGTGAGTAAGATGTCAAAAATCATAGCGCTGTAAGATAGAGTTTTTTTCTAAAATCAATAACAGCGCAGACAGGAAGTGGTCAAGATGAGACTTTTAGTTATATATATATATATCGACACGAAATGCTGGAGTGGCTGTGGGACTGGCAGCATCTCTGGAGAGAAGGAATGGGTGGCGTTTCAGTTCAAGACCCTTTTTCAGACTGATATCAGGGGAGGAGAGATAGATGGATAAGGAAGTGTAAGGTGTGAAAATAGGACAAAGGGGATGGAGTTCAACGAAAATGTAAAATAGGTAATTGTTAGCAAACAGAGATAAAATGTAGTCGGAGACAGTCAGACTGGTCAGAGAACTGGGAAGGGGGTGGGATGGAGAGAGAGGAAAAGCAAGGGTTACTTTAAGTTCCTTCTGAGTCAATGTTCAGTCAGCTGGGGTGTAAGCTATCTATATATATATATATATATATAAACTAAATGTTTTTTTTTGTTTATTATATTGTTTACAATGTACTATGTTTACATATTCGGTTGTGCTGCAGGAAGTAAGATTTTCATTGTTCTATCTGGGATATGTGACGATAAACCACTCTTGAATATAAACCCTTTCTTGCAGCAATTCAGCTTTATGACCACACGGTCCAGAGCGGGCGCCAGTTCGTTCAAAGTTCAACAGATGCAGCATCAGCCGCTCAGCTTCATTGAGCGTTCAGGGATGAGATGCTGCTGCAAATCTGGTAAACAGCTCGTTGCAGTCTCTGGCAACCACACGGAGGAAATGCTGCCCAGACTAGCAACTGCCAGGGGTTAATGGGAGAAGGCAGGAGAATGGGGTTAGGAGGGTGAGATAGATCAGCCATGATTGAATGGCAGAGTAGACTTGATGGGCCGAATGGCCTGATTCTGCTCCTATCACTTACGACCTTGTGAACTGTGCAGCACATGAATGTAGGGCCGAAGCAAGCAGGGGATAAACATATAGAACATAGAAAGGGTGGTGAATCTGTGGAATCTTTGCCACAGAAGGCTGTGGAGGCCAAGTCAATGGATATTTTTAAGGCAGAGCTAGGTAGATTCTCGATTAGTGCGGGTGTCCGGGGTTATGGGGAGAAGGCAGGAGAATGGGGTTGAGAGGGAGAGATAGATCAGCCATGATTGAATGGCAGAGTAGACTTGATGGGCCGAATGGTTTGATTCTGCTCCAAGAACTTATGAACCCATGAACAGCTTGGCACAGGAAGAGGCCCTTGGGCCCACAATGTGAGACTGTTACAGAGGCCGCAGTGGAAGTTCACACTGCCCAGGTACTTCCCCCGACACTGGGCTTCGTTTAACCATGGGAAGGAGGTGGAGGTGACTGCTCATTTAAAAATGAAATCATCATTGATGAGAATTAAAGGCGAAATAGAAACACAATGCGCGCGATTAAATGTCCACAAATGACAGACTGGTGGGGGGGTGCCTTAAAGATCATACAGCAGTACAGCACAGGAGATGGCCCTTTGGCCCACCACACCCGTGCCAAACAATGTCTGTTCTATGTTGGCATGCGCAGGGAACTTGTGGCAACGATGGCGCTGACCGACGGAACACATGGAAGTGAGGACGCCGCTGCGGGGGGAAGGAACAAAGGAGGACCCGGCGTGGGGGGATCGCTGTGAGGGGGGGAAAAACAAAGGGGGATCTGGCGCGGGGGCGCCCTTTATGTGCGACTATTTGCATACCGTGGCAAGGCGTGCGAACAAAGTATTTCACTGTGACTTGTCACGTGGAAATAAATATTCCATTCAATACAAATCAATTCTATAACGGGTTATTTCTTTCCCCACACTGCACAACTTGCTGGTTTTTCTATTTCACCGAATGACCAAGCGCCGTTATCGAGATTTAAAGCCAACCTCTGCCCCAACACTGCATTGATGCACAGCGCAAGCTTTTAGTCAGAACCTTTCCCACAGGATGGAAACATCAAATACTAGAGGGCAAAGCTTTACGGTGAGAGGGGCAAAGGTTACAGTTTAAAACTCGGGCAAGTTTTTTACACAGAGGGTGGGTGGTGAGTGCCTGGAGTGCGCTGCCGGGACAGATACGACAATGGCGTTTAAGAGAATTTTGGACAGGGCTCATGGATATGCAGGGAATGGAGGGATATGGATCATGTGCCGGCAGATAAGTGTTGGTCTTGGTTCAAGAACAGCTTATGAAAGGCATAGATGGGGTAGACAGTCAGAACCTTTTTCCGAAGGGTGGAAATGTCAAATACTAGAGGGCATAGGTTTATGGAGAGAGGGGCAAACTTTAAAGCAGTTTACACAGAGGGTGGTGAGTGCCTGGAAGGGGGTGGAAGATTGCAACCTTCAGTTGTTCCGCCCTGTTTCGACTAATGCAATCAACTCGACGTGCACAAACGGAAGATCAAATAGAACAAGTTGTCCAACAACTTTAGGCCGTGCACGTCACACGAACGAAGAAGAAGTGCCTGGAAGCACTGCTAGAAGTTGTGCTTGAAGTGGCATTTAAGCGACATTTGGATAGCCGCATGGATATGGGTAAAAAGGACACAGTACTGGAGTAACTCAGCAGGTCAGGCAACATCTCCGGAGAACATGGATAGGCGACGTTTCGGGTTGGGACCCTTCTTCAGACTGTATGGATTATGTGCAGACAGATAAGAGTTGGACTTGTCATCACGTTCGGCGCAGACATTGTGGGCCAAAGGGCCCGACCCGGTCCTGTACCGTTCTATGTTATCTTCTCCATGGACTGTCACCTTGTCGTGGTGGAGAAGCTTGTGTGGTCCTGAGATCCTGAGAGCGATGCCGTCTGGAGCGATGCTCCTGGTAGGGCCACCCATGGTGGTAAGGTCGAGGGGGAGGTCTCTGACAAGAGCGATCCAACCAAGACCTCAACGGTGGAACAGGCGGAGGATGATGGCTGACCTTAGTGGAGCGTCACAATGGCTGGGAAGGCGGATGAAGGCTGCAGCAGAAAAGGGTCTCCGGTTGTCTTGGACTCCATGCCACTGGATCCTGACCCAGATCTGTCAAGGACCGTGGAGTGGCTGTCTGTGCACCAGTCTCCCCACGTTAAACAAAGTCACGCACAGGCGTCCTCCATATAGGAGGACAGTCATACTAGTTTCGAGTGAGCGCTGATGATGGCACTCCCCTCCCCCAGACACTGTCCACTGTAGTCACTTTAGCTCGTGCATTGTGTTTCCATCTATTTGAATGTTTATCAGTGATGATTTATTTTTAAATTATAAATGTCCTCCAGCCCTTTCTATTGTTATGGCACCAGGCACAATATGCGTGGGCAGTGGATGTCTTAGTTTTAGAGATAAAGAATGGGAACAGGCCTTTCGGCCCAACATAACTGCGTCGTCTTGCAATTCCTATACCATAGTTACATCCTACACACTAGGGACAATATACAGAAGCCAATTGACCTACAATCCTGCACGTCTTTGGATCGTGGGAGGAAACCGGAGCTCATGGAGAAAACCCACGCGGTCACAGGGAGAACGTACAAACTCCGTACAGACAGCACCCGTAGTCAGGATCGAAACGGGGTCTCCGGCGCTGTTAGGCAGCAACTCTGCCGCTGTGCCACCACCTTCCACTTATGTCACACTCTCACTTCCGAGAGATGGAATGGGTGACCCTCGACCCGAAACGTCACCCATTCCTTCTCTCCAGAGATGCTGCCTGTCCCGCTGAGTTACTCCAGCTTTTTGTGTCTATCTTCATTGTAAACCAGCGTCTGCAGTTCCTTCCTGCACAGTCTCACCCGTTTGTCTTCTTTGTGGGAGGGTTAATTGAGGTCTAACTCTGGAATCCTCACCCACCATAATTTAATCACGGCCAATTCCTGGGATGTCAGGGCTGTCTTATGAAGAAAGACTGGATAGACTCGGTTTATACTCTCTAGAATTTAGGAGATTGAGAGGGGATCTTATAGAAACTTACAAAATTCTTAAGGGGCTGGACAGGCTAGATGCAGGAAGATTGTTCCCGATGTTGGGAGGTCCAGAACAAGGGGTCACAGCTTAAGGATAAGGGGGAAATCCTTTAGGACCGAGATGAGAAGGACTTTTCTCACACAGAGAGTGGTGGGTCCCTGGAACTCTCTGCCACAGAGGGTAGTCGAGGCCAGTTCATTGGCTATATTTAAGAGGGAGTTAGATGTGGCCCTTGTGGCTACGGGGATCAGAGGGTATGGAGAGAAGGCAGGTACGGGATACTGAGTTGGATGATCAGCCATGATCATATTGAATGGTGGTGCAGGCTTGAAGGGCCGAATGGCCTACTCCTGCACCTAATTTCTATGTTTCTATGTTTCTATAATAATTAACGACAGTTACGGAGCTCAAGGTCCTCATTTGATATATTCCTGGGTTATGGGACCACATCAACTCACCAGAACATCCATCACACTGATCAGTAATTAGATCCTTACCCTGAACTCATGTTAGTGAAAGGTACTTCCTGTAAATCATTCCAGCTCTCTCTCTGTGACACGCTGCCTAATCCCAGAATTCATATTTCTTTACAACAAAAGAAAACGATCAAACTGTGTTGAATCAGACTTTATTGAACTTGGTCTTGCACTAAGTGCTGCACCCTTTATCCTGTGTCTGTGTACTCGACAGTAATCACGTGTAGTATTTTCTTTGACAGGACAGCATGCAACAAAAATTGCAACAACTGTGCATCCGTAGAGCCCCAGCCTCACAGCGCCAGACACCTGGTATCGACCCTGAGTATGGGTGCTGCCTGTACGGAGTTTGTACGCTCTCCCCGTGACCTGCGTGGGTTTTCTCCGAGACCTTCAGTTTCCACCCACCCCCGTACAGGTTTGCAGGTTAATTGGCTAGGTGTAAATGTAAAATGATCCCTAGTGTATGTTCAAGAAGGAACTGCAGATGCTGGAGAATCGAAGGTAGACAAACTTGCTGGAGAAACTCAGCGGGTTGCGGCAGCATCTATGGAGCGAAGGAGATAGGCAACTTTTCGGGCCGAGACCTTTCTGTAGGGGGGGAGGGGTGCTGGAAGAGAGGTGTGGGCAGAACAAAGAAGGGTCTGAAGAAGAGTCTCGACCTGAAACATCGCCCATTCCTTCTCTCCAGGGCCGCTGCCTGGCCGGCTGAGTTACTCCAGCATTTCGTGTCTATCTTCATCTGCACTTCCCTCCTACACAGAGCCGGACACGTGATAGGTGACGAAACAAGGAACTGCAGTTGCAGATTTACAAAAAAAGGCACAAAGCCCTGGAGTGACCCAATGGACCAGACAGCATCTCTGGAGAACATGGATAAGTGATGTTTTGGGCCAGGCTACTTCCCCACACTGAAGATATCAAGTCACTTATGTCAAGTTGAATGACACCATGATTTTCAGGACCATGGCCAGCTCTTTAAATGACCCAGTAGCCACAACGCCCTTACTGTAGTTAAAAGGCCCAAATAATTTGATTGCACAGAAATTATTTCGAACTAAACCACTAAGGTCACTAGCAGTCATGGTGGCGCAGCGGTAGAGTTGCTGCCTTACAGCAAAATGCAGCGCCAGAGACCCGGGTTCGATCCCGACTACGGGTGCTGTCTGTATGGACTTTGTACGTTCTCCCCGTGACCTGCGTGGGTTTTCTCCGAGATCTTCGGTTTCCGCCCACACTCCAAAGACGTACAGGTTTGTAGGTTAATTGGCTTGATAATGTAAAATTGTCCAAGTTGGCGATACGCAGAGTGCTGCCAAGCTGACTCCAAAATTGAGAAGGTTCAGAAGGTAAGGAGGCAAATACGGAAAGCCTAAAACAATAATCATCTGAGGAAAGTTCGACAAAGGAATGGTGAAACATAACAATAATTATGCCTTGCAGTGGCGCCGTGGTAGAGTTACTGCCTTACAGTGCCAGGGATACAAGTTCGATCCTGGCTACGGGTGCTTGTGTGTATGGAGTTTCTACGTTCTCCCTGTGACTGCGTGGGTGTTCTCCGGGTGCTCTGGATGCCTCCCACGCTTAAAGATGTACAGGTTTGTAGGTTAATGGGCTTGGTATAATTGTAAATTATCCCTAGAGTATGTAGGATAGTGTTAGTGTGCGGGGATCGCTGGTCAGTGCGGACTCGGTGGGCTGAAGAGCCTGTTTCTGGGCTGTTGGCAACATTTACAGCACAGGCATTGTGGGCTGAAGGGCCTTTTCGTGTGCTATGTTCTTAGCCGAACATGATGCCAACACCAACTCTTGTATGGCTGCACATAATCCATAATCCTCCACTCCCTACACATCCATTGTGCTATCCGAAAGTCATTCAAATTGGACTTCTACAGTAATTTATTGAATTTTTTTAAAGTTATTAAATATTATCTAGGGGGACTGCACGGTGGCGCAGCGGTAGAGTTGCTGCCTCTCAGCGCCAGAGACCCGGGTTTGATCCTGACTGCAGTTGCTGTCTGTACGGTGTTTGTACGTTCTCCCTGTGACTGCGTGGGTTTCCTCCGGGCGCTACGGTTTCCGAAGACCGTGCAGGTTTGTAGGTTAATTGGCTTCGGGATAATTGTAAATTGTCCCTGGTGTGTGTAACATGGTGTTAGTGTGGGGGGGGGGGATCGCTGGTTAGCGTGGACATGGTGGGCCGAAGGGCCTGTTTCCGTGCTGTATGTCTAAAGTCTAAACGTAAACCCGCGTAAAGGGCCTGTCCCACTTACGTGACCTTGGTTCACAAATTACGCGCATGGGCACCGTATAGCCACGCGGGGCCGGTCCCACTTAGAAGCGCGGAGGGGTATGGAGTTGTGCGGGGCAGGTTCCGACATTGTTCCGAAATTCCTGCAGTGACCAAAATCTTCGCGCACCAACGGCCTGTCGGCCCGCATACGGACGCAGGCGCATTGCGATCGTACGCAGCGTCTTGACGGCGTACGCCTGGCACATGGTGTTGCGTGATGCTGTGCAACGCCGTGCGACGCCCAAATTCAGTCGGCCCGCCTCCTGCCCAGCTGATTTATATGCGTAAATGATGTCACGGGTGATCTTCGCGCGACCTCCGCTTCCGGTTGGTCGCGCCAAACGCACGCAATCGCTCGCAAGTGGTACAGACCCTTAACATTGCATTCAGCAGCTTGTTGTGCTTCTACGAGTAAGAATTTTTCATTGTTCCATCGTTGACAGTTAATCACTCTTGACTTGACTCTCCCTCTCTCTCTCTCTCTCGCTTATATTTTATGGGGAACATCCAGTTTTCATTTCGCTTGTCTCCTTGTTTTACCTCATCCGAAAACATTTAATATGAATCCGGCGGCTTTAATAATGGCCAGCTGTCAGAAGCACGCGGGCGTTTGCTGTATTTATTGCCGCTAACGAGGTTGCCGCCGTGAGATCTCCTTGCTGGAAAGGTCAATGGAGTAACAGTCGGTATATTTACCATTTTGACAGCACTTTCTCCCCACCCCCCCACCCCCCTCTCCCCCACCCTCACCTCCCGCCTGCTCTACACCCTCCAGCGACTGCGCTGTGTCATTTTATAGATGGCCCATCTCCGGAATGACTCATCGCCCGATCTAACAATGAGCCCCCCCCCCCACCTCCACCCCACCCACTGTCTGTTGGGCCACATAAGGATCTCGCAGCCTGGGTGGTGTGAAAGATATAAACCGAATGCTGTTCCTTTTAAGTGGAAGTGCTTTGATCTGTGAGAGCAGTGATTTGTGTGATGGTTGGAAATGTAATTGGTTCTGTGAAACCAGAAATAGCTTCCAGTTTATCCCTGGAGGGTGTGTGTGTGTGGAGGGGTTAAGGAATCAGTCAGCCTCCCAACAAATCTGTTGTTCTAGTATTCCCCTGACATGCACGGGCAACCCTTAGTTTAGTTTCAGAAGGAACTGCAGATGCTGGAAAATCGAAGGTAGACAAGAATGCTGGAGAAACTCAGCGCGTGAGGCAGCATCTATGGAGCGAAGGAAATAGGCAACGTTTCGGGTCGTTCCGACCCGAAACGTTGCCTATTTCCTTCGCTCCATAGATACTGCCTCACCCGCTGAGTTTCTCCAGCATTTTCGTCTACATCTCCTGATCCTCATCTGCATTGATCCGTCATTTTCACCCCTTCCATATCTCGAGACTCCCTCTCCCCCGACTCTCCGCCTGAACAAGTTGTCTCGACCCATTCCTCTTCTCCAGAGATGCTGCCTGTCCCGCTGAGTTACTCCAGCATTTCGGTGTAAAACCAGCATCTGCAGTTCCTGCCTACACATAATTAGTATTTATGTGCGTTGCTGGTCCGATAGACCAGCGATCCCCGCACATTAACAATACCCCACACACGCTGGGGACAACTTATTTTACATTTCTACCGAGCCAATTGTCCCACAAACCTGCATGTGTTTGGAGTGTGGGAGGAAGCCGAAGATCTCGGTGAAAACTCACGCAGGTCACGGGGAGAACGTACAAGCTCCGTACAGACGAGCACCCGTGGTCAGGATCGAACCCGGGTCTCTGGCGCTGTGAGGCAGCGACTCTACCTCTGCGCCACCGTGCCGCCCTTTCTTTAATGCACTCCCAAATACCTATTAACATGAACCTGGTGGGTCGGTATCCTTTGTCCTCGATGTGGACTCCTACATATCGGCGAGACCAAGCGCAGACTGGCCGATCATTCCTACGCTCGGTCCGCCTTGGCGTACACAATCTCCCAGTTGCCAAACACTTTTTCTCCCCCTCCCATTCCCACACTGACCTTTCTGTCCTGGGCCTCCTCCACTGTCAGAGTGAGGCCCAGCGCAAATTGGAGGAACAGCGCTTCATATTTCGCTTGGGCAGCTTACACCCCAGCGGTGTGAACATTGACTTCTCCAATTTCAAGTAACCCTTGCATTGCCTCTCTCCCCGCTCCTCCCCCACCCTAGTCATCCTACTAGATCCACTGTTCGCACCCTTGTATTCCTTCGCTATCACCTCTTCCCCAGAGAGGGCTCCTCCCTTCCTTGGTCATCTGTTGCCGCCCTGCTTTGTCCTGGCCTTTCCCTACCTCGAGTTCCCTCCCCTCTACTTTCAGTCTGAAGAAGGGTTCCGAACCAAAATGCCGCCCATCCTTTTACTCCACAGATGCTGCCTGAACCGCTGAATTACTCGATGCCCATCCACACTAGTCCCACTTGCCTGTGTCTGGCCACGTACAGCGGGGGCGCTGCCAGTCGGCTGCCCTGCCAGCAGCGTGTTCGTTATTTGGGGTTTTTCAGTGTGTCCAATTGTGTGTTTTAATGTCTCTCGGTGTGTCTTGTGTTGGGGGGGGGGGGGGGGGTAAGGGGCGAACCGTTTTCGGTCGCCCCCTCCACGGAGAGGTGACTTTTTCCCTGTCGCCTCCCTCGCGGCCTAACACCAAGGATTGGTGCGGCCTGTCCCGGAGTCGGACCCGGAGCTTCAGCAGCGAGCGCAGCGTGGACTTTTCATCGCGGAGCGGGCGAGCCCTCGCTGGGGTCGCCAGAAGGGAGTGCTCCGAGCGCTGGCCCGCCGACTGCTACAGCCTGAGGCCACGGTCTGCGGAGCTTCTAGCCCCGGGCGCAGCATCCGTAGCCTGGAACCCCTCGATGGGGATCGCTGGAGAAGAGCTCTGACCACCGACAACATCCTGAGGCCACGGTCTGCGGAGCTTCTAGCCGCAGGCGCGGCGTGGGCGTAACATCCGGAGCGGGTTCCCTCGCCGGGGACCGCCAGGGAAGATCTCCGACCGCTGGCCCGGGGCCTACAGCGCCCTAAAGCCGCGGTCTCCGGTAGGGAAGCGCCAATTCGGGACTTACCGTCCAGACTAGAGGCCCTGTACATCTGGCCGCCTGCAGCGGCAACTGCGGAGGTTTATGGCCCCAACCATGGAGGAGGACTGACTGTACTTTGTGCCTTCCACCCCAGTGAAGAATGCTGCGGTGGATGTTTGTGTTAAATTCTATTGTGTACTGTGTGTGTTTTTTGATTGTACCGCTGCTGGCAAATTCATTTCACTGCACTTTACTGTGTAGGTGATGAATAAAACTGATTGATTCTCTCTAAACCTATCCTGTCCACGTTACTGTCTAAATGCTTCTATAATGTTGCAATACCATCTTCCTTAACTACATCCAGTGGCAGCTCGTTCCACATACCAACCACGCTTTGTATAAAAACTTTATCCTCAGATTCCTATTAAATCTTTCCCTCACCTTAAACCTATGTCCTCTGGTTCTCGATTCCCCTACTCTGGGCTAGAGACTGTGCATTGACCCGATCTATTCCTCTCATGGTTTTGTGCACCTCTATAAGATCACCCCTCATCCTCCTGTCCTCCTAGCCTGCTAAACCTCTCCCTATAGCTCAGGCCCTCGAGTCCTGGCAACATCCCCGTAAATCTTCTCTGCATCCTTTCAACCTAACAACATCTTTCCTATAACATGGTTCCCAAACCTAAACACAATCCTCTAAATTACGTGGAGTAATGCCCCTGTCCCACTTAGAAAACCTGAACTGGGACCTCTGGAGACTTTGCGCCCCACCCAGGGTTTCCGTGCGGTTTCCGGAGGTTCCTGGAGGTTTTTGTCAGTCTCCCTAATGGTCGAAAGTGGTTTCTGCTTTTTCTATGTTCTATACAAGAAGCGGAAAGCACTTTCGACCCGAGGTTTCCGTTCAGGTTTCCTAAGTGGGACAGGGGCAATTTTACTCTCTCTCACTGCCATTTTAAAGTTAATTTTCTCTTAATAGATTAAATTACTGGCTCTGTTGGCACTAACAAGTTACTCCATCAAAGCTGATGACCTAAAGTCCCCAGGACACACTCACTGCAAGCAGTGTACATGTTGGGCTTTCTTCCTCAGGTCTTTGTCAGTGTGCAGGGCGATCGATGAGGTTGGCGGTTGAGGTCGAGGATACGATGTGATACGATAGAACTTTACTTATCCTAGGAGGGAAATTGGTCTGCCAACATTCATAAAACACAACACATGAAACATAACATTAAAGTGACGAGTGGAAAGGATTGGGGATGTGTAAAGATTGGGGCGGGGAAGAGGGTGTTGGGGTGGGGGAGGGGGTCAGCCTACCCCATGACACAAGGGGGAGGGGGTTGTACAGTTTGATAGCCACAGGGAAGAAGGATCTCCTGTGGCGTTCTGTGCTGCATCTTGGTGGGACCAGTCTGTTGCTGAAGCCGCTCCTCAGGATGTCCAGTGTGTCATGGAGGGGGTGAGCTGTATTGTCCAGGATGCTCAGCAGTTTGAGGAGCATCCTCCCATCCAAGATCATCCACCATGAATCCAACTGATGGTGGTCGAGGACGGGCCACGTGGGAACTGGACGATGGCCACCGAGAATAAAGGAGGACCTGGTGCAGGATACTTTGTCTGCGCCCTTTATTTTTTGAATAATTTTTTTATTAGCAATAAACAATTCTCAATGTTTAAAACTGAGTTATAAACATCAACTTAAATCAATATTTGTACTCTAATGATTATTATCTTTTTTTTTTGAAAATAAAAGTGGGTAAAGAGAAATACCATTATTAATCAATAAAATTATAATTCCTTAATAATTATTTGGTATAAAAAAAAAAGAAAAAATTAAGAAAAAGAAAAAAGACATATTATGTATATATATCAATTAAAAGCCACACAATATATTATAAATAAAAAAAACTACAAATAATAATATCAGTAAAGACATGCATATATCCTGGTATACCAATACATTATTTTCATCAAATCCCGCAGGGTGTCAGTCGAGCCGTGATGCCAAGAACAGCTACTTCTCTAAATACTGTATATATGGAGACCATATCTGTTGAAAAGAATTATACTCGTCCAAAAGGACAAATCTGATTCTTTCCAACTGCAACGTCTCCAACATCTCTGATGCCCACATTTTAATTGTTGGGGATAATGTTCCCTTCCAAAATTTCAATATTATTTTTTTCCCTAATATCAAACAATAATCAAGGAAATTTCTTTGATCTAGTGTAAGTATCAAATTAGCCTCTGGAATTCCCAGTATTATTAGCTTTGGGTCAGGTTCTAATTTAACCTTAAGAACTTCAGAAATAACTTTAAAAATTTCTGTCCAATAATAATTCAATTTAGGACATGTAACAAAACTGTGTGTTAAATTTGCTTCTAAATTCTTACATTTATCACAAATAAATGTAAAGGTCTGCGCCCTTTATATGGCAACTATTTGTATACCTTGCGTAGGCTAAACAAATAACATCACTGCGACTTTACAATAAAGTATTCACACATTCATTGTGTTCCTGATGGCCGATTCAATGCTGAAGAAGGGTCCCCACCCGAAACGTCACCAATCCACGTTCTCCAGAGATGCTGCCTGACCCGCTGCGCTACTCCAGCGCTCCGTTCCCTTTTCTGTCCACCGGCATCTCCTAGTTTCTACAATAATGCTGAACAGGATGAGTGCACCTGACCTGTATCCATAAACCACCATGAGACAATTGTGAAGGTAGACACAAAATGCTGGAGTAAAGGGCTTGTCCCACTTTCACGACTTAAATCAAAACCTCTGCCGAGTTTAAAGGAGCTAAAAAAAAAAAATCAAGGTGGTGGTAATCCACAAAGGATGACAGGGTGCAGGATACTTTGTCCACGTCCTTTATGGCAACTATTTGTATACCTTCAGTAGGCTAAACAAATAACTCCTACGACCTTCCACGACTATAACCATATAACAATTACAGCACGGAAACAGGCCTTCTCGGCCCTTCCAGTCTGTGCCGACCATTTATTTTCCCCTAGTCCCATCTACCTGCACTCAGACCATATCCCTCCATTCCCTTCCCGTCCATATACCTATCCACTTTACTTTTAAATGTTAAAATCGATCCTGCCTCCACCACTTCTGCAGGAAGATCATTCCACACAGCCACCACTCTCTGAGTAAAGAAGTTCCCCCCTCATGTTACCCCTAAACTTCTGTCCCTTAATTCTCATGTCATGCCCTCTTGTTTGAATCTTCCCTACCCTCAATGGGAAAAGCTTATCCACGTCAACTCTGTCTATCCCTTTCATCATTTTAAAGACCTCAATCAAGTCCCCCCTTAACCTTCTGCGCTCCAAAGAATAAAGACCTAACTTGTTCAACCTTTCTCTGTAACTTAGTTGCTGGAACCCAGGCAACATTCTAGTAAATCTCCTCTGTACTCTCTCTACTTTCACTATGTTCACGAACTCCTACGAGTATGTCCACAAAGTCCCACAACTATTCCCATGCCCTCCTTACGAGTAAAAAGTTTCTTTCATCCCGACCATTCTTTTACTCGTGGACATTTTTATCGGGCTGGAAAAAACGTCGCGACTTCCCTGACGCCACGAGTACCGACGGCTAACAAACTCCTACGACCTCCTAAGGACTCGTCTACGAACATTCTGCGAGTTGCGCCAGGGGGAAAATTCGGGAGAATTCGTGAATTACCTCGTGAAAGTGGGACAGGCCCTTAACTCAGCGGGTCAGGCTGCGTCGCTGGAGAAAAGGTTTAAGTGATATTTCGGGTCGAGACCCCTCTTCAGTCTGAGAGTCAGAGGAGAGGGGAACTAGAGGTATGAAAAGGAACAAAGATTTGCAGACGGGGTGCAGCGAGAGAGGGTGTTGCAGAACTCCGGTCGATGTCCGCACAGCTCAGTCCCCCGAGTCCTCCTCTTGGTGTGAAAAAGGTTCCTATTACATTTTTTCTCCCCACCTTATACCCGTGTCTTCTGGTTCTTGCTCCTCCTACCCTGATTGAAAGACACTGCATCTATTCCACTCACGTCCGTACGTTTACAAGTTCATTAGAATGTTCTTATACCATTCAATATCATAATCTTACACATCTCTATAAGATAAGATCACCACCGAACTAATGCTGGGTTACTCCAGTACTTTGCGTCTTTTTTTTAAATCCGGCATCTGCAGTTCCTTGTGTCCCCCTGTTTTTGCATCACAAGCAAGTCATAGAGTCATACAACGTGGAAACAAACCCTTTGGCCCAACTTGCCCACACCGACCATCTACACATGTCCCATCTACACTCGTCCCACCTGCCTAAGTTTGGCCCGTATCCCTCTAAACCTGTCCTATCCGTATACCTCTCATTGTTTCTTAAACGTTGCGATAGTCCCTGCCTCAACTGCATCCTCGTTCCACACACCCACCGCCCTTTGTGTTCAAGTTACCCCTCGGTTTCCTATTCAATCTTTTCCCCTTCACCTTATTGTAAAAGGATGTAGAATGACCCCAACTGTGATGGTCTTACACAGAGGGTGGGGGTGGGGGTGGGGGGGGGGCAGCGAAGGGCTGTTATTGAACATTAAGCACGTTGCACACAATTGCGTTTGCTGTGTTTGGTTGCGATCCTCAAAACAGAGATGAAATAAGCTGCGACAACCATTTGTCTGTCGTTACTATGGAAACGTGTAGCGTTGTCCCACTGTGAGGAAGAGAGTGGCCCCGCGGGGATTTGATAATGAGAAGAGCCACTCTTCCGACAAGCCCCATACATCAGACCGCCCTCCCTCCCTCCCTCCCTCCTCCGCCCCTGGTTCCCCCACCCCGCACTGACGATACCACCCAGACACCTCAATGACCATCAGTCAGCCACACACACACACACACACACACACGGGGTGTGAGAGTTGGGGCTGGCGGTGATGAATGGCTTTCATTAAATTTGAATAGACGGATTCAAAAGGCTCAAAATGGGGGAGAAAAAAAAATCCCCACTAATTGAATCGCTCTTTGAGAAACAAAACTGCGCACGCAGGCACGTTGTGTGAGGCAGCGCTGTTCCTCCCCCCCCACCCCGTCCCACCTACCCCACCCCCATTACCGCTAGGCCTCTATGGACACACGCAGCATAAAGCTGATGGCATTGACACTGAACCTCCTGGGCATAAATGCGCGGGACCACGGGGGTTTGTCTGTCCTGAGGATGGATCATGCAGGGGGAATGGACAAAGGGCCAACGCAGCCCTTAAGGAAACTCCCGCGTCCCCTCCCCCCCCCCCCACACACTCCTCTCACACCCCCCCCCCCCCCTAATTATTCTACCAGTTCCACTGTGTAGGAAGGAAACCCAGATGCTGGTTTACACCAAAGATAAACACAGGATGCTGGAGTAACTCAGCGGGACTGGCAGCAACCAGAGAAGGAATGGGTGAGGTTTCGGACCCTGAAGAAGGGTCTCGACCCGAAACGTTACCCATTCCTATCCAGAGATGCTGCCTGTCCCACTGAGTTACTCCAGCATTTCTTTGTCTATCTACCAGTTCCACTGTTGTGTCCTTCTTGTTATCACCTCTTCCCCAGCCAACAATGGGCCATTGTGGGCTCCACCCTTCCCGAGGCCATCTGATGCCAGCCCTGTTTACTTCTGGCCTTTTGCTACCTCCACTTCCCTCCCCTCTACTATCAGCCCGAAGCTAGGTTCCCGACCCATCTTATTCCCTTTCTCATATATCTGTTGTCGGCTCGATTGGAATCGTGCGTTGTTTATCCGCTGACTGGTTAGCACGCAACAAAAGCTGTTCACGGTAACCAGGTACACGTGACAATAAACTAAACCGATCCTAAACGTCACCAATTTTTTTTCTCCTGAGATGTGGCCTGAGCCACTGAGTTTACTCCAGTATTTTGTGTCTGTCTTCGGTGCAAGCCAGCATCTGCAGTTCCTTCCCACTCATACCCGCCTCGTACAATGTGTGTGAGATTTATGGACGCCATCCCCGAAATGGGGCTTAAATTGTCGGTCGTTCTGACATTCCGGTGTCAAAGGTGTTGATTCTTTACATCTCATCTCACTCAGGAAACACTATCAGAGACCAGATCGGGCCCAGCTTTGACCGAGGCCTATTTGTCTCTGTGGCTATTCAGAGTGCGGCTTGATCACGCTACCGCAGCGTGCAATAAAGATTCATGTTCCCCCTTATGCGTAATTCATCGGATTCATTCCTGTCACACGCAGCGTTTGAATTAACCCTTCCTCTGCTGAATGGTTTAGTTTTGTTTTCTTCCATATGCACTGAGGTACAGAGAATAGCTTTATAGTAAACAATGCAAACTCCACGCAGTCAGCAGCCAATGACCCATGAGTTCTCTCCGGCTGCTCCGGTTTCCTCCCACATCCCAAAGACGTGCGGGTTTGTAGGTTAATTGGCCCTCTGTAAAATTGCCCCTAGTGTGCAGGGAGTGGATGAGAAAGTGGGATTCAGATTAGTTTAGTTTAAAGATACAGCAGAGGAAGTGGCCGGGGTGCGCGACTTGTCCTTGATTATGCTGCTGGCCTTGCCGATGCAGCGTGAGGTGTCTGGGCTGGTAGATGGTCAAGCGATCGTTTGCTGGTAGATGGTCGGGGCTGCGGCCACGATTCGCTGCAATTTCTTGCGGGCTTGAACGGTGCTGTCCCCAAACCAAGCCGTGATGCGTCCTGATAAAATGCATTCTACGGTGAATCTGTAGAAGTTGCTGAGAGTTGCACGGGACATGCTGAACTTCCCAAGCCTTCCAAGGAAGTAGAGGCCGTCTAAGAAAGATTGGCTAATGGAGAGTAAAGCCCCTGTCCATCTTATGTCCATCTTAGCACTCTTCGTCAGACTGAAAGAAGGGTCTTGACCCGAAACGTCATCCATTCCTTCTCTCCAGAGATGCTGCTGGTCCCGCTGAGTTACTCCAGCATTTTGTGTCCATCTTAAATTTTCTTGGCCCCGCGCTGGGAGTAGAAGTGGGGGCGGATCCGGATCCGCAACGGCCGTGAGCCCCAGGCCGAGCTCGGCGATCGTTTGCCTGCTTCTGCTGCTATTGGAGGCGAGACGTTGCGTCGCGCCAGGATCTTGGGCTTGTCCCACTTTGGCCGTCAGCTACGCGACAGGCCGTTGGCGCGCAAAGATTTCATTCGCTACACAAGTTCGGAGCGCCGCGCAATGTCGCGCACAACTACATACCCCCTCCGCGCTTCTCAGTGGGGCTGCCCTGCGCGGCCACACGATGCCCGTGCGCCTCAACGCGACAACGAGGTTGCGTAATTTGCGTGCCAAGGACACGTAAGTGGGACAGGCCCTTAACCATCTATGTCAGTAACAAGCTCTGAGCAGTTTTCTCGTTTGCCGATAAGTAGTCAATGAGTTGATTTCCCTTTCAGACCAGCGCCTATTTACAACCGCACAGACAATTGTTGGCAACAACAAAGTGTATTCTCCATTAAAGACCAGTCATTGGAAGAATCTAAAGACTTTAGTTTAGTTTAGTTTAGAGGTACAGCGCGTAAACAGGCCCTTCGGCCCACCGAGTCCTCCTGACCAGCGATCCCTGCATCCTTAGCAGGGATCGCTACTCTCATCCTGCACTCCTGGGACAATTTA
This sequence comes from Raja brachyura, assembly GCA_963514005.1. The sequence continues at coordinate 6,924,964 of OY740807.1, read as the reverse complement.
CAGTTTTTGCCAAAGTCTATTGTCCTACAAACTTGCACGTCTTTGGAGTGTGGGAGGAAACCGGAAAACCCGGAGAAAACCCATGCGGTCACAGGGAGAACGAACAAACTCTGTACAGACAGCACTCCTAGTCAGGATCGAACCCGGGTCTCTGGCGCTGTGGCAGCAACTCTACCGCTGCGCCACCATGCCGCCATAGTTATTACAATAACACAAAGAGCATTGATTATTAATGCCACAGATACCTTATTTCATTGGCACAGTTGGAAACAGCACCAGGTTCTGTTCCATTACACTGTGAGGTCTTCATTTTGCGGGCGGTTTGTACATTAACTGCAGCGGGTAGAGCTGCTGCCTCACAGCACCAGGGACCTGCCTTCAATAATGCCCTCGGGTGCTGCCTGTACGGAGTTTGCACGTTCTGCCTGCGACCGTGTGGATTTCCTCTGGGTGCTCAAGATACAATGGTCAATGGTTCTTTATTAGCACATGCACAGGCGTAGTGAAATGTGTTTTTTTGCATACAGTTCAGGACAGTATTTCCTTCTCCATCCCAAAGACGAGCGGCTTTGTAGGGAAATCGGCCGACTGCAAATTGCCTCCAAGTTTGTATGAGAACGTGGGATAATGTACAGCTATGTGTGAACGGGTGATCGATGGTCGTTTTTTCTCTCTCCCTCTCTCTCTCTTTCCCCCTCTCTCTCTCTCTCTCTCTCTCTCTCTTTCCCTCACCCTCTCTCTCTCTTTCCCTCTCTCTCTTTCCCTCTCCCTCTCTTTCCCTCTCCCTCTCTCATTCCCCCTCACACTCTCTCTCTCTCTCTCTCGCCCTCTTTCCCCCTCTCTCTCTCTCTTTCTCCCTCTCTCTTTCCCTCTTTCTCTCTCTCTCCTTCCCTCTGCAGCGGTGAAATCTGCAACAATAGTCCAGTGTATACGCTGGGAAAGTGACTGTAGCCTGAAGGGCATCGACTTAGCAAACTTGACGCACACTTACAATTTGCGAGCGTTTAAATTTCCTTTCAACCTGAATATGTATCCTTAATAAAGAGAAGGGATCTCCAGAAGCTAAACCAGGGACCAAAAGAGCTCTCAGCCCGTTAGTTAATATAAAATGATGGGGTAACAGTGTTGAACAGGATGAATCTTATCACAAATCCAATTAAGTGTCGTCTTCTCGGGCTAGTGGGAGCAGGGAGGGGAATTGCATTTTGAATCCATTTGCATGATTTATACATGTCCGCGCGCCGGGGCTGCGATGTTTTATTTATGACGAGTCAGGCAGAGTCGAGACAAGATGTGGAATCTTCCGGAAAGCTGAAGCAGCCACGCTGGCCTTAAAGTACTCTGGAGGAAACGAACTGCTGTCATTTCAGAAGTCTGGGCTTTTAAAGGCTCGATAAGATCCTGAGCCTGGGGTGACGCAAAAGGGCTGGAGATCTCCTCCCTCTGCCACTTGCGTCGTGAGCTATCTCCTGTTTAAGAAGGAACTGCAAGTGCTGGAAAATCGAAGGTTGACAAAAACGCTGGAGAAACTCAGCGGGTGCAGCAGCATCTATGGAGGGAAGGAAATAGGCAACGTTGCCTATTTCCAGGGTTTATTATTAGCGATGGTTCCGTTGAAAGCTACAGCATTAGTGTGTCACGTCACTTAGAGTATACGAGTCATACAGCTTGGAAACAGGCCCTTCGGCCCAACTTGCCCGATGCTGACAACCTGGATCCGGCACATTGACGGAATCTTTTAGGAAGGAGATGGGGAGGAATTTCTTTACTGAGAGGGCGGTGAATCTGTGAAATCCATTGCCACAGACGGCTGTGGAGGCCAAGTCAGTGGATATTTTTAAGGCAGAGATGGATAGATTCTTGATTAGTACGGGTGTCTTTGAGAGTTTATGGGGAGGTGGCAGGAGAATGGGGTTAGGAGGGAGAGATAGATCAGCCATGATTGAATGGCGGAGTAGACTTGATGGGCCGAATGGTCTAATTCTACTTCTGATTATTATGTAATATAATTATGTAATATAAATATAATTATGACCATATGACCTTATGACCTTATGATCTTATGATCATAAAGAAAACACATCAAAGCCTATACTTCCTTGGAGGATTGGGGAGAGTCCCGAAACGTGGCCTATTTCCTTCGCTCCATAGATGCTGCTGCACTCGCTGAGTATTTTTTAGCAACCCCCCCTTCTTTGATTGGCATACGGAGAGTAACCATCTCTGTCAGTAACAAGGCACTGACAGGGAAATATTCTCGTACGTCCCGAAACGTTGCCTATCTCATTCGCTCCATAGATGCTGCTGCACCCGCTGAGTTTCTCCAGCACTTCTGTCTACCGTGGGTTATCTCCTGTTCATTAAACCTTTCTTCCCCATTTCCATCAAACCGCTCCGTTGGCGGCTGAAAGACTTTCAGTTTCGCTGGGTCTGTCGGAAACTAGATCCCCTCCCCCACTCTGGCCCGGGTCACAATTTGCAAAGAAAACTTTACTTTACATTTGAAGGCGTTTTAGAGATACAGCACGGAAACAGGCCCTTCTGCCCACCGGGTCCGTGCTGACCATCAGTCACCCCCTGCACTAGCACTATCCCACACACTGGGGACAATTTACAATTGTACCAAAGGCAATTAACCTACAAACCTGCACGTCTTTGGGATGTAGGAGGAAACCGGAGGGCCCGGAGAAAACGCACACGGGTCTCGTGGAGAACGCACAAACTGCGTGGTCAGGTTGGAACCCGGGTCTCCGGCGCTGTGAGGCAGCAACTCTACCTCTGCGCCACCGTGCCACGCTTCGGTTTATTTTCTGAAAGTCAGGTTTACTTTCTGAAGAAGGGCCCCGACCAAAAATGTCACCACTGTCCATGTTCTCCGGGGATATCACCTGGCCTGCTGAGTTACTCCAGCACTACCGTCAGCTTTACCGAGCCCACGCCGCTCATCGGTCACCCGTACACCCTAGCTCTACGTTACCCCACTTTCGCATTCCCTCAACAACTTACACCCGCCGTCACAGAGAGAACGTGCAAACTCCACATAGACAGCACCCGAGGTCAGGATCGAACCCAAGTCTCTGGCGCTGTGAGGCAGCAGCTCTACCCGCTGCGCCACTGTGCCGTCAGGCGCTTTAGGGAACAAAACTCAGTGCCAAGCTGTTACAAGGCACTGACAGGGAAGTTTTCTTGTACATCAATAAGTAGTCAAGTAGTTGATATCCCTGTTGGGCAAGATCCCAATTTACAACCGCACAGCCAATTATCAAATGAAAAGAACCAATTGCGGTTAAATTGGTGGCGACAACAAAGTGTATTGTCCATTAAAGACCAATCATTGGAAGAATCTAAAGATTCTCAAGTTTAGTTTAGTGATACAGCGCGGAAACCGCGCCCTTCGGCCCACCGAGTCCGCACCGACCAGCAACCACCCCGCACGTTAACGCTATCCTACACACACCAGGGACAATTTACACTTACACCAAGCTAATCAACCTACAAACCTGTACATCTTTAGAGTGTGGGAGGAAACCGAAGATCTCGGTGAAAACCCACGCGGGTCACGGGGAGAACGTAGAAACTCCGTGCAGACAGCACCCGTGGTCGGGATCGAACCCGGGTCTCCGGCGCTGCAAGCACTGTAAAGGACCTGTCCCACCTTCACAAAGTAATTCACAAATTCTCCAGAGTTCTCCCCTTGATTCAAACTCGCAGAATGTTCATAACGAGTCCGTGGGAGTTCGTAAATATATCGTAGCGGCTCGTTATGCGGGCCGTAGGTACCCGTGGAGTCAGGTAAGTCGGGACGTTTTTTCCAGCCTGATAAAAAAATGTCAACGAGTGAAAAAATGGTTTGGGATGAAAGAAATTGCAACTTTTTACTCGGAAGGAGGGCGTCAAAATAGTCGCGGGAATTCATGGACATACTCGTGGAAGGTCGTAGGAGTTCGTAGATTACCACGATCTTGATTTTTGTTTTCCTGTCCTTAAAACTCGGCAGAGGTCTTGAATTAAGTTGTGAAAGTGGGACAGGCCCTTAAGGAAGCAAGTCTACCGCTGTGCCACCGTGCCACCCCGTAGAACCCCCGAGCATCTTGCTCTCCATCGCTGCTCTGCCTTCTCCATGGATTCAGCCTGACACAAACGCAGTTGACACGTGCATTAGCAGCTCCATGACTTAGTCAGCCACTCATTCATCAATCTAACCCAGGAGAGTCATGTATTCAATAGCTCCCATCTCCAAAAATCAAATATTTGGGGAAGTAAGTAGACTCATGAGATAAGTAAATTAAAAGCAACATCAGTTAAAAACAAGTTATTTACAGAATGAGCAACATATTTAAAATCCAATCCAAGTACTCGTCACAAACACTGGAGAAGATCAAACTACAATTGGATCGCTATCATCTTTGTCCTGTTTTCACACCTTACACTTCCTTATCTATGTATCTCCGTCTCTCCTGACATCAGTCTGAAGCAGGGTCCGACCCGAAACGTCGCCCGTTCCTTCTCTCCAGAGATGCTGCCTGTCCCGCTGAGTTACTCCAGCACTTTTTGTCTATCTTCAGTTTAAACCAGCGTCTGCAGTTCCCTCGTGCACAGCCCTGGTGTAATGTTGGTTGAACTGTCCCAGCTGCTACTCTGCCAATTGCAGAGTTGTGGACGTAGCCCAGACCACCACACAGACCAGCCTCCATTCCACTGACTCCATCGACACCCCACGCTGCCTCGGCAAGGCCAGCAGCATCATCAAGGACCAGTTTCCCCTCTCCCATCGGGCAAAGGGTACAGAAGTGTGAAAACGCACACCTCAAGATTCAGGGACAGTTTCTTCGGAGCTGTTATCAGGCAACTGAACCATCCTACCACAACCAGGGAGCCGTTCTCAACTACCATCTACCTCATTGGAGACCCTGGGACTATCTTTGACCGGCTTTACTGGACTTTATCTTACACTAAACATTATTCCTTCATCTTGTATCTGTACAAGGTGGACGGCTCGATGGTAATCATGTATGGTCTCTCCGCTGAATGGTTCCGTCACAACAAGAGCTTTTCACTGCATCCTGGCGGAGGCAGGGGGGAGGTGGGGGGGGGGGGGGGGGGTGATAGGAGCATCTTACATTATATATACACGCGCACACACAGACACAGACACACACACACACACACACACACACACACACACACACACACACACACACACACACACACACACACACACACACACACACACACACACACACACACACACACACACACACACATATAATACAGTGCAAAGAGAAAAACATTGCCCCCAAGTTGATGCAATTCAGAGCTTATTTGGAGGTTATAGTGTTTAATAGCCTGATAGAAACATAGATAGAAACATAGAAATTAGGTGCAGGAGTAGAGGCCATTCGGCCCTTCGAGCCTGCACCGCCATTCAATATGATCATGGCTGATCATCCAACTCAGTATCCCGTACCTGCCTTCTCTCTATACCCTCAGATCCCCTTAGCCACAAGGGCCACATCTAACTCCCTCTTAAATATAGCCAATGAACTGGCGTCAACTACCCTCTGTGGCAGAGAGTTCCAGAGACCCACCAACTAACATAGTTGTAGAGTATAACATCCTCATAGAGTCACAGAGTTAAACAACAGGAAACAGGCCCTTCAGCCCACCTTGCCCACGCCAACCAACATGTCCCAGCTACACTAATCCCACCTGCCTGCATTTGGCCCATATCCCTCTAAACCTGTCCTATCCATGTACCCGTCTAAATGAGTAGTCAAAGTTACTTAAAATGAGAGAAATCAATATTCATACCACTGGGTTGTAAGCTGCCCAAGCAAAATATAAGGGTCCTCCAATATGCCTGTGGCCTCACCGAGGCAAAGGATGAGGCCCAGGATGGAAAGGTCAGTGTGGGAATTGGAAGGGGAGTTAAAATGGTTGGCCACCGGGCGACCTCGTAGGCCGTGCTGGACCAAGTGTTGTCTATCTTTGGGACATCTACTAGTCTAATGACATGGTGCGAGATGAATACTTTGGGACATTTGGGGCCCTAATCTTACGCTTACGGTTTACGATTGCTGTCAGAGTACTAGAGCTGAAAGAGGGCGGCACGGTGGCGCAGCGGTAGAGTTGCTGCCTCACTGCGCCAGAGAGCCGGGTTCAATCTTGCCTACGGGTGCTGTCTGTACGGAGTTTGTATGTTCACCCTGTGACCTGCGTGGGTTTTCTCCGGGTGCTCCAGTTTCCTCCCCGCACTCCTAAGACGTGCAGGTTTGGAGGTTAATTAGAAACATAGAAAATAGGTGCAAGAGGAGGCCATTCGGCCCTTCCAGCCAGCAACGCCATTCATTGCGATCATGGCTGATTGTCCCCAATCAATAACCCGTGCCTGCCTTCTCCCTTCTCCCAAATCCCTTGATTCCACCAGCCCCTAGAGCTCTATCTAACTCTCTTTTAAATCCATCCAGTGATTTGGCCTCCACTGCCCTCTGTGGCAGGGAATTCCACAAATTCACAACTCTCTGGGTGAAAAAGTTTTTATCACCTCAGTCTTAAATGGCCTCCCCTTTATTCTAAGACTGTGGCCCCGGATTGGCTTAGTAAAATTGTAAATTGTCCCTAGTGTGTGTGGGATAGTGTTTCTGTACGGGGTTCGCTGGTCGGCGCGGTCTCGGTGGGGCGAAGACCCTGTTTCCGCGCTGTATCTCTAAACTAAACTAAACTAAACTAAAGGGTTGATATTTTCCTTTCGGAGACCTTTATCAAGTTATTGCCTTATCATGTATATATGCACTGTATTCTCCTATCATGCATGTATCTATGTACACAATGTGAATGGTTCGATTGGAATCATGTATTGCCTTTCTGCTGATTGGATAGTACGTAACAACAGCTTTTCACTGTACCTCAGTACATGTGACAATAAACCTATCACTTACCTGCCTTTGTCCCCAACCCCACTTCTCTTCCAGCTTTTTCCTCCCCGACTACAATCAGCCTGAAGAAGGGTCCCGACCTGAAACATCACCTATCCATGTTCTCCGGAGATGCTGCCTGACCTGCCCGCACTGAGTTACTCCAGCACTTTGTGTCTTTTTTTTTTTGTAAACCATCATTTGCAGTTCCTTGCGTCCACAGAAACTGATTTTAACAAGTGTAGAAATAAGGAACTGCAGATGCTGGTTAATTCCCAAATGTGACACAAAGCGCTGGAGTAACTTTACTTAAGACATGAAGGATTCAGTGTGGAAACAGGCCCCACCGGGGCAGCCTTTGGGCAACCCTGCTGGGTTAGTTTTGCACGGAGATGGTTTTTAGTCCATTCCTAAGGAGAATAAAAGGTTTCCAATGATCAAAGGCAAATGACGGCATGTTCTATTAATGGGATGGCTGAGACAGCACTGAGCGACAGCCAGCTAATTCCTTGTTGGAGCCATTTAGTTGCAACCCTCGTCTGAACTTCCCTTGAGGGTGGTGAGAGTCTCCGGTAGTCTTGGCCAGGACGCGCAGGCGTAGCTGGGGCCAGTGTCCCCGAGTCAGTGCATGTTGCTCTCTCGCTGCTCGAGGAAGGCTCTGCCAGCCATTTCCCCCCCAAAGATAAATACATACATGCTGTTGACATCGGACGTAGAACAGCACGGCGCAGGAACAGGCCCTTCGGCCCGCAATGTCTGTGCCGAACATGATGCCAAGACCAACTCTTATCTGCCTGCATGTGATCCATATCTCTCCAGTCCCTGCAGATCCAAAAGTCTCTTCAATGCTCCTATTGTATCATCCTCTACCATCTGTCAGAGTACGATCGCTGCACGCTCCAGACACTTACCACCCTCTGTGTTAAAGAACTTGTCCTGTACATCTGCTTTAAATTCTAACCCTCTAACCTTAAAGGAATGCCCTCTAGTATTTGATATTTCTATAATTGTGTCCCTCCTAATTATATCTGCTATCGGGTCACCCCTCAACCCCCGGCATTCCAGAGAACACAATCCAAGTCTGTCCAACGTCTCTTGTTGGCAAAATGACCAAAGAACTGGGGTTGAGGTCAACTTTCTTCAGTGTGAAACACAGACTGTGTGTGCATGCGTGTGCGTGAGTGTGAGAGTGTGTGTGTGTGTGTGTGTGAGTGGGGGAACGAGTCTGCGCATGTGTGGGTGTGAGTGTGTGAGTGTGTGTGTGTAAGAGGGAGTTTTGTGTGTGTGTGTGACAGAGAGACTGTGTGTGAGTGAATGAGTGTGTGAGAGAGTGTGTGTGTGTGTGGGTGTGAGAGACTGTGTGTGTGAGAGAGGGTGTGTGTGGGTGAGAGAGAGTGGGTTTGTGGGTAAGAGAGTGTGTGTGCGTGTGAGGAAAAGCGTTTGTGTGTGTGGGTGAGTGAGTGATTGTGAGTGAGCAACAGTATGAGCGTGTGCTCCCGTTTTGTGTGTGTGAGTGTGTGTGCACATTTGTGAGTGAGCGAGTGAGTGTGGGTGAGAGAGAGAGAGTGTGGGTGTGTGGGTGAGAGTGTGTGTGGGTGAGAGTGCGTGTGAGAGTGTGTGTGTGCATGTGAGAGAGTGTGTGTGTGTGTGAGAGTGTGTGTGTGGATGAGTGTGTGTGTGTGAGAGAGTGTGTGTGTGTGTGAGAGTGTGTGTGTGGATGAGTGTGTGTGTGTGAGAGAGTGTGTGTGTGTGTGAGAGTGTGTGTGTGGATGAGTGTGTGTGTGTGAGAGAGTGTGTGTGTGCGTGTGAGTGTGTGTGTGTGTGAGAGAGTGTGTGTGCGTGAGAGAGTGTGTGTGTGTGAGAGAGTGTGTGTGTGTGTGTGAGAGTGTGTGTGTGGATGAGTGTGTGTGTGTGAGAGAGTGTGCGTGTGCGTGTGAGTGTGTGTGTGTGTGAGAGAGTGTGTGTGTGTGTGAGAGTGTGTGTGTGGATGAGTGTGTGTGTGTGAGAGAGTGTGTGTGTGTGTGTGAGTGTGTATGATCAAGAGTATGAGCATGTGCTCCCGTTGTGTGTGTGTGCACATTTGTGTGTGAGCGAGTGAGTGTGTGTGAGTGAGTGACTAAGACAGCGTGGGTGTGTGTGAGAGCGGGAGAGAGAGAGCGCACACACACACGTGTGTAAGAGCAACCAAATCAAATGCATCTTTGTGCGTCTAGCCTATGAAACATTTATCCCCACGTACATATAATCGTTGCCTTATTATTCCCTATCAATCTGCTTCATTTATTCCCTATCAATCTGCTTCAGCCACAGTTTGAAAAGCTGCTGAAATCCATTCTCCAGAGTTGCGGTAACATTAATCTGCAGCCAGTCATTAACCACAAGATGGCATTTTGTAAAAAAACACAAAACCATTACTGAGGGCTGTGGAATAATTGCCATTCTTGCAGACCAGAAACAAACAATAAATACTAATTATGTGTAGGCAGGAACTGCAGATGCTGGTTTTACACCGAAATGCTGGCGTAACTCAGCGGGACAGGCAGCATCTTTGGAGAGGAGAGGAGGAATGGGTCGAGACCTGTTCAGGCTGAGAGTCGGGGGAGAGGGAGTCTAGAGATGTGGAAGGGGTGAAATCGACAGATCAATGCAGAGGATGATCAGGGGATGTAGACAAAATTGCTGGAGAAACTCAGCGGGTGAGGCAGCATCTATGGAGCGAAGGAAATAGGCAACGTTTCGGGCCGTTCATAAAGGGCGCGTACAAAGTACCCGCTTTGTTCTTCCCCCCGCCGGCTTGTGTAAATACGCAACGAGAATTTCACCGTGCGGTTGCTTATGTGAGAAATAAAGCATCATTGAACAGTTGAAGAGAGAGTGAGTTCAGAGACCCTCTGCCCGATATCCCCAGCACAAAAGACGGTACGCTTGCCTTCATCGTCAGGGCGTGTGTACAAGCATCAATGTTGCAGTTTGTAGCAGTTTTATGACCGGCTTTAGGACTAGAGGACATAGTCTCAGAATAAAAGGACGTACCTTTAGGAAGGAGATGAGGAAGAATTTCTTCCCTCAGAGGGTGGTGATTCTGTGAAATTCATTGCCACAGAAGGCCGTGGAGGCCAAGTCATTGGGTACTTTTTAAGGCGGAGATTGGCAGATTCTCGATTAGTACAAGAGTACATTAGTGTCAGGGGTTATGGGGAGAAGGCAGGAGAATGGGGTTGAGAGGGATAGATCAGCCACGATGGAATGGAGTAGTAGACTTCATGGGCCGAATGGCCCAATTCTGCTTCTCTGCCTTATGGATGGCAACATACCATCAGTGGATATTGTTAAGGGGGAGAAGGAAGGAAAATGGGGAGAAGGAAGGAAAATGGGATTAGGTATAGGAGATCAGTCATGATTGGATGACTCGATGGGCCGAATGGCCTAATTCTACTCCTATAACTTGTGAACATCTGACTGCGGGTTCAGCGCGATTCACGTCAACATTCCCATCAGGGCAACACCACCTCTCCACGAGGTCAATCTCGCGAACCCCATTGACTGATAAACTGGAGGGCAAATAGGTGGTGCTTTTTCATAATGTGTTTTAAAATAAAAAAATGTTTTATGCTCATGGTAGAATGGACCCGTTCGATCGAAGCCTCATATCGATACAATAAAAATGGAAGTTCATGAGCATTAGATCATTTAAATGTCAAACTTTTCGCCATTGTTGATCTCTTAGCCGCATGAATATATATTGGATCCGCGTCGTAATCAATACCAAGGCTATTTATTGCACGGCTCGCACCAAACCCACCGAACGGAATTTTAAATTGCACTGTGTCACCGACAATAAATTTTCAATAACTCCGCTGGAGAGGAAGACGATACACTGAAAGGCTTCTATACTCATTCTGATAGATTTTATTATTGCAAGTGTTACTGATTGGTATGGATCAACAAGATTTTATCCCACTGTAATCATTTATTAAGGGAATAATCAGCGTCCGTCTCAGTAACCTGGTTCACATGTGGGTAATTAACGAGAAATGCTCCAGAACTGTATTGATGGTTGGACACAGGATGGAAAGAGGCCCCTCGGCCCAGCGAGCCCACTTTACATTTTAGACGTCTAGAATTTAGAGCAAGGGTTCCCGACCTGGGGTAAATTTCGCCTACCCAGGGGGTAAATTTGTTGATTCTGGATTTGTACATATTTGTTCTCATTGACTGAGTCAAGTCAAGTTTATTCGTCACATCCACATACGGGAAGTGCAGTGAAACGAAAAGTGGCCGTGCCTGCGGACTTTGTGCAAAAAACAAACTACCAACAAACTACAAACAGAATCACATGTTCTTTTTCATATTAAATATTGTGGGCGGTATTGTGGTCCAGTAAGTTAGTAGAGTTACTCCCTGGTGAGATAGGATTTACAGTCCGAATGGCCTCTGGGAAGAAACTCATTCTCATCCTCTCCGTTCTCACAGCATGGCAACGGAGGCGTTTGCCTGACCGTAGCAGCTGGAACCGTTCATTGCAGGGGTGGAAGGGGTCTCCCATTATCTTATTGGCTCTGGAGTTGCACCTCCTGATGTATAGTTCCTGCAGGGGGGCGAGAGGAGTTCCCATAGTGTGTTCGGCCGAACGCACTACTCTCCGCAGAGCCTTCTTGTCCTGGGCAGAGCAGTTCCCAAACCAGATTGTAATGTTTCCGGACAAGATGCTTTCCACAGCCGCTGAGTAGAAGCACTGGAGGATCCTCGGAAACCCTCTGAATTTCCTCAATTGCCTGAGGTGGTAAAGGCGTTGTCTTGCCTTATTCAACAGTGCTGCAGTGTGTGATGTCCATGTCAGATCCTCAGAGATGTGGACTCCCAGGTGTTTGGTTCATGTAAACCGGTATCTGTTCATCATTAGTTGTTCATAAATAAGTGAAATAACATTGGTATGCGCTATTAAAGTTGCCAGGGGTAAACGGGACGAAAAAGGTGTGGAACCCCTGCTTTAGGGCCACCGAGTCTGCACCCACCAGCGATCACCCTGTACACACGCACTATCCTACACACACTAGGGACAATTTACAATGTTACTGAAGACAATTAACCACCAAACCTGCACGTCTTTGGAGTGTGGGATACAACCGGAGCACCCGGAGAAAACCCACGCGGTCACAGGGAGAACGTGCAAACTCCGTACAGACAGCACCCGTAGTCAGGATGGAACCTGGGTCTCTGGCGCTGCAGGGCATTGACTCTACCGCTGCGCCACCGTGCCGCTCTGATCCATGCCGACCATCGACCCGTTCACACACTAGTTCCACGTTATCCCGCATTCTCCTCCGCTCCAACACACCAGGGGCATATTGTCAGAGGCCAATTAACCTACAAACCCCCACATCTTTGGAACGTGGAGGAAACTGGAGCGCTGTCACAGGGAAGACGAGCAAACTCCACATGCGTTTTATTTCCTGGTATTGATTGCAGAAAAAAGCTTCCTTAGCAAGAGGGCGGTTGAGGTGAGAAGTAGAGATCATTTAAGGACATGTATCGGAGGGACAAGGGAATAAAGGACAGGACAGGTTTAGATGACAGAGAGAAGGATAATTGGAGCATGATTGTTGGCATAGAATGGTAGGGCTGAATGGCCTGTTTCTGTGCTAAATCCTATGTAATGTAGACCTAGATTTTACCAAATGTAATGCACTTCCTCTCGCCTCATTCTGCAAGGCTTACGACTGATTTAGACATCAGGATATTGAACTGAACGCCCCTGACAATGAGGAGAGGCAGTGAAATAGGAGGAGGTCATTTATCCCTGGTCCAAATCCGCCTGTGGGCCAGCACGGTGGCGCAGTGGTACATTTGCAGAGACCTGGGATTGATTTATACATTCTCCCTGTGACCGCGTGGGTTTTCTCCGGGTGCTCTGGTTTCCTCCCACACTCCAAAGACATGTGGGCTTGTAGATTCATCGGCTTTGGTGAAACTGCAAATTGTCCCTAGTGTGTAGGATAGTGCTAGTGTACGGGGTGATCGTACACTAGCACTATCCTACACACCTGTTTATGTGCTGTATCGCGAAAGTCTAACGTTACGTCGGTTTATAGAGCGCAGAAAGTAAAGCACAGGCTCAGGCCCTTCGGCCAATAATGTGTGTTGATAACCCTCAGTGGAAACCTGGACACACCTGGTCTTCAGAGCAAGCAAGCTGTGCATGGTGACATGCTGTCTGACCTGCTGAGTTACTCCAGCTTTTTGTGGCTATCTAAAACGGAGTCCATTTTAAATTCAATTTCCTTCGAGCCCTCTCCAGTTTGCACTTTACGCAGCAATTTGCAAAGTTAGTCTGAGCTTGATTACAGATTAGACTTGTGATTATCATGTAGCCACCAAGGGCGTTTGGCTGATTCAAAGCTTTTATGTTGGTTTTGAAGAGCGCACAAAATGACTGGAGATTTCAATAAAGTCCTTGCACCTAATGTTCTCAGGCGGAGTGCTGTTAATAATGCCCGTACTGCTAGATTTGATTGTGATAATGGGCTCTCAGCAAAGCTGTTCATTTCTTTAAAAGGCCACGTCTATTAATGTGTGCAGAGGATCGTCGAAGAACAATGCGATATAAAATAGGTTTGCACAGCCAGACATTGCACTTAAATGTTTCTGAGTCCCGGCATTGTGATTATGGTGAGATTTACAGTCTGTTCTGTGCAAGGTGCCTAAGCAATAAAGAATAGTGGGTGGCAGAGTGGCGCTGCCTCGTGACCCGGGTTCGATCCTGACCTCGGGTGCTGTCTGAGTGTGGAAATTGTATGTCCTCCACGTGACTGCGTGGGTTTCCTCCGGGTGCTCTGGTTTCCTCCCACATCCCAAAGACTTGCAAATTTGTAGGTTAACTGAGCCTCTGTACATTGCCCCTAGTGTATAGGGACTGGTTGCAAACCTCATTCTCCTGCCTGCTCCCTGTAACCCTTGACACCGTTACTAATCAAGAACTTGTCAATCTCGGCTTTAACAATGACTTGGCCTCCGCAGCCGTCTGTAGCAATGAATTCCACAGATACGCCAGTGGTTGTGTTGCTGCCTCGCAATGCTGGCAGCGCAGAGACCTTGGTTCGATCCCATTAATTGGCTTGGGTGCGTATATTTGGTATAACTGTAAATTGTCCCTAGTGTGTGTAGGATAGTGTTAATGTGCGGGGATCGCTAGTCAGCGCGGCCTCGGTGGGCCGAAGGGCCTGTTTCCGTGCTGTATCACTAAACCAAAGAAATTCCTCCCCAACTCCATTCAGAAGGTACGTCCTTTTATTCTGAGGCTGTGCCCTCTGGTCCTAGACTCTCCCACCAGTGGAAACAGCCTGGAAATGCAAGGAAGCTCGAGCAGGTATGAAGGTGCTGATGAGATATCCAGATATCTTCCCATCAACACAGAGTCTAGGATCGTAGAATTATTAGCGCACAAACGGCCTTCAAAGCCATGTCAACTCTTGGAACATCAGCCCTGTCAGTGCCACTCGCAAGGCCTTCACACTAGTTACCCACACGTTTAGTTTAGTTAGTTTAGTTTAGAGATGTAGCGCGGAAACGGGCACTTTGGCCTACTAAGTCCACGCCGACCAGCGATCCCGCACACTAACACTATCCTGCACACTTGGGACAATTTTACAATTACACCAAGCCAATTAACCTACGAATCTGTATGTCTTTGGAGGGAGGGACTCACGGGGATTACGTGCATAGACAGCACCCGTAGTCAGGATCAAACTCGGGTCTCTGGTGCCGCTGCACAACCATGCTGCCAAATGCCGAAACAATCATTTGAGTGTGTATGTAGGGTCTGCAGATGCTGGTTTACACCGAAGATAGGCACGCGGTCATGGGGAGGACGTGCAAACTCCGTACAGACAGCACCGGTAGTCAAGATCGAAGCCACGTCGCTGGGGCACGAGGCAGCAACTCTACCGCTGCGCCACCGTGACGCCCTGTGTGCTTTGTGTTTGGTGCTTCAGAAAACATTGGCGTGGATTTACTGCCACCACTTCATGTAATCCATCTGCTGCTGTAATGGTGGATTAGTGAGGAAATTTAAACTGAGTTTGATTGGAACGCGATTAGATGGACTTCCTCACATTTCACACACCTGCTAAATGCACAATAGGCTAACACACCCCCTCACGTATCATACCCACCTCTTTAGAATTCCTACTTCACTGTGTCTACAGTTAAGAATATCGACGTGCCCTTTTCACCATTCTGTTAGATTCACACATTCCCAGCTGGGACTGAAGAGAATTTATTGTCGGTTTACTGATGTGCGGGGAGCAAGTCGCAGAATAAAAAGCTGTTTAGGCTTTTATTCATCGTACAAGCAGCGTTTCAGTGAAAACCTGCAATGGCCATTTTCCTACTTATGTTTCTTCTGGTCCTGGACAACAGCACGGTGGCGCAGTGGTAGAGTTGCTGCCTCACAGCGCCAGAGGCCCGGGTTCCAGTCAAGTCAAGTCAAGTTTATTCGTCACATACACATACGGGATGTGCAGTGAAATGAAAAGTGGCAGTGCCTGCGGACTTTGTACAAAAAACAAACAAACAAACTACAAACAGAATGGAACAGAATCGCATGTTCTTTTACATATTACATATTGTGGGTGGAAGGAAAAAGAGAGAAAAACCCAGCAATTAAAAAAAAACAGAAAATTGGTCCAGTAGAGTTACTCCCTGTTGAGATAGGATTTACAGTCCGAATGGCCTCTGGGAAGAAACTCATTCTCATCCTCTCCGTTTCCACAGCACGGCAACGGAGGCGTTTGCCTGACCGTAGCAGCTGGAACAGTCCGTTGCAGGGGTGGAAGGGGTCTCCCATGATCTTGTTGGCTCTGGAGTTGCACCTCCTGATGTATAGTTCCTGCAGGGGGGCGAGTCTAGTTCACATAGTGCGTTCGGCCGAACGCATTACTCTCTGCAGAGCCTTCTTGTCCTGGGCAGAGCAGTTCCCAAAGCAGATTGTGATGTTTCCGGACAAGATGCTTTCCACAGCCACTGCGTAGAACCACTGGAGGATCCTCGGAGACACTCTGAATTTCCTCAATTGCCTGAGGTGGTAAAGGCGCTGCCTTGCCTTACTCACGAGTACTGCAGCGTGTGATGTCCATGTCAGATCCTCAGAGATGTGGACTCCCAGCTATTTAAAGCAGCTCACCCTATCCACAGTATCCCCATTTCGTTGTCTCTGGATTGTAGACTGCACAATGACAATTAAAGATTGAATTAAATTGAATTGAATAGCACCCCCTGTGCCACCTTGCCTCCATGTGTACATAGTGTACAGGGATCGCTGGACGGCATGGACTCGGTGAGTGGAAGGGCTTGTTTCCGCCTTGTACAGTATCTCTAAAGTAAATTAAACTAAACTAAACTAAACTCTGTAAATCCCAAGGGTTTAAATGATTTTCTTGTTGACTCCAATGAGAGAGATGACAGGGTGGCATCTGCTGTCATTATTGTCGACAATGGCATTTAGCAGCTTTTAACATGTGTAGGCTTGACATTGCCGCTGCTGTACAAAGAATCTCAATAAGGCTCCGTGTCAGTGCTGACAAGCCTGGCTCACAAAGCGCATCCTATTATTGCAACTCTCTTTCCCGCTTTCCCCTTGAGAATCTTGATCTCTTCATTTCCCTTCCCTTCCCCAAAATGCATCCTCCCGAAGGATTCATAGACTCGTGGAGTGATACAGCATGGAAACTGGCCATTCGGCCCTACTTGCCCACACTGACCCACATGTCCCATCTATCGTACTTTATTAGTTGGTTAATTGACTTGATATAAATGTAAAATTTGTCCCGAGTGTATGTAGGGTAATGTTAATGTGCGGGGATTGCTGATCGGAGCGGACTCGGTGAGCAGAAGGGCCTGTTTCCATGCTGCAACTCTAAACTACTCTAGTCCCACCTGCCTACATTTGGCCCATATCGGTCTAAACCATATCTTATCCATGTACCTAACCAAACTTCCAAATGTTCACATGTTGTGAGTGTGCCTGCCCCAACTACCTCCTCTGACAGCTCAATCCATATAACTACCACCCTCTGAGTACAAACGTTATCCCTCAGGTTCCGATTAAATCTTTTCCCCCTCACCTGAAACATACGTCCGTTGGTTCAGCTTTTCAGTCTGAAGGAGGATTCTGACCTGGAACGTCACCTACCCTTTTTCTCCAGAGATGCGGCCTAATCCACTGAGTTGCTCCAGCATTTTGTGAATATCCTCACGAGTGCCTCATGGTGGTTTATAGGTACAGGTAGTGCACTCTTTATTCCCCCACTCTTGATAAAAGATGCATGTTTAAGCTAACGTGTAAAGTGAGAGGGGCATGATTTAACTGGTAGAGTTGCTGCCTCACATCACCAGGGTGCAATCCTGACCCTGGGCGCTGAATGTGTGGAGTTTGCACGTTCTCCCTGTGACCGTGTGGGTTTCCTCTGGGTGCTCCGGTTTCCTCCCACATCCCAAAGACGTGCGGGTTTGTAGGTTCTTTAAATTGCCCCTGGTGTGTGGAGAGTGGATGTGAAACTGCGATAGTGTGGAACTAGTATGAACGGGTGATCGATGGTCGGCGTGGACTCGGTGGGCCAAAGGGCCTGTTTTCCCGCTGTATCTCCAAACTAAACTAAGGAACATGCGATCTGCCACCATCCCTGGCTGAGGCTCGAAAGGCAGCACTGGCAAGACTACTGTCAGCCCCTCTCCCAATATCACCCCTGTGCCCTCGACTTTGGATAGAGATGTCAAGCAGGAACTCCAGCTGAACCAAGGCACAATTCCACTCTCCTTATTGCCACGACAACTGCGATCCACCATCTCAGCTTACAATCCTTCCAAAACTATGTGGCTGGATTCCACACGTAACATCTGAACCCAGAGAAGTTTTAATTTTTTTCCCTTAGTTCCAAAGATACAACGTGGAAACAGGCCCTTCGGCCCACCCAGTCCCCGCCGACCAGCGACCCCCCCTCCCCCCGTACACTAGTTCTATCCTACACACTAGGGATGATTTACAGAGGCCACATTCACCTACAAACCTACACGTCTTTGGGATGTGGGAGGAAACCGGAGCGCCCGGAGAAAACCCACGTGGTCACAGCAAGAAGGAACAACCTCTGTACAGCAACTCTGCCGCCCAAATAACTCAAGCAACTAAAGTTCGTCTTAAATCTTGCCCCTCTGCGCCAACTAGTTTAGTTTTAGTTTTAGAGATCCAGTGCAGAAACAGGCCCATCAGCCCAACGAGTCCACGTTGGGCTAATACTATGCTACACACTAGGGACAATTTACAATCTTTACCAAGGTCAAATTAACCTACAAACCTGTATGTCTTTGCAGTGTGGGAGCAAACTGGAGCACCCGGAGAAAACCGACACGGTCATGGGTAGAACGTACAAACTCCGTACAGACAGCACCCGTAGTCAGAATCGAACCAGGGTATCTGGCGCTGTGAGGCAGCAACTCTACTGTGCCACCCAATGTCCCCTTGTTTTTGATTCCCACTGGGTCTTATCCAGGGCTGTAAATTACGATGATTTATTTTAAATCTGCACCTCCGTCAGCTATTTGTACCGTTAAAGATCGTGTCGATGGTGTCTTGCCACATGTACAGTTCCTAGATACAGTGAAAGTCTATGTTTTACATGTAGGTATGTTACAAAACTTACCTTGAGCAGCGCTGCAGTTCTGCCGCTCCCCGTGTGCGCGACTTTGGCTCCTTTCAGTGGGGGGCGGGCTTAAAGTGCCGTTTTTCCACAGGCAGGAAAAATCGATCAATGTCGGCCGATTTCGTTGCAGAAGAAAAATCGCTCCGACATTTCATGAATGAAGGTATTTTTAAATTACGCTAAATTATTTATTAACTGGAGTAATTTAAAAATCACCTCCAAAAGCCGTGAGCGCCGACAACGGGAAGGATTTTGCGTAGGGGAGAAAAAAAGGTAGTTAATTTTTATATTAAAAGTTGGTTTTTCGGGAGACTTTAATAACATTTTCATGTTGCGAAATGGGGTCCAAAAAATGTATGAACAAACAGTATTTTTCCTCCCGACTTCACCGCTAACCGCAACGTTCCAATCCACCGCATTCCACTAAAACCCATTCGCTAGTTGATTTAAATGGCCATTAATTTACAGGAATCAAACACTAAATTCCTTCCATTTGGCCTAGAAATTCATGAAAATGAGATTTAAAAATTATGTTATATTGTGGATTATTGTGTGAATGTTATTTGGACACTTAGGCAATTTAAAAAAAGTTTATATTTTCTTAAGAAATGGGTAGATGTTTAGATCTACTCATTGAATTTTGTAATTAGCTACAATTAGATAACTAACTAATTATATGCTTTAAGTTCAGGTCATCCAAGTAAGATTGTTTCTATTTGTTTCAGAATACTTCAATCTATAATAACTGAAAAGTTCATTGCGTTCTCTTAATTTTTAAGAAAATTATGGGCTTTTAACGGTTCTAGATCACAGCTTTTGAGTTAAGTCAATTGAAAGGCAATGGGGAACAAGATGCTAATTTCCGAGTATGAAAATGGCCATAACTTTCTTAATACTGAAGATATGAAAGTGAATTAGGTGTCAAATTAAACTTCTTTTTATGCTTTATCTGGTGGGATAAATTGCAGACTTGATTTTTAAAATCTCAAAATTTTGTAACATTGCTATTACATGTATTTCACAAAAGTCATTTCACTAAAGTCAGCACCGCCATTCAATATGATCATGGCTACACCATGTAGGATGGGACCAACACCAACCCCAAACCAATTAGGAGCAGACGAGGGCATTCGATCCAATTTGTGGTCCCAGCCTCAAAGACAGATGTGTACAGCAATTCGTTCTTTCCACGCACTATTAAAGCATGGAATAATCTCCACCAAGCCACGGTTGCCCAGCCAGATGCAACTAAATTTAAAGCGGCACTTTCTTCCCAATAACCCTCTCTGGCTAAACCCCTCCCTTCACCACCTCCAATTTAAATTCCAGTTGGAATATTTTGGAGGACCAAGTAACCAAGAACCAAAATCATCTAAAATCAGTACTCCGTTCCCGTTTTCTTCCCATATCCCTTGATCCCGTTAACCATAGTAGCTATATCTCTCTTGAAGACATCCAGTGAATTGGCCTCCACTGCCTTCTGTGGCAGAGAATTCCACAGATTCACAACTCTCTCTTGGGTGAAAACATTTTTTTCCTCATCTCAGTCCTAAATGGCCTACCCCTTATTCTTAAACTTTGACCCCTGGTTCTGGACTCCCCCGACATCGGGGAAAAATTTCCCTGCTTCTAGCCTGTCCAATCCCTTAAGAATTGTAGGGTTTAAGAAGGAACTGCAGATGCTGGAAAATCGAAGGTAGACTTAAGTGCTGGAGAAACTCAGCGGGTGCAGCAGCATCTATGGAGCGATGGAAATAGGCAACGTTTCGGGCCGAAACCCAAGGGTTTCGGACCGAAACGTTGCCTATTTCCTTCTCCAGCACTTTTGTCTACCTTAAGAATTGTATATGTTTCTATAGCTTAGCACTGACAAGCCAGAGTCACTGTGATGCATAAAGTCATAGAACAGTCCCTTCGGCCCACTTGTTCCTTGCCGACCACGACGCCCCATCTAAACTAGTCCAATTTTCCTGCGTTTGGTCCCTATCCCGCTAGGACGAGCTGCAGAGAGACAGCTGGGCCGCCGAGAACAAAGAGAGACAGAATGTTTAAAGGAGATGTGCAGGGCAAGTTTTTGTCCACAGAGGGTGGTGAGCGCCTGGAACGCACTGCCGGGGGTGGTGGTGGATGCGTTTAAGAGGCATTTGCATGGGCTCATGGATATGCGGGGAATAATGGATTATGTGTAGGCTGGTCTTGGCATTGTGTTCGGCCTGTTCCTGTGCTGTACTGCTCTGTGTTCTAAGTTCAAACATTATCCTGCGGTAAGGACAAACCTGAACTTAGAGTCGAGTTGAAGCAGTGAGAATGGAACTCCGCACCTCAATAGCGGACGTGAGGGGTTTGAGAGGAATTGCTGGTGAGTGCCTCGCGGGGAGGGGAGTAAAAGGCAGGGTGCCCACGGATCACAGACAGGCGGGGAGTAGCTGAAGTGGGGTGGAGGGCTCTAATACCCCCCGTCCGTCGGGAACAAAGCTCCTCAAACCCCCCGGCAAGCAGCGGGCCGGGACAATCCCGGCAAGCAGGCCCGGCTCGTCCACCGCCCACTGCTGACAGAGGTGGACCTGCCCGGTAGGCCCAGTCCGACCGCCACGGACTCCAACACGGCCCCAAGCCGCCAAGAGCGAGGTCGACCTGTGAGAGCGATGGGGGGGGGGACCCTGCGGAGGGACGCCAAGAACAAAAGGGGGGCCTGTCGTGGGGGGGGGGGTGGGGGGGCAGAGTGGGAGGGGGGGATTAGGGGGGCCAGCATGGGGGGGGCTGCTGCCACATGCACCAACAGGCAGTATAAAGCATCATTTGGCGAACCTCAGTAGCTTTGTCGGCGCCACCACATGGCGACACCTGTGTACTGCCGAGGGTGTACACAAAGCAAAGAATTTCACTGGACCGGTGTAGCCCGAGGTACTAGATAATACTGTAGCATCCGATACGATACGATAGAACTTTATTTATCCCAGGAGGGAAATTGATCTGCCAACAGTCATAAAAACAAAATTCATTCGAATCCATTCAAAAGCCGGGAGCACCAGAGGCAGAGCATCTCCGAGAGCTGGAGAGAAGATACTCGGAGCAGCAGAGGCAACTGCAGGATCAATACCATCCACCTGGGATACTGTGACAGGAAGATCCAGGCTGTGACTAGCAAATCTTCAGGGAGCTGGAGCTGGAGCTGGAGATGTGACAGCACCGACTGGAGTGAGAAACATGTTCAACTTCAGTCAGTCAGCTAGTTCTCCCGCCTTGCATCGCTTACAGCTGTAAGTATCTGTACACTGTGGACGGCCCGATTGTAATCATGCATAGTCTTTCCGCTGACTGGTTAGCACGCAACAAATGCTTTTCACTGTAGCTCGGTTACTTACAGCTGCTTTGTGTCACGCTGACATTATATGTGGAAAAGCCCGTTTCCTGGGCTTAGAAACATAGGAAATATGTGCAGGAGTTGGCCATTCGGCCCTTTGAGCCAGCACCGCCATTGAATATGATCATGGCTGATCACCCAAAATCAGTGCCCTGTTCTTGCTTTCTCCCCATATCCCTTGATTCTGTTATTTTTGGCCGATTGGACTCATTTTTGCACAGTCAAGATCCTTTAGTATAGTTGAGTTTAGTTCATTGTCACGTGTACTGAGGTACAGTGAAAAGCTTTTGTTGCGCGCTAACCAGTCAGCGGAGAGAATACACATGATTACAATCGAGCCGTTCACAGTGTGGAGATACAGGATAATGGGAATCACGTTTACTGCAAGATAAAGTCCAGTAAAGTCCGATTAAAGATAGCACCCAAACCCGGAGGTCTCCAGAGATGTTGCCGGATCCGCTGAGTTACTGCAGCACTTTAGTTTAGCTTAGTTTAGTTTGGAGATACAGTGAGGAAACCAAGTCTGCACTGACCAATGATCGCAGGTACACTAGCTCTATCCCACACACAAGGGACAATTAACAGAAGCCAATTAACCTACAAACCTGCACATCTTTGGAATTTGGAAGGTAACTGGAGCAGCCGGAGAAATCCCACGCGGTCACAGGGAAAACGTCTCAACTCCTTACAGACAGCATCAATAGTGCCAAAGTGGACATGGTTGAGAGATTCAAGTTCCTTGGCCTTAACATAAGCCTAATTCTACTAGGCCTCAGAGCACAGGAGGATGAGGGGCGATCTTATAGAGGTGTATAAAGTCATGAGAGGAGTTGATAGGGTAAATGCACAGAGTCTTTTACCCCGAGTAGGGGAATCAAAAACCAGAGGACATAGGTTTGGGGGCACGGTGGTGCAGTGGTAGAGTTGCTGCCTTAAGGCACCAGAGACCAGGGTTCGATCCTGACTACGGGAGCTGTCAGTCCAATTTGTTCGTTCTCCTTAAACGAAACAAAGCTAAACTAAACTAACTGGCCTCTGCGAATTGCCCCTGGTGTGTAGGGAGTGGATGAGAAACATAGGACTAGTGTGAATGGGTGATCAATGGTAGGTGTGGACTCAGTGGGCCGAAGGGTCTGTTCCCTTGCTGTATCTTTAGAAAAAACTTTAAAAAAATCTCTGGACATTAATCTTAACCACTTTGCTTCTGGAACCAATATCTGCTGTTTCTTCATAACCTCCAACAGTTGCCGTTAGAATGGGTTGAAGATGAAAATAAAATTAATTCTGAGTGTGCTGGAGTGCCACTCATAGCAATAGATTAGACCAACAAAATTTGGGGAGATGAGAGAGCAATCAAAATCTATTTTGACACGGGTAGAGTGAGTTTTCCCAACGGACTGATAATCGCAGCGTTTAGTATGTAGCGGACAGCTTCTCCAGCTCCCAGTCGAGTGTCAAATCACTGCACACAATCCAGCTTGTTTTGTTTTACACAGCGTGCAATAATTTAATACAGGGATAAAACATGCCCCCATTACTGCAACGGAAAGTGTTCTTGGTCCTGAGGGAGATCACAGAGGACATTACTGCACTCAGGACTGAACCTCAGTCTTAAATCAGTGCACTAACCCATAATAAATAGGCAAACTCTTCACTGAAGCATCATTACTTCGTCAGAAGGTGGTGAATCTGTGGAGTTCATTGCCACAATAGACAATAGGTGCAGGAGTAGGCCATTCGGCCCTTCAAGCCAGCACCGCCATTCAATGTGATCATGGCTGATCATCCACAATCAGTATCCCGTTCCTGCCTTCTCCCCATATCCCTTGACTCCGCTATCTTTAAGAGTCCTATTTAGCTCTCCCTTGAAAGTATCCAGAGAACCGACCTCCACCACCCTCTGAGGCAGAGAATTCCACAGACTCACAACTCTCTGTGTGAAAAAGTATTTCCTCATCTCCGTTCTAAATGGCTTACCCCTTATTCTTAAACTGTGGCCCCTGGTTCTGGACTCCCCCAACATCGGGAACATGTTTCCTGCCTCTAGCGTATCCAAACCCTTAATAATCTTATATGTTTCAATAAGATCCCCTCTCATCCTTCTAAACTCCAGATGGCTGTGGAGGCCAAGTCAATGGATATTCTTCGGGCAGAGATAGATAAGATTTGTGATTAGTAAGGGTGTCAGGGGTTATGGGGAGAAGACATAAGGGAGGGAGAGATAGATCAGCCATCATTGATTGGCAGAGTAGACTTGATGAACTGAATGGCCTAATTCTGCTCTTATCACTTAATGAACTTATGACCATAATTTTTCTTTGGAAGATATTGGAGGTATACAAAAAGTTTAGTTTAGAGGTACAACAAGGAAACAAGGCCTTCAGCCCAATGAGTTCCATGCTATCCCATTTTCTCATCCACTTCCTACACACTGGGGCTAATTAACCTACAAACCCGCACGTCTTTGGGGTGTGGGACAAAACCGGAGCACCTGGAGGAAACCCACGAGGTCACAGGGCGAACGTGCAAATTCCACACAGCAGCACCCGAGGTCAGGATCAAAGCTTGTTCTATGTTCACCTATCGATGTTGTCCCTATCGCTACCTGACCCACTGTGCCTTATGTTTGTAAACCAGCACTAGCAGTTCCTTGTTTCAACATTATTGGAGTCTGAAGAAGGGGTCCCGACCTAAAACGTCACCTATCCATGTTCTCCAGGGATGTTGCCTGACCCGCCGAGTTACTCCAGCACTTTGTGTCCTTTTTCTGTCAGATTCCCTGCTTTGACCGAGTGTAAAAGGAGGCGTTGATGCTCATGGGAAAACATCTCTGTTCCGTGCCGCTCAGCAGAGCGTGTCCAAACTAAGCCCGGATTTCAGGGTCACTTTTCTATTCACTTCCCAGCTGAATCTACACGGACAATAGCAGTGTTTTACACAGAATAGAGTGAAAAGGCTCAATACTCCACTCCGTTAGTGGTCTGGACCTGAGTGATCGTACAACCCTTGCTCCTTGTAATTCTGAGTCTGAGTTCAGTTTATTGTCACGTGTACTGAGGCACCGTGAAAAGCTTTTGTTGCGTGCTAACCAGTCAGCAGAAAGACAGAACATGATAAAGGGCCCGTCCCACCAGCATGCGATTCCATGCGGTGAGCGCGACTAAACCGGCAGCGGGGGCCGCGCGGAGGTCGGGTGATCCCCGTACAGGGCCCGTCCCACCAGCATGCGATTCCATGCGGTGAGCGCGACCAAACCGGCAGCGGGGGCCGCGCGGAGGTCGGGTGAGTGGCGCAACGTGAGGCGAACTTGGAGCGAAGTCTTAAAGGTAAGTTCGCCAGGACAGAGAGGGTCACGGAGGCACGACGTCGAGGCAGTGTGTAATGCGTCGAGGCGAGAGCGAGCCGACAAGCTGTTGCCGCGCGGAATTTTTGAACATGGTCAGTTTTTCGGAGCCCCGCGCGATGTCGGGACGAACTCCGCACAATTCCGCACGGCTCCGGCGATCGAAGTGGGACTGGCCCCGTGACGCCGGACGGCTCAAGCGACCACGTTAGGTCGCGCTCATTGCATGGAGTTGCATGCTGGTGGGACAGGCCCTTTACACTCGAGCCATTTACAGTGTACAGACACACACTAAGGGGCGCTGATAGAGCTGCTGGCTCACAGCACCAGAGACCTGTGTTCGATCTTGACCTCGGGTGCTGTCTGTGTGGAGTCTGTGCGTTCTCCCTGGGTTGGGTGGGTGCTCCGGTGTCCTCCCACATCCCAAAGTACAAAATGAATTTACAGAAAACGCTGCTTTAAGATTAAGGCCAGTCCCACTTGGGTTACTTTTTAGGCGAGTTCAGGAGACTCTGCGCTCGCCACATATTCGCTGGTGGTCTCTGGTGAGTCTACTTCATGGTCGCAAGGAGTTCTCGCATTCGGCAAAGAAAACTGTAAATTGTTCCTAGTGTGTAGGATAGTGTTACTGTCGCTGGTCGGCGCCGACTCAATGGGCCGAAGGGCCCGTTTCTGCGCAGAATCGCTAAAGTCAAAACTCTAAATTCTAAAGCGTTGGATCGGTCAGAAGAACATATGATTGGGAACAATGTTGAATACAAGATTCAACAATCAGCTCTACATGCCCGTTTACCCACCGCACAATATATATATATATTATATCATTTATTATACTGTTTACAGAGTACTATGTTTACATAGTGGGTTGTGCTGCTTCAAGTAAGAATTTCACTGTTCTGTCTGCGACATCATCATATACTTATTAAAACTCTGATCTTGTTAGTGTGCATATGTGTGTGTGTATATTTTGTTGTCTTTACATTTTCGCGAAAACACATTTTTACATATTCCGGTTGACATTTTTCCCGTCGAGGCCGGGATCACCTTATCTGAACATTTCATGCTTTATTTCTCGACTTATTCTCCACTCATTACTGATTATGTCAAAAGACTTTGAAATTAAAACCACCAGATTCAAATGATGACGTCACAATGGCTCAGCTAGCAGTGAAAAGACTCAGTGAAGATTTCATCCTATAGTTGACACATTATTCGCGATTAAAATGTTGCCTTTCACACGATGTTTACATATTCTGATTCACATTTTTCCCCTCGAGGCAGAGATCAGTTTCACTGAACATTTTATGCTTTATTTGCAACTTATTACCAATTAATTACCTTGAATTTCAAACCGACCAGCTTGAACTGATGATGTCACAATGGATAAGTGCAATTTGATTTTTTTTTAAATACCACTGATGAGGGAACTAAGGGAAATGTTGGAATCTTACATTCGGGAACGACTTGAGTTGGAGGACAGCGCCTCCCATGGGGGCTAGGGGTAGGGAACGGGTGCGTTGGAGGAGCAGACCCAACGGGTTTGCACTTGGTCTAGCACGGCAATAAAACTCCCTTGACTGTTGACAAAAAAACCCTTCATTTCTGGTTTCTGGAGAGGCGAGACAGATTGCATTTTGAAGGTTTGTAGGTTAATTGGCCCTCAGTAAAATTGCCCCTAGTGTGTAGAGAATGGATGCGGAAATGGGATAACATAGAACTAGGGGCAGCGCAGTGGCGCAGCGGTAGAGTTGCTGCCATACAGCAGCAGAGATTAGGATTCCATCGGGTGCTGTCTGTATGGCGTTTGTACCTTCTCCCCCCGTGACCGTGTGGGATTTCTCCTGGGGTGCTCCGGTTTCCACCCACACTCCAAAGACATGTGGGTTTGTAAATTAATTGGTAAAAATTGTAAATTGTCCCTAGTGTGTAGGATAGAGCTAGTGTACGGGCTGATCGCAGGTTGGCACGGACTCAGTGGGCCGCTGGGCCTGTTTCCATGCCATATCTCTGAAGTCTTGTGTTTCGTTTATCTCAAGAGAGAGTTAGATTTAGCTCTTAGGGCTAAGGGAATGAAGGGACAGGGGGAAAAAGCTGGAACAGGGTACTGATTTTGGATGATCAGCTATGGCAGTGCTGGCTCGAAGGGCTGAATGGCCTACTCCTGCACCTATTTTCTGTGTTTCTAAAGGCAACTATACTGAATACAAGATTCAAATCTATATGCCAGTTTACCCACTACAACACAAAAACAGATTAGTTGGGTGAGTGGGCAAATGCATGGCAGATGCAGTATAATGTGGATAAATGTGAGGTTATCCACTTTGGCGGCAAAAACAGGAGGGTAGATTATTATCTGAATGGTGGCCGATTAAGAAAAGGGGAGATGCAACGAGACCTGGGTGTCATGGTACACCAGTCATTGAAAGTAGGCATGCAGGTGCAGCAGGCAGTGAAGAAAGCGAATGGTATGTTGGCATTCATAGCAAAAGGATTTGAGTACAAGAGCAGGGAAGTTCTACTGCAGTTGTACATGGTCTTGGTGAGGCCACACCTGGAGTATTGCGTACAGTTTTGGTCTCCTAATCTGAGGAAAGACATTCTTGCCATAGAGGGAGTACAGAGAAGGTTCACCAGACTGATTCCTGGGATGGCAGGACTTCCATATGAAGAAAGACTGGATAGACTCGGCTTGTACTCGCTGGAATTTAGGAGATTGAGGGGGGATCTTATAGAGGCTTACAAAATTCTTAAGGGGTTGGACAGGCTAGATGTAGGAAGATTGTTCCCGATGTTGGGGAAGTCCATAAAAGGGGTCACAGTTTAAGGATAAGGGGGAAGTCTTTTAGGTCCGAGATGAGAAGATCTTTTTTCACACAGAGAGTGGTGAGTCTGTGGAATTCTCTGCCACAGAAGGTAGTTGAGGCCAGTTCATTGGCTATATTTAAGAGGGAGCTAGATGTGGCCCTTGTGGCTAAAGGGATCAGGGGGTATGTATGGAGAGAAGGCAGGTACAGGATACTGAGTTGGATGATCAGCCATGATCATATTGAATGGCGGTGCAGGCTCGAATGGCCGAATGGCCTACTCCTGCACGTATTTTCTATGATTCTATGATTCTATTGGAGGGAGAGACAGATTGCATTTTGGAGGTTAATCTGTGAAATGACCCCTAGTGTGTATGGAGTGGATGCGGAAGGGGGATAACTTAGAACGAGTGCGAACGATGAGCGGTGTGGACTCAGTGGGCCTGTTTCCATGATGTATCTCCAAACTAAAACTAAAACTAATCCACTACACCATCTCTGCTGCGAAAACACTCACTCTGAAGGCATTAGTTGTACTAAAGATCAGTGCTTTGTCTCTGGAGAAACGGAAACATGATCGCATTTGCCAATATGCAATTAATCTTCAAGGATTATATGTGGATGAACAACACAGGGGCCTGAATTAAAGGAGTAATGTTGTGTTTAACACGGCATGTGAGAACTATGCTGTTATTAAATACCCATAGAAACTCAAAAGGTATCTGAAATCCACATTCCACTAACAAAGCAAACATAATGAAGGATTTTTATTTCAATAAAGGCTCCTGTGATTCAAATAATTGGAATAAATCAAATGAAAATTAATCCTTAATTTAACTCTCTCTGGTGGTGTATCCTATCCAAATAACGTATTTTGAATTAAGCCAGCACTATATTGCTCAAAGCTGTCACCCTGCCCAAATGACAACTCACTTAAACCACTACCTTTAGTTGTACACAACCATAGATTATCATAGTGAAGATGTGTGGTCATGTAAAGCAAGGCCTACTGAGATCATCGTTAAATTGAGATTGTAAGTTTAGTTTGGAGATACAGCACGGAAACAGGCTCTTGGGCCCTCCGAGTCCGCACCGAACAGTGATCCCCGCCCACTAACACTATCCTACACACATTATGGTCAATTTACATTTATACCAAGCCAATTAGCCTACAAAACCTCTACACCTTTGGAGTGTGGGAGGAAACCGGATATCCCGGAAAAAACCCACGGGGTCACAAGGAGTACGTACAAACTCCATACAGACGGCACCCGTAGTCAGGATTGAACACGAGTCTCTAGTGCTGTGAGGCTGCAACTCTACCGCTGCACCACCTTGCCTCTCTGTAAGTGTTTCATTTGTGAATGGTTGGGCTCTGGGAAGTGTTGTAGAGCAGAGAGTTGTAGGTACATAGTTCCCTGAAAGTGGTATCACAGGTAGATAGGGTGGTCAAAAAGGCTTTTGGCACATTGGCCTTCATGAGTCAGAGTATTGAATTTGGGAGGTCATGTTGCAGTTATACAAGTCGTTGGTGAGGACACATTTGTAGTATTGCATTCAGTTTTGGGCACCATGTTATAGGAAAGATTTTGTCAGGCTGGAAAGCGTGCAGAAAAAATTTACCAGGATGTTGCCAGGGCTCGAGGGCCTAAGCTACAGGGAGAGGCTGAGCGGGCTAGGACTCTATTCCTCGGAGCACAGGAGAGCTGAGCTGATAGAGTTGTACAAAATCATGAGGGTAAACGCACAGAAACATGTAGTGCCGCACCTGGGAATATTTAGACTTTAGACTTTAGAGGTACAGTGCAGAAACAGGCCCTTCGGCCCACCATGTCTGCACTGGCCAGCAATCACCCCGTACACTTGCACTATCCCACACACTAGAGTCAATTAACAACTTTTACTGATTAACCTACAAACCTGTACGTCTTTGGAGTGTGGGAGAACAGGGTGAACATACAAACTTTAAAACATTCTAAACACTCATTTACAGGTTTGGTTGGGAAGGTATTTGCACGCTTACTTTTATTGGCCTAGCCACAGAATTGAAGAACAGGTAGCTTATATATGGTACAGATCACCAGTTAGATTGGGGTCATGGAACTTAGTACTATTTTAGTTACCACTAGACTAAGTGGGACCCGTTGGGTCCCTGTCACATGGGAGGCCTGGTCCCCCAACGCAACCCGTTCCCCAATGCAATATTCCACCACTCATCCGTTCTCCCAATGCAACCCATTCCCCCAATGCAATATTCCACCACCCACCCATAGCCCCCAACTGCGCAGGGGTTGCTAATTTCCCCTTATTCACCCTTCCTCTTTATAAACTTAAAAAAAAGCAATTGCACTGGCTGCCAGGACTCAGTGTCCTGGGATTTGCAACATTGTAGTGGGCAGGGCTACAATCCCATTGTGACATCATAGCTGTAACTGCCACTGCAACCTCAAGTCATTTTTCTCAAAGTGGGGTTTTGTAAAGTTAAAAATGTGAATGACTTGTAAAATATAACATCAATCTGAACGAAACTTGATACACCACACCACAGGACAATTGTGTGTAAGGTGGTCCAAAAATTGTAGCGCTATCGTGTACCATTTTGGCGTAGTTCTGGGATCACATGGGCAGATACGCACACACACACACACACACACACACACACACACACACACACACACACACACACACACACACACACACACACACACACACACACACACGCATAGAAACAAACAAGACGTGAGTTTTAGTAATATATAGATATCATGAGAAGAATGTGATTCTACTGAAGATGTCTAGAGAAGATTTATGAGGGTGGTGGCAGGGTAGAGAATTGTAATTATCAGGAGAGATTGGTTAAGATGATTGTGTTTTCGATGGAAGCTAGGAGGCTGTGGAGAGATATGATTAAGGTGAATAAAATTATCAAAGTATTAGATGTAATGAAAGGGGAAGGAATCATTTCCCTCAGTACCCTGGTAATTTACTAAGGTACACGGACTAAGTTATTTTGGAATGAAAAAATGAAGAATGAGAGAAAGATATTTTTGCAACCAGAGGTTAACGTACAAACCTGCAAGTCTTTGGAGTGTGGATGGAAACCGGAGCACCCGGAGTAAACCCACACAGTCACGGGGAGAACGTGCAAACTCTGTACAGATAGGCACCCGTCAGTTAGGATCGAACCCGGGCCTCATGGCGCTGTAAGGCAGCAACTCTTCCACTGTGCCACCGTGCTGCTGTTTAGAGATAAAGCGTGGAAACAGGCCCTTTGGCCCACCGAGTCAACGAAGGCCATCAATCAATCTATGTTAAACCACTTTCTCATCCACTCCCGACACATTAGGGGCAATTTACAGAGGGGCAATTAACAATAGACAATAGACCTACAACCTACAAACCGCACGTCTTTGGGATGTGGGAGGAAACTGAAGCTCCCGGAGGAAACCCACGTGGTCACAGAGAGAACTTTCCTATTATGTGGTGACCAGAACTGCAGACAAGATTTTATAAAAATCAAATCCCAGTAGTATGTCAGGAGCCTGGTGGTTTCAATTCGGTCTATATTGGCTCAGCGGCAGAAACCCAGGATCGATCCTGACTGCGGGTGCTGTCCGTGCGGAGTTTGCACGTTCTCCCTGTGACTGTGCGGGTTTTCTCCGGTTTCCTTCCACACTCCAAAGACGTACAGATTGGTAGGTTAATTGGCTTCTGGGGTGTAGGACACAACTAGTGCGCGGGGATCGCTGGTCGGTGTGGCCTCGGTGGGTCTAACGGCCTGGTTTCCATGCTGTATCTCGAAACGAAACTCAACTCAACTGTTGAGAAAAATATGGCACAAATACTTCAAGCGAGTGGCGGAGAGTGTCATTGGAGATGAATTTTCTCGTGGCAGTAATTGGTTCACCAGTACAACCTCTGTTGACAAGCTGTTAAATCTAAATGTTCACTTATGTTCGAACTAAAGTGAGTTGGAAGATCTGAGAAGATTTATACCCCTCCTCCATAGAACATCAACACTCAGTTCTCATTATAATTTGTCAATGTGGCATCCTCCACTTTGTGCTGCAAATTCTTCCTTGCAGCGCTTAGAATCTGCGAACCTACTTATTTATTTTGATCTTTCAAAAAAACCCACTTCCCGTAATCTGCACCCGTAGTTGTTACCCCTCTAATCACCCATCTTATAGCAGAACACTTCACGCTTAACCTTTCTCAATGCCCAAACCGAACCTCTGGTTCCACTGACCTCACCGAGCTACGAACAATGTTTCCTATTGATTCCAGAGAGTGGCTGTACATTTCAACAGTGATGTGAACACTGACATTTGCAAACGCAGAGGCTGGGCAGTCGTTTCGCTGAACACCTTCACTCAGTCCGCCTCGACCTACCTGATTTCCCAGTTGCTAAACACTTTAATTCTCCTTCCCATTCCCACACCAACTTTATCGGCCTCCGCCATTGTCAGAGTGGGGCTAAACACAAGTTGGAGGAACAGCATCTCATATTTCACTTGGGTTACACAAAAAGCTGGAGTAACTCAGCGGGTGCAGCAGCATCTAAGGAGCGAAGGAGATAGGCGACGTTTCGGGTCGAGACCCTTCTTCAGACAATATTTCACTTGGGCAGCTTACAGCCCAGCGGTATGAATATTGATTTCTCTCACTTCAGGTATAGCCCCGACATTCCCTTCTCTCTATTCCTCCCCCACCCAAGTCGCGTTTTTACCCAACAACCAGCTAACAATGGCCTGTTTCCTTTATCATCGTTACATTTTTTGCGTATCTTTCATTCATTGTTCTTTATCTCTCCACATCACCGTCTATATCTCTCCTTTCCCTTATCCCTAACCAGTGTGAAGAA
Source organism: Raja brachyura (assembly GCA_963514005.1). Next base: position 6,891,982 of record OY740807.1, on the reverse strand, counting down.
GGGCCTGGATCCGAAATGTCACCCATTCCTTCTCTCCAGAGATGCTGCCCGTCCCGTTGAGTTACTCCAGCTTTTTGTGTGTATCTGTTGAAAGTTCCATTCCAGTAACCATAGGAGTACAGAGAGAGTACACAAAAACGCTGGAGAAACTCAGCGGGTGCAGCAGCATCTATGGAGCGAAGGAAATAGGCGACGTTTCGGGCCGAGACCCTTCTTCAGAATACAGAGAGTTTCAGACTGATGAGTTGAGCATTGTTGCAACATTGTTAAAACTATCCACTTTTTGTTTTGTAAACCAGCGTCTGCAGTTCCTAGTGTCTCTGGGTTGTTTCGGGTTGAGACCCTTCTTCACAGCGGAGGGACAGGCCCTTCGGCCCACGATGTCTGTGCCGACCATGATGACAAATTAAACCAACACATGGCTTCAATGGCCAAGGTTCAATCACAGTCTCCTCTACAAAGCCTCTCTGTGACTGTGCAAGAATCTCCAACATGCTCTGGTATTCTTGCCAGTTAAATACTGTATTGTAAGTGGCAAACGAATTAGGGAAAAGAATGGGTATGTGATGGAGAATAGGTTGCATGGAAATAAGTGGGGCATTGGGATAGATTGGTTTAGTTTAGTCTACAGATACAGGGCGGAAACAGGCCCTTCGGCCCACCGAGTCCGCACCGACCAGCCATCCCCGCACACTAACACTATCCTACACACACTAGGGACAATTTACAATTTACCAAGCCAATTAACCTACAAACCAGTACGTCTTTGGAGAGTGGGAGGAAACCAGAGCACCTGTAGAAAAACCCACGCAGGTCATGGGGAGACACAGTGTGCCTGGGGGGTTATGGTTTTCTCCTATGCTGTCTTTGTAATTTCCGTACAGACAAGCACCCATAGTCAGAGTTGAACCCGGGCTTCTGGCGCTGAAAGGCAACAATTCTACCGCTGCGCCACTGTGCCACCTTAAGTTGGATTGGAATGCTCTGAGGGCCATCATAGACTCAATGGGCCAAATGGCTTCCTCCTTATGCTGTAAGAAATGGCAAAATGTGAGAAATCTAATTGAATCAATCTGCAAAGCACCTTTATCCCAGGATGGAAATATCAAATACTTGAGGGCATAGCTTTAAGGTGAGAGGAGGGGCAGGGAGTGGGGAAATGGGGAACAAGTGAACCATGTACTGCCACATCCATTAATCTGTTCCCATCCCCCCCTCCCCCCCACCACACCCCTCCCAACCATCCTCATGGGAATTGTCTCATTTATCTAAAGGACCCAAATTAAAATAGCTAAGTAGGTATTAATATGAATAAAGAATTTTTATAATCAAAAGGAAATTAATTGAATTTGGTCTGATTAACAAATGAGTCTCAGCAATGTAAAATATTTGATGCATTAAATACTGTGCGATAAATGAATTCACCAAACCTACATTTTATATGATTCCTATTGTTCATTCTTTTTACTTTTTAAACATTGTTAAATTGTAATTTGCACGCATAGACACGTGCACACACACAGACACATATGCACTCACCCACACGGACAGCCAGACACACAAAAACGCACAGACATGTACAGGCACGCACACACATATAGACACACGGACAAATGGACAGCCAGACACACACACACACACACACACTGACAGACACACACAGACACAGACATACTGATAGACGCACGCACCCAGACAGACATAGACAGACAGAGGCATACAGTCAAAGACACACCCACAGACACACCCACCCACACACACAAAGACACACCCACACGCGTACAGGCACACAGACACACGCACACACAGAAACACCCACACGCGCACACACACACACAGACAGACAGAAACACACGCAGACACACCCACACCCACAACACACACACACCCACACACACAGACAGACAGAGACACACACACACAAACACACGCACACACACAGACATACACACAGACACACACACGCACAGACACACACACGCACAGACACACACACACACACACAGAAACACATGCAGACACACCCACACACCCACATGCACACACACAGACAGACACACACACACACACACATAGACACACACAGACACACACACAGAACACACAAGCACACACACAGACAGACTGAGACACACACACATAGACACAGACAGACACACACACGGAACACACACACAGACAGACTGAGACACACACACAGACATACAGAGACACACACACACACAGACAGAGACACACACACAGACACACGCACACACACAGAATCACACAGACACACACACACACACACACACACACACACACACACACACACACACACACACACACACACACACACACACACACACACACACACACTGACACGACCACTTTGGATGATAATTAGTTCATTGTAACGATGCAGTGAACAATCTTATGGGATTACTAAAAGGAATGGGATTCTGTGGAATATTCTGTGGAATGTACTGGGCACCTTGTAGGGTTGCTTGGCAACGGGAGAAGCCCACAGTGTGATTAATCTAGTACTGGGCCTCATCTTCAGACCTGGGCCGTGAGAGATGGTCAGGGCTGGCTTTGTATGGGTTGCGACGTTACTGAACTCAGGGAATTGATTTATGGGCTACCCGCTAACGTATTAACCTTTCAAGGAATAAATTTCCTCCACACTTCAATACAAATGCATGTTTATTCATTGGCTCCTGTCTGCCAAATTGTCATTCTATAAAACAATGGCAATCACAAAAAACTGCTCCATAGTAAGGTTAGTGGCCATACAACTTCCAATATACTGTATTATATAAAACACACTGACATTGCTGCCCCCATGTTAATGTACAGAAACAGTGTCGAGACACTAATCCGTGGGGGGATGTGAATAACTGTTAGTTTTACTCTTTCCTTTTCACTCAAAGGGGTCCACTAACTAATAGAGTGATGATGTTAATCTTTACGGGTACACAAAAGGCTGGAGAAACTCAACGGGTGCAGCAGCATCTAAGGAGCGAAGGAAATAGGCGACGTTTCGGGCCGAAACCCTTCTTCAGACTTAATCTTTAACTCCACCTGAAACGATAAAATGACTAGACGGTAGAGCTGCTGCCTCACAGCGCCGGAGGCCCGGGTTCGATCCTGACCATGGGTGCTGTCTGCACGGGGTTTGTACATTCTCCCCGTGACCACGTGGGTTTTCTCCGGGTGCTCCGGTTTCCTCCCACACTGCAAAGACATGCGAGTTTCTAGGTTAATTGGGTTCGGTAAAAATTGTAAATTGTCCCTTGTGTGTGCGATAGTTCCACGCTGTATCTCTAAAGTTTAAAGTCCTTATCATCAATAAAGTCCCCCTTACAATTAAAACTAAACATTGCAGGTAACCTACCAACTTCTTAAAGAGTAGAAACAAGAAACGGCAGATGCTGGTTTACAAAATCACAAATTGATGGGGTAACTTAGCGGGTCTGGCAACATCTCTGGGGAACGTGGATACATTCAGTTGCCTGATAACCGCTGGGAAGAAACTGTCACTGAATCTGATGAGATGTGTTTCAAACATCTGGAGAACATGTACTCTCGAGATGCTGCCTGACCCGCTGAGTTACTCCGGCAGTCTGTGCCAACCTCTGAACGAGCTCAGGGTGAATATGTGAACCTCCAGCATCTTGGAGTCATAGAGGCTTACAGCGTGGAAACAGGCCCTTTAGCCCAACCAGCCCACGTCGGCCTTTTCTTTTAAAGTTTCCAGTAATCATATGTTCAGGGCAGCACAGTGGCACAGCTGATAGAGCCGCTGCCTCACAGCGCCAGAGACCCGGGTTCAATCCTGACCTCCAGTGCTGTCTATGTGGATTTTGCATGTGCTCCCTGTGACCGAGTGGGTTTTCTCCAGGTGCGCCGGTTTCCTCCCACATCCCAAAGACGTGCAGTTTTGTCGGTTAATTAGCTTCTGTAAATTGTGTAGGGAGTGGATGAAAAACTGGGATAACGTTGAACTAGTATAAACGGGTAACCGATGGTTGGCATTGACCAAAGGGGCCTGTTTCCATGCTGTATCTCTAAACTAAACTGAACTAAAGTAATCTAAACTAAACTAATGTCCACTTTCAGTGTGGAGTTTGCACGCTCTCCTTGTGACCTTGTGGGCGCTTTGGTTTCCTCTCACACTCCAGAGACGTGCGGGTTTGTAGATTAATTGACTGATTAATGTGCAGGATAGAATCAGTGTAGAGGGTGATCGTTGGTCGGCGCAGGCACGGTGGGCCAAAGGGCCTGTTTCCACGCTGTACCTTTAAACAAAACTAAACTAAAACTGGTTTTAGACCCTCTTCTCAATATGCCTGTCGTTGTCATTTCAATTGATGATCAGACAACAACTAAATAATGTAAAAGTGCCTCTTTAATTACACGCCAGCGGAAATGATGGATGCCTTAACAGTGTGGTGCAAATACGGGTGTCCACATTAGTTTCTGCCTAGCAACAAGCCTCTCGAGATGGCTGCTCCTATTTGAGTCAGTTTATCACCAGAAAATAATTTCAGGATTAGTTTAGTTTACAGATACAGCCCCTTCGGCCTACCGAGTCCATGCCGGCCACCGATCCCTGTACACTAACACACACTCGGGACAATTTACAGTTTTACCAAAGTCAATTGGCCCACAACCCATTTTCAATGATGTGCAACTCTCTGACTCACTTTGGGTACCAATAAACTGGTGAAAGAACTCACCAGCAACTGACCATGAAACAGCGTGATTCCTGCACTGTTGGACAGCATCTTGTAGGCCCTGCTACCATGACGACGGCTAAAGCCAGAATCAATATTCCACAAATCCTTCCAGCAATTTCCTCCCATTTCCCCACGAAATTGGCGGCACAGTGGCTCAGCGGTAGAGTTGCCGTCTTGCAGCGCCAGAGACCCGGGCTCGATCCTGACTGTACGAAGTCTGTACGTTCTCCCCGCCGACCTGTGTGGGTTTTCCGCGGGTGCTCTGGTTTCCTCCCACGCTCCAAGGACATGTGGGTTTGTAAGTTAATTGGCTTCGGTAAAATTGTAAATTCTCCCTAGTGCGTACGATAGTGCTAGTACGGGGTGATCGCTGGTCACAGCAGACTCGGTGGGCCGAAGGGCCTGTGTCTGCGCTGTATCTCTAATGCATTTGTATCAAAAACTGCTCTAAATCTACTTCTGTAAATTAAGATATTAACACTTGAAAATCAACAGCAAACAAAGATTAAAGCAGCAGAAATTGAAATTTATGTGAATCTTTGATTCCAAAAATCCTGTAACCATAAAAGAATTTCCATAAAATGCTGGAGTAACTCAGCGGGTCAGGCAACATCTCTGGCGGGCATGAATAGGAGACCCTCCTTCAGAGTGTAGAAGGGTCCTGACCCGAAATGTCACGTATCAGTCTGAAGATGTCCTGGCTTGAAATAGCACCTGTTCATATCCGCCAGAGATGCTGCCTGGCCCATTGAGGTACTCCAGCACTTTGTGTTCTTTTTTGAGTAAACCAGCACCTGCAATTCCTTGTTTCTCCAAACATTTTCCCTGGTGGACCTTTTCTCTTAATGTAAATAATTGAACCTGAGTAGGTCAGGGAATTCCCTCTTGGATATTCCATTTCCAATATGCGTTTTCTCTGTAACATCAAACTGTATCAAATTATAGCTACATATAAGCTCAGTTCAGTTCAGTTTGTTACGTGTACCGACGTACAGTGAAAACCTTTTGTTGAGTGGCAACCAGTCAGTGGAAAGACAATACATGATTACAATCGAGCCGTTCGCAGTGTATAGAAACGTGATAAGGGAATAATGTTTAGTGCAAGTTAAAGCCGGTAACGTCTGATCAAAGATAGCCCGAGGGTCCCCGATGAGGTAGGTATATAGTAGTTCTGGACTGCTCTCTGGTTTAGTTAATTGTGATATCTGGAGTGTAATGTATATAGGATTCACAAATGAACCACAGGAGATGAGGGAGACGCCCCCCCGAACCACCCCCCCCCCCCCCCCCCCATGCCCGAAGGTGGCCAGAGATGTTGGGAGTCAGATGGGAGCTGTGCCCCCAGGCCCACAGCCAGCGCAGAGAAGCAGCGCTAAACCCAGCTCAACTCTGCCTGTCCCGCCAGGTTAACCTACAGCCCTGCCTGGACTTGCGGGAAATAAGGCCCAGGTTTACATCCAGCGCGGAGAAGCAGCGCTGGTGTCCCGTCAGTCCAGGCAGGGCTGTAGTTAACCTGGCAAGACACGGTTAACCTCAATCCAGCTGCATTTAGCGCTGGATTGAGCCTCTAAAGCCGTGCGCGTGTGTGTGTTTGTGTGTGTGTGTGTGTGTGTGTGTGTGTGTGCGTGCGTGCGAGTGTGTGTGTGTGTGCGTGCATGCGTGTGTCTGTGTGTGCGTGTGTGTGTATGCGAGTGTGTGTGTGTGTGTGTGCTTGCATGCGTGTGCGTGTGTGTGTGTGTGTGTGTGCTTGCATGCGTGTGCATGAGTGTGTGTGTGTGTGCGTGCATGCGCGCGTGTGTGTGTGTGTGTGTGTGTGTGTGTGTGTGTGTAGAAATTGTGTTCCCCCTGTCCCCTCCATATTTTGATAGCGATTTCCGTGCCTGGAATTAGTGCAAGGATATCCTTGCGTACTTTACTTTGGCAATATCGCTTTATAAAAACAAAGTGGTCACGTACTGAGCTCATGCCTCCAGAGGTTGCGCACAGCAGCTGCCACAGATTCCCTCCGTCTGCAGCTGGTTGTTGTATCTCTTGTACTTTAAACACTCCCACTGTGACCAGATTCCAGCAGTGGAGCAGTGGAAGGTTTGCTGCCTCACAACGGGCCAATTTGCTGAAGCCAATTAACCTGCAAACCTGCACGTCTTCGGAGTGTGGGAGGAAACCGGAGCACCCGGGGAAAACCCACGCGGTCACAGGAAGAACGTACAAACTCCGTACAGTCAGCACCCGTGGTCAGGATTGAACCTGGGTGTATAGCACTGTAAGGCAGCAACTCTACCACTAATGTGCCGCTATTCGTGCTCTATCTGCTACTTCCTCAACACAATTGCAAGACAGATTATTAGTTTAGTTTAGTTTGGAGACACAGTGTGGAAACGGGCCCTTCGGTCCATGGAGTCCGCACCGACCAGCGATTCCGCCCGCACACTAACACCATCCGAAACCACTAACACTATCCTAAATTATACCAAGCCAATTAGCCTTGACTATGTAGCGATCTCATCAATCATGCCTGGAGATGGCAGCCTCTCATTTTGTCGCTATTCCGATGAGCTGATAGACAAGAATTAATATGAAGAAAAAGATTGATTTAAGTTCCACAGCAAGGCCGAGCCAAATTTATTCAATCTCTCCTCACGAGCAACGCCCAATTCTCAGAAATCAATTTAGAGAATCCATAATGTACTATAGTGCAGAGATGGGTGTTACAGTGGGGGTGCAGCTGGTAGAGCCACTGCCTCATAGCACAAGAGACCCGGGTTCAAGCTGACCTGGGGAGTTGTCTGTGCACCTGTGCGTTAGTTAGATGATGAAGGCAAGCATGCCACTTCACTACTTGTGTTGTCACATTCAGGGAATTATATGAAAAAATTCTTAAATATTCATTTATTGCATGAATTCCAGATAAATGATGCAATGATGCCGGGAATCTCAGTTTAGAGATACAGCGTGAAATAAGGCCCTTCGGCCCATCGAGTCTGTGCCGACCAGCGATCCCCGTACACACTAGGGACAATTTACAGAGGCCAATTAACCTACAAACCTACATGTCTTTGGAATGCGGGAGGAAGCCGGAGCACCCGGAGAAACCCAACGCAGTCACAGGGAGAACTGTACAGACTCCGTACAGACAGCACCCGTTGCAACTCTACCGCAGGGCCACCATGTCGGCCTTGGGTGATATGGTTGACCCTTGCCTTCAAAATGGCCGCTGTGCCGCCACATTTGCTGCGCGCGTCCCCGATACGCGATGCAGTAGAAATCTGTGAAACATTTCGACGGGAAATTTGAAAGCAATAAATAGCTTTTCGGGTTAAGAAACATTTTGAACACGGATAATCAACTGGAGATGGCGACTTCTGTCAGAAATATTACATTTACATGGCTCCACGCCATTTGAAAGCAACCTTGAGTAAGTTGGCCATGGGCACGACATTCCAGCACGATTATTCATGGTGAAAGGCAATTTGGACAGAGTTGATGCATTTGATTATCTCATCAAACTGGCCCATTGCTCTGACAATTACTTTAAATAGTTAGAAGATTTATTAATCATTGTAATTACATTTTTTTTTTGCTGACTTAATTTTAAAAACTAAAGTAAGCCTGCGCTGGGATGTATTGCTCTGATTGATTTCCCCGATGCTTCAGCTAAACTTGGAGCCAGACGGACAAGTGGAACGGCAGAGAATGGCATCTAAAGCTATTTTCCTGCAACATCTGGGGATTAATGAGGAGCCGGGAATTGTCACGTTTCTCAATTAGATGTTTACAGGTCAAACAAGAATATTTCCCGTCATTATTAATCTTCCATCGCTCGATGCGCCGTGGTAATTCACTTAAATATACAAAAAAAGATTCAATTGTACCAGAAGTATTTAATTGCCAGCCACTTAATAGGTTGAAGGAAGTCATTTGTGAAAGTCACAGAGTGGAACACAGTAAATTATCGCCTTTCGGAGAAACTATAAAAATCTCCTCTCAGCAGACAAAAATGAAAATTGCTTAATGATTTTTCGATGTCAGGGTCTTGACGAAGCAAAAAAAAAAACTGTGACAGCGATTCCAAAGGGCTAAATGCTGCAGTTAAATTATGTTTTAACCAAAACCGCCTCACCATTAGTAGTTGCTTAACAGAAAGGAATAAATAATTGGGTCTTCGTTCTTCCGCTGATGAGAAATGGGAATTTTTATGCTGCATTGATAGATTCATGGAGTGATACAGCGTAGAAACAGGCCCTTCGGCTCAACTTGCCCACACCGCCCAGCATGTCCCAGCTACACTAGTCCCACCTGCCTGTGTTTGACCCATATCCTTCAAAACCTGTCCTATCCATATACCTGTCTGATTGTTTCTTAAACGCTAGTCCCAGCCTCAACTACCTCCCCAGGCAGCTTGTTCCATACACCCACCACCTTTTGTGTGAAAATGTTACCCCTCAGATTCCTACTAAATCTTTTCCCATTCACCTTAAACCTATGTCCTCAAGTCCTCAACTCCCCTACTCTGGGCATCTATTCCTGTCATGATCTTATACACCTCTATAAGATCACCCCTCATCCTCCCGCGCTCCCAGCCTGCTCAACCTCTCCCTATAGCTCAGACCGTCGAGTCCTGGCAACATCCTCATAAATCTTCTCTGTACCCTTTCCAGCTTAACTTCCTTCCTCTAACATGGAGCCCAGAAATGAACACAATGCTCTAAATGCAACCTCACCAACATCTTATATAACTGCAACATGACCTCCCAACTTCTATATACAGTACTCTGACTGATGAAGGCCAATGTACCAATAGCCTTCTTGACCACCTTATCTACCTGCGACTCCACCCTCAAGGAACTATGTACCTGGACTCCTAGATCCCTCTGCTCTACACCACTCCCCAGAGCCCAACCATTCACTGTGCTGTTTGATGCTTTGTCCCGATCAAGAGGATTGAATAACCTTAGCACCAATGCATGGCCGTGCAGGAACTGAAGGTGCATTGCAACGTGAACCCTTGAAAGCAGCTGGGCACTTTGAGGAACAGTCAGCTGGAAAGAGTGCAGAGAAGATTTACGAGGATGTTGCTGGAACCCGAGGGCCTGAGCTATAAGGAGAGGACCTTATTCCTTGGAGCGTGGGGTACAGAGGGGTGACGCTATAGATGGGTATAAAATCATAAGAGCTGTAGATAGGGTAAATCCGCAGGATTTTACCCGGGATAGGGAAATCAAGAACAAGGGGACATAGGTTTAAGGTGGGGGGGGGGGGGAAAGATCCACGAGGAACGTGAGGAGGGTGGTGGGTGTATGGAACCAGCTGCCGAAGGAGGTAGTTGAGGCAGGGACTAACACAACGTTGGAAATACATTTTGTAATGGTACATGGATAGGAAAGGTTTGGAGCTAACGAGACAATCTTAGATGGGGCATCTTGAAACGATCTGCTGGAGAAACTCAGCAGGTCAGGCGGCATCCGTGTAGGGAAATGAATACGGGTCCTGACCCAAACTATCATCTGTCCATTTCCCGCTACAGATTCTGCCCGATCTGCTGAGTTCCCCCAGCAGGTTGTTTTTTTGAAAGAACAACTAATGGTGGTGTACACGATCATAACGGGTTAAGATAGGACGTGGAGAGCGAAGCGCTAGCATCCTGGGGACAAGATCAAACGTGGGGGGAGGGGGGGGGGGGTAGATTTAGTTTTGGGATACAGGTCCTTCGGTCCACCAAGTCCGCAAAGACCAGCAATCCCTGTATACCAGCACTATCCTACACACTAGGAGCAACTTACAATTTTTACTGCAAGCCTGTACGTCTTTGGAGATCGCAGAGGAAACCCACGCTTGTCACGGGGAGAACGTACAAACTCCCTGCAGACAATATCTGTAGTCAGGATTGAACCCGGGTCCCTGGCGCTGTAAGGCAGCAACTCTACCGCTGCGCCACCGTGTCGACCCACATCTAGCAGTATTCTTGAGTGGATAAGTGGACTTGCAACCGCGGCTAAGTGCTTCGGCGAACACAGGACACTGGCTCCAGCTCGGTCCCACCCAAGAGAAAGATGACTTCGATTCATGGTT